>OZ022335.1:20000000-21234624 GCA_963989225.1 Dromius quadrimaculatus
ATCTAAATATATCCTCGAATGTAAATATCCATGCATTGTTCGAATAACAAATAATTTGAATCTTCTCCAGAGATGTTATGGTGCTTTTAATATTGAAAATATATTTCATTAGCCCGCAATTTGGTTCAATCAATTAATTTTTCTGTCGTCCATTAATTAGTTCCTGGTTATTTCGATTGAATTTCCAATTAGATATGTTGTTGACAGCATCCTCTGAGCACTGAAATTTTAAATAGGGAAGATATAATTTGGTGAACTGGAATATTAGTTTGTTACTTGCATATTTTCTCATTTATATAACGCAGAGTGGAATAGGTTTGTTGTAAATTTGAATTCTCACATTGATGCATATTGCAAATATGTCATTACAGTATCTATACGCTTCTGGTATTAAAATGTTTTGAATGTCAATGTGTGGATCAACCATAAAATAACTATGGAAATATGTATATTACATCATGACTGCGTATGGAATTTTTATTGCTATGTATTATTGATGTATGTATCTTGGCGTTTCGACAACGCAAACATGTGTTTGATACTCGATCGATGACTGTTCAATGACAAAGTGTCGTTGTTGAAGTGTGATTGGTACTACTACAAGCAATTCATGCAGGAATTATCAATGTAGAGGTGATGGAAGTACATAGATCATTACTTATTGGAGAGTGGGTATGACGCTTTTCACAATGAAAAGAGCGTAACTCATTTAATCAACAAAGCGTGGAGGTAAATGGGTGGCACTGATTGTTAGAATTCAATAGTAAATCCAATAAATAATTTCTGTCATCTGCACTTCTTCTTCAGAACTTGAATCACTTCAATCGAAAGAAAAGGGTCTTGAAAGTGTTCGAAAGTTAAATTACTCGAACATGCGTACCACATGCATAAATAGACGAATCCAATTCTTCTTTTATCTTGTTTTGATGTATAACTTTCTTTGGGTAAGAGATATTGCATATAGAAGAGTTTCAACTTCCGAATGGGAAATTCCCCTCGATTTACAATAAGAATTTCGAGTCTACTCTTATTCGCATCTGTGGAAGACTTTTTGAATATAATTGAAGTCTTACTCATATTGGACATCTTTCTAAAAGCAAATGATTGCATCAATATGATAATAACGAGTTTATGTCTATACATGAACATGCCCATGAATATTCCGTCCCAATCTCAATTCTGATTACATAAGGCTCGTTCCGTCGTTGTAATCCTGGGTCTGGGACACGAGTGCCCTCTTTTATTTTGTAAGACACCCCTGAAAATTTATTTAAGACTGTTTAATTCTGCATAATGTGTATAGGAATTTCTATACACGTGTACACAAAAACTTTTTCATTACAATTTTGACGAGAAAATTTAACTTTGATAAGAAGTCGTCCTACTTCTTATCAGACCAAGACTTCTGCAATGTAATGAATGCAAATATATTCTGAATATAACACGGATTTTATGTCCATTTCAGAAATATTCCCAAGTCTGTTGTAATAATCTTTTTATTGTTAATTATAACAACCACACATTATCCTTGCATTTAATTTTAATAAACATATCTGCTTCTAGAATGAAGCTGTAATTATCGTAAAGAGTTAACGGAAACGAGAGCAAATATTGTTTTTGTCAGTTTATTAATTATCTCCATTTTCATGTTGAATATGAAACTTAATTGAATTTCTGAATAAGAGAGAATTAGGATAATATTACTTTGGATGCATTTAGCATCACGATAAATATATTGGTTTTTCTGTATTTATCACATTTGTAACTGAAATTGTCTTTGACAACCTTGTATTAAGTAATTTCATTTCAATCAACAAGGATAGGATCGTCCATTGTTTGTTGTTGACAAATAAGCAATACTTTTGCTTATATTGTTGTGAATTTGCGAAATACTAATTTACATGAATTAGAAAGAATCTGACGTGAACATCACGTGATTCACTTGTACATCATTGGATATATATAATCAAACACAACATCTCATCATTCCATGGCTAGTCGGTTACTATGGAAACAGTAGGTCATCATTCTTATGCTACAACATTTCTAAATACTGATTTCTAGGATTCTACGGCTAACAGTTCTGAATTCATGCGCAAAATTCCAAGATCTTAATGAAAATAGGATATGAGCATCTAGACAGTACTATCATCTTAAATACTGTATTCTAATATTCTACGTTCAATCGTTTTGAAATTATGCGGAAAATTAAAAAATGTTTCGAATAAACTGCACTCTCGGCTTAGCCGATCACAATCATAATCTAAGGCGTACAACTAGATGCTATGAAAATGCTCAATACAGTTCTCAATATTCTGCAAGTGATTATTTTATGTATATGAGAAAAATTCGAAAAGTCTGTAATATGAAGTGCACTTCCGGCTAAGTCGATTGGGATGAAAATAGGAGATGATCATCTGGATGCTACAGCAATTTCAGATACTGAATTCCAATATCCTACGGCTGATCACTCTAGATTTATGCGGAAAATTGAAAAAAAGTATCAGGTAAAGTGCACTTTCAGTTCGGACGATTGCAACCATAATGCGAGGTGAACATCAAGATCCTAGATCCTATACCAGTCTTTGATACAAAATTTCAGCATTATAGGCTATGTGCAAGGGGGCGGAGTTTGAACAAATATCGATGCAAGCGCTCATGGTGAGCACAATTGTAAACATCGAACTCCATTTCTCAGAATACGCCATTGAGCTGTCATTGAGCATTGTAGTTTGAAAGTGAAAATAATTGCATATAAAACATGGGAAAACGTTTGTTTTGTTTCAGGTTGTTATGTAAAGGATGATTCAAGTGAAAAATAGTTCCATAGATTTCATGTACCCAGCTATAAAATAAAAAAACGAGTGAAGTGAATCAAAGCGGTAAATAGAGTATTGTCTGTCTTTTATTATCAATCTATATAACAAATATGTTTGTAATTCAATTGTGGAATTAGAAATATTCATCATCGATTTGGGATCCATGAATTTACCTCTATCTCTAATTTGTAACATGTTTCAGTGATAGAAGTTTGTCAGATGCACTTCGCAATAATTTTGTTGCTAATATTGTCAGCAACATATTCTTCAACATGTTTAATATGGCAAAACTAATTTCACGCTTTTCTTCAATGCTTCCTCGGTAGAAGGGATACAGTATTTTATAAATACAAAACCGATCTGCAAGATCATCGGCGTCATAATTTGAGGTTATCCTGTCAATTTAGACCAATTAAGACGTTTTCTCTATAATAGGTTCATTATAATTGAAGGAAAAAATACTCAAAATAAATAATTTCAATGTACCTTTCATGCTAAGCAAGTTATATTATACGCATACAGCTGAATTGAATGATATTAGTACATTTGAGAAATTATAGGTATGAAAGAATGATAAAATGGAGCTCAATCGTTCTCTATTGCCCGCTAGAGGCGCTAGTAGACTTCATGCACGTAGCCTATACGTTTGACAAATTCTGAGATTTGCGAGTTACGCACATATACACATACATACGTACATATGTACTAACATCAAGCCAAAAATAGTCAATATGGATCCAGGGATGCTCAAAACGGATATATCCATCAGAATCTCGATATGTGAATTCTGTCGGTTTCACAATATTTCCTTGTACTTTTAGACCGTCATAGTCGAAGATTTCAGTGCCTCTTTTTGTTTTTCATGCCTTCAAGAGGTTTGATAAGTAGGTATATTTGGGGTTCAATAATTCTGAAATTAAAGCTGGGCCGTGTGACCAACATAATGAAAATTAATTTTAAATTTGTATGAAAAAGCATGTTCTGATCCAATTTTGTCGCTTTTGTCATGCTTATGAAATGAAATTTAGAGGAAAATATTTTCGCATGTAAAATGTCAAACAGAATCAAAGAAGTAAAAATTGACAACAGATTATTATTATTGCCTACGTTATCATTTCAATTAAACTGATTGTTCTATACGGCAAATTCTGGATGTCTGTTATAGATATAAACTGCACTTCCAGCTCAGCCGATTGATACAAAAATAGTTGATAACTATTTTGATGCTACAATAAGTTTAAACATCAAATTTCAATATGCTATGGCTGATCATCCTACATTTATGCAAGAAATTGAAGAAAAGTTTCACGTAAAGTGCACTTCTGGCTCAGCCGATTCATACAAAAATAGCAGATAACTATTCTGATACTACATCTGAATTTCAACATCCTACGGTTGATCATTCTGGATTTATTAGAAAAATTCGAAAAAAGTTTCAAGTAAAGTGCATTTCCGGTACAGACGATTGGAACCATAATGCGAGGTGCACGACTAGACTCTATACAAGTCTTAAATACAAAATTTCCACATTATACGGTCAACAAGTTTTGAGATTTGCGAGTTACGCACGCACGAGCGCACATACGTACCAACATCAAGCCAAAAATAGTCAAAATGTATTCAGGGATGCTCAAAACGGATATTTTCATCAAAATCTCGAAAGGTGAATTTTGTCGGTTTCACAATACTCCCTTGTACATATTTAGCACAAGTAATTGAAAATTATTAATTTAAAAAGACAAGTCCATTTGTAATAACAATTCATACATTTGAAAGTGAGTTAATATTTGATTTCTACCTCACTTACTTACTATATAATATACTTGAAATTATAATGTGCTCAAACGCTAAGATCTAATTATTCGAAACGAAGCAAAACATTGGAACTCTTATAGAGCAAGCTCCTGGGCTCGTCAGACGTTACTTATTTTGTAAGAAGTAAAATGTGTGGAATAGAGTAGTTTTAGTATGTACTTTGATCATATGTATACTTGCTAGTTTGTGCCGACGGACAATTTACAGATACAAGGTGTTAGAGTTACGATAAGATATTACTCCCTTCTCTTAAAGTCTTGAGTGCATATTTCCATGCATGTTTTAGAAAATATTGTTGAAAATTGATAATCAACACTGCTAGACACTTTCCATTGGTGGTAATCTCTACTAGACTCTTCAAAGCTCGCGAAGAATAACGTGATCTTGTTTATTTCCTGAGTGCTAATTTTTATATATGATACTCAGGGAACAATTTCAATACAATTTTTCAACAGCCAGAGATCAATCGTAGAGCTAAACATCCCCAAGGCGCAATTGAAATATAGCTGTAAATAAAAGCGCAAGGTCACTATTTGTAGGCTTCATAGTATCTATGGGTATCTAACTCTTGCTTGGTCTGGCTGTTTACAAAAAGTATCGAAATTGCTCCCTTAAGCTCGCCGCACACGATGCAATTTTCCAAGCAATTTTGTTCACTTGGAGCCGCGCTGGCTGCCACGCTTGCTCCGATGCAAGAAATTTGGTCCGCTGCGGGGCACTAGACTTACCACGAGACTTGTCTTACAAGATAGATTTGGTGCTATTTTTCGCACTTGCTGCGCCGCTGGCTACTGTCCACAGCCAATCAGAGCAGACGATGAAATCACGTGACTACATCACTGAGTTGTATGTCGCATCAGCATGGTGTGCCTCATTAGTGCATTGTGTTTTGAGATACAAATAAGTAAAAATTCCAGACAGTAAAAAACAAAAGTTTGATACAAGTTTGCATATAGTCACAGATGAATGTTGCAATTCTTTAATAATTTTTTCTTCATGGATTCATGGATCTGGAAGACATATATTTGCACAGCTGGCCCTAGTATCTTACAGAGTGAGAATGCACTTTCATGAGTATTAATGCATAAATATCCTATAATTTAATTTTTCCACACAAATATCAGAAATTCCCTGACGTTTTCAAGACATTTCCAGTTTATCTAAGTTCCCTGATATTTCCAGGTTTTCAAGTTTTAATATACACCCTGCTAGCTCGTCAAACAACATGTTAAAAACTCTGCGGCCTTGATTCCTTTTCAAAAGACACTCCCTTGACCATATTTGTTATAAATAAGTCTACCACTACGTTTAGTGTCAGAATGAGTGACGCAGCTTGCATCGTGTGATGCGAGAATAAGTGTCACACCAAGTGTACCTCAAAGTGGCCCAGTGCGTAAGAAAACTTGCTGCAAATTAAGTGAACAAAATTGCATAGAAAATTGCCCCGTATGCGGCAGGCTTTAGTCTCAGACTATAAGTTAGAAATTGTTAATTTTTTACGAGCTTTAAAGCGTTTAGCAGGAATAACTACAAATAAGAAGTTTTTGGCAGTGTTGCTTATCAATTTTCAATATTATTCTCTGGAACCTACATAAGAATCAGCACTCAGATTTTAAGAAAAGTAAATAAAGTCTTAACGTACCTATAGCATTTTGTATCTATAGATTGGCCGTCGGCACAAACTAGCAGATATGCGTAGGATCAGTGTACCGACTAACACTAATCTAATCCACAAATTTTGTTTCTCAGAAAAAACGTAGCATCTGGCGGGTCTGGGATCTTGGACTATTGATCTTTATAGAAGTCCGGTTCCGAAAAAGTAAAATTTTTTTCCCCGAAATGAAACCAATCAATGAGTTCTGTGAATTTAAGTGAAATATCATTCAGAAAATATTTTGATTTGGTTAAAAATGGATTGATAATGTGTATAATCCAGATTTTCATTGATATAGCTTGATGTATATTGTACTATGTTTAGATTAGAGGGTAAGGGCGATAGATCTCGACCTGACACAGAGATAGCGTTCCAATCAGCAAAAATTTTGATTCTTGTCTGGGTGTTCGTGTCGTATGACAAGTTTCAATTTGTTTTTTCAAGTAGTTCCTTTGCAGTAGACGTCTTGGGTGTTTTTTGTGTGAAATTCTCTGTTCTGGATGGATGAGCCTCATACAAAAATCATCTGAAGTTGACAAAAGTCTACGAGGACTCTGGACCTTCCATGTCAATAATTGAAAAGTGGGCAGTTGAAGTCGCACATCCTTTGTAGATAACCCACGTGACGGAGGACCAAAAACTGCCACCACAGCAAAAATTATCGAAAAAGTGCATGGTGTCGTGTTGGACGGTGGGCAAATCAAGGTATGAAACATCTTACACAAAGAATCAGGAATGCGGAAGCTCTGTGCCAGGTGAATGCCGCCGATTCTCGCTGCAATGTTTGGACCGATTCAATAGGAGACCGATCGTTTTTGTGCGGCGATTTCTCACTATGGATGAGACATGGATACACGCCAGTGACAGCAGTCCAAGCAGTGGGTGGAAGCCGGTGGTTCAGCGTCAAAGAAAGTGAAGTCGATCGTATCTGCCGAAAAGGTTATGGCAAATTTTGAGATTCGAAAAGGAACTTTTCGATCAATCTGTTGAAGAAGACAGAGCAACTACAGACGAATGTTACTCCAACTTTCACCAGGACACCTGCAAAAAAGAGTGCGTTGGTTTCCAAACTTGAAGAAATTAGTTTCGGGAAGTGCTTCGCACTCAACTATTAGGTTGAGAGGACCTTCCGGACTCTCATTTCCGGGTAGGTGAACTGATGTTGGAGAATAGCTGGACAAAGTGTATTGAAGTCAACAGAGATTATGTAAAAAAATTATACAGAATAATCGAATCACTAGATGACTATACTGATTCCTGGAATCGAGTGTTTATTCATTATCAAACAATTCTCTTCAACGAGCTTGGCTTAGAATTATCATATAGGGGCTCTCCAAATTATTATTGTTTCTGAAGAATTTATTTGTGGGTCATCCCATCCATATCCATTGTTCAATTTTGTATTTAAACAGGCCGAATTTTATTGTAAATTGAATGAAATATCCTAATTAATTTTATGATTGTTTGTTGGTGGTATTGAATTCTCCCTAAATAATTATCAAAACGTCGAACCAATAACCTGAAAATCCACCGCTAATTTCTTTACATACGTCGAATACAATTGACAGTAGAACAGGCGGGCATTTAATGAAAATTCAAACCGGGTGCTTTGATGCCGTATCGGTCGGTCGTAAAATAGCGGCTCGACACGGCGCGGCGTGGTTCAACGGTGGTGTTTTTGCATCGGGTGGTTAGTATAAATCACAGTACGCCACCCAGTGCCGCTACTTTTGTCGAATGATTCGCACGGACCGTGTTTTGCCGTGGAAACTTGCTCCCAAACGGCACTAGAGGTCTTCATTAGTGAGTTCCACCTCGCCTAGTTGCTGTACTATCTAACAACTTAACGCCCAGACGGATTTGCGTATTGGGTCAGTTTTTTATCCGATCCACATTTCATGGGAATTTATTATCGTTACTTTTATTCGAATGAAAAAATATTAATGGCTAAATGTTTGTTTGTTTTGAAAACGAACAGTTATTCCAAACGCAGTTTTTTTTTTATATAAAAAAATATATTGGAATTGTTCCACATTTTAAATAACTATACCTGGATTTAATCAAATTTATATTTCTGTGGGAAGATTAGCTTCAATGTATTTGATGGCATCAAGGTATTCCGATGAAATTGCAAAACCATTTTCAATAAAACAAAAATTTCACCTCGGTGTATATATATATATATATATATATATATATATATATATATATATATATATATATATATATATATATATATATATATATATATATATATATATATATATATATATATATATATATATATATATATATATATATATATATATATATATATATATATATATATATATATAAAACTCGGAGGCGAATATAAATGATTCAATCTCAAATTCTGTAACAGGAAAGTTAATTTTCACCTGCATTTTGATTCAATAATATTGGAATAGGATCCACCAGTGAGAGAGCATGATATATGAGTACCGCTACAACGTGAATAAATTAACTATTCACAAAATAATTTCCGTGATCAAAGCATGAACATGTCATTCTATGTAAATATTTTGGCAATAAATATAACTATACACATATTTCACATTGGCCAATGAGCACTATTGAATTATGGTTCTGTATTCAAGTAATGAAAGAGATAATGCATTGAATTAAGCTTATAGGATTATCATTATTGGCTGATTACTGATGAACTTGATTGCGATATGTTGAATTTTATATCGTACAACTGTTTTTTGCTATAGGCTATGTGCAAGGGGGTGGAGTTTGGACAAATATCGATGCGAGCGCTCATGGTGAGCACCATTGTAACCATTGAACTCCATTTCTCAGAATACGTCAATGAGCTGTCATTTAGCACTGTAGTTTAAAAGTGAAAATAATTGCATATAAAACATGGGAAAACATTTGTTCTGTTCCAGGCTGTTGTGTTAAGGATGATTCAAGTGAAATATAATTTCATAGATTTTATGTACCCAGTTATAACATAAAAAAACGAGTGAAGTGAATTAAAGCGGTGAATAGAGTATTGTCTGTCTTTCATTATTAATCTATAAAACAGATATGTTTGTAATTCAATTGTGAAATTAGAAATATTCATCATCGATTTGGGATTCATGAATTAATCTCTATCGCTAGTTTGTAAGATGTTTCAGTGATAGAAGTTTGTCAGATGCACTTCGCAATAATTTTGTTGTTAATATTAACAGCAACATATTCTTCAACATGTTTAATATGGAAAAACTAATTTCACGCTTTTCTTCAATGCTTCCTCGGTAAAAGAGATACAGTGTTTGATTAATTCAAACCTGATCTGCAAGATCATCGGCATCATAATTTGAGGTTATCCTGTCAATTTGGACGAATTGAAACGTGTTCTCTAATAAATACGTTATAATTTCAAAAAAAAAAATACTCAAAATAAATTATTTCAATGTACCTTCTATGCTATACAAATTGTATTATACGCACACAGCTGAATTAAATAATATTAGTACATTTAAAAAATTATAGGTATGAAACAATGATAAAATGGAGTTCAATCGTTCTCCATTGCCCGCTTGAGGCGCTAGTAGACTCCATGCAAGTAGCAAATAATGATGAAAATATTATGGAGAATCTAATGTAGAAATGAAGTTTGCTCGACTTTTCCTTGGTTCAGGACTTTTAAAAGCAATCACGTACTTCGATGATCTTGAAAAAAATAATTTCTTGTTGTAACAATGAGGGTGCAATATATCATTGAGTGATTAGAACGCAAGATAATTATCATCGCAAAAGTACCAATTTCGACCCATGATCAAAGAAAGTTGTTCATTGTTTGAAGATAAGTGTATTATACACGACGTATTACTGATTTTGGGAACAAAATATTATTCAGACAAATAGGGTGAGTTCCCACTGGGACGATGACACTACATAATATATCTCACTTTTGATCTTGTGATGTGGGGAAAAATAGGGCACTCTCTTATATGCACCTGTGATAAGAAAATAATCTCTTGCACAAATTTGCATTATAAATATATAAATTCACTCAATTTGATCAACTACTTTTCATTGTGTGATGAATCTTCATCTCCGCTATTTTCGTAGTCCAAGTTATTAGTCAGCGATAGCTTTTCAACTTGTCTCTCCTGCTGCTTGAAATAATTGTTAATACATAAAAGTTGTCAAATCCATTGTATTATCTGGAAAATGCTGTTTATATGTACTCGTTTCGCTATCGGACTCTGGCAGATTCGTAGCCTCAATCTGCGGTGGTCTCAGATCTACATAGGATTGATAATCCATTGTATTACCTGTAGAAAGCTGTTCATCATCTGTGGTATAAGTAGGGATAAGGCCTCAAGTAATTGAATGTACTCGTTTCATTACTAGATCCTGGCAGATTCGTAGCCTCAATCTGTGCGGTGGTCTCAGATGTCCGTAAGACTGTGCGGCATCAGAGGGTTATATTCAAGACGTATATGTATAAAGTGAGGTCTGAACTCTTGATCTTGTAGCATTGGTTAACCAAATATACCGGCTAGGATTCAAACCAAAAACCCTGGGTCTATACTATATTGTTGGTTAGTGCTTCGTTGGTGCTTCTAGCTTTTCCATAGCAGACTCCTCTATTACGTCACCTATGACACCAAGGGTACGTTCCACTAGACAACCACAACGCTCATGTCGCCTTAATAATCGTTCCACAAGATGATCGTGATCTTGTCATTCATGATAGATACATCATAGATGACGTCAATGATCTCGACCACTTCAAGCTCACAACGCCCGCGATTGGAAGGTGGGTGAAACAGTTGTTGCGTCCATTTTTGCGGAGATTGCCAAGAAGTTCAAATCAATTGAGAAATTGCCTTTCCAATTTGTACTTTCGATTCCAAGTTATGTCAATTGATTCAAGAAGCACTAGTCACATCGACCATGAATTAGTGGAGCAGCAAAAATCGCGGTCGTAAGCGTGAGCATTGTGGTCATCTACTGGAACGTACTCCAAGTTCTGTTGGAAAATGTTACTTATCCTGAAGTTGGCAGGGGAATAATCAAACGCCTCTGTGACGTTACCATGGTACTTGATGTAAAAAAATTGGAAACACTAACAGAGTAATAACCAATGACACCAATTCCATTAGTTTCTGCTGAAATGTGTCAGCTTATGTCAAGTTAGCAGGAAAGTATTAGAAAGGTCTTTATGACGTTACTGTGATGAAGTTATTCCGAAACTGTGAGATTGGCCGTTTAATTCCAAAAATTTTATATTTTGAATACTTTATTACCAGAATCTGAAACATTTTTACAGCTGAGTAGTGTGATAGTGCGATTTCACGATAAAGAGAGCATCACCAATTAAATCATGTAGAAAACTGTTAGAATAATATCTCAGCTAAAAGCGTTATTTATGAAAATTTCAAATCTTGTCATACAATTACTCATGCGAATAATTGGAAGCTTTTTGTAACATTATCATGGCTTTCGGTTTTGTGATTACTTCAACACTCCAAAGCATAAACAATGCTCAAAACAATGATGCCCAACTCATCTTTCCTTCGGGATATTTATCACGTACCGTAATGCACAAGGAGGAAACCGTTATTTATTGTGTCACTGAGTAATGGGCGTTCCTTGAAAGGCACCAAAAAGCACAAATTGAATTCTTATTGTTTGCTAAGGCTCAATAGTTTTTAATTAATAGTGTCAGCCTGCATAGAGTTGGGAGAAAAATAATAGAACGTTATTCATGACGTCCCTATGGCACGTGGAGTAGAAAATTTGGAAGCACTAAGAAGCACTAACGAAGCACTAACCATTGACACCAAGTTTACCAAATTTTGTTGAAAAGTGTCAGCTAGCGTAAAGTTGGCAGGAAAGTAATTGAGCGTTATTCGTGACGTCCCTACGGTACTTGGCGTGGAAAATTTGAAAGCACTATGAAGCATTAACGAAGTACTAATCAACAACACCAAGTTTATTAATTTCTGTCGAAAAGTATCAGCTACCATAAAGTTGACAGGAAAACAATCGAACGTCATTCATGATGTATTAGAGGAGTCTGCTATGGAAAAGTTAGAAGCACTGAGAAGCACTAACGAAGCACTAACCAACAATATAGTTTATTTCTTCCCGGAGGTTCTTGGGAGCCATTTGAAATTCCTTTGTCAAAATTACAAATTTTAGTCACATATTTGTGCCACTTACCTCGAGGATGGGGATGATCAATGATCAACAAGTGCAGCCTAATCGAGGAGGGGTGACTTCTTCAAGAATCTAATCTCCTTAATTGTAGGAGATGGACCGCAGGTCCGAAAAACAGGTTTGGAAAGTTTAAACAAACAGTTATGATCAATTAGTTTTGCTTTACTTAAGTAGTTGCAGAAGTGGTGCAAACTTTGATCAAAATTTGAGCAAACTGTGCGAACCAAAATCAGAGACCCCCAATTGCTATCTAATCTACAAATTTGATCCGGTCTAGTCACCCTTATCATCATCCCTCTTGTTGCTTGAGGAAGTTACGGTGGGACAGTGCTGAGAAAATATATTCACACCAAATGATAAATTTCAAAGATTTCCTTTTTCGAATATATTCAGAGAACCACTTGTTGATATTGTTGACCTACAACCACCTATGTCTTTCGCTGATCTCCAGATACTTCCTAATTCCAATCTCCTCTTTGAAGTCTTCGAATTATCCAGACATTCATTATCATATCCAATATTACTGGATCAATATTAGAAATGATATTCACATTGTATGCAATATCCGACCCAATTCTGTTTCACCACAGTGGAATAATGTTACTTTTATGTAATTTAAATTTTTGATAACATTGTCTGCACGTTATGCTTCGGCGAGATAGCAGAGTCGTGCTCTGCTCTAATGTAAAACCACAGGTAATCATCATCGCATATAGTCGAATAGAATAATTATATCTGATTTCCACAATAGCAATTTCACTCTAAATTTTGGTGATGGTGATGAAATTGTAACTAGAACAGCACCAGGATACATGATGGTACATATTTTGCTGCAGATACAGAGACCAAATATTAAATTGAAGGTGAATTTTCCAAAATTTCATTAGATTGATGATTTGTATCAAATAATTTTCCAATTTGTAATCAATGTTCATACAATGAATACCCATTTTTTCATAATGACACAATACCAACTTTCACTCTTCCATGACAATAGATGAAATACTGCATACTAAATTAATTTGACTGAAAATCGAGTTATCCATTCGCATACAATAACAATTTAGGGAATTGGACCTCATGAGAACGCCACACATGAGTTGCTGTCGACGAAACGACCAAACAGGGGATGAAATCACTGCGAATACAAGTGGAATATTTACGCATTTGTTTATGCTTGCACAATTGTAAATTTACACTCTTCTTTATTTATAGCTTCGCGTGAACTGACATTTGTTTGAATATTTTTTGAGCGTTTATGTTTTTGTAGAGCTTTTTTACGCTTGTTGGGTCATATTGTCTTCATATTGAATACGTCCCAAGCTTTTAGATTCATTGGTGATGCATTGATATTTGTCGCTTTAGATTGGTATACGAGTTTCATCATTCGTCTCGCTTACATTTTAACGAAATTATTGGTTACAACACTTCAAAAATTCGAAAGACGTGTGACGGTTTATCACTTTGACTTTTTGACAGGCACAAGTGGTGTACAGAATATTTTGTTGGTGTTCAGGTGTTATACTTTATAGCTGCTCATCGTCATATAACAAATCTTCTTTTCAGTAACAATACTTTTAGGGTCATAAACTGTTGAAACTTTCTGAAGTCCATATTTCATCATTTGATTCACCTTTATTGTAATACGACACTTATTACATCATTAATTAAAACGAAATTAAAGTTTGAGGTGATTGTTCTGGAACAATAGCAAAAAGTTGAAAAGTGGGAAAGTAACTGGCAAGTTTTTCGTAGCAACTTATCATTGTCCACGACGTGTAAGACACGCATCGTGCTTTTACTATACTGCGGTCACCAACGCCGACAAATTACCAAGTACCTACATAATTTATCCTGAAGCTAACGCTTACCTATAATATAATGAATTACCTTGTTTCCTACTTTTCTATTTTACACTCAGTTGATAAATGGTCTCTCGGAGATTTCATTATACTTAGTTATATATACATACAATAGCTCGTACGAGTTGTAATACAGGGATTCATTCAATGCTATTTTTCATGTTACTCTACAGTTTAGATCCTACCGAGACCATCATCAGGAGTAAGATGATTTTGAACAACATAAGTTTAGTGATGAATCAAGAGCACAATTAGTTCTTAATCGTCAAATTACAGCAACGACCAAATGCTCTTTGATGTGCAGCACGCATACCATAAAATTCTACATTCATTGTTTTAATCAGCACTATCAACTATATTCATACAAAAGCTTGTTTAACTGTAATAATACCGGCAATATTTTAATCGAAAGCTTTTACCTGGGCAGGGATTGAAGTCCAAAATAGAACAACTGAGTTTATTACGTATCGTGGCTCTTATTCAGGGTAGTCGTGAGTGTTTTGAGGCTAGTCAATTGAGCTGCAAAGATCACCCGGGGCGCCACATAATTGTATCTTCGTTCGCGAGGCACACAACAGCGGAAGGGTCTGCAATAAAAGGTAGGACGGGAAACTACGAAACAGTGTGACCCCGCGATAAGCTTCTGTATCAACCAAGTGGTCGAGCTGGTAACTCAGCACTGTTCCTTTAAGCAAAGCCAGTGTTACGTGCCAATTTGGCTTTTGGTCCTTTTTTGTTGGGTTGGATTCTAAAAATGGTTTGGGTTAATTTGGATTTTTAGCGCATTTTTAGCGCATTTTCACGAAAAAAGCGCTATTATATTCACTTTGGCTGTCTGGCTGGCTGGCTGGCTGGCTGGCGTGACGCTGAGTTCTCAGCAACTATACTATTTACAGACTTGAAACTGGTACTAAATAAAAGCTGCTGTTTCGTAGGTTTACACAAATTGCTTTAATTCAAGCTCAGTGATTGTGGAAGGTTAAATTATTCAATTACTTATCTCAAGTGAAACAATGCCCATAGATATATATGACATTAGGGATATGGCAACTAAAATTTATTAAGGTAGATAAAAATTTAGTTACAACTCTCGCCGCGGGTGTCACTATTATTATGTACAGTTGTCAAATCTGTCCGGGATTCATTTAATGACTTGTTTGAAGTGAATTTGAAGCTTATTAGAATAAATTATCATTATTGGATGAAAATTTGTTTACTTTAGGTGATTTTTTTTTTATATAGCTTTCATAAAGATCAAATTATCATTTTAAGGTACAGCACTTGACCTCCCGTCAGTCAATAACTAAACAATGAAGATTAAAAGGTATTTTTGAGTTTGTACATGCATAAATTATGTACCTATCAAATAGTCAACTTGAAACTAGTAATAAATGGAAGCTGCTGTTTCGTAAGTTTGCCCAAACTGCTTGATTTCAAGCTCAGTAATTGTGAGAGATGGTAATTTGCGAAATCTCTGAAGTAACAAGAATTCATGAGCTGTTAGAAATGCGCTTTTATCATCTAGATGATTCTTCCATTTTTTTTTAGTCAATTTCATGTACTCAATCATGATTACTGATATTTAATCTCTCAATTCTATAGTTTCATTCATATTTCAAATCTTGAGTTTTGTTTGTTTTGCTCAAGCTTATTTTTTTGGTTATATTAGAAGCGTGTTTTTGTTTACTTCCAGTAATTAATTTTAGTTCAAGATTCTTGTTTCAAGTTGTAGCTATTGTAATACGCGCGCTGTAGTCAGTCACGTGACTGAGTTTTTTTGAATCGTAGAACTTGAGCGTCCGCTAGGTTTTTTTTATTGATTGAAAAACGGTTTATTTTCAATTACGTTGAACCGACCGGATTTGACCTAATATATGTAATCAGCCTTAAGTCCTCGTATAGGACGGACGTTATATTTCTCTTAATTTTATCACTACAATTTTGTGAGTTTTCCCAGAGTTTATTGCATGTGCAAGCCCAAATCGGGGATTCTTTTGGGGAAAACCTGTGCTTCGGCCAAATATTCCAGGGCAGTTTGGCCATTTGTGTTCTTTGGCGAAGCAGCCCACATGTTGGGAATTTGTAAAATTGTGAGTGGAAGGCACATACTGTGAAAGTACCTCACTTCCACCCTGGCTTCTCCGACCATCCGGAATCCAGCCAATTAGATCCGAGGCCGAGATCCAGACGCCCGGTAGACAAGTCAATAAGGATCTTCAGCGACGTCGCCAGCTAAGTGGTCTACTTTCATTCATTTTGTTATTCAGACTTTTTTTGTTGGTGTCAATTTAGTCATTAGACACCTCGTGGCCTCACCATGACTGTTGTTTATTTTTTTGTGTGTGTAACTTTCGCTACGATAGGCATTCGTTGTCATCTCACCATTTTTATGCCTTTCCGTTACATTATAAACTCTACGTCCGATTGTGAACCAGGTTGATCGATCTTGGGCCTGATTTTCATTTTTTTTGTACCCTTTTTTTATGGAGCAGGCTTATAAGTGCTTTGTTCGGACTAGTTCAGTCAAGACTTGCTGAAGTCTGCGTAAGGGACGCGAATCGCCGCTATATTGTTGTACAAATTTTACCGTCTGAACTATCCTAACATCCAATATTCTACCTGTCCATCCCACCATCTTTTCTTTCACAGGAACTTTCACAGTTGTGTGCCTGGAGACAGAAAAATTCACAATTGCGTGGCGCCCTCATTCACTGTTGCATTTAAAGTTAGTTCACATAACGTCCGGTATATTTGTTTTGTAAAGTTTGTATTTTTCTCATAAAGCTGACCTCACAACTACTCAGTCCGGCCCTGGGATTATTTTGGTTATTTTTTATATACTGAGTTAGGTCGTTTTGAAGCTAGAGTTTGCGGAGAATTTAGAATTAGCTCATTCAGTTTTAATTGTAATACCAGTAGTAACTGAATGTCCTGAAAGAGAACAGATAGGATTTTCGCTGTCCACAAAATAATAAAACAATCTACCAGTTTAAGCCAATAAAATTGGGAAGGTAAACAAGATATAAACAACTCAATTGAAAGGAATCTACTAATATGAAAAAAATTGTTGAATAATAAAAGAATAAGTGAATCTAATATCGAAGTATGCAGAAGACAACACCTATACACCTAGATCTTGACTTGCCGAAACTCACAACTACAACGTAGAGAAATAGGGCCTAGCCCAATCGACGGCACTATACAGTGTCAACGTATAGTCCTGAAAACAACTAATACGTTCACATCCGCTGCTTACAAAGAGCGTCTAACACGTATCCTACCAAAAATAAATAACAGTGACAAAGTTTCTAACCAATTTGGGACTCCAACAATCACTTAACGAAACAAATACAGTACAAAAGACACTTAGCTGAGCCACAGGTCCTCCGGAACGGTGAAGATGACGTCGCCTGACCTGATGGAAGTATTGAGCCAAAGGTTGATTGTAAACAGGCGTTGAGATCAAATATCCTGAAGATGGTGTCATCGGTGTTTGCGTTGCTGTGTGCTCTCCGTGCGTCCGGACTCTTCGCCAATTAGCAACCAAAAGGATCATAGATTTGTGAAATGGAGAATTGAAACATAACACTATTTTCAAGGAAGGCAGCGTAATCGAATTTGTTGCATCCAAAACATCAGTTCTAATAAGATGGATGTTCTTCTGCATTCCTTCACTCATATACATCTAATAAAGCAAAAGCAAAACAAATTTCACACGTCGCATCCCATGTGATCTCTGTAGGCTCCAAATTAAGTTTGAAACATTCTCAAATAGACGTTAAGTGAGACTTTATTCAATATACATGTAGCATTGCGTTTTCACTTCGTTTTGCTATTCTATTTTCCAGGTTGTTGTCATGACTACTTCAAATTCATCATATAATGTGCCGCTATTTACTAGTAACTGATGTTTGTTATATATATTTCAATGATTTTTGTACTATTTATTCTCAAGAAACTTCGCATATTCATACTGATCTAATTTTCGTAATGAATAAGTACACACCGGATGCTGAAAATTTGCTCGTTGAAAATGTAACATTTCCGTGCTGAATATCTATAACCAGCGGAGAATAGGCTGAAGGTGTGGAAGAGGAAAAGGAAACACACAGCACGTTCGCTTCATTTTCCGCTGGTTACCGCAGGCGGCTGCTCAGGGCGTCCCGATGGGCTCCGTCGCCTCTTAACGCTCGATGCGAAAGTCTTCAAACTTTTTACAAGAAGCCTTTCCGCGAATATCAAGTATCCGGGAGAACATAAAGTTGTATAAGGAATTTTTACAACTATATTTATGAAGGTTAATAGTTTGGTCCATACGAAAAAATTTTACGGGCTAAGAGCTGAGGCAACATGAATATTGTAACACTGATTCATAAAATTTTGTTGATGCAATTGAATCTATTAACAACTGAAGTTAATATTTAAAATACAAAGTACAAATTGGATAAAAACTGAACTATGGAAGATATAAATGCAAAAACAATTTGATGCAGTATTAATTGAAATGCAAATTTAAATGAGTATTGCATGTGGATGTGGATGTGTGTATGTGTGTGTGCGGTGTGTGTTATGTAGGATAAATAGTTTTGGAATCTCAGGTCTAATGTGCAAGCTCTACGAGCAGCATAAACCACAGAGAGTAAGAGGACGTTGTTGCAGATTCATAATTAGGTGCTTTGTACTCAGTTTTAATTCCAGCGTTATTTCTGGAGTTCATTATTGTACGACTAGCGGCTTCACTAAGCCTAAATCAAATGCAAGCATAAGCGCTGATTGTTATATTCTCATTAGAGTGTCTGAAGGCATTGTTACTATGTATCAAGGGAAAATAAGTGATTACTAATAGTTCCTCGTCTATTTTGTGTTTGTTGTACGTATACTGGATAATGTCAGCTCAGATAATTTACACGTGGGAATACTGCTCTGTATTCATGAGAATCTTAGGATCATATTATTCCTGACGGTGGATGAGATTATTATTATTATCCATGGGGTTTTCTTTTTGCAAATTCATTTGTGTGCTAAGATGCGATGTAGCCGAAGGGTCAGAAATACACATCATAGCCTGCCACATAATAGCTCTCGGTAAGCGACTATTGCTTCAGAAATAGCTGCATAAGAGATACTTGAAAGTTCTAGGAAGATAGCTTTGCTCCTCAATCGAGAGGAAACAGAAAATTGATAAAAGATGTCAGAGCTAGAAGAAGGCCAGAAATATATAGTGATCATTTTTTGGTAGTAGCCAAAATAAAAAAAGAATACAAGGAGCAAAGAAATGTAAGAGGAAATGTATGCAAGAGAGAAACGTCGTATGAAACAATAAGAACCTACAAACTAAAATCGCAGGAAACAGCAACAATGTACGAAAAAGATGTAACAAAACAAATAAAAGAACTCACAATGGATAGTGAAACTGATATTGAACAAAATTGGTTAACGCTCAAAACAATTCTAAAAAACGTGACAAGAGAAGTTTGTGGAGCTTTCAAAGTAAAAATTATTAAGAAACAAACACCATGGTGGAACCAAGAAATTAAAGAAGGAATAAAATGCAAAAAGAAATCCTGGATGAAGTACCTTAGCTACAGAACTCAAGAAAACTAAAACATTTACAAAGAGCAGCGCAAAAAATTTAAAAATCTAATAAAAATAGAGAAGGAGGAAAGTTGGATCACATTCGGAAATCAAATGGAAGAAAATAGCAGAGCAAATCGAAAACTATTTCACAAAGCAATGAAAACTTCAAGAAAGGGAAAAACAATAGACAATTTTCCAGTAAAAGACAAAACGGGATCCCTGATAACAGAAGAAGTCCAAGTAATGAAACGATGGAAAGAGTACTTCGCAGAATTATTAGATACAACAGTCGAAGAGAGAAACATAGAACTGCAAACAAGAGGTGAACTGACTGCAACATCTACAGAAGAAATAAGTATTGAAGAAGTGAAAGAAGCCATTCAAATGCAAAAATGTGGAAAATCGCCTGGTCATGACAGAATAACTACAGAAATGCTAAAATACATGGGTGATGAAGATGATATGTTGCTATTAAAAATATTTGATCAAGTTTGGAAGAAAGATACAATACCAGAAGATTGGGAAATAGCAGTTATCTTACCGATATATAAAAAGGAGATATCCGTGGATGTAACATAGAGGAATTTCACTATTGAGTACAGCACTAAAATTATGAGAGTTCTGGGAAAAAGACTGAGAGTAATGATAGAACCATTCCTAGAAGAAGCTCAAAGCGGATTCAGGAAAGGAAGAAGTATACAAGATCATATTTTTACCATAAAACAAATAGTCCAGAAAACCTTATTGACTAAAAGTAAAGCATGCATGGCCTTCATAGATCTGGAAAAAGCATTCGACAGAGTGCAAAGGCAAAGAATCTAGAACAGTTTAACAAAGAGAGGTGTGAATGGGAAATTAGTGAGTGCGATCAAGAGTTTATATAAGGAAAATTTGAACTATATTGTTGAAAGAAACCGAGAATCAGAAATATTTGGAACGAAAAATGGCCTTCGCCAAGGAGGAGTTGTGAGTCCGGTTCTGTTTACAGTATTCATGGACAATATTATAAAAAAATACAAGCAAGAAACAACGAAGCTATCAGTAGGCCACAGAAATATGCAACGTATCAAAATTGGAGAATGCGCATTTGCGGACGATGTTGTAATATTCGCAAGAAACGGAACTGCAAATAAATTTGAATATATGAAATAATAAACTGAATATGCACGGAATGTTAATAAATGTGAAGAAAACAAAAGTAATGATAACAGGTAATAAAGAAAAATCTATTAAGCTGAATAATGAAAACATAGAACAAGTAGAGAAATTTGAATATTTAGGAGTAACAATAACAAAAGATAGAAAACAGGACGAAGACATCAACAAAAGAGTAGATAAAACAGTGAAATTATTTCACAGCATAAATAACAGCTTCATAAGTAGGAAAGAAATTAGAAGGAAGACAAAATTAACAGTTTACAATACAATATTTAGATCAGATCTAACATATGGTTGAGTCGTGGATTATACCGAGAAGAACCAAAAGTAAAATCCAGACATTAGAAATGAAATATTTGAGAAGGATCAAAGAAGTAATGAGAGTGGACAGAATAAGAAATCAAGATATAAGATCAAACCTTCAAGTGAAATCTATAGTAGAATTTATTGAGCAAAGAAAACTGAGCTGGTGGGGACTCCTGTTCAGAATGAAGGAAAATAGACCTGTAAAGAGGACTTGGCCATCAAGGAATATACCGGAGAGAAGCCAAGGAAGACCGAGAGAGAACTGGGATAACATCATAGAAAGACTCCTGGAGAAGAAAGGAATCACATTACGCGAAGCCAAGCAGCCTGCAAAAAGCAGGAAACAGTGGGCAAAGTTTGGGCACGAATAAAGAATAAAGACTAAAATCCCTACACTTAACGGTGAGAGGAAATTGGACTATATATATATATATATACATATATATATATATATATATATATATATATATATATATATATATATATATATATATATATATATATATATATATATATATATATATATATATATATATATAGGTACATAATGAACTATCTGATTCTGGCATCGGCGTAGGTGAAAAGCGTACATTGAACGAACTAGGACTTTGAGGGCAGCATATTCAAAGTATATACTGAATTAAGTCTTTGAAGGCAGAGTACTTGAGATATACACTGAGATATATCCCTAAAGGCAGGGTATCCGAGGCGTTCATACATATGTACTCGAAGCACACACTGAGCCAGGAAGGCAGCGTATTCGAACTTAGTTCCTGATGGCAGCGTATTCGAAGCATACTCTGAACTAAGTCTCTGAAGGCAGCATACTCGAAGCGTACACTGTGCTATGTCTCTGACGGTAGCGTTTTCGGAGCATACACTGAACTAAGTCCCGAAAACAGCGTTTTCGAGATCCTACCTCCTGACTCTTTGTGAAAAGAATATTAAGAGCAAAATAATAAATTCTGTAAGCAGTGTGTCCAAAGTGAGTATGAAGTATCTAATAAAGAGAATTTTATGAGCATTTCATATAAATTTGACGCGAAAGAGTGGATGAAGTTCCGCCGTCATAAGCACATGTTCCAATAAATATGAGCAGTTGTTAGTCTCTCATCTCCGCAGGACAGGTACTTGAAAAACATGTAGTTTTATACAGCTTTCCGATCACACTTAAAAGCTTTTGAACGTTTAATGCTTTTACTGCATAGCCTTTTTGAAAGCGCACAGCTTTGCTTCCTATTTACGCGTGCTGCTAGCGGCTATTCAACCTTTGGAGCACTGCATGGAACGACACATACTTCAGCATGCTCACTTTTATGCAATAAACTCATTTAAATTAGTTGACTTTTCAATGTGTATGAAGTTCTAAAATGCTTCGTGTCGGCCCTGATGTCCCTTAAATGCCTCACTTCACGATAAAATCTCTTTGTAGTATATCGCTTTATATACTGCAGCATGATATACAGTCTCGCCCTTACATAGAAAGTTTCAGTATTTTAACTTAACTAACAGTTCCAAATTGTTTTATTGTCATCGTTTATGGAAGATCTTTAACTAAGCAACTTCATATCTTACCTGTTCATATCGATCAAGAAACTTTATGATCACAATCATAAATGTCTTTTAATGTGCTGCAGCCTAGCAAAAATTTACGCCCAAAATAAAAGAAAAGATTATAAAAACACATGCAAATTTCTCCGCTTAAAGAACTATTAAAGAACCATTAAAAGTGTATCACACGTATACATTGTTGTTTAACGATTATTTTTGTAGACTAGCGCCGTCATTTGCCGCTAGATCGAGGTAGTACCGCGAAGTTGAGGTGATTTCTCGGAGAATTATACTTCACCTAGCCGCGTCGTGCGGCTTTACCGAAGCTTACATTATTACATGTTGCAAGGATTACGTCGTAATATAAGGAAGTAAAATTATGCTCCTGGATTATTTCATAGCTTCTACCAGTGATATATACCTGCAATAATAGACGGACACTTAAAAGCAATGGCTTGTCATTATCTTCTGCATTGTATTTCCAACA
The DNA here is from genome assembly GCA_963989225.1 of Dromius quadrimaculatus. NCBI lineage: Eukaryota > Metazoa > Arthropoda > Insecta > Coleoptera > Carabidae > Dromius > Dromius quadrimaculatus. The sequence continues at coordinate 20,023,416 of OZ022335.1, forward strand.
TTTATCAAGATCTAGAGTGTCATTAGCTTCTATACTGCATTATATATTTAGCGTCTTATTATAATTTGTAATATGCTTTCACAGTGCAATCCATGAGAAATACTCTAAATTTGACCATTTGATTATCAATGTACATTGTAAATAGCCACTCTACCGACTGCGCCAATCAGGTAACAAATTCATTTATAACTACATACGCAAGTTTTAGTTGAGTGCTGCTGGCAGCCTCAGGGTAAAATAATGAATAAAAAGCATTTCCATTAAGATTATTGATTGGAATTTGAGTTTAGCAATGAACAGTCGCAATGTATGACTTCTGATAGCATTTAACAAACGACAAGTAACTGGATCGGAAGATTCGAATCTTAATGAGACTATATCCTTCTGATTATAATTAATCCGTCAAATTATTGGAGTAATTAAGATCAAACATGTGCTCGTGCTGATATGTACGGTACGTACTTTGTAAAGTTTCAATGTTAGATCGTTGAGGAACAATTGGAATGGATTGGGTTATAAACGTGCGTCGATATTAGAATAAGATATTGATACGAGAGTAAATTTTGTTCTTGTGTGTGTTGTTTCGTTTTTAGCCCAAACTACTTTTAGCTAGCGTTGCTACGGAACTGTGCTCGCGTGCCACGTCGTCGTAAAGCACGCGGAACAATTTGAATCAGCAGCACTACCGGCGAGCGCTGGCCATTCAAAAGGTTGTACTAAAACCTTGCATGACATAAAACAAAAAGCATTTTACACGCCGACGGCGACCTCCGTGAGCGCCACCAGCTTATGGCGTCGTAAAAAACAGCCAACGACATCGCCGAAACATTGCAGGCATTGCACTGGAAATCAATTACAAACTGTTATTGCGTATGATATATGCCTCTGTGCTCTAGCTTGCTCTGACTTGTCACCTACATCCCAACAATGGTGATTCAACAAATTTCTACTTTTCATTTACAGCAGCATTTTTAACCTGAGATAAACATAGAGGATCTATCGAATAATATCGATGATAGGAAAGGCCATGCCAAAAATTCAAGGAGAGTTACTTTTATGAAGAATGTGACGAATTAGGTCCCAAAACTCCGTCACAGTTGCACATCCCAGAGCTTTCTGCTACCATCAAACTTTCTGAAATCCATCAAAATTAGTTCACATCTTGCACACACTATGAATTTTAAATTCTGTAATTCTGCTTAAACACACCACCGCTTACCTTGATTTTATCAGTCATCATCTGTTTTGATATTTCACATGTGGTGGAATAAGGGTAGGTTTTTTGAAAACATCTAAAATTAAATTCAACTGACATTGCTTGATTTGTATTTATGTTTTGTGCCTTACCGTTAATAAACTCTGAATGTAATCAACCGTTGTTCTGTAAATATGTTGTATATTGTGTATTTTGCTTGATGTTCTTCGTGATCTTTGACCATACACAAATAAACATCTGCCATTTGACAGTTGACCGACATAGCATTACTTACATTACCGACAGATAAAAGGATATTTAGGACAATTTAAATCTCAAGGAAATATAATCATGAAGGGATGTATTCAACAGGAAAGTAATAGGAGATTTGATATTGTGAAGAAATTTGTATGTGTGAAATTACTTCTTCTTTTCATCTGTATGCCTTCTTCACATTACTGATAGCGCTAATATGAATTTAATTTTGAAGCTTGTTGATTGAGGATTTATTCAAATTTAAGTATAAATGAGGCCTTCTGGCCGACTTGAGTCACTTCTTTGGAAGTCCAGTCTTCTGAGCAGCCGTTCCAAAGTACGCTTCTAGTTCTGATACCGAATGTCATCTTCAGAATGTTCACCATCCAAGTGAAGTTTTTGTGCTAAGTCCGTTAGCACAATTGTCTGGACAATCTATGAGTCTGTCTGTTTTTTATAAGTCCGTAGAAGGAACTTAGATTTGTTTGCTTCTGCTGTTTTGAACTTAAAATATTTTCTGATAATTTACCCTAGAATCATAGCTAGCGAACTCTTTATCGATTTCGCAGTGTTTGAATAATTTAACGTAGAATCACCGCTAGCAAAGTCTTAGTTGACTGCACAGTGTTTGAATAATTCAACGTACAAGCACCGCTTGGCGAAGTCCTTGTTGATTTCACAGTGTTGGATTGACTTAACGTAGCGTCGCCGCTGACGAAGTTTTCGTGATTTGGCAATGTTAGATTGTTTTAACGTTGAGGGGGTCATCATTGGCTGCACAGCGTTGAGGAAGTTTTACGTAGAGTCACTATTTGGGAGCCAGTTTGGTTTCACAAGCGTCGAAGATAAGATAATCCACCGTTTGGGAAATCGCTTCACTATTTATTTGTTTTAAAGATTCTCGTCATCTGCGACAAACCTGGGTTCGTACAGCGACCGCTGGTGTCGGGTGTCATGTACAGCCATTTCGTCACCGTCAGCCAAGTCATCACCGAGCAAGCTTTGAAAAATATATGTTCTATGTTCATCGTCGTCGTTTTTATGTGAAATATATCTCATTGTGACACCTACCTCCTGATGATTATTTTTGACAACCCTAACCCTTCTCTTCTGTGCTATCCAGCCGTCTACCTTAGAAACTGCGTCACCGAACGTCAGAATCACAGTTAGTGCGAGAGTTTCAGATCTTCCAACTACTATTACCTTTCTAGATCTATTTTCGTGAACATAGTTACCCATATGCATTGTGTGTGCACAAAACTTATTACATGTGCTGTATACAACACAGAACTAAGTGATAAATGAGATCTTAGATTAGATATAGAATCATATTAATTGTATAATTTGTCCTGATATGCCCACCTGATAAAATGCAGGGATATATATTCCTATATAAATGGTTGATGAATGTATCATCATGTATGAACATAATTATGTCATTCATGAATATCTATGAATGTCAAAAATATTTTTTCAATTAATTTCAAAGTTTGTAATTTGCCCCAAATACATGCCGTGTTTTGGAAAATTAATAATCCGGCTTCAATATAAAACGATAATTAAATTTTTGGAATATCGATTAAATACGTAATTATACTCATATTCAGCAGACATATTTTGCCAAGGTATGTGAGTATTTCATATGCTCAAGAAACATCGAACAGATTTTTTTTTAATAGATACGGCTTGCAACTGTAGACACGTGCTCTGTCCTTAAAGAAACACAATCCAACAAGATTGTTTTTATGAAGACGAAGTACAGTTACCGCATGATACAAAATCCGATTATTCCATCTGTTTGTTTGATAGACCCATAAAAAATTATTTTATGGTGTCCTGTATAAAAAAAGACTTTTTGAAGATGTTAAATGAGTAACGACTCCTAGTATTCCAAGGGAATACATAAATGCAAAACATTATGCATATAAGGTTATATCTACAATTGATTTTTAGAACAAGTAGTTTCCCAAAGCTCAAGGTCAAAGCAGATATTGGAGAAGTTTGGTAGTTTGGAAGAAACGTCAATTCTTGTGGCAGTTGTTGAAAATGTCATGCATTTTATTGGATTACAATGTGAAATGCAAATTCTCCAGACAAGAAACAAACTGAATTACACTAACATGTTTTGGAACTATTTGCGAGCGATTTGAATATTTATTCATCCATATTTTGTAACATGGACCTTTCCAAGATCTTGACATATTAGTTGAGTGAGATCATGTTGCAGTTGTTTCACGTATTTGCTCTTGATGTGTACATTTATCACAATAAGAGCAAACAAAATTCTAATTGCTCCTTAAATAAACATCAGAGACAAATATCGGATTTTAATTGAAATCTATCTATTGGATTTGTAGCATTAGTGACAAATCCAAGATGTGATGTTTTTCACAGATTCTTTTTACTCAATTACTTGAATCGCAACCTTTATACTAAATGAGGCTTAGGAAGTACATTCTTGCAGGATTAATTATCCTTTCAAATATCTGATAGATCAGTGAACTTTAGGAGCTCAACGGATGAAAATGTTATGCAACCCCGATCATTTGAAAGAAAGCTTGTTCGGTTTTTACATCATCTAGTGAAATTGGCAGAGCATCCAACAAGATTCAGGCGAGCTTTTGTATTATTTTGGTTCTGCAATAAGAATTACTATCTGGGTAGTCGTAGCCGGCCTCGCTACTCGACATCATTGTGAATAAGTTGAGCATTCATTCCAGAGAGAATTGGTCGGCGCAGAGCCAACAGTGCTTACTACAGCTTAAAATCACTCTATTTGGTTTGTAACAAAAATGCGCGGCGAGCTTGAAGAAAAACTGCACTGCGTGAATCAAAATACATTCATACACCCAAAAAGTTTTTACTAAAATTTATCAGATGAGTAACAGCATGGTTCTTGCTGGTATATTCATTTTGCATGGACTGTATTTGATTCGGTAAACAAGTCGCAAGTGGAGTGTTCGAAACAGTCACAGCAACTGTGACCAGCCAAAAAGTGCCTCAGTTGCAAAATGTTGGGTATACACCTACATACCTCACAACCGGTGACGAGGATATCAAATATTTTCTGATTTCTTACATGAATGTGATTTTAAATCACCTAGTAAGCATTTTGTTGCACCGCATGCTGTAAATAGCAGGTTGGGCAAGAGTTTTCAAGCACATATGTCGCGGAATTCAGTTTAAGTGAAATCTATCGCACTCAGCACAATATTTCTACATCCAAGTTTGTCATACCGAATGCATTATTTATAGTATTCAGATTTTGGCGACTCACATCCAAAATGATACCTGATGTTGTATATGGCCAGTTCGAATAGCTTTATGTAGTCCATTCATATCCGTAATCAAAAGCTTATCATTTGCTACAGTCAATTGCACTTTATTAAAAGAACTATCTATTCGTTCGTGATATTGCAACAAGATTCATGTAGTTGATACATGCAAAAATCATCATCTTTCGATATTATCATTATCACCCTATTGACTGCGCCAATTGAGACAATGGCAGAATCCAGAACATATTCATCTTTGTAATGAATCTTTTCTGTAGAGACTTCTAATTGGGGCAGCCTTCAATTTGTGGCTTCTCCTCACAGAAAGGCGCTTAAGAAATCGCGCTTCATGATGGATTTACAAGCGCTCCAACTCTCCAAGTTTTAGTATTAATTTGTATTTGAATCACGGATATTAGTAGTGAATATATTCTCTGTATTTTTTTATTATCTTCCCACCGACAGCGTCAATTGAGCTCAGTTACGCAGTTAGGATATCTGCACCATGTTCATATTTATCATACTACTGGTTGGGATAGCTTCTAATCTGTGATCTCCTCGCAGAAATGTCACTGAGTGGATCGCGATTAACGATGAATTCACAAACTCCTCAAGTCTTGATATCAGTTCTTAATTGAATCGTGGATATCAGTCTATATATTTTTGCTTTGTTTTTTTTCTCACCCTACTGACTGCGCTAATTAAGTCACAATTATAGAGTCTAGAAGTTTGCATGGTTTTTGTAAAGACTGATGATTAGGGCCGCCTTTGATTTGTGACCTCCTCATATGGAAGTCTTCAGAAGGATTAAGATATCTGAGAAATTCACAAGTTTCCAAATGTTGTAATCAGTTCTTATTTGAATCATGTGAATATGTTGTTCAATATTCACAAGACTTTCATTTGCAAATATGAAGACTAAATAGTGGAGACGCCATGCTTTTCCTAATCGAAAGAATCTGATATGAACATCACGTGACTTACTTGTACATCATTTGATATATACACAAATCTATTCAATAAAAATTTTTGTCATTCCAGATTATGATTAATATAATTTTAAAAATATTTTCATATGTAAAATGTCCAACAAAATCAAAAAATTGACAACAGATTATCATTGCCTACCTTATCATTTCAATTAAACTGATTATTTTATTTGAGTAAGTAAAAAGTCTTGGGAATTCAGTCAATATATTTTAATTTCTTTCCTACTTTACAGTTTCGGCTGTACCTCAGCCATCTTCAGAAGCGCTACAATTTGATTATTTTTTTTAACACTAATTATTTATGCTAAGTTTGTCGGAAATACTTACAAAAGAACTTGAATTGTGAAAAATTAAAAATGTACATGAACTGTGATGTCGAGTTTAATAAAATAGCGGAAAAAAAAAAAAAAATTATTTTTTTCCATTTGTCAAATGCCACAACCTGCATCTGTGGAAGACGTTGACCAAGTGCGAGTAAAAAATCGTGTGTGCACGCATTGTCAAAAAATTACAAATTATCACAAGTAGAATTGAGTTAGTTATAGTGTCAAACAATTAAAAATAGATGCAAGCTTGTGCATCACGCAAGGTGTCAAAAATATAAACAAAAATTAGGAAAAGTACCACCGATATTAAAGAATATTGTTGTATATAGTGCTAAGTGCAATAGTATCTGTTTTTTCATTGATATTTTGTTTGTCTTGTTTTATATACAACATTTCTAATGTAAGTCTTTTGTTCAAGTTGATTTCATTATGGATAATAATAGTTTCATCAAAATTAAAAGTATTTTGATGAAACTATTATTATCCATAATGAAATCAACTTGAACAAAAGACTTACATTAGAAATGTTGTATATAAAACAAGACAAACAAAATATCAATGAAAATCAGATACTATTGCACTTAGCACTATATACAACAATATTCTTTAATATCGGTGGTACTTTTCCTAATTTTTGTTTATATTTTTGACACCTTGCGTGATGCACAAGCTTGCATCTATTTTTAATTGTTTGACACTATAACTAACTCAATTCTACTTGTGATAATTTGTAATTTTTTGACAATGCGTGCACACACGATTTTTTACTCGCACTTGGTCAACGTCTTCCACAGATGCAGGTTGTGGCATTTGACAAATGGAAAAAAATATTTTTTTTTTTTTTTCCGCTATTTTATTAAACTCGACATCACAGTTCATGTACATTTTTAATTTTTCACAATTCAAGTTCTTTTGTAAGTATTTCCGACAAACTTAGCATGAATAATTAGTGTTAAAAAAAAATAATCAAATTGTAGCGCTTCTGAAGATGGCTGAGGTACAGCCGAAACTGTAAAGTAGGAAAGAAATTAAAATATATTGACTGAATTCCCAAGACTTTTTACTTACTCAAATTCACTCATCCAGTCAGCTTCATCTATTATTTTATACCGCAAATTCTGAATGTATGTTATACATATAAACTGCACTTCCGGTTCAGCCGATTGACACAAATATAGTGGATAACTATTTTGATGCTACAAAAAGTTTAAACATTAAATTTCAATATGCTATGGCTGATCATTCTAGATTTATGCACAACATTTAAAAAATGTTCCAAGTAAAGTACACTTCTGGCTTGGCCGATTCATACAAGAATAGCAGATAACCATTCTGATACAACATCAAGTTCAAATACTGAATTTCAACATCCTACGATTGATCATTCTGGATTAATTAAAATTCGAAAGAAGTTTCAAGGAAAGTGCACCTCTGGTACAGACGATTGGAGCCACAATGCGAGGTGCTCAACTGGACCCTATACCAGTCTCAAATACTTCAACATTATACGTTCAACCAGTTTTGAGATTTGCAAGTAACGAACGAACGCACGCACATACGTACCGACATCAAGCCAAAAATAGTCAAAATGGATTCAGGGATGCTTAAAACGGATATTTTCATCTTGCGTCTTGTAAGATTGCGTGAGCGTTCGGAATTCTGCTGGAACTAGCAGTTTTATCTACAAAGCCTCCATTCCCTTCCGACCAACAAACTTCTATGAAATATGTTTCTCGATCCCGACTGGCTTTCAATAGTTGAGGCTGATTAAATCAGATTCGTTGTGATGTAGGAATGGAAATTCTAATAATATCAACAGCAATCGAATACTATATTTGTGATTCATTGCCCACAGAAGAAAAAGAGCATCTGATACTAAATAAAATTTATTAACATTGAATATGATATATACATCAAAATCCAAGAAACAAACCCACTGGTGGAAGGAGAATATAAGAAAGGAAATAAAGATTAAGAAACAGTTATGGAAAAACTACTTGATGAAAAAATCAAACGATGAGTACATAAAATATAAAGCACAAAGAAAGCGAGTGAAAAAAGTAGTACAAGAAGCTAAACAAGAAGATTTGAACCAATCTGGAATACAAATGCAGAAAAACTATAAAGAGAACAAAAAATTATTTTACAAGGTTACTAAGGAACACAGAAAACAGAAACTACCAAATATAAAACAAGTAAAGGATAAAAACGGAAAGATACTCACAGATGATGATGATATTATTAACCGATGGAAGAAACACTTCAAGTTACTACTTGAAGCAGAAGAAGGCACAAATAGAAGTTCTAATCCCGCAAGAAGACACAGAAACAGTTGAAACAACTGAAACAACTGAAGGAATCACAATAAAAGAAATAGCAGAAGCACTTAAAAGAATGAAGTTGGGCAAAGCGCCAGGATACGACAATATATATCCAGAACAGCTGAAATATATGGATGAAACAGCAATAGAAATTTTGCATCAACTATTAAATGAAATATGGACAACTAGAAGCATGGACAACTAGAAGCATAGACTGGGAAGTTACAATAATATTACCATTATATAAAAAGGGAGACCATAGAGAGTGCGGTAACTATCGTGGAATATCACTCCTTTGTACGACGGAAAAGCTCTACGAGAATATACTAGAAAACCAATTACGATCATTGGTGGAAAACAAACTTGAAAGGACACAAATTGGGTTCAGGAAAGGACACATATTCACTATACGACAAATAATAGAAAAATTTACCGGAAGAAACAAAGAAATATATATATATATATATATATATATATATATATATATATATATATATATATATATATATATATATATATATATATATATATAAATATATATATATATATGCTTCATAGACCTTCTAAAAGCATTTGACAGAATAGAAAGAAGACAAATATGGGAAATACTACGGGAAAGAGAAGTCGAAGAAATAGTTCGAGCAATTGAAAGCATTGATACATTAACAAGAAACATAGTACGTACAGGAAATGAAATATCAGACGGATTTACTGCAACAAAAGGTTTAAGACAAGGAGGAAATCTAAGTCCATTGCTTTTTATAACAGTATTAGATCAAGTGATGAAGAATGTTAAGACAAAAGTTAAAAAGACAAGCATAGGGAATTGGAACCTGACAATAACAACAATATTTGAATGTGTATTTGCGGACGACATGGCAATATTTGCAAAAAATGAACAGGACCTACAAGAAAACCTCAATGTATGGGCAGAAGAGCTTATAAAATATAATATGGTAATAAATAGCGACAAAACCAAGGTTATGGTTGCAGGAGAGAATAACATAAATATACATGTAACAGTTCAAGGTAATAGATCAGAGCAGGTGGTTAATTTCAAATATCTTGGAAGCATAGTACAAAACAAAAACAATATAGACAAAGAAGTAAGTAGCCGCATACAAACAGCAATCAAAACATACTAAGCGCTGAATAGTATAATAATAAATAATAAAAACATTGCAAGGCACACAAAAATAACAATATACAAGACTATCTTTCAACCTATACTATTATACGGTTGCGAAACATGGGTGCTGAGCAAAAGGCAAATTAGTTAAATACAGGCCACAGAAATGAAATATCTTAGAAGAGTCAAGGGAATAACAAAAAAGGATGAAATACGAAACGATCAAATAAGACAAGACCTAGAAATAAAACCGATTACAGCTAAAATAGAAGAAAAACAATTACAATGTTATGGACACCTCATCAGAATGGAAAAACAAGTACCCTGTAAGAAAATTTGGGAAACAAGAGTGACCGGGAAGAGGAGTAGAGGGAGACCACAAAAAACATGGAACAAATGCATAAATGAGATATTGAGGAAGAAGCACATTACCCAAAGCGAAGCGAAGAAAATAGCAGTAGACAGGCAGAAATGGAGAAAATTCATAAAAGAATAGAATATGAGAAGAAACCTCGACACTCAACTGGGTATATATATATATATATATATATATATATATATATATATATATATATATATATATATATATATATATATATATATATATATATATATATATATATATATAACATTGAATTTTCCAGTCTAATGATGGCTTTGACTAGATTATGAATTGGAATGAACACCATGTTAAATTGAGAATCTGTTCTATAAAAGTTCCAACTTGAATGAACAACTTCCATGAGTCGCGCAAGTTGGCTGCTATGTCAATAAAATTGTAACATATAAAATGAACATTTAATAGAATGAAGATCAATAGGGCTCGTGAGCAAGAGAAAATAAAACCTTTATCTTTAAAACAAAGGCTATAATATCCGGTGAAGCTTGCTGATATCGAAGGTCGATGCATCTGAGTGGCTGCGAGTGTTGGTATCTATGAGGAAAGCTTTTCAGTGATTCACCTGCTGAACGAGCGTTCTACCACGACGTTGCAGAGGTGTGGTTGCGATATATCAACGGACCCTAGAGATTTCATAAAGGCTTCGTATTGTCTTTTATCGCAGGAAATATGGTGTACGATATTCTTGAGCATAATAGAAAAAAGTATCGAATACCCATTATCTTTAGTTACTAAAATTCGAATTATCATCCTGATAATGAACGCTTTAAAACACATAATACAATGAATAATGATCATAAACGAGAACAAGAGAACATTCAGAGGAAGGAGTAAGTTCTTCGAATGAGAATTAAGTATAACAAATAACTTGCAGACTGTAGAAAATTATAACAATTGAATCAGTTCAAAGGAACACTCATTCCATCATTCTCAAGAAGATTCATCAAAGATTAACTACAAAACCTCTTTAATAGATCTTCAACATCAAAAGACATACTTCTTATTCAGGAAACCTACTCTGCATTGTGATTAAGAACCGTCTCTTGCGACTCACATCCTAAGAGTCATAATTTGAATGATAAAAGGAGAATCTTCAAGTGACAAACTTCAACTTATTCACCTATGACAACTATAATAATAGTTCCGCGGTAACAATAATCATAAGCCACCCAAAAATTTTATCTTCGTGAGTTGTTGTTTAATTGGGATGACAACGTTTGTACTTGTACTTGTACTTGTGTGTGTGCTTTACAGTTGGCTTTTGAGATAGCATTCGTAAAAAACTAGTTGAGGGTATTATATGTGCTGCGCCAGCTGACTGTTGAGCCCTACATATTCAATAACTTTGGATTGCTTGTATTCATTTGGAATATCGAAGAAGTGAAAGTGAATTTCTTTCACGATGCCAGTCCCATAATATAATCTAATACTGGAGCTCATAAGTTCTTCAATTAATTTTACTTCAATATGTGATATATTGAGAATTTCATTTATATATCATCAATAAAATAGAAGTATTCAGAATCTTCGTTGATCATGACATCTATTGAGCTCTCAAACTCAATATTCCGCACAGTCGAACTAATAACACAATAGAACAACTCACTGGAAATAATTTTGTGTTCACGTTGTTCACGTTGTTCAGACCCTGGAGCTGTACTTTCAGTTTGGCATACATGTGTTTAACTTGATTTAACGTTAAAATGAGGGGTACTTAGTTTTCTAAATTACCACGTATTGTTGCAGGATCCTGGAGGATTGATTAAATGAACAAAAAAAAAACAAGTATATTCCACAAGACAAGCTTAGAAACTAGTAGGATAATGCATGATTCCATTGGGATTTTAAGAACAGAACCACATGACGTACACTTTACTCCTGCCACCAAGTTATGTATTAAATGTTCAGAGTCGGCTTAGTGCGACAAGAAAACGATATTTTTGGGAGAGGTGTCACAACGAGAACTTGACCTGAATTCTGAACATATTTTTTACCTCATTTGGAAAAAAGTGAATGAAATATTGCCTCCAAGCTACAAACGTTCCAAGAATTCGCAAGAAGCTTGAATCGCTCCTCTCTATGATATTCAATTCAACTTGATACTTGAAATCAAATGCTTTGAGGAGGGTGAATCACCCGAATTCTCATATCTCACTCTATTATTTGCTCCAAAGAGCCCATTTCTTATTTGATGTAGACTCATTGGCTTTAATGATTCAAGTGAGAAATATTGGACGGACTGTAGCAAGACAAAGGAAGATTAGAATCCCAGTAGTTTCTTACACCCTGTATCGGTAAATATGACAATACTTGGACGTGCGTATTTTCGTTGATATACTATAGCCAACTATCTTGACACAGCTTCTAATTATTCAAGATTTCCTTGTGGAAACTTTGTATTCTCTCTATCCACAAAAATCTCTGCTCTTTGGATCATTTACCTTTGAAATCCAATTAAAGTCATTCGGGGAGATTGAATATCCGCAGGAACAAAATCTATAGATATTACACGTTAGTATAAGAAGCGAAGAACATTCATATTATGGGATTCAATTAGATTGCCGTGTGTTTCACAGGTTGCACTCTAAGTGCATTCGCATAAGAACCGCAGAAACAATAACGAGCTAGAATATATACCAGCCCGCCGTGCGGGTTTCCAGATTACGCTATAAATAACCGGCGACGCCGGCGTCTGCGCCCGTGCGAGATCATCCGGGAACAAAGGAGCGAGATTTTTAAAGTGCCGTAATGCGATTCGGATTTTAATGAATTCGAAAATTTATGACGTGAGCTATGGGCCCGTGCAAAGGTTATATTTTTCACTTGTGTATTTTATCTTGCGATAATACGCTACAAATATATAGCTCCAAATTCCAGAGTAAAGCCCCACCTACTTGTTTTGAGCGTTAGGTCTGGAATATGTTACATAATGTGACGAATTATGTCCCAAAACATCGTCACAATTGCACATTCCAAAGCCTTCTGCTACCGTCAAATACTTTAAAGTCCATCAAAATTGATTTACATCTTGCACATCCTATAAATTTTTATATCCGTTATTCTGTTTAAATATACACCATCGTTTACCTTAGTATTATCAGCTACCAGCTGGAATAAATTCATTTTCAATATTTCATAGCATGTGATGGAATGAGGTTAGGTTTGAAAATATCTGAAATTAATTTCAATTTATATTTGTTTGATCCGTATTTATGTATTGTGCTTACCGTTAATGAATCCTGAATGTAATCAACCGTTGTTCTGTAAATATGTTGTACATTGTATATTTTGTTCAATGTTCTTCGTGACCTTTGACCATACACAAATAAATATTTGACATTTGACAGTTGACCGACAGAGGACTGAATTATAACTACTTTACCGACAGACATAAAGAATTCAGGATAATTTGAGTTTCAAGGAAATGCTTACAAAGATGAATTTAGTGGGGCAAGAAAATGAGATTTGTTATTGAAGAAAATTACTTCTTCTTTCAATCTGTATCTCCTCTTTACATTACTGACAGCACTTACATGAATTCAATTTTAGAACAAGTTGAGTAGGGATTCATCGAAATTTAAGTATAAATAAGGCCTTGTGGCCGATTTAAGTCACTTCTTTGAAAGTCCAGTATTCTGAGTAGCCGTTCCAAAGTACATTTCTAGTTCCGATTCTAAGTGTCATCTTCAGAGTGTTCACCGTCCAAGTGGAGTTTTTGTGCTGAGCCCGTTAGCACAACTATCTGACACAATCTGTGAGTTTGTTTGTTTTTCTATAAGTCCGTGAAAGGAACTTAGATTTGTTTGCTTTTTCTGTTTCAAACTTAGAATATTTTTGCTGTTTTTGAACTTGAAATATTTTTTGAATAATTTACCGTAGAGTCATCGCTGGAGAAGTATTCATTAATTTCACAGTGTAAGATTGTTTTACTGTAGAATCGCCGCTGGAGAAGTCCTATTGATTTCGCAGTGTTTGAATAACTCAACGTGGAGTCACCGCTGGAGATGTCCTTGTTGATTTCGCAGTGTTAGATCTACCTGACGTAGCTTCGCCACTGACGAAGTCTTCGAGATTTCGCAACGTTAGATTGTTTTAACGTAGAATCACCGTTGAGGAGGTCATTATTGGCTTTACAGCGTTGAGCAAATTAACGTACAGTCACTATTTGGGAACCAGTTTGGTTTCACAAGCGTCGAAGATAAGTTAATCCACCGTTTGGGGAATCTCTTCATGATATGTTTGTTTTAAAGTTTCTCGTCATTTGCGACCGCTGGTGTCGAATGTCATGTACAGTCGTCCCATCACCGTCAGCCAAGTTATCTCCGTGCAAGTTTCTGCAAAATATATGTTCTATGTTCACCGTCGTCATATTTATGTGTGAATAAATCTCGTTATGACATCTACCTCCTGATGATTATTTTGACAATCCTAATCCTTTCCTTCTGAGCTATCCAACCGTCTGCCTTGGAAACTGCGTCCCCGACCGCATTGGCACCTGAGCACACCGTCAGCAGTTTTGACCGCGACGCCTAAAGGTAACAACCCCGCCATCAGCGAGGTTATCGTTACAATAATAACAATTAATAACAAGTTTATGATTCAAACTTTGATGAGCTATTAGACAAACTACTCTCTCTCTGCCGGATCTATTCTTGCATGTAAGTCAAGACAATTTGAGAGTCAAATTATAACGGAAGTTCATGCGCGAATATTAAGAGCGTACTCTGTGTGAACTGTCACGTGCCACTGATAATATTCATATAGCTAATTAGTGTGACCACGAATCCTACAGAGCGCAGTCATAATTCCTCGGTTGTTAACGACACCAATTTGCGGGACCAAGTTTGTAGAGTCTATTAGCTTTGAAATTCTTTATGCTTGCCTCGTGACGCGAATATCCTACACCGAACGACGTTTTACATTCTTGTACTCCTTAACTGTCGATATTCATTGTTCATTTCACTGACTTGGTAAGCTCACTTTACAATGAGGAGGAATGAAGGAAGGGTGATTCGTTTGACTATTATTCTGTTTTGTGAAAGCAGGCAGTGATGTTCATGAATTCATATAGGAGCGCATCAACTGTATTTATGCATTATTCACTTGCGTTAAGGGAGCTTGTTTGTGATAGTTTGTCAACCAACCAGATCCAGTTGGACCGGTCCAATAGTTTGAGATACATTAAGCGTGTCAGTAGTCAAAGCCGCAGAAGAAGTCCAAAACTGCTAGCTTTAGAAATCAAATCTGTTATGTTTATTCATTCAATTGTTAGAGTATGAACAAAGTTGTAGTATAATCGATCCAAATTAATCACATCCGATTCAATATTCATTGGGTCGTAGAAAAATTCAAAACTTTTTTACTCTGTTTGTTATATAGTCTTTATGTTACTACGGTTTTATCTCGCTTCCCACTGACCTACCCAGTGTTTCAGAAGCTAATCAGGACAAAAAGGCGCTCGGGGCAACAAGCATCAGTTTAGCGATACCCAGCGTTATACTAAGCTCCAGATGTCTTTCCTCTTATGTATTGTTTGGAATTTCATGGAGAACAATGATTGTTTCCAAGAGGATTCTATTTGATAATTTCAAATTTTTGCTCCAATTAACTTGGGAATGAATATTTTAGGAGGAAAACATTTTAATTGTGTTTTGACAAGATGTATTATAAAAGTAGTGGATGATGCTGACTGTTATATTCAATGTGGGGAACGAGGTGTGGGAATTCAGCAAGAGTTTTATTGTTATATTCTACTCTATAGTTTCGATCCCACCTAGACCATCTTCAGGACTGAACAGAATCATTGTTTGTGTGAGTTAACATCAGTATGTGACAATAAATTATGTAATGGTCACACACAGAAGTAAATTCACACAAACATTAATTATATTCACTCCTGAAGATGGTCCAGGTGAGACTGAAACTGTAGGGTAAGATAAAACAACAAGACTCTTGATTGAGTTCCCACACTTCGTTCCCTTCAATGTTTATTTTATTAAAATGCGGTATCTCAGTTTTTGGCGCATTTTTTGTAAAAAAGCGCTATTATATTCACTTTGGCTGTCTGTCTGGCTGGCTGGCTGACGTGACGCTGAGTTCTCAGCAACTATACTATTTACAGACTTGAAACTGGTACTAAATAAAAGCTGCTAGTTCGTAGGTTTGCACCAATTGCTTTAATTCAAGCTCAGTGATTGTGGAAGATCAAATTATTCAATTACTTGTTTCAAGTGAAACAATGTCCATAAGTATATATGACATTGGGGATATGGCAACTAAAATTTATTGAAGTAGATAAAAATTCAGTTACAACTTTCGCCGCGGGTGTCACTATTATTATGTACAGTTGTCAAATCTGTCCGAGATTCATTCAATGACTTGTTTGACGCGAATTTGAAGCTTATTGGAATAAATTATTATTATTGGATGGAAATTTGTTTACTTTTGGTGTATTTTTTTTTTATATAGCTTTGATAAAGATCAAATTATCATTTTAAGGTACAGCACTCGACCTCCTGTCAGTCAATAACTAAACAATGAAGATTAAAAGGTATTTTTGAGTTTGTACATGCATAAATTATGTACCTATCAAATAGTCAACTTGAAACTAGTACTAAATGGAAGCTGCTGTTTCGTGAGTTGACCCAAACTGCTTTATTTCTAGCTCAATAATAGTGAGAGATGGTAATTTAAGAAATCTCTAAAGTAACAAGCATTCATGAGCTGTCAAAAATGCGCTTTCATCATCTAGATGATTCTTCCATTTTTTTGGATTGAGATTGAAAAGTTGAAAGTTCAGAGCATCCTATTTATTTCATTTCTCATTTTTAACTATTTTATTCATATAATTAGCCTATACATTACAAAAAGCCTAGATGTGTATATTAATTCAATTTTTAACAAAATTTATTTGTTGTCAACCTATACTATCTAAATTTTTTGATTCTGATAGGGAATAAAAATGTAAATATAACATTACAGACTAGTGCACAATCAATTTCCACGGCAAAAAGATCGCTTTTGATGCAAAGCAGCAATTCCACGATTCGTGTTTGGCGGCAACCATCATGCGGTTTATTCGTTTTCTTACTGACATTTAGATCACTAACGTGTTATACAAAATCACGCGAAAATATATTTTGGTCGTGACGGCTCAGACTGTGGCCTTGACAAGCGGAACCTATTTTTATAAACCTCTCCGATATGGAAATATCTAATCTAATAAATCCATACGGTTATGTATTTTGCATGCATGCATCCAGCTTTTGTATGCTATTTACTGCTTTGGGTTCTGCTTTGTATTATAAAATTTGAATCGTGCAATGTTTAAACGATTTTTTCGGCGGAAAAATTATTGTGGTTGGGATTTATGTCATAGCTTTGAACATGCGATAATGTGAATTTACTATGAGCTGTACATAAAACAAATTTACAATAAAATGAATCCATAACTAAAATGTTATTACTATTTTTGTTAACTTCATAATTCCCTAAAATAGATTAACCTAGATTTATTATATGATCTATATAATGTTATTTCAATGCCTTGCAACGAAAAAATTATTATTACCATCAACATTTTTGACTTGAAGTTTTGTAAAAAGTATAATGATGGAATGAACGTGTGAATGGTATACATCGATATGTTTACTACAAATGATATTAATTCAATGGTTCAGTTTCTTGTTATTTCGTATTTGTGCTAATATATATATTTGGTGAACATGTGAGTATGTAGGAACCTCCGCAACAACACATATCACATACAGAACAGTACATTATTATTAATACGGATACAATAATTAAAAATTCTCATTATGTAGTCCTTCATAATGTGACACGAAGCAATATCCATAGCTAGTGTGTTATGCTCCATATCTATATGTGGTATTATAGCTTGTGTCGTTATATTCCTTCCCTCATTTACATTTTTAAGAATTTGAGTCATATGTCATTTATTCCGACTACTTCACCTCTAAAAGCCTTCTTTCCATCTTCAAACATTGCTTTTACTTTTCTGCCTATCGACTGTCCACCACCATCTTAGCTTTGCGCCTTCATGTGATCCATTGAATAAATTCGTCATTTATCTCATTGTCCTATGCACATTCACATGAGCATATTTTATAGTCTTCCCTCATTATGAATCATTATTATTTTGTTCATATCATAGGCAGGAGCTACACCATTCCACATAGTTTTTCAAAGTCACATAAGTCCATTGTTCATTTGATTGTCCTATGCTTCTGCTCTGCATCATTCCCTTAGTTTCGCAAATCACATCAAATTATTGTTAATTTATTTGTCCTGTGCATATATTCCTTGCACATGCTCTGCATGATTTTTAAATTCGAATTAATTCATTATTACTTTATTTGTTTCATACAAAAGACCTACAATAACTTTATTGGACTCATTTCCAGTACACACTTACATTAAGCACCTCCTAGTATTTCGAACAAATATAATATAAGGAGTTCTCTTGTGGCATGGAGTTTCGTTTGTAGAAGATCAAGAAATTTTTCAGGCTTTTTCAACGGCGGTGCTTCGCACCCAGTCGACAAGCGGGCTTTGCCTGTTCTAATCAAGCTAGATGCAGTATTCTCCCGTTCCATGACACATATATATATATATATATATATATATATATATATATATATATATATATATATATATATATATATATATATATATATATATATATATATATATATATATGAATTCAAGTGTTGGATCTCTGTTTGAGAGCTACTGCGCAAGCACATTGAAGTGTGTGTCAGAAGAGCATTATTCTACAGAAATTTTTCACAGCACTTCAATTCATGGTTCTTCTATTTGTTCTATGCTCATGCTCAGCACCATTTCCCACAGCTTTTCTGAATCGTCTAAGTTAGAATACCTTCTCTTGTTCTGTGCACATGCTAGGCACTATTTTTTATAGTTTTCTCAATTAAAAAAATTCATTGGCTTCGCGGCATTTTTCGTGATCCTTGCAAGTCAAATTGTTTCTCTTCTACTTTATTTGTCTCATGCACACTTTTAGCAAGATCTTTTATAGTTTTACCAATTTAAATAAAATAATTCCTCCAGTTTCGACTTCCACACAAGAACAGCACCATTCCACATACTTTTTTTTACAGCACTCGAGTGTCTCGAGTTCATGAGCCTATTGTTTGCTCCATACTCATAATCGGCACCATTTTTAGCGCATTTTTTAGAAAAAAGCGCTATCATATTCACTTTGGCTGTCTGGCTGGCTGGCTGGCTGGCGTGACGCTGAGTTCTCAGCAACTATACTATTTACAGACTTGAAACTGGTACTAAATAAAATCTGCTATTTCGTGAGTTTACACAAATTGCTTCAATTCAAGCTCAGTGATTGTGGAAGATTAAATTATTCAATTACTTGTTTCAAGTGAAACAATGCTCATAGATATATATGACATTAGGGATAGGACAACAAAAATTAATTACAGTAGATAAAAATTTAGTTACAACTTTCGCCGCGAGTGTTATTATTATCATGTACAGTCGTCAAATAAAGATCAAATTATCATTTCAAGGTACAGCACTTGACCTATCGTCAGTCAATAACTAAACAATGAAGATTAAAAGGTATTTTTGAGTTTGTACATGCATAAATTATGTACCTATTAAATAGTCAACTTGAAACTAGTACTAAATGGAAGCTGCTGTTTCGTAAGTTCGCCCAAACTGCTTGAATTCAAGCTCAGTAATTGTGAGACATGGTTATTTGCGAAATCTCTGAAGTAACAAGCATTCATGAGCTGTCAAAAATGCGCTTTCATCATCTAGATGATTCTTCCTTTTTTTATAGCTATACTGAATCACAAATATTAATGGCTCATTTTCTTATCGCGTTCACATGCTCGTCACAATTTTCTATGGTTTTCCCAAATTAGATGAATTTATGGTTACTTTGTTTGTTCTATAAACATGATCTGCAGAGTTTTCCAATAGTATTTCGTTATAAGCGCATTTTTTGTAAAAATTATATTCACTTTGGCTGTCTGGCTAGCTGGCTGGCTGGCGTGACGCTGAGTTCTCAGCGACTATACTATTTACAGGCTTGAAACTGGTACTAAATAAAAGCTGCTGTTTCGTAGGTTTGCACAAATTGCTTTAATTCAAGCTCAGTGATTGTGGAAGATGAAATTATTCAATTACTTGTTTCAAGTGAAACAATGCCCATAGATATATATGACATTAGGGATATTGCAACTAAAGTTTATTCAAGTAGATAAAAATTTAGTTACAAATTTAGCCGTCGGTGTCACTATTATTATGTACAGTTGTCAAATCTGTCCGATATTCATTGAATGATTTGTTTGACGGAAATTTGAAGCTTATTAGAATGAATTATTATTATTGGATGAAAATTTGTTTACTTTTGGTGTTTTTTTTTTTATATAGCTTTGATAAAGATCAAATTATTATTTTAAGGTACAGCACTTGACCTCCTGTCAGTCAATAACTAAACAATGAAGATTAAAAGGTATTTTTGAGTTTGTACATGCATAAATTATGTACCTATCAAATAGTCAACTTGAAACTAGTACTAAATGGGAGCTGCTGTTACGTAAGTTTGCCCAAACTGCTTGATTTCAAGCTCAGTAATTGTGACAGATGGTAATTTGCGAAATCTCTGAAGTAACAAGCATTTATGAGCTGTCAAAAATGCGCTTTCATCATCTAGATGATTCTTCCATGTTTTGTCTTATGTTATGTTTGTTTAATGCACATTTTTAGTATTATTTAGCATAGATTTCTCAGATAATTGCTACGTATGAATATTGTATTGATGTATCAAAAAGTCTACCATCAAGAACCGAATTTATAAAATCTACGAATATTTGAGCAATACGAATCGCGCATTGTTCCGAATTTATGGCGTAGAAATTAGATAGCCAAATTATTTCTGGTTGTGTTAACTATAACTTATTATTATTAATTGTACAGCAGAGGGTTCAAGCATCAGAAGCGCCTGTATCACAGCGACCTACGAAGATCTTTTGTAACATAGCCCCATTTGCTTAGTCTGGAAATATATTCAGGCTTTTAGCAAACCTATAGTAATCTTTCACCTCACTTGCCTCTATATATGCCTCACCGAAGTGTTGTGATCTGTTGAAAGCCACAGCTGGGCAGCTTCACATAGAATGTGTTTTGCTTTTTTATGTCTTCTTGACAATGGCGACTGAAGTTATGGCTAGATTTGCCAATTTTGTTTAAATAATCCAGTTGAAAAGCCAGTTAGGATTCTTAGGTTTCTTTTACTGAGAGAGAGTATCTCCTTTAGGTTTATAGGTGAGGTATGCAGAAGCTTCTCATCCTGCTTATCACCTTGAGTGTTTTCCCAGTATGAGACCATGGTTTTTGCCTTCCACATTTTTATTACTTCCTTGATGTGGCTTTTCAGGGGTCCACATAAAGGATCTGGACCGATAAACGGTAGTTTGACTCCCTTTCTGGTGAGCTCAGCTATAATAATTTTTCACCTCACTGGCCTCTATATATACCTAACCGAAGTGTTGTGGTCTGTTGAAAGCTACAGCTGGGCATTCACATAGAATGTGTTCTGCTTTTTTTACATCTTCTTGACAATGGCGACTAAAGTTGTGGCTAGATTTGCCAATTTTGTTCAAATAATCCAATTAAAAAGCCTGTTAAGATTCTTAGGTTTCTCTTACTAAGAGAGAGAGTATCTCCTTTAGGTTTGTAGGTGAGGTATGCAGAAGCCTCTTATCCTGCTTATCACCTTGAGTGTTTTCCCAGTATGAGGCCATGGTTTTTGCCTTCAACATTTTTATTACTTCCTTGATGTGGTTTTTTAGGAGTCCACATGAAGGATCTGGACCGATAAACGGTTGTTTGACTCCCTTTCTGGTGGGCTCATCTGCAAGCTCATTGTCTTCGACCCCACCATGCCCTGGCACTCACCAAAGAATCACTTGGTTTCGTCCTGCCAGTTGCTGCAGGGTCCCTTTGCAATTCCAGACCAGCTTCGATTGACAGGTGCGAGCACCTATTGCTTCTAGTACTGCCTGGCTATCTGACATAATATTAATGGTTGATCCTTTGAAACCTATCACGAAGTTCATTCTAGCGCAGAGATTGATGGCATATATTGCAGCCTTGAATATTGTGGCGCTAATTCCTAAGGACTCACGAATTTAGCACCTTGGTTCAAATAATCTCACATCGCCACTATCAAGTTTTGAACCATCAGTAAACCAGGACAAATAGCCTTTTTTGAGCTGTGGTCCTTCTGTTGCACATAGCGTACAGTTAATTATTATAACCTTGTATGAGTGCTGAAAACTGTATTTTGTCCCCATGTGGTCACATGTTGATGAAGCTAAGTTTTTCGTCTGTATTTCCTTCAAGATCTTTAGGTGAGCTATGAGATCTCCGGATATAAAGGACTTTGACCTGCTGAGTGTAAGAGTACTGTTCAGCGCCTCCTTCACGTGAATATGAGAGTTGTTAGTCCTATTAGTGGCAGCAGTAGGGCACGCTTTTATTGACCCTGTTATGCAGAACCAGTCTATCTGCTGCACTTCCTGCAATAAGGCCTGTGCTGTTACCTGATTTACTTCTGGTCACCATACTGATGAAGCATAAGTGATCATGGGTCTGTATGTTAAATTCAGATTTCATTCAAGAGCCGGCGGCATGTATTCATTATACTTCATTCAGCTGAAAGTTCCATGTCCGTTTTGATCTAGTATGACTCCTAGATATTCAACTTCAACTATTATCTAAGTATTTAGACAAAAGAAAATTGTTGGACAGCGTCAAACATCTACCAATTGAAATTTGAATCAGGACCTCTTTGAAATCTTGTATATTGCGTCTATGCAACTTAAAACCATGAACATTGAGCATACATCTTTCTTGATACAGCAATGAATTCAAAAAATGCGCGTGTTCGATTTTTTATTATTTAGGACCAAATCCGTTTTGAGGATATTTAGTTGACAAGATAATATGTTTCTGGGATTAGTCTTCATGGTCCTTTTTGAATTATGTCGTTTTCTACAGGCGATTCATACATATTCTAAGATTCGTTTCAGGACTTTTTATAAATCCTGAATGTTCTCTTGTGCACGTGATTAAAATTAGAATGAGGTGAGCTCCGTTCACAATTATTTATTAGAGAAGCGTTAAACTTATGAGACCATTAATTTTCTTCATTTCACTTGAGTAACCGATTTAAAAAAAATTAAAAAACTTTTGCTGAGCTTGAAACGGATTTAAACAGCAAACCGAGGTGTAAATTACACGTGTTTTCGCTGAGCGAATCGGAATTAAAATATCAGATTTCTTTTCTAATATCTCGAAATTTCCGAAGAGTATAATTCTAAACGTAAGACAGGAAGCAGAAAGTTTCTTTGGCAAAGAGTGTAAGTTGAAGAAGTCATCGTTCTGATTAAAAGATAACTGGAATAATTGGGTACGTCGACGGTTCACACCAGATCATTCAAAACTGTTGGATGAAAACATTCTGTTTTTTTTTTCTAATGCTTCTCATTATCTTGTTGAGTTATCTATAAATCATGATATTTAGTTCAATTCTTCAGAAATATTTGCGCATTCAATAACAACTTGAAGATTGCATTATGAGCGTTGTTACTATACGTCAATATTACATCAGCAACAACAAAAACAACAATATCAATAAAAAATATCAACTAGCTCACAATCAAAATTTCTAGTTTTTTCATGTTGGATTATGATTTGAAGATATTTGGAGGCTCTGGTTTGAAGAGTGGGGTGTTTAAGAGAGAGTCAGATTTGAGAGTTTTAATTTCGAAAGTTTGTGTAAGTTTGGCAAGCGTGGAACTTGAAACTGGCTCGTTAATGAAGCAAGATGGTCTGGCAGTTGTGAGGGTGTATATTTCAAGTGGAGCGGTGCCGGCAGTTGTTGGAAAACGCTAAGAAGAGTAATTAGAAGCAATGTCGCCGCTTCGTTTGCCAACCATTACCTGACGAGAACGGCGTCGTGGTGTGCGGACGATCTGCAGCGCCAGGTGACGCTCGTAAATCATCGCGGTGTCGTTCGAATCTGCGCGCTTCACGCATTCACCTTCACTTTTGACTGATGCTCGTTTATCATTATTCGATGTCGTCTCAAATAATGCTTTTTTTCTCATATATGTATTTATTACCGCATTTTGGTATGTTTATCCAAGAATGTACATATAAACCCTGAGCTGACAAGCAGTCACGCTACACATGTTTTATTCTATAATACAAACACAAAAAGGCCGATCTGTAACCGTTCAGAGAACAGAACGCGCTCAACGTTTATCAACAGAAAGGTGAATGACGTGAACGCCGAACGTTTATGGCACAATATGTTCCACCTGTTTGTGGCAGGATTTCAGTTCGATCTCTTGATGCTCGACACAAAGATAGGAATGAGGCGTTAGCTTGATGATATTTATAAAAAACTGTGATTTATCGATAATTTATTGTATAAATACTTGAATTCTTGTTTTGATGATGTTGAGAAGAAGAGGGCTATAATAAAATTTGAATATACGCGATATGACGAAAACTATTTTTAAACCATCAATATGCTTCTCGTCAAAGAACAGTTGAATGCGACAGCTTTGGATTTTTGAGCTGACACCCATCGCGGCGGCAATGCAAACGTCAGATATCTTGAATCGTCAAACTGGCTCTGAATATTAGACATTTGGAAGAGCACGTTCTTTAATCTATTCCGCATTAGCAACGTCACTATCTTTCCAATAACGTCAAAACTGTTCCAACTCGGGATTTCCAACTTCAATAGTGCGCTGTCAAGTTATAAATGACTCTAGGAAATGAAATAATTCTCCAGGCGCATTGAGTGGATGCTATCAGCAAACAACTCTTGCTGAGTTGGTGCCATCGTGCTGGACTACTGATAATTCAGTTCTCTTCTTCATAAGCTCTTAATCCGTATTTCATAGCTGGTTACTCTATCGCTCGTTGATTTTAATTAATTGATAAGTTCTTCCGGACACTTTTTAATCCTGATTATTATCCGGATAAACACATTTCTCATTGCTTTACCAAATATATCCTAATCTCTTCTAATACTTGTATTAAACATTATTTTATAATTAGAATAATTATTACATGTGCAATAAATTTTGGATGGTCATTTGATAATTAATTTTATAATGGGAATCGGGATGTTTATTTGATAGATTATTATAATTATGCGTTACCGGAATAAAAATCTCGTCCATACAGCTAAAGAATATAGACGTCAATTCCCACTTGTTACTTTGACCACACACCCACTCTTTCTTCATTACCTGTATCTCAGCTACGAGTAAATTTGATATTATTTATTTTAGCAACATATAGGTGTACGGTTCATGTTGATTTTGTGTTAATAATAAATCAAACAAAGGATAACGGTAGAATATATAGTTCGAAGTTCCAACATTATTTGTTCAAGATCCATGTTTATTTAAGCATACGTACTTATTTGAATATTTAACAACTTCAAAGAACACAGATTGGATCAACTAGCTGTAATATATCAGAATCATTCAACTATATTGTGAATAGTGTAGTTATAACTGATACTAAATATTATCCATTGGACCAGTTGAATAATAGATAAACAAGATTTCAATCCTTGCAGCATGATGATATATTATTGATAGCATTGCAAACTCTGAGTAATCCATACCTCGATTTGAAATGTTCATTATGATGATACAAATGTATGAATTCATCGGAAAATTAATAATTGATATAACACATGGTTTATTATATTACAGATAATGAGATTCTATGGATTATTGAGATTCAATAATCCTGGAGATGAATTTGAATACAGTGCATTAACATTGATGTAACATATAACTTATAAAACACATGATATTTAAAATGAACACTGAAATTATTTGTTGTCAAATTGGTAGTCCTTAGAATATGACTATCCATGTTTCATGTTAAAATGAACTCACTGTTTACAGGTGTTGTTTAAGTCACGTTTATCATTTGTGACGCATTTTGCATAATTTGTGTTTAAAATGCATAATTATCAAAATGCTGAGCTTCTTGACATGCTTTTCGTTTCTAGAGACCTAATGCACAAAAAGCTTGTGAAACTTATCGGAAAAGATATCCCAATCGTCAGCAAACAAGTTTTCGCATTTTTAGTAGATATATAGATGTTTGGCAGAGATTGGAAGTTTTCACCCAGAATTTGAAAAGATTACATTAAGTCCCTGCATTTGGAGGAGTTGTATTTAATATTATTCAAGACTAGCTGTACCCGACATGCGTTGCAATGCCACGTTAAGTGTGAAGAAATAAAGAGAAATTCACAATGAAGTTACGTATTTGACAGCAAATAATACAAATTTTGAATGTGTCAAGACGACGTGCAAAACATTTCTGATAAATTGAGCTGAGACTAATTGGGATTCAAAATAAAAAATCTGATATATATCATTGGATATATATATATATATATATATATATATATATATATATATATATATATATATATATATATATATATATATATATATATATATATATATATGATCAAACACAAAATCTCATCGTTTCACAGTTAATCGTTATGGATTTACCCGATTCTGAAAATCTGTCAAGTAAAATGCGCTCTCAGCCAAGTCGGTTGCTATGGAAACAGTAGGCCATTATTCTTATATACTACAACATTCCTAAATACTGATTTCCAAAATTCTACGACTACCAACAGATCTCATTTTATGCGTAAAATTAAAAAATAAATTTCTACTGGAGTGCACTTCCGGTTCAATCTATTGTTATGAAAATAGTAGGTAATCATTCAGATGCTACAGCAGACTGAAATACCTAATTCCAATATTCTACGCCTGATCGTTTCGAAATTATGCGAAAGATTCCAAAAGACTGTCATGTAAAGTGCACTTCCGGCTAAGTGGATCTCTATAAAAATAGGATATGAGCACCTAGACAGTATAATCGTCCTAAATACTCAATTCTAACAATCTACGTTCAATCGTTTTGGATTTATGCGGAAAATTCAAAAAATGTTTCGAATAAAGTGCTCTTCCGGCTTAGTCGATAGCAATCATAAAAGAAGGTGCATAACTAGATATTATAGAAGTGCCTCATACAAAATTTGTATATTCTACGACTGATTGTTTAGAATTTATGGGAAAAATTCAAAAAGTCTGTCATATAAAGTGAACTTTCGGCTCAGCCGATTGTTAGAAAAATAGAAGATGACCATTTAGATGCTATTGCAATTTTAAATGCTAAATTCCAGTATCCCATGGCTAATCATTCTGAATTTTTGCAGAAAATCAGAAAAAAATTTCAAGTAAGTGCACTTCCGGTTCAGCCGATCGCAATCATAATGCAAGATGTACAGTAAGATGTTATGGAAGTTCTTTATACAATATGTCGATATGCTATGGCGGATCATTTTATATTTATGCAGAAAATTAAAAAAAAGTTTTAAGTAGAATGCACTCCTGGCTTGGTCGATTCTTATAAAAATAGCAGATAACCATTCTCATACAACATCAAGTACAAGAACTGAGTTTCAACATCCTACGGTTAATCATTCTAGATTTATTAGAAAAATTCGAAAAAAGTTTCAAGTAAAGTGTATTTCTGGTACAGATGCTTGGAACCATAATGGGAGGTGCACAACTTATACCAGTCTTGAATACACAATTTCAACATTATACGTTCAACCAGCTTTGAGATTTGCAAGTAATGTACGCACGCACGCACGAACATACGTACCGACATCAAGCCAAAAATAGTCAAAATGGATTCAGGAATGCGCGAAACGGATATATCCATCAAAATCACGATATGTGAATTTTGTCGGTTTCACAATACTTCCTTGTACTTTGTAGAAGTAAAAATACGAAAAAAAAAATTATTCATGCATAGATTTTTTGGGGCGTCCCTTGAACACTCTTTCAAAGTTCCATCACAATCTAATCAATGGTCTCGGAACGCATAGGGTATGAACACACAAACAATGACTTTCATTTATAAAGGAGAAGATAGAAGATAGAGGATAGAAGATAAAAGATGGATCACTTATCTTCAAGTAATATCAAAATAGCGCAAAAAGTCTTAATAAAAACAAAGGACTATTCTTGTCACTAAAGCAGAAAGTACGAAAAAATTATTCAATTTACATATATAAATTTTTTGGGACAGAAATCGCCATGGATGTTTCCTGAATACTCTTTCAAAGTGCCGTCACAATCTGATAAATGGCTTTGAACGCATAGGGAAAAAATAGTCAAACATTGACTTCTATTTATAGAGAAGAAGATAGAAGATGGAGGAGAGAAGATATAAGATGGATCACGTATCTTCAAGTAATATTAAAGCATAGCGCAAAAAGTTCCATTGGAAACAAGAAGCTATTCGTTTCACTTAAGCAGGAAGTACGAAAATTTTATCAAATTTATATATAGATTTTTTGGGCCAGAAACTACTATGGGCCTTCTGGAACACTGTTCCAAAGTTCCATCAAAATCTGATCAATGGTTTAGAAACGCATAGGCGACAAACATGCAGACATTGATTTCTATTCATATAAGAAGATAGAAGATAGATGAGCCATCGACGGGCACAAGAGTAAAAGCAAATACATCAGCAGAAAGATACGTGACAGTTTGGTTTGTTCCGAAGGGACAAGGTCTCCATCCATTTTCTAGACAAAGGGGGCCAGATTTGAGACGTGAAGTCTACCAGCTCAGGTTGTTATTTTGTCGTTGGTTTCTTGAACGCTGGAAATTTTCAGAGGCGTTTTGAAAAGCTCACTTCATTTACAGGCGAAGCTTATTTCACAAATTCTCATTTGTTATACCATAAGTAGTTAAAGTATTATCGATTATTTTTGTGGTGCTACCACGAATGTTCATTGTGCTTGCGTTTGGTATTCACAAGCACAATAAACATGAGTGATTCCACCACAAGAATAGTCTATGATACTTTAACTACAAATGGTATATGGAGGACTATTCCAGGAGTCGAACCATTTTTTCAAATTAGTTTTCTATGAATCCAATAACAAGTCACGCCATTTACGTTGGAACCAGTAAAGAAACTTCTGTCAAACTGAAAAATTAGAATTTCTTGCATTTTCTTTGACGAATGATAGAGAAATAAATTGCGTTTTGATATGGAAACTAGTTCAAAAAGATTTGGTGATAGATCAGAAGATGAAATTGATGAAGATATTCAGAAATATATTCCATTAAATACGAAGAAAGCACAAATTGGAGGTATCCACATCTTTGAGTGAAATACTCACTTTGACCACTAGTTTAATACCCGATGGTATTTCTACAAGTCCAAATACTTACTGATATGCACCGTTTCTATGGCGATTTAGCATTGTTAACCTTGTTATAAATACTACGAATGGAATAGTCAAAATAATTACCTGTGGTGTGATAAGAGTCCTCACTCAACATCAACGACGGTTTTAAGTAAATATATCGGCTGGAATCGTACATTTTCCAAACTAGATTGCATGGTGAATATTATTTTACTTTCTCAAATAACTTTTTGCCAGAGTTCCTGATAGTAAGAGAACCCATGACCCATGTTTCATGAAGTGTTTGATTCAGATAGAAGTTTTGTACAATGCTATCTTTAGGTAAGATGTATGAGTTAGTGCGTGTTTTTCTGACCTACCTGGGTACGCCAGGTACTGTGCATATGAGAAAGATGTAAAAAATTCATATTATTGCCTAAAACCCGGGAAAAATGTCTGGCTTTTGCAAATATTTTCTAATATATTTAATTAAGATGCTTTAGAAATTTCAACGTTAATCAATCAGTTTGTTTGATTTTTGAAAATACAATATCGGACCAAAATACTCGAAAATTGTATTTCCAAAAATTGAAAAGAAATATTTATAGCACCTTAATTAGATATATTTTCGAATATTTGCAAAAAGCTAGACACTTTTTCCTGGGTTTGAGCAATAAAATAAGTTTCTCACCTCCTTCCATTTGCGCAGTACTTGGCGTACCCAGATAGTTCAGGCAAACACTCATTTACCCATACATCTAGCCTAAGGATACCATTGTACAAAATTTCTCTCTGACATTGGTCATGAGCTCTTGGACTATGATGACTCATTGCTAAACATCAGACGAAGACATAGGTTTTAACGTGATGGAGCACCAGCTCATTCAACCCGAAAAGTCATAGCATTACTAAATGTGAATTGAGAGAGGAGGTCCTGTTACGTGGCCAGCCCGATGCCTTAACCCAACTCTCCTCAGTAAAAACCGAGTTAGAATTGGTGGCTAGAATAGTAGCTGCAGTAGAAGATATAAAAGACAACAGACAGCTCTTGCAAGTGTTCCTTCTTATAATGAAACACGTTGCCGAGCTCAAGTTGCTGCGAATAGTGGCCATTTTGGAAATGAAATGACTCTTCCATGTTGTTTCATTGTTCATTGTTTTATTTTCTTGTTTGATTGTTTCGAATGATTGTTGCAGTGTGCTAATCTATTTTGTAGTTTATTTTGGGTGAAAATTTGGTTGGACAGATCAAAAAAAGTGTTTTCAGTGAAAAAAATAAGGATTTTGTGAATGTTTTATTCTCAGAACTGGGACTCACAAAGAAAAATTTAAGCTCAGAAAAGTTGTCGGGTGTTACAACTTAATATTAAAACCTCGTATATGCATATATGGTTGAAGAACAATGCCTCTCTAATGGTTTAATATTAAAAAGAAAGTAAGTCACGATTTGAAAATAGTAATTTGCATTTTGATACCCCTTGAGAAAAAATTTCATTCTTTACTTCAAGATTTCATGTATATTTGGAATGGCAAAATTAAGAGGTAATGAAGCGGAGCAGATGTTGCAGCTAGAATTCCTAATATAAATTTTATTACAGTGACAAGAAAATAGAATCAACTGCATCACTCCTCCCGGTAGCTCTACTTTTTAATAAGTTAGTCAGGGTACTTTTTATCTCGTTGTCTTTTGGAAAGAACTCGGATGACAAATGACATTTAAACAGGTTCAAATGAAACATTAGTCTCCAATTATTTAATTCTGTGACAAATCAACTCGTTAGGATATTGACTGTGACCTCCATTTGATATTTTCGTGTTTGGTGATATTTACGTAGTGCTGGATGGCTAGTAAAACTAGTCCAATTATTAATTTTCATTGTAGAACTCCTCTACTTCCTGTTATACTGAGCCTTTGTGATATACCTACAAACTCTACAAAATTTATACATATAGAATGGCACGGCATCATGAGTATGCCTTCATATCCAGAGTTGGATTTTTGTGTTGACGAATGAATATGGGTATATGTTGGAAATGGGAAGACCTAATTAGTAGGGAACTGAGGTATGTTTCTAGTCCCTCAATATTTGAATATATAGCTTGGCGATTATCGAAATAGCTCAAGAAATAGGTTGAACAGTAATAGAGTATGATTCTCAGCTGAACTTATCACTGGAATAATCATTATTACTTATGATCAACAGGAACTCATGCTTCACTTGTCTGAAACAACTTTCCGTCACATTTCCAAATGATTCTCCTGTCATGGATGCCAATCTTGATGAGCTAAAATGTTGTTTATCCATTCCAATGATATAATGCAATTCAATTCTCTATTTCTCCTACACACTTCATGAAAATACGAGCACATGAACATGATACTCGAATGTGAAGTATTTGCATTTTCTCGTCGAGTTCACTACCATAAAATTTCCTGCTGAATTCAAACCGTTCTTACAACAAATAAAACTAAAAAGTAAAAAAGGAAAATATGTAGTTT
Source organism: Dromius quadrimaculatus (assembly GCA_963989225.1). Taxonomy (NCBI): domain Eukaryota; kingdom Metazoa; phylum Arthropoda; class Insecta; order Coleoptera; family Carabidae; genus Dromius; species Dromius quadrimaculatus. The sequence goes on from OZ022335.1 coordinate 20,055,145, forward strand.
AGTTGTTGGGTCCATCCAGCTGGAATGACCATTGTTTGGTCCCCGGGGGGATGGAGAGACGACGATCAATGTGGCCCGTAAACAAGACCGAGTAAGCACACTTTGCTGCGTTTATTTACCGGAGTGTCAACAAGACGCAGCAGTCGTGCTTCGATCATTGACAACTCATACATCATTATGCAGCGCGTTCACGCGCTGTTGACAGCTTCCAGCGATCTACACAACCTCCTGGGAATATTTATGGCTGTTTGTGTTTGTGTTTACTTTTGATATGATGTCAACAACGATACATTCTTTATTTAGCAGGCTATGATTTATAGTTTGAGGGTATTGTTTTATGTTATGGTATAATTGTTTTATATTCTCTGTTCATTACCAAAAATAATTCAAGAACTTTTTTGATTCCTATTTTCCTTATTTATGCTGTTACTTTGTGCAGCATATCAAGAAATTGAAGTTGGCACCTAGCGTTTATTAAATTGCGCATTATTTCTTACATGACAAAAAGTGTAGTAAAGCATTGCAAGTTTACCAGTCGACACTCAAGGAAAAATCTTTGGTTGTAGTAACTTCAAAATTGAACACAATACAGCGCAAACAAATAAAAGGAAGCGTTGAGATAATTGAATGTCAGGTCTTATACACGTGTAATGTTTTGCCGAGATAGACTTCGCGCTACACTCCAAACGTCAAGATGAAACAACAAAAGATTGCTGCGACAGATAAAAATACTCGTAGATACAGAAAAAGATGTTGGGATGTTTTTGTCTGGAAGCTTTATACGGAGAATGGTTGAATGGTTTGGTTGGAGAGGATACAGAACTGACCGTTAAAAGTCCCTCGAGAGGGCACGGGTCGCACTGGGACGACACGATCAATGTTGCCTCTTCCCCTTTGACAGACACTTGTACCCAGCGTGACCACCACCTTGTAGCTGTCACAATGCCAAATGTCAAGTCATTATAAATTTGCAGCTCGAGCAAGAAAGCATTGAAGATTCTTGGAAGTGATTTTTTGCTTGAACTTCAAGATATATTGAGTCATCCAATAGCGAAAAATATCTGCGAGACCAGTCAAGAACTTATAAAAATCTGCCTTCAATTAGTAATTGTCATCATACTAAGAAAATGAAATATGCATGAAGAAAATACGATTTATAAATGAGGACATTAGTAGGGAAGAATTGTCTGCCCATTTCCTCACGAATTCATTGTGTGCTTTCAATTTATGCGCTAAACAACAATTGAGAAAACACAAACCGTGATCTAATCTCAGTCGAGTCGAACCCTTATTTGACTTGAGGCCATCAGAATAGAACAAATGTTGATTGTTGCTTGGTGTGTGCTTCCCATGGGAATGTATTGAAAGAGGCGGCTTCTTTTTAAAATCCACGCCAGTGATTGCGGTTCCTCTACTGGAGTATGGATACTCCGGTAGATCGGTCCCTAGAGGGCGTGGACGATGCCAGCGGCGTGCTGGAATACTATAAGAAAAACAGAAAAGTGCTTGATGGCAAAACTAAAGTAGAATTGTTTGTTTAGTTAATCCATAATAATTGAAGATGAGACTTTCGAAAACTGAGCATCCAATTTGGATGGGGTAATGAATATTTGCTCAATAAAATCCAAAAGAGAAGAAACTATTATTGTGGTTTGCAGACAGATCATAAAATTTGGAAATGGTGTCCAGAGGTCTCCGACAAGATTCGTACTTTGCAGTTGATAAAGTCGATGTACACGCCACTGCTTGACCTCCATCATGCCTCCTCGTCACACGTAGCGATAAGATTGTGCGCTGGGTCACGACGTCTCGCCACGTCGTTAATTCACGCGTCGCACGGCTGACCACAGCAGCAGCACGCACCCGACGCTGACCGTCCTGCCGCTAATTTCTGCCAGGGATTCTGGGATATGCTCCATTACGGTTGTTCTGACACAGCTACTTTCACGTCCACGCATCTTCATTAATACGTGACAGATTACATCAGAAGAAAAGCGAATCGGATGATCATGCAGTGATTTTGAGGAATCTGTTCCATTGGGATAATGAGAGTTGAGTCCCTAGAGAAAATGGAGCAATCATCATATTCTATCCTAGAAGGCTCATTACTTCTTCCACCATATCTGTTCATATTTGTGGACGATACTATCATATCCAACACAAATTGGGATTATGTGGTTATTCGGAAGAGGTATTGAATGTGAATATACAGAGTGTAACTGAATTTTTGTGACAAAATTTGATGGTATATAGTACTGGACGTATTGATCAATAATCAAAAAGAATTTTGCTGGAATTCGTAAAAACAGCAGTAGTTTGCAGAAATATAGCATTTTGGGTACTGTAAATTAAATAAAATTTGTACTACACAAGATGTTACATAAATCTAAAAAGAAGAATTATATATATATATATATATATATATATATATATATATATATATATATATATATATATATATATATATATATATATATATATATATATATATATATATATATATATATATATATATATATATATATATATATATATATATATATATATATATAGTGGCTTGGACACCCCAGGTGGGGTTGTGCCGCTTCTACTGAAGCTCTCTAGATCTTTTATTTGAGGGGGATCAGTCCTAATTGCCTTGTTCTAAATTTTCTGACATATTTCTCTCCATGTCTACCTATCTTCTGTTTTCTCCTTCCATTTTTTTATTCCTGCTTTACTCAGATCTGCTTCTACTTCTTGTAGGCATTTCGACCAGGGTCTGCCTCTTCTTCTGTTTCCGCCTGGTTCCCATTGTAAAATTATCCTTACGGTGTCTTCTTCTCTTTTTCTCCATATGTTTCCTAACCATTTCGTCCTTTGTTATTATATTTTCCTTACTATATCTTCTCCTTGCATTTCTTGTTCTATTTCATGGTTTATTTGTATTCTATTTTTATTTTCTGTCGCTTCTACTAGTCCTGAAATAGTTCTCACTATTTTTCTTTCTACTATTCGTGAGTCTTCTTCATCGTTTTTGGTCATTGTCATTGTTTCTGCAACGTACATTATTATCGGTCCGATTACTGTGCTATATATTATTAGTTTTGTTTTCTTTGTTAGATTTTTATCCTTGAGTAATTTTTTATTCGCGTCAAAGGCCCTGTTCGCTGTTAATTCTACTCTTATATTCTGTTTTCCTGTCTCCTTTATTTGATAGCATAATGCCTAGGTATTTTAATTCATTCACCTCCTCAAACTGTAGGTTCCATATTCTTATATTTTTACTTCCTGATTTATTCCTATCCTCATTATCTTCATTTTGTTCTCATTGATTCTGAAGCCCATTTTTTTCCTTCTGCTACTATTTCTTCGACCATTTCTTCCAATATTTTTCTATTTTTTGTTGCCATACTATATCGTCTGCATATGCTATTATTAGTCTGCCTTTAGTTCTGAGTGTTCCTTTGTTCAAATTCCTTGTCACATATTCTAACGCTATGTTGAACAGAGTTGCCGATAGTGTATCTCCTTGTCTTACTCCTTTGTTTATTTCGAACTCCTGAGTTTCTCCTTTTTGTGTTTTGATCGTGGTTGTTGTTCCACTTAATGTCATCAAGATCAATCGTCTTAGTTTAGCTGTTATTCCAAATTCTTCTAGGGCTGTCATAAGTTTTTATCTTCTGATCGAGTCAAACGCTTGTTTGAAATCAATGAATAATAAATCTGTGTTTATTTCATATTCATGTGCTTTTTCTATTATCCGTTCAACTGTTTGTGTAGCGTCTGTTGTTGATTTGCCTTGCGTGAATCCGCACTGATGCTGTCCTATTATGTTTTCTGTTTCTTTCTGGACTCTCTTTTGTATAAGTGTTGACATTATTTTATATGTCGTGTTGAGTAGCGTTATACCTCTATGGTTTTCGCATGTTTGTTGATCTCCTTTTTTGTGAATTGTGACTATTTGTCCTCTTTCCAAATCCTTTGGCATTTTTTCTGCTCTTCACACCTCCATTATGAGTTAATGTAGTGTAGTTCATCTTCTCCATATTTTATTAGTTCTGTGTTTATTCCATCTTTGCCTGAAGTCTTCCCATTTCGCCTGCTTCTTATTCCTCTGACTTCTTCTTTTGTTGGTTCTTCTAATACTCCTCCGTCTGTAATTCCATCTTGTGTTGTGATATCCACGTTTTGTTGCGGTTCTGTTAGCAGGTTTTTGACGTATTCTACCCATGCTTTCTTATATCGTTCATCGTTTTCTGTTTTGTTGCCCTTTGCGTCTTTTATACAGTAGACTTTTGGTTTGTTCTTCCTTTTGTCCATTTGTTTTTCTATAGAATTATTTTGAGTTTCTATTCACACTTTCTTTTTCAATATCGGTTATTTTATCGTCTATCCAATCTCTCTTGCTTTTTCTTAGAATTTTACAACAATTCTTCCTTATTTTTTTCAAATCTTCTCTGTCTTCTATCCTATATGTATTCATCCACTTCAGTCTTGCATTTTTCTTATTCAATATTACTTCTTGGCACTCTTTGTTGAATCATGTTTTTTTATTTCCTTGTTTTTCTTCTCCTATCCATTTTTTTACAGCTTGATTTATACAGTTTTGTACCTTATGCTACTTTTTCTCTTCGTCGTCCTCTTCTTCATATTTTTCTTTCATGTGTTTCTCTATGTCTTCTTCGTACCCCTATTACTGTAAGGAGATTTCAACGCTCAAACAGGAAAATAAGATCATATAAAGCAGGTAGCAGGAAAATATACAATACATGAAAACACAAATGACTATGTGGAATAGCGGCTAGAGACAACATGATTATAAGTAATACCAAACATGAGCATCCAAAAATACATAAAATAACTTGGATATCGCCAAACCAAGTAGCCCAGACACAAATAGACCACGTACTAATCACAGGAAGAAAACAATCAGATATAACAGATGTAAGATCATGCAGGGGAGCATACTCGGATTCAGACCACTTTATGGTAATAGCAAGTCTTAAACAGAAAGGAACAAGAAATCAGAAGGACAGAAGTAAGAAAACTGCATGGGACATAGAAAAACTTAGCAATGAAGACACAAGGAAAGAAAATAATTGGAAGTTTATTTTATAAGAATTGCTCAAAATTGTCGCCATTCATAGCAACACACAATGCAGCACGTTGAATGGGGTTAACGATACAAGCTTGACGGAAATAATTGTGTTCTTTTATTATCCCTGCGCTATTTTCAATACGCTGTTGCAGTTCTTCAATACATTGCGACGCATCTTGGTTATCATAAACTAATTGCTTTAAATGATTCCTAAGATCTGGTGATCTCCGATGCCATGGTACAGGACCATCATGCCCTATCCAACGACCCTTGTATGCAGTATCTAAATGCTGTCTCACAAACTTGCTGTAGTGCGGAGGTACACCGTCATGAAGAAACCATGCTTGCTGCCGAACATCTAGCGGAATGTCCTCTAACAATTCTGGTAAAGTGTTTTGTAGACCCCTAAGTAATCGTTATCATTCATACGCGCAAGTAAAATGTATGAACCAAATAGAGTTCCATTCATAATCCCAGCTCAAACGTTAAAAGAGAATTGATGCTGGAAATTACTTCTTCTAATAATATGTGGGTTTTCTTGAGACCAGTAATGTGAATTTTGGTCTTGAGCGTATTAGTGAAGAAGCCATTGGCAGAAATTTATTCGCTCGAAGTGGTCACGTTGCATCAGATTTTGAATTCTTTGGTAATGGAACGGATGGTACCTTTAGTTTCGAAGAATTTTCTACACAGTCATATAAGAAACTTCTTGTCCCAAGTTGCGTGAATTTGGCGAGTACTAATTGTAGGATTAACATCAATTATATCCGATAAGACATTTTCAGAATTTTGTCGGTATCTTTGACGTCCTCCACCTTTACCAGGATTGGGTCGAAATGATCCTGTATCACGAAGACGCTGTAGTAGTCTTCCAAACATCCGATGACTGGGATGCCAACTGTCAGGATCGTTCTGCATACAAACGTTTCGCTGCTCTCTCGTTTTGTCCCACTTCTACGTATACTATCGTCTTATCAACTCTAAATTATTATTATCACTATTGACATGAGGTGGTATCTCATAGTTCCCTGTACTGTGGCCTTTTGGCCTACTGTACCCTCTGTGCTCTACTCCTTCGATAGGAGTCCCGTCTGTCCAACGAAGTCCAGGATTTCCTTCAGATTTAACTCTTTTAAGTTCTTCGAGGGAAGTTTTTCTGCTCCTAGAGGACTGTGTCTGCTGGCAATGAACGCCTCGCAGTGACATATTACGTGTTCAGGAGTTTTTTCCTCTTCTCCACAACCTCTGCATATTGATTCTTGTTTCAATCTCAAAGTATGTAGGTGTTTATTCATTGCACAGTGTCCCGTTATTAGTTTTGTTATTTGCCTGACATTATTCCTATTCATGGTGAGTAGACTATCTGTCCTTTTCTTTGATGGTTCATCCAGGAAGAGTCTTGCTTGTCTCTGCCCTGGTGATTGTATCCAGTAGATTTGTTGCCATTGCTGGAGCATCGTTTCCATGTCCTGTTTGACTCTTTCCGTAGAAATTCCGCAAGCAGGTTCTGGCCCGATGAAGGGCAGATTTGTCCCGTTCTTGGCTAGGCGGTCGGCTACCTGGTATCCTTCAATCTCTGAATGCCCTGGTACCCATATTAACTTTTAATTTATTCCTCGCTCCAAGAGTATTGAGTCTATGAATACAATCTAGGAAAAGCCAGGTCTTATTTCTGAAGCCTCTAATGCTTTTGAAACGGCTTGGCTATCTGTAAATATGGAGATCCTCCTATTGTTATAGCTCCTCTCCAATAGTAGCTATACACTGATCGCGATCGCGTACTGTTCGGTTTGAGATACTGTCGCATTTGTTCACAGTCCAACCGAATGGTTGTGTTTCATGTATTCCTGCTCTGGTTTCATTGATGGTCTTAGAGCCGTCTGTGTAGATGACGATGTCATTTTTGTCTACCGGTTTATTTTTTTGCTCCCAATGTAGGAGTTTCTATCCTGTAGGTTTTGATAATGATATGCTCAATACTAACTCGGTCTGGCACCATCTGTAGAATGGGATGCTTGTCCATCTCCGCAAAAACTTTGGAGTGTCCTTCTCTGCATTTTCCTTCCTTTGAGTGAACTTTTGTTCTTTTTGCGCTGCTAAGTGCTCTCGCTTTTTTAGCTAAGTGTAATGGAGGTAGACTTAAGAAAGTTTCCATCGCCGTTGTTGGTGTTGTTGACATAGCTCCCGTATTTCCTAGGCAGGCCAGTCTTTAGACCCTGCTTAGTGTATTCAGATGACAGTGCTTCGTCAATTTTCTTTGACACCAGGCAATGCTGGCATATTCTATAACTGGTTTGACCATTAAAGAGTAAATCCAGTGGGTAATTGCTGTTGATAGACCCCAGTTTTTCCAAACATTCGTCTGCAGGTCCATAAAGCTCTTATGGCTTTATTTGCTACTTTCTCCACGTGTGGTTTGAATGTTAGCCTTTTATCCAGGATTACTCTCAAGTATTTGACTTCTTCTCCCAACGGGATTTCTTTGTTGTACAGATATAACTGTTTTAGTCCGGCTAAATTACTAAATGCAATATCCATTCAATTTGTGATTAGTTGTTAGGTAATGATTGCGAGTAATGTTGTTATTTTAGAAAAAATTATTATCCCAGTGGCTCAATACAGTTCATTTGATTGAAGCCATTTCCCAATTTTTGAATTCCGGCGAAACTCTTTTTGATTCATGGTACGTCCAATACTATATACCATCAAATTTTGTTACAAAGGCTTAGTTACACCCTGTATATCAGCAAGGAATAAATGTGGTATCGTCTATTTTTTCTCTGTTCAAATTGAAGTCTGAAAATTTTTGAACACCAGCACGACTGCTGAACTGTCATATAAATTGCGCAATCATAATGGCTTCAAAGACAGGAAACGAAAGTCGTGTATTTGGTGCAAACTCTGTGACATTTTGACATGCATGAAGCATCAAACATGATGTATATTCTGTTGCGTGAAGGTCATTATTTTGGTTTCGTGACAAAAAAGTCTTGCAGTATTCCAAGTGTTCATATTTAACTACATTACACTCCTCAATGATATATAAATTGTCCTTTATTGATTCCTCATTTGATTGTTTGGTCCAATTGTCTCCCCGTTAGAAAATATTTTCCATATAATTGCTCATACCAGACTAGTAAACCACATAAAACTTTCTGCAAAGAGAATAAAAATGAGAATAAACAGTGTTATTTACATTTGTAAAAGTTATGTAAAAAGTGACGCAAACTGCGAACATCAACCGGTTTATTAGCTTCCGTGCACTGAATCCGGAGCATCTTCTTTTGTTATACAGGAAATGATAAGGCCCTAAGGCTACAACATGATTATTTACAAAATACGGAGGAGGGCCTGGATCGATACAGAAAAGAAAATGTTTTGAGACATTCAATTTGACTTATTTTCTCATTTTGCTATTTCATGTAAAAATAAATTTGAATAATTTGGTGTGCGAGAGGAGTCTGGAACAAATACGTGGAGGTAATGGATTTCTGGAAATGGAAACCCTAAATTCGAGAGAGGCATACAATTAGTAAACATTTTTATCCACAGCACACGATTTCATTATTAAATGCAGAACTATCCAAAATAAATCTAGCAATGTTTCCTATCCAGGCAGTCGAATAGTTGCCTCACTGCCGATGCTGGGAAGGATTTGAATTACACGAAATGAATCAATGTTCGTATTCGTCTATAAATCCTTTCCTTAATTGGAACTTTGTTGTGCTGGAATAGAGTAAATAGACAAATAAATAAATAGATAAATTACCACTGAACTCAGACAGTGAAGTATCAGTTCTGCCAACAGCTATTCCTTGAATAAGTGCACATATTTGCTGAAATAAGTGTTTAAGAATAACATGCTCACCAAATGTGGGTAAAAAATTGTTAGTATTGGGTATATACGTGAACTTTGAATATGAGTTCTCACACAGTTCTTATTGCTCCCATTCACTTCCAAGCAATACTGCATACACAAGAAAATAATGACAAAAAAGTTAGCATTCTAGTACCTCAAAACATGCACTCGCCAAGTCTCAGTACCTAACTTTTCGTATGAAAGCAAATAGGAAACTTTTGTAATGAAATGCAATCTTTCCATGTTTTCTATGTATTCTTTGTTGTACTTGTAATAATATAATTAAATGAAATACAGTATGCACAATCTGGTTTCCAGAACGTGGCATACACAACAATCCCAGGATCAGCTAATATCTTTTTTTCTGGATTAAGTTGAATTTTATATGTTGGGTTGTTTGTGTTGATAATTTTTCTGATTAAAAGCTTGACGTTCAGCGAACTGAAAAATATAAAAGCTAATTGAATCATAATCTGCCCAACTAATCAACAAACGGTATTTCTCAATATGAGTTTTATTTGTTGATATTTAATTTTTAATTCAAACATAACTCCTCGGCTTTATCCGCATTCATGATACTATTCATACATACACGTTTATCCTCCCCAATCAACTAATCCTCACACTCAATAATTGGACTTATTTTTAGGGTAATATAGATCCCCTAATTTGATGTGTAAATTCGTTTTATGTTGCTCACTTTCTCATCAGTTTGTTAATTTGTTGATATCACCTACAAATCCATCACAAACATGATATCAATTGAAGTATTTCACAATATCTATTCACGTCATGTGTACACAACGTGTTCTGTGTTAATGGTGTATCAGCGATCATAATATCGGCCTTTGCTACATCTCTTCGTTGTTACGACTCCATAATACGCAAATATATACACATACTACAATTTAATGGAGTACTCAAATAAGTCTCTACCCACCCCCAACTGTCGTAGGTGGGGGAGCCAAGAACTGGTACGTGTGTGTCAAATAACATTTTACTATAGGTACTTTCAAATTTTGTGCAGGGTACCCATAGAGTATATTGTAATCCGAAGGTCACGGGATCGAATCTCATCGACTAACAAAAAAGTCAGTAAAAAATATGTTTTATTTGGAAAAGTTCTGTATATAAAAGTGATTAGAAACACAACGTTTCAACAGCAAAGTGCTGCCTTTTCAAGTGTGAAAGTATAATAAATAAATAAACAAAAATTGTCAAGGCAACAAAAATACAAGAGGTGACTAGATAAAATATTAACTTCTAGGATCGTAAAGCCTTGCCTGTGGTTTAGCATATAATTCAATATCCACGGATATTCAGGAGATAAAAATGAAGGTCTAAATTAAATCTATTAGGTGATTTTCTTATTTCTATTGCTTCTCTTATCAGCCTCTTGAACCAATTGTTCTCTTTAGCCAGAAGTTTTGTATTCTTAAAGTCAATGCCATGTAATTCTTGAATGACTTGCTCAACCACCACAAACTTTTCTGGGTGGCTCAATCTTATATAACGAGAATGCTCTTTCCGTCTTGTTTCCACCGTCCTCTTGGTTTGTCCAATATGTACTTTGCCACATTGGCAGAGAATCTTATGTATTCCTGGATACTGGATTACCAATAAGATTTCGAATTTTCAAAATGGAAGTGTAAGATGATTTAGTCATATTTATGTAAAAGTCTTCCAGTTTTATCAGTTACATTAGCTATGTAAGGCAACGTAACAAATATTTTTTTAATATTTGGATCTCGAACAGGAGTAATAGAATTCTTCTATCTAAGTGCTCTTCTACGGTTTCGACAACTGGTAACAGCAGCCCACAGTTGAAGCCAATTTACTAACTGCACTTCGAATATCTGCCAAAACCTGTATGGCTGAAGAAATATCAATCAATCTATCAAGTGCACTTCATGTGTGTGCCACACCCGTATCAAGTAGAAGGATTTATCGATATTGATTTAAATTGAAAAGAAATAGAGATCCTACTGACTTTTGTGAATGGAGTTGGGATGGACCTCATAACCATCAGATAACTAATATAAATAAGAATAATAATGTAGTGGACTCTTGAACGGGGCAGGGTTGTAGTGTAGCAGTTTTTTTTTGATTCTAGTGCTGTTCCCAATAAATACGTGGAACTGGCCGCACCTTATATTCTCTGATCGGACTTATAGCCAAATTGAATATAAATCGATCGGAAATATAGTGGTCTATAGGGTGCCGCACTTAATAAATTCAAGTGTCGGAGAGAAAAACAGCTTCCGATCAATTTTTCAGGGATAAAATTTCCTGATATATCCTAGGCTTGAAACTATGTAGTACGAATCGACAGAAGAGGTCAAGTACTTCAAAAATGACCAGAGTGCCACTTTCAGTCTTGTCCTGAAGGGCAGCAACCATCCCTAGGTCTAGCCCATTTTCGCATTAAACTTCCCTGGTCGAACTTACGATTGTTGTATATCTTTCTTTTCCTGGACAGGATAAAAGATGCAATCCTGGTACTAACTCTTGCTATCGATTGTTCTTTCTAGGAAGGTAACTCCGAAAAAATTGACCGGAAATATCCTTTTTTCGACACTTAGGACAGTATCCTAGATTTGTTTGGTGCAATCAAGGAAAATAAAGTGCGGCCGGCTCTTGGACTATTAATTTATACAATGAGGTATGATATCATAAGAGATTTAGCTGATCATTCTCTCAACATTGTTTGCGATAAAACAGCAAATGTGACAGCTATCGAGCCTGAAGACTCTTTGGGCTCAGATTGCAGTTCGCAGATTTATTACGGAGTCACCTGAACGGTACTTACCAAGTTTGGGAACCTGTTGTTTGTTCATTTGGTATTAGAAAAGATCCAAGTTTCTATCACCATCAATTGAGCTTTTAGTAAATTTTTCTCTGTGTTGTCTAATTTATCTAATCGCCTGACGAAGCTCTACTAGTACAACACTGCCTCTACTGCAAGCTCACTAATGAAGGATGAGACTTTTCAGAGCTCATTTTCTTAATAAATATGTTTTATTTGGAAAAGCTCTGTACATAAAAATGGCCAGAAACACAACGCTTCGGAAGCAAAGTGCGGCCTTTTCCAAGTGTGAAAGTATAATAAGTAAATGAACAAAAATTGCCAAGACAACAAAAATACAAAAGGTGACTAAATAAAATATCAACTCCTAGGATCATAGAGCTCTGTCTGTAGTTTAGCATATAATTTATTGTCCACGGGTCTTCAGGAGATAAGAATAAAGGCTTACATAGGAAAATAGCTACTTCCTTCTGGTTCTGGGTCAAGTCAATGCCATGAAATTCTTGAATGGCATGCTCAGCCACCGCAGACTTTTCTAGGTGGTTCAATCTTATATGACGAGAATGCTTTTTCAGTCTTATTGCCTCAGTCCTCTCGGTTTGTCCAATATATTCTTTGCCACATTGGCAGGGGATCTTGTATATTCCTGGATACTTTAGAGGAAATCTGTCTTCAATATTACCAATAAGATTTCGAGTTTTCGAATTGGAAGTGTAAGATGTTTTTATGTCATATTTATGTGAAAGTCTTACAATTTTATCAGTTATATTAACTACGTGAGGCAACGTAACAAATATTTTCTTATTATTTGGATCTTGAACAGGATATTAGAAGAATTCTTCTGTCTACGTTCTCTCTTGATCTGTGTTTTATTATAATCGTTCTTTAAGAAAATTTGATTTCATCAGACAGTTTACTTGAATGACATAAAGGAGAGGCTCCCTGATATAAAGTTTCAATGGTGCAAAATTTTTGAGCAACATAAAAACATTAAATTTAGTATTGAGGTTAAAGAAAATAACTGGAAAGACAAGATAATGGTAAAGTCATCCATTCAGTATAAAGGAAGCCGATTCATACAAATCAATATTTACATGAGTCCTCCAATCATCATCCAGCTCAAAAATTTTGTACCATTAATACTTCATATCAGAGCTCTTCTTCATGTCATCCAAGTAAACTGTCTGATGAAATCAAATTTTTAGATGATGTTTTCTTGAAGAACGGTTATAATAAAACACAGATCAAAAGAGCACTTAGACACAGGAATTCTATTCCTCCTGTTCAAGATCCAAATAATAAAAAAATATTTGTTACGTTGCCTTACGTAGCTAATATAACTGATAAAATTGGAAGACTTTTACATAAATATGACATAAAAACATCTTACACTTCCAATTTGAAAATTCGAAATTTCATTGGTAATGTTAAAGACAGATTTCCTCTAGAGTATCCAGGAATATACAAGATTACCTGCCAATGTGGCAAAGAATATATTGGACAAACCAAGAGGACTGTGGAAACAAGGCTGAAAGAGCATTCTCGTCGTATAAGATAGAACCACCCAGAAAAGTCTGCGGTGGCTGAGCATGCCATTCAAGAATTACATGGCATTGACTTTAAGAACACAAAGCTTCTGGCTAAAGAGAACAATTGGTTCAAAAGGCTAATAAGAGAAGCAATAGAAATAAAAAAATCACTTAATAATTTGAATTTGAATACTGATTATGAACTCAATCGATCGTGGTTACCAGTCATTTGTTCATAATTTCAAGTTATTTTTATCTATGAATCTATTTGCAAGAGTTACTTCAACACCACCTCCTGAAGATCTGTGGATGGTTCAGTAATGTGCCAAACCAAAAAGAGTAGAGCCAGATTGTCCTAGAACCACAAGGAGTTGACTATTTCCCTATTTAGACCTTCATTTGCATCTCCTGAAGACCCGTGGACATTGAATCATATGCTAAACTACAGGCAGAGCTCTACTAGTCACCTTTCGTATTTCTGTTGTCTTGACAATTTTTGTTCATTTACTTATTATACTTTCACTCTTCAAAAAAGCAGCACTTTGCTGTTAAAATGTTGTGTCCCTAATCATTTTTTATACAGAACTTTCCTAAATAAAACATATTCATTAGTAATAATAGTTCACAATGATATATTGCGTGCTTTGTGCATAGCAACTTTGGTAAATTTAATAATATTCTCGCCTACAAAATAGGGAATCAGCGCAATTTTGGGCAATGTTCTCATTAATAATCTAAGTGAATATCCAATTAGAAAGCCTTTAATGTCTTATTCTTTGATGGAGCCTGCAAATCATATTCTGGTAATTGCTGTACATAAATCATAAATGGAATGACGGATATCCAGATTTATTCTATCTATTTATTGTATGTTTGAAATACCACATATCAGTGACATCATAAAGAGTTTTTAAAATGATTAAAACTGTGGTAGCTAACACTTGTGTAATAAAATTTTATAGAGTAACTCGCAAATAACGCACGATATAAATTACAAAGCTGGCGTGAAAATTACGCTGTTGCTGCTCTATGAACAAACTTTTTCTGGTTATTGTTATGGAAATGTGGCCTTCAATTTTGTTTCATTCAGGATTTGATTATCGTTCCAGCGGAAAATACAGTCGTCAATAGCAACTACACGTGAACTCTCGAATATGTCACATTTCATTCAAAACAGGATGATTAAACGAGTTATTGAATCATTGTTATGTTTTTGTTAATAAAGAAGATCCAAACTTGAACTTGAATACAAGAATAATGAGTTTGGCACATCTGATGTATATATATATATATATATATATATATATATATATATATATATATATATATATATATATATATATATATATATATATATATATATATCCCGCTATATTTAAGTCATCCACATGTAATCCAGCAATAACTCATCCAGCGGAAGGAGTGAATGTATATTAATTATTGTTAAAGTATATTGAATATTATACATGTTTAATAGCATATCTGTGAAAAACAGATTTTTCGAATTTTTAATTTACATACAAATTGCTATACGTAGGTCCTCTAACTAATGCTCTATATATAAGACATCCACAAGTATATCTGGCTAACAATATTGCAGCTCTAGGTTCTCTGACAGTATAATTTCCAGTGTATCAGTGGCCCGACATGGTTGCCGTATGTTCGCAATGGTGTATTTCATAAGTGTTCTGTGCAGAAGTTCAAAAGAGAAGCTCTTACTGATAGTGATATTTTGAAATGGTTGAATTTTGCAAGCTCTGTGCTCGAGAGTAAAATTTGGGTTATGTCGCAAATTTTATTGATAATTGATCCAATCTATGAGGAATGCAAAAATATGTTCTGAACAAATACTATCACAACAACAATTTATTCCCGTTAAATTTAAACTATACATTTTTATTATCTTGCAAAAAGATTTTAATTCACTGAACTTTTATGATTGAATTGAAATTATGTACATAATGAAAATTGGGAATTCTTATTATATTGCAGGATAATTTTAATTCATTAAATTTTTATGATTGAATTGAAATTATGTACATAATGGAAATTCAGAATTATTATTATCTTGCAAGATGATTTGAATCCATTGGATTTCTATGATTGAATATAAATTGAATTAGAGCTATGTACATAATTTTAATTAAATCCTAAAAATTCAATGGATTGAAATTATCCTGCTGGATAATGGGAGTTTCAAATTTCCATCATGTACATAGTTTTAATTCAGTCATAAAAATTTAATTAATTAAAATTATCTTGCAAGATATTATTAATTCTGAATTCTCATTATGTACATAATTTTAATTCAATCATAAGAATTCTGTGGATCAAAATTATACTGTAATATAATAATGGCTCTGAATTTCTATTATGTACATAATTTTAATTTGATGATAAAAATTTAATGCATTGAAATTCTATTGCAAGATAATAATAATTTCGAATTTTCATTATGTACATAATTTTAATTCGATCATAAAAATTCAACGTTCTGAAATTTAATGCAGTGAGATTCTATTGCAAGATAATAATAATTCTGAATCCCCATTATGTACAAAAATTCAATTCAATCATAAAAATTCATCGAACTAAAATCATCCTGCAAGATAATAATAATTCTGAATTTCCATTATGTACATAATTTTGATTAAATCATAAAAATTCAATGCATTAAAATTATCCTGCAAAATAGTAATGATTCCGAGTTCTTGAATTTCCATTATGTACATAATTTTATAATTGAAAGAGGGGAAACGCCCAAGTGTAGAAATGAATGAAGGATGGTAAGGTTTTCAACAAAAAATTGAAAAAGTCTTGTCTACACTGTTCTAGCAATTTAAGCTAAAATAGAACAGTGTGGACAAGACTTTTTTAATTTTTTGTTGAAAATTTTACCATCATTCAATCATGAAAATTCAATGAATTTAAATTATCCTGCAAGATAATGATGATTCTGAATTTTCATTATGTACATAATTTCAATTCAATCATAAAAGTTCAATGGATGAAAATAATCCTGCAAGATAATGATAATTCTGAATTTCCATCAGGTAGTTTAAATTCAACTCGAATTAATTGTTGCTATCAAATAGCAAAAACGGCGTGCCATAAGATTCATTCCCAAATTGCTGATGAAACATTTTTTAATGTGAAATAATGACAAGATGAGAAGATTTTGACTTTGTTTATTTGTAAATCCAAGGATACTTCCAGATTTTTGTTGAAGTATCTAAGAAAATTATTTTATTTATTCATATGTCTCTTGATATGAATATTTTTTTGAAGATTTGCAAGCAAATAAATCAATTGATATTTAAAAATATAGTATGAATTTTGAAATTTTGCTGGAGAGATATTCTTCCCATATATCCCTCGTGCACAGCAAATACGATCAGAATATTTTCTCTCGTGCACATTCAGGTATTTGCCGTGCACTTGGGATATAACTATTTAATAATCTCTAAAATATGTCATTGTTAATGATTCTTATTTTTCATTATTTTCCTAATTTCTGATAATATCTTGGACTAAATAGTAGTTAACGGACGGCATTGAAATTTGCTACGAATCTGACTCATAGAGTAACTTCAAATACCTACTGAATAATGTACTTCTGGTGATTTCCTCAACGTACTAAACCTAAAGAGCTTGGTTTGGGCTACGTTTCTGGTAGGTTTTTTTTTCTCCACTTGTTATTATTCTTCCAATTATTTTTGTACTTCGGTATCCGAGTACTCAATCTGTTGAATTCATAGCTAACTTTAGTTTTGTCCGTTCATAACGATTTGAAGGATTTTTTTCTGGTTATTGTTTGTGATATCATTGACCAGCACTTATTTAAACAAATGAGACATCGCATAATCATCTTAATACTCTTTCAAACAACGAAGTAACAAAATTTGATTGCACTGATAATACGGTGAAAATTACAACAAATGAGACATCGCATAAACATCTTAATACTCTTTCAAACAACGAAGTAACAAAATTTGATTGCACTGATAATACGGTGAAAATTACAAATTTGAAAAAATCAATGAGTAGCTTATTTTCAAAAGAATTTTAAATGTAAGGCATTGTTGTGAAGCTAATACAACACACTTTCAGAAAATAATTTGAAAAACGTAATATTCTTTCTAAAAAATCATAGATGGCATCATTTCCGGATACACAAGAAGTAAAAATTTGGATATTTTCACATTGAAAAGTGACATCCAAGTTCATCTGCTACTTTCTCATTCAAACCATGAGCTAAAATCAATAATTAAAAATATAATCACTCATTTCGGTTTCTTTCAATCACCTGTAAAAGCATAATCAAAGATTTTGGTGAATAACGAACTCAAAATGGATTCAATTTAGTATAAACAGATTTTAAATTTCAATATAATTTATTGATAGCTAAGTTATATTTGCAATTGAAATTTTCGACAAACCTCACACGTAGTGATGACTATAATATTGTTTCAATCAATGAGGTACTTCTAATCAATTCAAGATTCATTAGCATTATTTCTGAATGCAAATGAAAAATCGTCAAATCTCCAAATATAATGATAAATTGTGGGAATGATGGAAAGTTGCAGCTTATAATCCAAAATATCAAGATATATGGTCATGATGTCTATGAGAGGTGCCAGCTCAGAATGGGTGAAATTTTGAGAAAAGCTTCTACTAGGTATGGGGATGATGAGAAATATTATAACAAGTGAATGGCACCAAGCTCGTATGACATTGGAATCATTAATGTTGGACAGAAATACAGTCTATGAAGAAGTGTTCGTATGTAACAATGATTGTAGGCTAACTCGCGCTTTCGAGAAGCATCCCTGAATATTACCGGATTGCGCTGCGCGCACCTGTTGAACAAATGTTGAGCCCAAGACAACCGAGAAGAGTGCCGTGAACTCCTCATGTTGGATCGAAATCCAGTCTGCAAAAAAGTGATCCAGTGTAGAAATGGTTATAAATCAACTCGCTACACTCGTACTTTCAGAAAAAATAACAAAGTTTTATAAAATTGCACTGCACAATTCTGGATTTAGGCCCAAGATAAGTTTGGTGCATTCTCCTCGGCTGTCTGGTTTTCAAGTTATGTAACACATGCGCGCGCAGTGCAATTCGGTAAAATTCTCGAATAATTTTTGATTGTGTGAGCACAGCGCGCTAGCTCACATCCATTGTAACACATGAACACTCATTTATAGTTATAACAGTAATTTCAATGTCATGCGAACTTGAGCCTCACTTGTCACTATCTCTCTTATAGTCCACATGTTTAATAGAAGCTTTTCCCAAAATTTCCTCTATTTTAAATCTGACGGCCCTCATCGATAACATTACCAAATATATGATATGTCTTGTCAATAAAATGAAAATTCTGACTAAGAGCAAAAATATATGGATTACGGTATAATAATATCTGAAGAATTATACGCAATGAATTACACTCAGCTACAGTACTCAGATTTATTTTATAATTCAGACAGTTGAATTTTTATTTTGAGTCCTCTACTATCCCAGAGTGAAGTGAGTGTTTTTGTTAGAATGTGTGCAGTCTGATATGAATACAGTGTTGCCGATTTCCGGAAGACCTATCTTACGTATATCTGCAATTATATATACTTTGGATGACCGTTTCACCATGGAACGGATACCATATATACACATGATATATACACGCTACGGTAGCGCCGATGGTAGAAGCGGCAAAGTCTTGAACTAAAATATACAAAATCTCGAAAAAACCGCTTTATGTCATCCTTCTAAAATTTGGCCTGGATAATCTAGGACCCGAAACAAGCAGTTTAGCATTGGAATCGATCGGTCCTCCATATATGGGCGACTTATCGCACCCGGATGACCTACTCAATGTAAATGGTCTACTAGCGGAGGACCGAGTCACTTCAATATGTAAATATATATATATATATATATATATATATATATATATATATATATATATATATATATATATATATATATATATATATATATATATATATATATATGTATCTTCTCCGAATTGCTATCCGATTCTGACAAGTATAATAATATAGAAGACGATGAACAAAGATGAGAAAACCTGCAAGTATACAAGGATCCAGCCACTAATTATTTCAGAATCAAACTTGTTTGTTCTTCCTTCGGAACCTCATTGTGCAAAACTAAATTAATAAGAATATTAATTTACTGGTTCTAGTAATAAATCCAACTTATGAAAACTTGTGGAAATTTGCTTACGACAGAAACAATGGAATACGGAAGACACAAATCTAATACTCTTTTAGTTTTATTATTCTGTATCTTTCAAGCACTCGAAGCCAACTTGCGACTACGTCTTTCAGGAGATATCCTCGAGATGTAAATATAACTCTTCGAATAAATATATAGTTCTTGTTTGTTGTTCTACTTTAATATTTGACCAAGATTTTGGTAATTTGTTGACGTCAAGAAAAATATCCAATTGGATGAATTATCTTACTAGTTTTTTCAATTAACAATAGAACAGAGAAAGTGGGAACTGATGTTGACTGATTCATAATTTGCTGGTTTTATCAAGCTCAGATTTATTTTCCTCATAACTGAATCCATCTGCTACTGTTTCTACTGTATTGTCGGCACATAAATCTCACGCTAAAGAAATGTAGCTGGTCGATTGCGATTGAGGACCTGTTGAGCTACCTGACATTATGTTCTCCGGAGCAGCTTTTGCTGTGATACACAGAAAAAGTTTTCTCATTCTAGTCTAGACAGAGATTCGATTTTGTTTTGTTGGGCTGTTCATTTCAAAAATCTAAATTGATGCTGGGACTGTTGCTATTTGTTTTATCTATCTACATAGCATGGAATGATTGATTCCGTTGGATTATTTAGTATTGTAGTATCCTCGCCTATTGTAACCAAATTTTACTATGCCTGAACTTCTGTGGTGTCCTAGTTTTGTCTGCATGTTACTATTTTTACAGCTTCGAGCAGTGATGGGTCAACAAACTCACCCGCTCTTTGCTTTCTCATTCCTTCCGGTAATCCGGCGGTGAATTTTAGTTCAAGCAACAAAAAGTGTAGCCACTATCATACAGTTTACATTTTCGCCTGATAAGAACGAATTAAACGGATGTTTTTCCTTTTTTTATTCTATTTACTTTCATTAAAAGTTTCAGAAAATTTGTTTGGACAAAAACACAAATATTTTGTCCCAGGGTTTTGTTTTTCTGAATGTATGAAAAATGAATCACAGTACCACACAAGCAAATAAAAATATCTTCGCATGAAATTGGCAACTGAATTGATTCCCAAGTAAATATTGGAGAGCTTGGGGTATTAATTGATATTAATAACGGACAAGCTATTTATTATCAAGTCGGCTAATTGAGTATATCTGATAAATCCTCGAAAACGATACACCGATTACAGAATAATTTTGCTTGATCAATTGCTGTATTACTAGCTTATTATAACAACGAAAAATTTGCCGAATCAACTGATTTAACTGAACTGATCAATAATGCGAATGCCCGTGAGTGTGGGTCAAAATTTAGTGCACAGTGATGCACAAAAGCTCATTTATCTGAGAATACTAGTTGATATACCACACGAAAAATTCAATAATGAGAAGACAGCTACTAAAAAATAGATTCAATAACCTGACACTTCATTCCATCATTTCGAATGGTTCATAGTTCAATATGCCAACAGAAACATGTTGGATTTTGATAACTTGCTTTCACAATGGTTCAATATTTAATTCAGTCGGTTTCATTATGAATGTTCATTACTAAGTTGATCATGCCATCCACCTTCACTTGAGGTGGGGCAAGCAAATTAACAGTCATCCAATGTTCATACGATCATAACAATTCACGATATGCTTTATAAAATCTTTATAAATTAAACTCAATCAATATGCTATGACAATATTAATTTAACAGCATGCACTCCATTAACAGTGTGACAGCAAGCTGGTAGATGGAGCGTTTATCTAAAGCGCCTTTGCTGGATGTTGCGCCGTGATCCAGCAATGTAACAGATGCCCGCAGATCATGTGACATGCTTTGTGAATAATTTACCTACGCCGTGTTCCATGACGCAGTCAATGAAATCAGTTATTGTCTAAATGTAAATGTTACTGGCCACTGAATGTTATGGTCGGTCCCCTTTGCAGATTTAGGGGCTGTCAACGAGTTGATGTGTCAGAAAGATTTGAAGGATTGCTGATTATCAGCACTCAACAGCACATCGCACAATTTATGTGTGAAAAGATAGACGTTGATGTGATTGAAGCCTGAAAAAAAGCGTGGATTTTTTGTATCATGTAGACTGTATTTGGACGGGCACCATGTCAGAAGTTTTGAAATGAAAACAAAACTTTTGAATATGTATTATTTCAAATAATTTGCTCGGAGAATGTTCTGAAAATACACGGGTTCATTTTCAGTATTATGCGAATGACCTCATCCCACTTCTGAAAAGCAAAAAGGAACAATAACCCGAAATTACCAAACTGGAATGAATAGCACAGCAATTTTCATCTCATGAAGCTCTTATAAACGACTATGATCATGTATTACTCATGATCGATATCGTTTCAAGTGCGACAACCAGTGCACCGGTATCTTCACTTGCAGTTGAAGACATCAGAATGTTGATCGCGCAATTCATGAATTGCTGTTCTCAATAATACAATAGGTATTTGACTTTTTAATATATATGTTTGAATTTGTGCATTATCAGACTTACTGGAATCATAATTCATATTCTGCCTATGCAAAAGCTACGTATTATTGACATTCATCATGAACCGGAGCAGAATTGTTCGACTGAAAATACTGCGAAAAAGGATTTTGCTCTATGTGACCCCACTCTCAGGCTATAAGTTTAATTCAAATTAATGTGAAATTCTTGTACTGTTTAACAACCACTTCAGAAAAAAGTGATATTTTCTGTAACTGCTCGCCCAAATCTTTTTAATACCCTTGCTGCTTTCATCCAGAAATTTATCTTTATTTCTTGTCTTGAGGCGTGATTCTATAGATTTTTATCACCAATCAAAATTTTTGCGCAATAATTACTCAATTCTCGGAAAAAATATCGAAAACAAGAATGCCTCGCCGAGTTGGTTTTAAATGAAGGAAAAGACTTTTCAGAACTCATTTTATTGATAAATATGTTTTATTGGGTAATCAATTTGAAACACAACGTTTCGACAGCAAAGTGCTGCCTTCTTCAAGTGTAAAGATATATGAAAATGAATGAACAAAATTGTCAAGACAACAAAAAGTAACTAGATTAGTTCAAAATATTAACTCCTAGGATCTCTGCCTGTGATTGATGATTCAATATCCACAGGTCTTCAGGAGTTATTAATGAAGGTCTAAATAGGGAAAAATTGTCAGCTCCTTGTGGTTCTAGGTCAATTTGGCTCTGCTCTTTTTGGTTTGGAGCATAACTGAACCATCCACAGATCTTCAGAAGGTGGTGATGAAGTAACTCATGCAAGTAGATTCGTAGATAAAAATAACTTGAAATTATGAACAAATTATTGGTGGCCATGATCGATTAAGTTCATAAGCGGTATTCAAATTCGAATTATTTGGTGATTTTTAAATTTCAATTGCTTCTCTTATGAGACTCTCAAACCAATTCTTCTCTTAATCCAGAAGCTTCGTATTCTTGAAGTCAATGCCATGTTCTTGAATAGCGTGCTCGGCCACTGCAGATTTTTCTGGATGGTTCAATTTTATACGACGAGAATGCTCTTTCAATCTTGTTTCTACAGTCCTTTTGGTTTGTCCAATATATACTCTGCCACATTTGCAGGGAATCTTGTATATTCCTGGATACTGTAGAGGAAATCTGTCTTTAACATTACCAATAAAATTTCGAGTTTTTAAACTGGAAGTGTTTAAAGTTTTTAAGTCATACTTATGTAAAAGTCTTCCAATATAATCCTTTATATTAGCTACGTGAGGCAACGTAACAAATATTCACTTATTATTTGCATCTTGAACAGGAGGCGTAGAATTCTTCCGTCTGAGTGCTTTCTTGACCTGTGTTCTATCATCCAAAAATCTGATTTCATCAGATAGTTTACTTGGATGACATAATGAAGAGGCTCTCTGATATACAGTTTCAATAGTACAACATTTCTGAGCAGGATGGTGATTTGATGACTCATGTGAATATTGATTTGTATGGGTCGGCTTCCTATATACAGAATGGATAAATTTACCATTATCTTGTTTCTCCAGGTAAAAGTCCAAAAAAGGAAGACAGTTATTTTCTTCAACCTCAATACTGAACTTAATGTTTTCATGTTGCATGTTGAGATGATTCAAAAACACATTCAATTCATCTCTACTATGAGGCCAGATAGCAAAGACATCATCAATGTAACGTAGCCAGAGAGTAGGTTTCTTTATAGCTTTTAAAGCTTTTTGTTCAAAATCCTCTATGTAATAATAAACGATAGAAGGAGAAATAGGAGAGCCCATAGCGACACCTTCAATTTGCTTGTAAAAATTACCATTGAAGATGAAGAAATAAGAAGTCAAACAATGTTCAAAAAGCTTAACAATATCGTATAAAAAATGATCTTCTAATGATTTCAGAGTATCGATGATATGTACTTCCGTGAATAAAGATGAAACGTCAAAACTGACAAGTGAATCATCATCTGTCAATGTCATATCACTAATCAAATCTACAAAATGTCGGGAATCCTTGACATATGATGAAGTATGACCAATCATCGGCTTCAACAAACGATCCAAATATTTGGCTAATTCATATGTTGTTGAGCCTATTGAATTGACAATAGGTCTTAGGGAAACATCTTCTTTATGAACTATCGGAAGACCATGAAACTTGGAAATGATAGGATCTTCGGGAATAAGCTCTTTCTGAATATCTTGAGTTGATTTTTGTTTTCGGTTATGAACTTCCATGTCAGTCGACAATTTCTTGGTGGTATGGAGAATTTAATCCTTTATAGTGAGACGTCTCTCGCTTCCGCTTCGCAAGCCTGCATGAACTGTCTTTCGCTTCTTCTCAGTTGGTATGATGGAGTTATCCTATGAAGATTTATTGTGTATTTTATTAGCTAGCGATAGTGTTTGTTAAAAACTCACAAGAAAGAACTAATCATGATCATAAAATCAATAGGTCTCGTCATGGGGTTGATAGATACCAGTCAATATTTCCATAAGTCACGACCCACCCCGAAAATTGGTACGAATAAGGCACTCAAATGTATTTTGAAACAAAATATCGTTTAAAAAAATTGTGGTGCAACAGAGCAACCACTCACCAAGCGAGTAAAGCGGAAAGCGAGAAAAGAAACAATAATTGATTCCGATGGAAACTGGTCAACCTGGTTTGAGCCGGTTGAAGTAAGCGGGCAGGCGCACTATGGTCACACGCTTATATTTCTTCCGCGCTAGCCTGCCGCGATGCCAAGAACAGCAGTCACTCAGGAAAACGCCATTGCCGTGCGATGTATTACGAGATTGAGGCATCATTGGAGACGCCAAAGACCTTGATAGAAAAAAATTTACGTGAACAGAAAGAAACTAGGGTCAATTGATGTCAAATTCTCAGACCAATACAGCGCAGGCAACTCAAAAAACATGTACTCTGTCGTCAGTGGTGATAATTGTGAACCGGGAAATAAACGCCAGTCGTCTGTTTGAGTGTTCCAAGGTGAAGAAAATTCGACAAAAGTCATCCGTTTTCGAAGTGTGCCCACAAAGATAGTCGCGACATTTGGCTCAAAAGCAGGTCATATAGCAACAATTCCACTGTATAATGGAAGATCTTATAACGCCCTCTTTTGCTAGAGCTGGCGATTTTGGGCATTTTTTCTTGATGCAGCTCCTAAAAAGAGTTTTAATGACGGGGTAGCTATAACGGAGACAAGTATAGTTTTTGTTTGGTCGAATGACAAGGCTCAGAATAACTGCTTTTAATATTTTGTGAATGCTTGATGACGAAGCTATAGATTCTAAGCAGCCGATGTGATTCAGCTTGGATCGCACACTGAGTTACGTGAATTGTCAAGCAGCGTACTCGAAAGTACACACTGAATTATCTGATTCTGGCGTCGACCAACGTGGAAAGTGTACACTGAACGAAATAGATCTGAGGGCAGCATATTCAGAAGCATACATTGAACTAAGTCTCCAAAGGCAGTCATATGACTGCATACAAGAACAACATATGAATTAGCCAAATATTTAGATGGTTTGTTGAAGCCGTTGAATGGTCATACTTCATTATATATTAACGATTCTCGACATTTTGTGGATGTGATTAGTGATATGACACTTATAGATAATGATCCACTGGTCAGTTTTGACGTTTAATCTTTATTCACAAAAGTACCTACCATCGATACTTTGAAATTATCAGAAGATCATTTTTCATTTGATATTATCAAGCTTCTCAAACATTGTTTGACTTCTTGTTTCTTTATCTTCAATGGCAATTTTTATAAGCAAATCGATGGTGTTGCCATAGGTTTTCCCATTTCTCCGTCAATTGCCAATTTTTACATAGAGAATTTTGAACAAAAAGCTTTAAGCACAGCTATGAAGAATCCCACTGTTTGGCTACGTTATGTTGATGATGTTTTTGCTGTTTGGCCTCATGGTGGAGATGTATCAAATGTATTTTTGAATCATCTGAACATGCTACATAGAAACATTAAATTTAGTGTTGAAGTTGAGGGAAATAACTGTCTTCCTTTCCTGGACGTTCACCTGGAGAAAGAAGATGCATTTAGTGTATAGGTAGCTGACTTATACAAATCAATATTTACATGAGTCCTCCAATCACCATCCAGCTCAAAAATTTTGCACCATTGAAACTTTATATCAGAGAACCTCTACTTCATGTCGTCCAATTAAATTTTCGGATGAAATCAAATTATTAGATGATGTTTTTCTAAAGAACGGTTATAATAGAATACAGAATTCTATTCCTCCGTTCAAAGATCCATATAATAAAAAAATATTTGTTACGTTGCCTTACGTAGCTAATATAACTGATAGAATTAGAAGACTTTTACATAAATATGACATAAAAACATCTTACAGTTCCACTTTGAAAATTTGAAGTCTTATTGGTGATTTTAAAAACAGATTTCCCCTACAGTATTCAGGAATATACAAGATTCCCGACCAATATGACAAAGTATATATTGCACAAACCAAGAGGACTATGGAAAAAAGACTGAGAGAGCATTCTCTTCATATAAGATTGAACTACCCAGAAAAGTTTGCGGTGGCTGAGCATGCCATTCAAGAATCACATGGCATCGACTTTGGGATTACAAAGCTTCTTGCTTAAGAGAACTACTGGTTCAAGAGTCTAATAAGAGAAGGAATAGAAATAAAAAAATCACCAAATAATTTGAATTTGAATACTCGTTTTGAACTCTATCGATCGTGGTTACCAGTCATTTGTTCATAATTTCAAGTTATTTTCATCTATGAATTTACTTGCAAGAGTTACTTCAACACCATCTCTCAAAGATCTGTGGATGGTTCAGTCATGTGCCAAGCCAAAAAGAGTAGAGCCAGATTGACCTAGAACCCCAAGGAGTTGACTATTTCCCTATTTGGACCTTAATTTTTATCTCCTGAAGACCCGTGGACATTGAATTATATGCTAAAACACAGGCAGAGCTCTACGATCCTAGGAGTTATATTTTATCCAGTCACCTTTGTATTTTTGTTGTCTTGACAATTTTAGTTTATTTAATAATAATAATAATAATAATATTTTGTCGGCTCTTAAAGTATGTAACTTATAGCCCCAAATACTGTATTTATTCTTTACCAATTTACAATTTCCTTAACATATATCGTTCATACAGTATACAAAGACAAACACAAACATCCAAGCCCCTGGCGGGAATCGAACCCACGACCCCAGCGATCTAACGGTGAAGGTTGCTGTATCGCTTGCCTAAACGCGCTAGACCACCAAAGCGACTAGTTTATTTATTTATCATATTTTCACACTTGAAAAAGGCAGCACTTGGCTGTTTGAAAGTTGTGTTTCTAATCATTTTTATATACAGAACTCTTCCAAATAAAATATATTCATTTCCAATGTTAGAAGTAGACTTTCATGCAAAACTGTACAACAAAAATTTTACTGTACGATTTCAGAAGGGGAGCCCATCAGCTTCAATTATCAGTATTTAAACATCTGCGGGATGTTTTGAAGCTGATCTGTAACACTAAAATCACTTTTGGATATTTAAAACTTGATATTTGTATTCAAATTCATAAGAACATTCATGTCAACTTCAAAGAAAACAGTTTACCTAATAACGTCGTACCCTTGGTGACCAATAGTTAATGTCAAAGTGACATTCACAAAAGAGAAAATATTTATATAAACTTGATTGTTTCTCAAAAATTAGGACGATCGAAGATAAAACATTGTGAGACACACATGTAAATAATCTGCTGCAATCACGGAGCTTTCAAAAACCAAGCCGCTTGTGCATTAAAGAATGACTTTTTACACTTGTATCTTTAATAAGAGCTTCTGAGTTTGGTTCGAGCTAATGTGAAAATGCAATAATGTCTCTGTATATTACTTCGAAGAACAATAAAATCTAGTCAAAGTTTTCTTCCATTTCTCTATGTAAAATTGAAATGACTCTCTTTGTATGGAATCAACTGACTCCACAAGAAAACATTCCTTGATAGAGAGAGAGAAGTTTTCAACAAAATATCAACATGCATTTCATATTAATGGTCACTTGAAGTGTCTTTTCTTCTCTACTCTAACAGTTAGAAAAAAAGTGCATAAGACTGTTTACCAACTGGAATCGCAATTCTTGACCCGAAAACACTTGCGCATTTTCCTCGTCAAATCCAGTGTGTGATTCCATTTTTCAGCATACAGGGCGCTAAAGTGTGATTTATTATCTTCCATATGAAGCTTTTCTTTGGATTGCAACTGTTGAAACTACAGTTCCTAAAAGAGTAATATAATGTACCAATATGAGGTTTCCTACTGTAGTTAATCAAGTATTGTTGGAAATATTGGTATTGCTTGTTTTAGTAGTTTACTTGTTCCACTTCAAGAACACATCCGGAGAGGTAATTGTGTTTTTATGCTTTATAATATGATAGTATGAGCAATGTCGGTATCAAAGCTTGAAGGAAGCCCTAGTGGTTATTTAGAAATATCCTTTTGGCCTGATTTTGGTCTCTTAATGTGTAGTGAAATAGAGAGCAGAGCGGTAAGTAATTTGATTGACTAATAGCGAACCGAGAGTCGAGTTCTAAGGTTTCAAGCTCTTCGCCGAGCGTTGATTGCGAGACGCACTTCTTGGCCTCAGGGTAATTGGGGAATTTGATTTACCCACACACACAAAGTGTTTCTTACATACTGTTGCTCTTCCACTTTGCGCACAGACACATAGAGACTGTATTGCTTTTATGGATGCCTATGTATTACAATATGAGCAAACACTTTTCCGGGAACCCATGAATATTCTATAGAAACATTTACGTAGTTTCTTTTCAGTTTATTCAACAGAAAATTTCAAATATGAATATTCACTTTATCTCAATCAATTGCTGCTTATTCGGTGATACTTGCATGCAGACAATCAACTTGATTCCTAAAGCTGTAATGTACTATCAGAGGTTTTGAGGAAGTTGTTGGGCTGTCTAGTGACTTTGTCCTATGAGTATTTCATTAAGTGAACTGCAGGCATGACATGTGGACGAGACATCTCATTATATTTCGCTAATTGGATGACGAAGAAAATATTTCATTAAGCTTGACCTCATTCAACATAATATGATGAAAGAAGAAACAGTTGGTTCGTAATTAAGTTAACTAAACAGTGATGCGATTATGTAAGCAAACTCTTTAGTCAAGTTTTAATTGAGGCAGATTCAGTCCACATGGAAGTCATTTCAGTGTTTCAGTGCTGCTGCCGTTTCAACCGTATCCTCGTTTGGGACGCCTCTTGAAACTTTATTTACATTAGGATATGGAAACGTGTCTGCGTGTTCCCCATATATTGAAATAATCATGCTGCCTATGATCTCATTTTTATACACTGATCTTATCAGGGTGGAATCAGTAACTTTTCCAACGAGTGTGTCTTCTTATATATTAGCTTTAGCAACTCTATCCTGTACCCGTTGTGTTTTAATGCAAACCAGATTTAATTCTCCTTCCCCTGAAGAAGTTCATTAGCAATGCAAGTCAGCTAATGGAGAGAGACGGCCGGGTTTGAAGCTTGAATGAAGTTTTGCTTATATTAGAAATACTTTATAAGGGCTCTTACATTTGTTTGTCTTTTACATTCCTTTGTAAGTGCTAGCTCGTGACGCGGAATTCTATTAGCCACTTCCGCGTTAGTCATCGTCGCCGGAAGAGAAGACCAAATCCAGTTCTCTGTGCAAACCATCGCATCCCGAAATAAGTACAGCGCGCAATTCGATTGCAAATGCTGTTTGTTTGTATGTCAGTCTTACTTTATTTGCGCTATAAAAACAAAAGCACGAACCTGGTACATTGTACGTGGTACATTATGTACACAGTGGGGTTGCTTTGGAATAGTTTTATCTAGGTGTTACTGAGCATGAATAAGGAATAAGCTTCTAGTACATATAAATGGCGGAATTTGGCCATCTCAATAATAGTCAATGTTTATATAAAAGGATCAACAATCTTGGGTACGGAAAAGCAGGCTATAAATTCACTACCTCAAATCTGATTTGAGGTCAGAGGACTCCGAGATATCAACACCCGCAAGTCTTTAATTGTTTTGAGTAAGCTAGCAAGAAATGCATCTGAGTTTTGAATACAGAAATCGATAAAAAGTGTCTACATCTAGTTTTGATTAAACAGAATATCATATTAAGAGGCTCTAAGAAAACTACAGCGGATATTTAGCATACGTCCCATATCAAAGCTTTTCAATAATTCTCATTGTTGTAATCCTACGAAGTAGTTGAGGAAGATTACGCTTTGTAGCCTTGGGCTTAATGAGCTGATTTGAAACTGTATCAAAGTGAATAACCATATATTGTTGAACAAATACTGATATGTATCCGTCATCCAGTACTAGTTCCTATTGGAGTTTTTGCGTACTGATGGCAAGGAACGCTAAATTTTACTGAAGCCTTAACATCAAACGTTCAATAAAAACTGAAAAATACCAAAATCAAGCAGTAGCGCTAGGCGTATATGAGTCATTTGTCAAGTAGGTGAGATGAGGTCGGTTATACCTTGTATAAGCTCCGGACGCCAATCCATCACGGCCATCGTCCATTCCGCTATCATTTTTCACCTCAGCAAGCAATCTACAACGTCAACTATATAAAGTCCATCCTTCTGTTCAAAGAGAGTCCATTTTTCTTTACGCACTGACATGTGTACTCATAGATATAAAAAACTATTCAGGTTATTGCTTAAATCGATCGTCAGTTCAAACAGAACTCAACGCAAAAGAAACGCTTCTTGCTTTTGTAGTAAGTGTGATAATGTTTGGGAATGAATGTACTCGAGTTCTTCTATGTTATCTATTAGAAGAAAGTTGTGCTTTGAACTTCGTTTGTATTTTTCTGAACTCTCCGAATAGTTTCTTTAATTCATCTGCAATCTTCCTCAACTCATTTTTTCTTTATTTCCTTATTGGGATTGTTCAGTACAGTCTAGCAAAATAGTCGTAATGGTGAGCCGTGAGGCAATGAAAATGGAGTTGATAAATGACACACAGAGATATAAATTTGCAGTTGTGCCATCTGATATAATGCAACCGAAGTGAAACGCTTCAAGAAATGGAGACTCTTGAAAAAATTCTTCAAAAAAAATCTAATGAAACATGAAACAGACGAAATTGGTGAAATATCAAATTCTGTTGATCGCCTACTACTGTCCGTGGCCTGAAATCTACCCTGTATTGTCAACAGATACAAAGTTTGTTTAATACCCTAAATCTAAGGGCTTTATTATGACGACCTGTAATCGATATTGTTCGGCATACAATTAAGTTTTTGCTTGTGTAACAATACATTCATAGATGCATCATTAGCACTATCTGCACGATAGTATTGATGGTCTTTGTTCAAGAAACAGCACAAGAAGCATTTATACAAAACTAATATGATTGTTTCATCACGATAATTTATAACACGCAGAATTAGATTAGCGATCCTACCCGTTCAAAAATAAATCGACCCCACGTTTGGCGCCATTTTGTAACAATTAAAACTGGGTTGCCGAACTAAATAAACTAATTCTAAATTTGCAGCAAAATCTAGCTTCAAAATGGCCTAACTCAGTATCTATCAAAAGGTAATCAAAATAATCCTAGGGCCGGAGTGGATAGTTGTAAGGTTAGCTTAAAAAAAAGATACAAATTGTAACAAAACATATATACCGGACGTTACGTAAACTAACTTTAACTTACTTACTTACTTACTTAATCCTTTGCCTATCTACCTTCCGGTGTAAGGCGTCCTCTCTTCATTCTTCTTCGCCATTCGATAGGTATTCTTCCGGGTTTCTTAGCCACATGCATCTACATGTCTTCCGGTTGGTCATACTTTTTCTTGCCTCCGGCCAACTTATACCCCACTGCTTTGCTGCCTCTATTACCTTCTCCTCCCATTTTTTCACTGATCGTCCTCTCTTTCTCTTCACGTGGTTTCTCGCTCTGTAAACTTGTTTTGCTAGCCAGTCGACATTCATACTGTGAAGATGTCCCGCCCATCTGAGTTGTCCTTCTTGGATGCAATGTTTCACCGATTTTGTGCCCAGATTTTTCTTGATCGTGTCGTTTCGTATTTTGTCCATTTTTGTTATGCCCTCGATTTTTCTGAAGAAACGCATCTCCATATTGTGTAGCCTGCTTTGAAGTCTTCTCTGTGTTGTCCAAGATTCACTTCCGTATGTTAATACAGGAACTGCTACTTTCTTGAAAACTTCTACTTTCGTCTGTTTAGGAATCTCTTTTTTATCGAGGAAGCTGGTTTTCAGTGAGTTGAATAATCTTCCTGTTGCTGCTACTCTTTCCTCTATTCCTTGATCTAGAGTGCCATTTTCGCTAATCACCCCACCTAAATATTTGAATGCCTTCACTTCTTCTATCTCCTTTTCATGCAGTTTTATATTTTGTTTTTTTTACGCTATTTATTGCCATCGTTTTTGTTTTCCCTACATTCATTATCATGTTCCATTTCCTTAGCTTTTTGTCTGATACCTTAATGTTATGCCCTAGTTCTTCTTCACTTTCTCCAAATACTATCATATCATCCACATAAGCTAGTATTGCTACTTTTATTTCCTTTATTTTCCAGTTGCCTATTTTGTACATCTTCAGTTTGTTTTTAACCATCTTGCATATATATCGTCCAAGTACAAAGTGAACAACAAGGGGCTTGAAATACATCCTTGCCTTAATCCTACATTTGTGGTGAAATATTCTGATTTATTATTTCTTGTTCTCACATAACTCTTGTTTGTGATGTATAGACCTTTGACACTTTCAACTAGGTAATCTTCGATTTCTCTTTCTTGTAGCACTTCCCACTTCTTGTTCTTATTACTCTGTCAAATGCCTTTTCCAGATCCACAAAACATAGATATAGCTGGTGCTCTGTCAATCTTGCTTTTCCTATCGCTTGCCTGAGGGTAAATAAATGGTCCTATACTCCTCTACCTGATCTGAAACCGCACTGTGTTTCTTCCAGCAAACCTTCAATCCTATTCCTAATTCTCCCTTCTATTATCCTTCCAAATACTTTTCCTGGTACACCCGTTAAAGCTAGCCCCTTGTAATTTTGGCATTCTTTGCTGTCCCTCTTCTTAAATATTGGTACCATTACACCTATCCGCTAGTCTACTGGCGCTGTTCCACACTCAATAATCTTATTAATTATTATCCTCAAACATTCTTCTCGTTCTTTGCCAATATATTCCTACATTTTCTTGATTGCTGCTTTTATTTCTTCTGTGTTTATATATTCTATGTTCTTGTCCACCTCCTGTATTCTGTTACTTGTTTCGTTGCTTATAGTATTAGTTTCTTCTTCTCCATTTTCTTGTAATAAGTCTTCAAAATGTTCTTTTCATGATTTGATCTTCAGTTGTTAGTATTTTCCCTTCTTTGTCTTTCAGATTCCTTAAAACTGTTGTTTTATTATTATTTCTCATATTTTTTAGAATTCTATAAAAAAGTTTTTGGTTATCTGTCTAAGATTCTTTTAATCTATCTCTGAATTTTTCACACTCCTCCGTCTTTGTTTTCTTCACCGAGTTTTTAACCTCTATTCTCTTTATCTTGTACTCTCCATAATCTTTTCTGTCTTTGGATGCTAGGTATTTTTTCCATAGTTATTTCTTTGCTTTGATCAGTTCCTGTATGTCTTTTGTCCACCACGCATTCCTTTTTATTTGTTTGTTGTGGATTTTTGCTATCCCGCATGATTCCTTTGCTGCAGATAATATTGTTGTCTTGAATTTTGTCCATATCTCCTTAATATCTGTTTCTGTGTCTATGTATGGAATACTGTCAGCTATCAACTCTTGATATCTGACTTGTGTGTCCTCCTGTTTCAATTTGTAACTCTTGATTTTTTCTTGTGTTATAGATATTCTCTTTTCTTGTGCTTTTATTTTACTACCTCTCAATTTCATGGTTGTGAGAAACTTTGGATGAAACAAAAATAAGAGCGTCACGCAATTGTTAATTTTTCCGTCCTCAGGCACACAACTGCGAAAGTACCTGTGAAAAAAAAGATTGTAGGATTGACGGGTAGAATATTGGACTTTAGGATAATTAGATATTTCGGCGTCGATCGAGATGCCGCAGAACATAAACTAAAACAATATCTCAAACAGCGATAGACAGAGTAATGAATAATCATTAAAGTTAGTTCAAAATGAATATCAATAATGACAGAAGGTAAAATAATGTGAATTTGTGAAGCTTCAAAGTGTTCAACAATATGGCAGTGATTCGTGTCCCTAACTCAGATTTCAGCAAGTTTCGACTGAATTAGTCCGAACAAAACACTTATAAACCTACTCCATAAAAGAAGGTACAAAAGAAATGAGAATCAGGCCCGAGATCGATCGACCTGGTTCACAATCGGAGGTAGAGTTTATAATGTAACGAAAAAGCATGAAAAAAGGAGAGACGATAACGATTAACTATTAGAATTACACCTCCGTTACAGAAATTGGGATTGAAAAAATTAATTTTAGAAAAATCGAAGACTCACTATGAAATGAATTGCCTATATGTGAAAATTCATATGATTTCAATTTTACATATATCTTTTGCTGAGAAATGCTCTTCAAAATGCAAAAGACATGATTTATATCTATTTCTATACTGATTTATATGACAGTATGGAAATGTTTCACGTTATAAATTTTCAACTTGAATGTTGGGGCTAGAAAAAATTTATTGCGTATGAAATCATT
The DNA here is from genome assembly GCA_963989225.1 of Dromius quadrimaculatus. Classification (NCBI taxonomy): domain Eukaryota; kingdom Metazoa; phylum Arthropoda; class Insecta; order Coleoptera; family Carabidae; genus Dromius; species Dromius quadrimaculatus. Next base: position 20,089,896 of record OZ022335.1, read on the forward strand.
AGAAACAAAGATCAATAACTTCCGGCAGTAAAATTGAACAAAACGCAATCAAATACCAGCTCTCGAAGCATCATGAACGCTATAAACACAAAAATCAAAATGGAAAACAGTCAATCAACTTAAACGCGAGTAACAAAAGGAATAATCATCACGGGCCACTTCAGCTAAGAATCTTAATGGCCAATCACTTCTTTCCATTAATTTACCGTGACGCTGACAATAAAATATGGAAGGAAAGGGCCTACGCAAACGACTTTCGACCCCTTGAAAGAAAATACTTGTTATTCTGCGCGACCCGATTTTTCACTAGACCGAACTTAAGGAACGCACACTCGGACAATGGCGTACGTTCTGCTTAGTAAGGGGCTTTTGAGGAGATATATTCGGTATGTACGATGAGCCATGAATCCTTTTTCCTCTACATTTCTATTATATTACGGCAATAAAGTAGCACCAAGTTTGACGGAGACTGTCTTCACGTAAGAATCCAGAAAAAGAACCGTATAATCATTAAGCTTCAATGTCAATGCATACATACTATTCAGGCGAAATAGAATAATCTCTTGCAAGAGGATAGTCAACATTTCTTAATCTCAACTATCCTACATGCTCTCAATGAATCTAATAACTCATTACTCTTTTCCTGTGTATATTATGTATATATGTATATATACATATATATATATATATATATATATATATATATATATATATATATATATATATATATATATATATATATATATATATATATATATATATATATATATATATATATATATATATAGGTTAGGAGTAATCGCGACTGCAATTAGTTACATAAACAGATATTTTTGGGTGCGGCAGTCAACATTTGGGCTTAATAAAACACTCTTGTTAATTTGTCTAGCTTTCGGCTGTATTTTCAGCCTTCTTCAAGGACACTATAAATACAAAGTTAAAATTTAGAAAAAACATGTTTCTCTTTCAGTTAACAGAGTTTTCTACTTACATTAAATGAGATTAATAATAAGAGTCGTAACATTCATAAAAAAAATTTTTTTGGAATAGACAAACATTTTGATGAGCACATGTTTGATGTTCACCAATAATAAATATATCACAATAAGCGTAATTTTCGATAAATAATTCAAGTGTTTATCACAGTTAACTGGTTTTTTAAAATATAATGCACATTATTTTTAATTTAATAAAAAGTTTTTGAAATTTTATGTGTAGGAGCAAAGTTTTTTATGACAGGCTGTGCGGCCATTTTTGGAAGACCAGATGTTGGCTGTAGACACCACTTACGATTGACGCCGATACAACAACCAAAATCCCCCAGAAGGAGAAAAAGTAACTAGAATAGTTACTTAATTAATTTAAAGTAAACAAACAATGAATATTCTAAAAATAAGTTATACTTTTAGAATTTCAAGTAAAGTGAAAAGAGGTAAAAACATACAAATGCAATTGTATAAAATAAAAATTGTTACAAATAAATTGTTGCTTGAATGGATTGAAAAGTGTGTGTGGTTTTTAAATTGAATTTAGATTCTGACTACCAATTTGTTCTGACTGTTGCTTTTTTTCAGACATTTGTAGCAGATAAACGTAGATGTTGCTCAAGCCACAGATATCAGTTCTCTTATTCATGGACTGAGGAGTATTCGCAATATGGACCATTTCCAGAAACGTTCTTTTGGACAAATTTCGTTCATTGTCCAATATTTCAATCTGGTCATAAGCCATTTTATGTTTAGTGGTGTTGCAGTGATTAGATAATGCACTGGCACCAGGTTTCAATTTAGTGTCACTTTTGTGAGATGAAATACGGCTTTTTAAGTTCCTGGAGCTTTGGCCCACATATTGAAGCTAAAGTGGTGGCTACAGCCAACATCTGGTCTTCCAAAAATGGCCGCACAGCCTGTCATAAAAAACTTTGCTCCTACACATAAAATTTCAAAAACTTTTTATTAAATTAAAAATAATGTGCATTATATTTTAAAAAACCAGTTAACTGTGATAAACACTTGAATTATTTATCGAAATTTACGCTTATTGTGATATATTTATTATTGGTGAACATCAAACATGTGCTCATCAAAATGTTTGTCTATTCCAAAAAAATTTTGTCTATTCCAAAAAAGCCCAAATGTTGACTGCCGCACCCACAAATATCTGTTTATATATATATATATATATATATATATATATATATATATATATATATATATATATATATATATATATATACATATATATATATATATATATATATATATATATATATATATATATATATATATATATATATATATATATAACTATATATATATATATATATATATATATATATATATATATATACACAAAAATTTGTGTTTGATATGTGTTCCGCCTATGGGCAGCTTTTCTTGCTCTCAACCACCAGCCGAGTTATATCCCTCTCGAGGCAATGAATTGATTCATGGGTTGCGTGACTCGACGCCATCTATAGCGGCAGTAGCACCTTACCCATCACCTGGACTTCCTCTCGGATCTATTTCCGATCAAATTGACACTCCACCAGCTTCTTTACTCACCTCCCTTCGTCACCCTTCGATACCACTGCATATCATTAATTCTCTCGCTCCGATCGCGTTACTCTATTAATTTGTTAAGCGCGCAGAAATTAATCGCGGAAGGTTTTCAGTTGTTGTTCTCTGTTTAATGAATGATTAATTTACACCTAACTGGCATCATGCAACTATTTATCACATTGGATTATGATAAATCCTGGTGCAGGCATGGTTCGTTGGCGCTCATTTGCAAAGGCGGTGTTAAATATCCAGAGCGCTCCTTCTAATGAGAGAATCAAAATTCTACTTGTAAACATAACAGGCAATGAATTAAATATTGCAGAAGCCTTCCCCATGACTGACACATTGACAAGAGTTCATCAAATAACTTTAAAAGTAATCAACTTTTCCTCTCGTTTTCTACAATTGAAATAAATATGGAAGCGTGCTCTCCCTTCGTACGGACGGAAAAGTAAGCTGGAAGTATAAGTGACAAAGAAAGAGTCCCTGACATTTATTCAACGAAATGATATTGAAACATCTATAGAGTATGAGTAATAATGTCACCCTCGGTACATTTAACACTGACGTAACAACAGAAATCTAAATGTCACTGGAGACAATTACATCTCACATTTAAGGCAGAAATCGATTGTGAGGCTAACATTTCATTGAGACATGGACAGCGAGTGTACGCAGTGATAACAGAGCGAATTGAATCGAGCTGTGAAGAGAATACGATTCATATTGTGCAGCTTGAGGACGGAGGTACTGTGCATTCATGCCGTGTCTTCCTTTTGTTGATTTGTTTGCACATTTTGTCGATTTGCGTCACTCGCAATTCGGGAAAAATTACACCACAAAGTACTCGAACATTTAGTCTGTTATTCATCTTCTTCTCCTCCTTCTTCTTTCTCTATATGTATTATGATAGGAGCAAACTTTATTGCATCGAGAGTAACAAAATAGTAATAAATACTGCAACTAGTTGTCTACTAAGTTGCAACTATACAGACGTTGTTCGAGCCTCGTTAAGATTCAACACTGCTAGCAAGAATCAAATATTCCCTTCTAGAATACCAATTTGTCAAGGAAAGAACTACACTGGATTTCATTTGGTTTTATGACTGGGTTCATTCCTTCCTATCCCTTTTTTGCTATTCTTATGGGAATGGAACAAATCAAGCATGTCAGTATTAATCATGATGATTTTGTGATACGAATGCTGCTTTTTTTTTTCTCAACTTATTCTTATATGCTCAGTTTGCTTACCTGGTCTTAGATAGACTGATTGAAAGACGAGAGGTCCTTTTCATCTCTGAGGCCACGCCCCTTGAACAGCTAAGTGGTTTTCCAACTCCAACTGATTTTGAAACCATACTCAGTCATCAAGCTTGGCAAGGAGACAAAAATATCATTTTTGCTTTCTTGGTATTTTGTTCCCAAGCTGTTGTACTTGTTTATTAATTTATCAGAGCTTGTTGTTCTCTGTATATCTCTCAGCTTTCAATTGAATGAATGTTCCGATTATCTAATAAAGGTGACACAATAATCAAAAGACAAGAAATTAAAATGAAGATCAACCATGAACAGATTTCGTCTATCTGTCAGATGCCATACCCCTTTAACAGATAAGAGATCATTTCATTTCATTCAACAACATTTATGGTGAGAAGTAGGCTGAGGAACAGAACAATTGAAAAACGAGAAGTACAAATGAAGATTCACCATCAACAAATCTTGTTCATCTATTTGAGGCCACGCCTTCTTACAAGCTAAGAGCTCATTCGACTTCAGCTGGCTTCAAAACTGTACCCAGTCATCAAACTTGGCAAGTAGACGAGAATACAATCATTGTACTTCTAGTATTTCGATTTTAACCTGTTAACTTTTAGCTTTTACTAAGATGATTGAGATCTCTTGGTCGAATGGGAGCTTCAATCATTCACTCAAAGCGATGAGTAGGCTGTGTAACACAATGGTTAAAATATGAGAGATCAATATAAAGATTGACGATCAACAGATCTCGTTTTCCTGTCTGAAGCCACGCCCCTTGAACAGCAAAGAGATTATCCATTCCAGCTTATCTCGAAATCGTGACCAGTCATTAAGTTTGGCATATAGACGGAAATATTATTTTTGTATCTCTGATATTTCGCTTCTAAGCTGTTTATTGCTTGTAGTCCATGAGACAGAGCATACATTTTTCGTTGATTACCGCTCACTTGAAACTTCGTGAGTGACTTAATTGTGATGAGTTCGACAGCTCTCACATTTAACGAAATCCTTGATTTGGGGGCGTTTTTCAGCGAGAGCTAATTGAACATGTCAATTTTATGAAGTCTTGAAAATGTATTGCCGTTATATTGATGTTTACACTAATCGAAAGATTTTTTGATTATAAAATAAGAAATAATATTATTCGACATGAATATTGGGGGCCAGTGGTAAGTCCGACAAGCTGCACTTGTCAAAAGTACGTTGGTATGAAAACGGATTACCGCTAGTCTGAGATTTTGAGGACGTGTTCAATTATTTTGTTTCTAAGATTTAGTCATTTTGTCCGATGAATTTTCGGGGGCGTTTTTTCAGTCCGACACTGAAAACGTGTCAGAATTATAACAGTTCCTTCATCAATGATCGCTTGTAGGACCAAAATAGTCATAATTTGAAAACATATTCTGTGTCCAAAAAATATAATGTCCGACAGAAATATTGGTTCATATCGTCAGTCCGACAAAAAAACGCTTGCAAATATATAACTCAGTTTTTGATGTATTCAATATCAAGAGATAAGTAATGGACGTCGTATATAAGCTAGTAATAAATAATTCATTAACAAAATAATTGAAAAAAGTAAAGTAGAAAATAGAAAAAGAAATATATTATTATATCGCTAAGTTGGAAAGTTACTCACTTCAATCTTCCATCTCCGAGGGTTCCTAGTTGAATTAAATTGGTATTCGATGCTTCATTCGAATCTAAAATTGGGATTAGTGTTTCCCATTCAAGATTTAAAAGTGACTTTCTCCCCCGACTGTAGGAAGGGAAGAGAGATCTTTGAAATTTTCCTTCAGCCATTCTCCCATTCGGTGCATATTTCTCCAGATATACTTCAAATATGCCATATCTCACATTCTTAACACAGACTTCAACTAAGCCAAGTTTCACATCACCTCGTGTGCGTGACATAATGTTTTCTCTTCACGTCGTGAAATTAGAATGGGCACCTGTATGTATTTTCAGCTTTCTGCACTCGATCATATAAACTTCAAGTATGCCAAATATCAAATTTTTTCGTGCGTGCAATATGCTTGAAAAGGGATACAAAGCTTCCTCTTCAAGTATTAATATATAGATTAAAATGGAACACCTGTATATAATTTTTGTTTTCTGCACATCTTCTCCATATAAATTTCGAGTATATCAAATCTCACACTCCTCTGTGCATGCAATATGCTTAAAAAGGGGTCGAAAGTTTGCTCTTGACGTATTAATATATAGATATCACAGTTAAAGGTGAATTTGAATGATATTTGAGGTAATTATCACGGTATACTGACTTTATATCACACATTTGATTCCAAAATAATGTTTATATATTGGTGAACAAGCCTTTTTTTTAATATTTATAATGAATAATCATACTGACCTGATATGCATTTCATATATGTATATGTCTATGAACGCAGCCGCATTCATACAACATAATTTTGATATTCTGAAGTATTGCCCTACTTAAATTGTCGGACATGTATACAGTAATGTTCTAGACACTATTTGAATAGAAAGTAAAAAACATAGAGATGAGCGGTCATTGATGAAGGAACTGTTATAATCCTGACACGTTTTCAGTGTTGGACTGAAAAAACGCCCCCGAAAATTCATCGGACAAAATGACCAAATCTTAGAAACAAAATAATTGAACACGTCCTCAAAATCTCAGACTAGCGGTAATCCGTTCTCATACCAACGTACTTTTGACAAGTGCGGCTTGTCGGACCCACCACTGGCCCCTAATATTCATGTCGAACAATATTATTCTTCATTTTATGATCAAAAAATCTTTCGATTAGTGTAAACATCAATGTGACGGTAATACATTTTCAAGACTTCATGAAATTGACATGTTCAATTAGCTCTAGCTGAAAACCGCCACCAAATCAAGAATTTCGTCAAATTTGAGAACTGTCAGACTCATCACAATGAAGTCACTCACGAAGTTTCAAGTGAGCGGTAATCAACGAAAAATGTATGCCCTGTCTTACGGAGTATTGTAGCTTGTTGGTTGCACATGTTGCAGCTTTATGTGAGGCTTATACTCAGGTAACATAAGCCTCTAAATCAACTTTGAGCTTCGATTGTCCACCTAGGTTGAGACGTAGATTAAATAACACAATAATTAGAAGAAGAGACATCAAACTAAAGATTAACGATCAACAGGTTTTATTTCTCTGTCTTAAGCTACACCCCCTGAGCAAATAAGAGCTCATTTGAATCCAGCTCATTTAAAAACGGTACTCAATCATCAAGATTTGCAATATGACGAAAGTAAAATTTTTTTAATCTCTGCTATTTTGCTTGTGGACTGTTAATTGTTTGAGGTTTTTTGATTGCATATCGTTCAGCTTCATATGATCGAACTGGAGCTCCGATTATCGAGTAGGGTAAGACGTTGTCTAAGTAACACAATAATTAAAAGACACGAGGTTGAATGTTACCCTAAACATAATTTGTGTATAAAAACGAATAGATATGCATCGTGATTAAGTGGCAGAGGCATAAGAATAGTTCTAGTTGAAAAAATGTAATAAAAACATAGGTAACCACAATATATTGTTATTAGGATGAGAGTTATTATTGATTTTGGATGGGGAGGTCTTGTGCTGAAGCTAGTGTATTAGATATCTTACCTACAGCATGTAAACCAAGTTTAATGTTCCTCAAACTGGAGTCAGGCTGATATCTCTTGGGATATTTCTGACGTATGCTGTTCTGTTCCAGATAATCCCAAATTCAGTGAGCCAATAAGTAATGTGACGATACCTGTCGGCCGCGAAGCTGTCATTGAATGTGTCGTAGAGGATTTGCAGACGTTCAAGGTAAATATTTTCGACGTAGAAGTAGCTATAAGAGATAGCATGCAACTATGACATTGACGAGCCTCACAAGCTCCTACTGTTGATTCAGGAGGATTAGAGTCTGTCATCACTGCATTAAGTCCCTTTAAAGTTTAATGATATATTCTAAGACATTATTGTAGCATTATCAGAAAGCTCTGTGCGCAGATGAGATTGTAGACTCAGCTTGATTTCTGTGATACTTGTCAATTATTCCTTGCTAAACGTTCTCCTGCTATAGCATATAAATGAAGTTTGTCGAAATGTGTTACCTTCGAAATATTCATTTACACAATTTTGGAATATCAATAAAAGATATTCATAGAAGTGACAAAGAATGCAATGTAATCTTAATTTATGTTTTGGAACAACAGTATCAGCAAAAAACAAACGCTCCAAATTGTAGGGAAACGAAGGGAAATAAACGTACACACATTTCACGGAGCAATCCTAAAAAGTACAAAATCAATAAACACAATTGGTGTTTCATTCTTACTGCATCTTTTTCCGCATCTGTCATTTCGAATTCACACCTTTCGTCCTTTTCAAGAAACAGCTTTGCCAGACTTCAAAGCGGTTGAATTTGTTCTCGAAGCTCAAGTTTCCCAGACGCTCGCTGGTAATGAAACCCGTGCAGTGTTGATTTGTGACGTTCAAAGATGCTGAAGTAAACAGATCTGACACGAACACGGCCAATACACGTCTCATAAGCCAGGTGGAAGGAAAGGCGACGCAACTAGTACTGGCACGGGCGCCAACACAGATTTGTGTCAGGAAACGGGAATTGGGACTTCGGAGGTAATTTCATAGCCTTGGTACAGATAAAAATATCGGGAAAGATGTTTTCACACAATTTATTGCACAGAAAAGGTCGAAATAATGAGCTATTGGAGCATTAAGAATCATTAGTTTGTCAATGATGATGGAGTTCAAGGATCAATGTGCAAATCATCGATTCAAGCTTTGTTTTTATATTAATTCCAAATAATACTCATTGTATCGCGAAAACAGATTGCGATGGAAAACCAACTTGGGAGTTGGATGAAGATTCTTTACAATATAAACTAATTATCCTGAATTATCCACTCCATCAATTAACAGACAATTAATATTTAGTTGTTGACTTCTGTGAGCACGTGGAAACGATATATCAAACGGAGTATGTCTACAATTTTTTGTCGAGCATAAATATTTTGATTGATGAAATCAAGTAATGTATGAAATCCAGCTACTTGATGTTTGATATAAATTCACCAAATGAAAAGCGTGCACTTTTAGAGTGCTCTTTCAAATTACAAGCAAATCTTGTTCGTCATAAAGCATGTGAAGTATGCAAAAGCTAGCGTTTATTGAACATTGTGAAAATTTATCCCCAGTCGGAATAGTGGTTAATTAAATTTAAAATTACCTGTTACTTACAAAAAGTGCTTTAATTTGTGCACGAGTCAGCGGATGTTTACGTCTCACGTTGCACATTTATGTTTCCGGTTAGTCGGCACATTTTATTTGAGAGGTACAAAAGAATATTCCAGGCAAATTTCACAAAAAAGCGACTTCTTTGTGCAGAAATATGAACACGTAAGTTTCAAGGGCTCATTGTAAATATACAACAATCAGATGCTTCAGTACCAAAGATAAAGAAGAATTGGTGGTAATACCCGGAAGAAATCTAAACGTCTTCAATAGTCAAGAACTAATACTTTTCAATATTCGAATAGAATCGCTAAAACAAGCCATATTACTTTCGAGCATCGAATAAACCGTCAACAGCTTACCTCACCTCACAATGACAGACTGTGATGTCTTGTATATCATATTTCTTGAAAGAGGATGCATTGCCAAGGAAGAAATGGAGATATCTTCTTTGATACAATAAAATTAGTGATCCAAGTAGACAAAATGATATGGGTGAATTCGTTATCGAGAAGAAAGCTCCTATCAACATGATACCGCGAGGTAGCACATAGTCATGAAATTTCCACGACTTGACTAGATCGGTATTCACTCTTGCTGCCTTTCCAAGCTGATACTTATAACTTGGCTGCATAAGCTATATGACACTGGCTAATTGTTGTACGATGGGCTTGCATGATTGACTGGCAATGCACATAGTAGCAAAGCAAAAACATTCATGCAATTACAACTACAATTATATTAATTGAAGAAAGAACAGAATCAGATCACTTCCCAAACTCAGTTGACCTGTACGAAAATAAAGATGAAGGAGAAAAGAGAAGTAAAGCACGTAGAAGAACAGACTGGTCAAAAGAGGGAATAGAAAAATTCAAAGAAGGCATGAAAAATAAAAGCTGCAGCAGAGTTCAGATAGATGAGGAGATTGAAGAAATAATAGACAAAATGAGAGAGTCCAAATAGGTAAAAATAACGGTAGACAAACAAATCACAATTAGAAACAGTTGGTGGGACAAATACTGCAAGATGGGAAAACAAGAGCTCAGAAACACGCTGATAAAGTGGAAAAATGGCCAAGACAGCAAAGAAAAATATATGAAGGAAAGAAAAGGAAACTATGTAGAAAGAAAAAGGAAGAAAGTATCAGAAGAGTAGAGGAAGTGGTGAGCTGCATGAACAGAGAACAAGAAGTATGGGAATACTTGAACAGAGATTAAAAAAAGACAAAAACTGTGGGAAAAATAGGTATAGAAGAATTGCAGAGCTACTTTCAAAATCTTCTGGAAGGACAAACCAGAGTAGAAACAGGGTGAATAGAGATAAACAGCAAAAAATAGATAACAGAAGATGAAATTAGAAAGCAAATAAAAAAATTTAAGAATTTAAAATAGAAAATGAAGTATGGTTGAACAATCTTGATAACCTAATGAAACAGTTAACAATTACAATGAAGAAAATATGGGGAAAAATTTCCGGAAAGATGGAAAATAATAATTATAGTAGCAATATTCAAAAGAGGGAAACAAGAAAACACCAAAAGTCACAGAGGAATAACATTGCTAAGCACAATGTACAAAATATAAGCAATGGAGTTGAATGACAGACTACAAAAAGAAATAGAGGATGAACAAATCCTTCCAGACAATCAGACCGGCCACAGGAAATTCAGAGGAACAATGGACAATATATACATATTCTCACATACAATTCCAAAGGAAGTACACAAAAAAGGGAGTAAACTGTACACATTGTTCATAGATTTGAAAGCAGCATTTGACAAGGTGAATAGGAAAAGATTAATTGAAATTATGGAGAAAAAAGGATTAAAGGAAGAACTGGTAGAGGTAAAGAAAATACAGTCGGAGACAAGAAACTACGTGAAAATAGAAGATGAGGTATCGAAAGAATATTGGACGACCAAAGGACTAAGGCAGGGATGCCCCTTGAGCCCAGTATTGTTCTCAATATACAAAGCAGATCTAGAAGAAAAGCTGCTAGCAAATTAAAATGTTGGAATAGTCTTGGGTAACAAAAAGACCTTGACACTAGCATAGACGATGTAGTTTTGATGGACAAATCGGAACGAGAAAAGAGATTAGAAGAATATCTGGACGGGTAAAAAGTTAGAGATTAATGTAGGAAAAACTAAAATCATGAAATACAACAAAGGTGAAGGGCGAGAAAGGGAGGAGAGATAGCACTAGTAAGGTGAGAGCATACAAAAAACTAAAGAGTTTAAATACCTGGGATACACTTTCAAGAGCAATGGGGGCGCAGAAGCACATATAAGAGAGCTGAAAAAGAAAGCAATGGTAATAGTCAAGGGGACGTGGTGCATAGAAGAAAGAAAATTCAAAGGTAATATTAAAACTGGATTTATGCTATTTGACGCACTGGTCAGAAGCATAACGATGTACCGAGCAGAAATAAGGGGTTGGTTGGAAGTAGTGCTGTTAAAAACCGGAATAAAAGGGAACCGGTTTCACGGTTCCAAAACTAACCGAGTACCCGAGTACCCGGTTATCGAGTTCAAATTCGATTCCGGTTCGAGTCTCGATTACGGTCCGAATCTCGATTCCGGTTCGAATCTCGATTCCGGTCCGAATCTCGATTCCGTTTCGAATCTCGATTCCGGTTCGAATCTTAATACCGAAAACCTTTCTTGGCAAATATCATTTCTCTACTGCGTTTAAATTACAAATACCTTCTGGGCTTTTAGTTGAGCGTTTTATTTTATTATAGTGACTCGTCCCAGAACAAATAGAGCATTTAGAATTTTTAAGAATTAAATTTTGTACATTACAGTTGTCACACATAACTACGTTTACTTATTTTCACTTTTATTCTGTCGGTGACACTGCAGACTTTAAAACATGAATGAGCGTGAAATTCTGAACATCAAAAAGGATTGCAAATTATCCCGAATATCGAATATTCCCATTTTCCAAGAGGTCCTATCTTTCTATTAGTTCATTGAGCAAAACAATGTCACTAAATTGAACTAAAAGAGGCTGAAAATAGTAGTATGCCATCTGCTCTTGATCCGGCCATGAAATTAATCTTACCCAAAACTAGAAATAGCAAGCGGCATCATGGGTAGTCTTTGATACTAAAACTACCTGATTTTGTCAATACACTCAATTATTATTGTCATAATATCTCTAAATTTTCATTACACTTTGTCATCGATTATAAAATTTATTCTATGAATAGTAAATAGCTACATTATACACTATATATTTTTGTTTAAGACCCGGTTTCACCAAGGTCAGTTAAATTTATCTAGAGGTCATTCTGAGTTAGTAACTAAAGTTACAATTGTATCAACAATAGTTTTCGTATAAAATAACCTCTGGATAAATTTAACTGGCGTTGGTGAAACTGGCCCTAAGATATTGAAATATTTCACACATACTGAATACAAGTGATAGTTCATATGTTCAATGAATGATTCGAAAGGCCAAAATTATAGTCTTCATAACATAAAACCAGTATAGGTGACAAAAAATTAATTATATGTGACAAAAAAAAGGAAAAATGCCCCAATTCGAAACAGAACATCGGTTAGGTACAGAACATATTATTTTCCAATGGATACTGAAAATAACTGTGTCTAAAATCGGAATTTCTCTTCTCGGTTCTGGAATCGAGTCGAAGTGAACTGGGAATCGAAATCAGAATCGAAAACCGATTCTGGAGAATTGGAACCGAAAACCGATTCTGGAATCGGAATCGAAAACCGATTCTGGAATCGGAATCAAAAACCGATACTGGAATCGGAATCGAAGGCAGATTCTGGAATCGGAACCGGACTCGAAACCGAGAACCGGTTAGTTGCATATTCAAATAACCGGGTACCCGGTTCTTACAAAAACCGGTATCGAATAGTACCGATACCGGTCCCCACCACTAGTTGGAAGCAATTCAAACGACGTACCTAAGATGGTTTATAGGAGCTGACAGAGTGACCCCGAACTATATAGTGCTAGACGAAATGAAAAGGTACAGTCTGGAAGCCGAAGCAGGAATTCTAACAGGACAAAAAGGATAAATAATGGAAGAATGCTATAAAGAAATTAGAGAGAGATAATAAAAGAGCGGGAGATAGCAACAGATGAGAATACTACGAGAAAAACGGATACGCAGCAATGGAAATAGATGCCAGGAGAGCAAGAGGACACGGTATGACAGAAACGGTCCGACGGAAAAGTATAAAGATTTAGAATCAGAGGAGAATGAATAAAATAGAAACGGCCAGATACAACCCCAATTACAAAAAAATAAGATCCTACTCATTACGTCAGGGGAGAGAAGATTGATAAAATCTGGAAGATAGCAAGGAATAGATGCGGGAATGAAGAGAAAGCCAACTAGTACTGAAAGAACGAAGCAGAGAGAAACTGCAGATTATGCGGAGAAGATTGGGAAACTTTAAACGAGTATGGGGAACTAAAAGAGGATGGAAGAAGCAGGGAGGAAATACTAAATGAATCAGGCAGAGGACTAGAATGGATCAAGACAGTAGGAGAAAGAAGGAAAACCATAACATAAGTGACACAATGTATTTGAATTTAAGCCGGAAGGCCAAATAAAAGTTTATTACTACAACTATATTAAATATGATGGAATACAATCACAATTGAGTAAATAGTCTTGAAAGTCGTCAAACCCTGCGCAATAATTCTCGTCTAGCACCCTAATCCTTCAACAAACAAATAATTATCAATTACTCATAACATATTCATTTCCCCAATAAGAAACAACTGAGTTTGCTAAGAGATTGAAACAAATGATAATATAATTAGGAAAATGGAAATGATGCTAAAACAAACAGTGAATCCGAATGTACTTAACGACATTATAAATGTTTCCTCATCGATTTCCTCGAGAATATTCATTAACCGTTGATGTGCTGTGAGTTTTCGTATTTACTTCTGTATTTAGTACAATTGTTAGAGTAATTATTCGATGAAAACTTGGAACTTTAATGGATTAATCTACTTCATTTAAATGACTACACTCCGAGCTATGACACTGAAGTTTGTTTGTGTCTCTTACCAACTTGAGTATCAACATTGTGGTTGATAAACTTTCACAAAATAATGAAAATTGTACATAGTTTTGAGAAAGATGCTGGATATTTCTCTTTCTTCTGTGAAACTCAAATACTTATATTTTTTTGAAGATATTTGAAGACATTTCGAAGAATGGAACAATGACCTTCGGTACATAAGTGGCTCACATCATGGCATAGAGAGCTTTAAATGTTTATATGTGATAGTTTAAATTAATTTTTCGTATAAATGGTATGGTGCCTTTTAGTTAGTGAGGGTCGTTGTATAGGGCTTCATTGAGAGTGGGTGTTTCCGCTCGTGTATTGAACTGAATTTGGACATTGATTGTTTGGAGAATTAATAATAGAACAAGCCACGTGTTGACATACTGCACCCAAAAACAACAAATCAACAGACCTTCAAATATATTTGAACTCTTTCATACACTTGGCTGAAATAACGAGTTTAATAATCAAACTACTGTAGTCAACTAGGTACATAAATTCAAATTTCGGATGTGTATTGGTATTTAGAAATATTACAAAATAAAATTGATGATAAGTGAAGAAAGTGTGAGCATCACATCATCATCAACTGAATTATTCATAATATAGATTTGAATATAGATTATAGAGAAGTCTTCAAATAAGAGAAAAGTATAGCGCAAAAAAAAAATGGCAGATAATGGATCAAACAAGGACAAAGATTGCAGTAATCTCAGTTGAATCTACACAATTAAATTACTCTCTCATTCTAGTGGAAAGATGTGTATCAATACTGTCGACATATAATTCAATAAACACATTCTTGCATGAAGTCTGTCCCTCAAACACATCTCGCACAAAGAAACCTGCGAAATTCCACAAAATATAACTTGCATTAATCTGACCCTCATAACTCGAGGAAGGACCCTCCTGTTATATAAAACCAAATAGGGGAGAATAAAAGCACCAAACACAAGAATGCACATTTGTTTTACAAATAGTTGTTCGTCATGATGCTGAGCTTCTTCCCTTACGGAAATTGTTATAGCATCAGTAATCTATTGGGACTGACTTTTGAAGGATGAAGCTCTCAACGCATTCTTGTGAAGCTTCGTGGTGAGGATGTTGGAAGTAAACATTTTTGATGACGACATTGATGATGGTATAGGATATTTATGGGAATTCTAACTGAACGACATAACATCACTGTCGAGTTCTTGATATCCATTAGGAACATTTCAAATGAATTTTAATAAAAAAGATGGATTCGAGTAGCTCAACTTCTGACAATTTATTAAAATTCCAGGATGAAGTGATTTGAGGGAAGCTTCTTAAGTATATTACGATATTTTAGTAGATGAAGATGGTAGTTCTACAAGGGCATTCATGGCTAAGGGACACAACGCAGTTCAGGCAAAAGAATGAATCACTGGCTTTGCCAGCATGCGTGACAGTCAAATCTACTTTTGCCGACAGAAACCTTTTAATGGAAATTAGATTTTGTATCCAGCTGCCAAGACAGAACATTAGATGTGACCCTCTGGATGACAGAAATATCACACTAAGTTACCGAAAAAGCCATCCCACAAATGCGTAGACACACATTCTTGAAATTGATTATTTCATGTTCCCAAAACTTCTGTTATCAGCATTAATTAATTTACGAGGCTCCATCTTTCCATGTCATGTTCTTAATTAGGTCTTCTTAAGTTCAGCAGTTAATGTAAATATTTTCATAGATGGAGTCATCTAATTTCACAGCTGGATGAACTCAGATATTACAAAGTTATTCCTCCAAATTAATGAAGACAAATCTGGAACCTACCTCAAGAAATATTCAAATTGAGCAAGAGAATAAGTTTTAGTGTTGCACATTCAAATTAGCTATCCTAATTTTGGAACGCATTAGTAGATCATCGTGAATTGTACTATGAGGTTAATTCAAAAAGTTCTCGGCACTGTGCAAAAATTCAAACTTGAGTATTCAGTAGATTTGTTGTAGCATCAATGATAAGTAAGTGATTATTGTCAAAGTTCGTGCTGTGATTATGTACTTCAATTTAAAATGTCAGCTTTGGTGTCGCGTGGGCAGTCTTGTACAGCTCCGAAAGGAAACTTGATACAAGAGTGAGAGGACGAGATAATAACTATTACAGATTCTATTCTGAGATAGATAGGAACGTGGGTTGATAGTGGTATGCCTATGAACATCACTAAATAGAACATCATCACAATTCGATGATTTTGTTCATTTCAAGTTTCAGTCATTAACATTTTCAAATACTGTTTCCCCTTTGTACCTTGTTTTATTTAGGTAATTGATGAGTGCATTACAGTGAAAATTAATGTGAAATGAAAATTATGTTCCACCTTCCCAACAGAATCAAATATTGACTTGATTACATTGCGCTCCAGTAAATTTAAATGTAAATACGTTTATTTCGGAATTCGAGGGTGGAATCACAATTCATTTCCGTTGGTAACTGTTTATGTTCACTTTTTGCGAAAAGATTTTAAGTGATCGATGGGAGAAACTGATAAATATGTGGTATTGAAAATGATTCATCTTCTGATATGTCCAGTTATGTCTTCTTCAAACTACGAGCTTTAAATATAATTAAGTAAGATCAGCAGAGTCTTTGGTGATGTCCTAGTACTAAAATTCACCACTGTCCAAATGTTTGCATTTGGTTTAGCATTTACAACTTTGTGAAGCCTTGCGCAATACTCGCGTAACCTCAGGATTACTTGCGTATCTTCGCCTGGAAACTTATGCTCCAGAGTGCTTTACTGATAGCAAAAATATGGAAATTGCGATACTGGTCCGGAGATCACTTCAGTCAATGGCGCAAACAATAAGGTTATTTACATTTAGTAGAGGACAAATGTGCCGGATGAGATACTCCTGATAGAATGTTGACTAAGAAGTAGGATTATGCTTGTATAGTCCATGCAAACTCTACATGGATGTATTAGATGACGGACTATATTTGAGGTATCTAAACGTAATCTATTATAGCACAAGTTGGATATTTATTTGGTTATAAGGCATTATTTGAGAAGGGGAAATATTGTCTGATCCATTTCGATCAGGCTGATATTTTCTAATATTCGAATAGAATCGCTAGAACAAGCCGTATTACTTTGTTTTCTTTTGTTCATCTAACAAAGTAAGCAGAATGAGCCTGGAAAGCATAGTAAACCCAATAACTACAGTGAATCCGGTAAATATAATGAACTTGATGAACATAACGAATTGGTGATCATATCATGATAAACTTAGTGAATAGTGGACAGTAAATTTAATCATGACTATTACTGATTCCGTAATAAATCTTGATGTGAACATATTATTTTCTCATAGATATATCTCATTTGGATAAGTTCTGTATATAAAAATGATTAGAAACACAACGTTTCGACAGCAAATTGCTGCCTTTTTCAAGTGTGAAGCAGGCTAGCGAAACGAGAATGTGATTTGAATTTATCATATTATTCTCCCGCCATCTATACGCGGTCGCATGGAACTATTAGAGATTTATGATCAAGTGATTTAATTTCTGAATTTTTGAATTGTTTGGCTTGAATTGGTCTCAAAGTGAGCTGCAAAGAGTCCTAAGTGTCAATTATGATGGTAAGTGATTTTGAATGTCACATGAATAAATAAGATGATAATATATAATTTGTGTATTTTTAGTACCATTGCCTTGCTTGTTCAGGAGAAAATGTCAGTTCATCTTACATTGTATTCCTCAATGAAAATTGGTCTGGAATTTGAATCACTCTTTTGTAGCAGAATACCGTCAAAATCAAGACAAACTTGGAAAACAGGAATAAAATAGCACATTGATGATCCTTCATAGGAAAAAACAGATAGATATGTATACATATGGACATCAAAAAAATTACTCAAATTTTGAAGTATGGATTTCATTGAGAAACGCCAAGAACAATTCTCGTCGCAGAACGTCTCAATTTATGAAAATTCATAAACGAAGCAGCATCTATTTAGGATATCAGAAAAATCCCATAAAATCTGAAACTTAATTTATATCTGAGAATGTGTAGAGCTCATTTCAACACAATTCTAACTTCCATGAGAATAAACTTCCGATATTGCAGGAACTTGGAGGGAAACATACAAATAATAAATCCGTATTCACCAAATGAATACCATAGGGAAACCCCATAACTCAAGAACTATGGATTCTATCGAAAAAACACCTACACTAGTTTCCGACGCATAATGTCATGTTTTACAAGAACTGCATCGTAATACAATATCGCGATTCCATTTCCTCTATGTAGAAAACACGAGAATAAAAGGGAATCCTTAACGGACAGACAGGCGGACATCATTTTTGTGATTTTGTAAGATGAACTATATCTATATATAGTTTTTAAAAGAATGTAATTAAATTATTTCCAGATGCAATACTATTTGCTATTGTACATAAATGTTGAAATATGAAAATATTATCATTACTCCAAATTCTGTGATTGCATTTAATCTATTTTTACTCGTATTTATTCAATTTGTGATTTGTGATTCTAGTTATCATGATTCAATTCACATTTCTCATATTTGAGTCATGAAAACTTGAATCATGAATAAAAATCTTAAGAAAATTGTGTAAAATTTAACAGTAGGTACCTAGATTCGTATTACCGCGCTATTACAGTAGTTCAATGGAACCGCGGATAGATGGCGCTGACAGTGATATGCCAAGTTTGAAATAAAGTGGGCGTTTCGCTTCTTCTTTAGTAGTTTTGTTCTGTGGTGTGAAGAAATATGGAAATAAATAAACAATATTTTCAAGACAACAAAAATAAAAGTGCAGATAGCAACTAGATTAATTTAAAATATTAACTCCTAGGAT
Source organism: Dromius quadrimaculatus (assembly GCA_963989225.1). Classification (NCBI taxonomy): domain Eukaryota; kingdom Metazoa; phylum Arthropoda; class Insecta; order Coleoptera; family Carabidae; genus Dromius; species Dromius quadrimaculatus. The sequence continues at coordinate 20,108,887 of OZ022335.1, forward strand.
CGTAGAACTCTGTCTGTGGTCGATGATTCAATATCCACAGATCTCCAGGAGATAATAATGAAGGCCTAAATAGGGAAATGGTCAACTCCTTGTGGTTCTAGGTCAATCTGGCTCTACTCTATTTGGTTTGGCGCATAACTGAACCATCCACAAATCTTCAGGATGTGGTGATGAAGTAACTCTTGCAAGTAGATTCGTAGATAAAAATAACTTGAAATTATGAATTAATGATTGGTAGCCATGATCGGTTAAGTTCATAACCGGTATTTAAATTCAAATTATTTGGTGATTTTTTTATTTCAATTGCTTCTCTTATACGCCTCTTGAAGCAATTGTTCTCTTTAGCCAGAAGCTTCGTATTCTTAAAGTCAATACCATGCAATTCTTGGAGAGCTTGCTCAGCCACAGCAGATTTTTCTGGATGGTTCAATCTAATATGACAAGAATGCTCTTTCAATCTTGTTTCTTCAGTCTTCTTGGTTTGTCCAATATATACTTTGCCATATTGACAAGGAATCTTGTATATACCTGGATACTGTAGAGGAAATCTGTCTTTGATATTACCAATAAGATTTCGAATTTTTAAAGTGGAAGTGTATGAAGTTTGTCATATTTATGTAAAAGCCTTCCAATTATATCCCTCATATTAGCTACGTAAGGCAACGTAACAAATATTTTCTCATTATTTGGATCTTGAACAGGAAGCGTAGAATTCTTCTGTCTAAGTGCTTTCTTAATCTGTGTTCTATTATAAGCATTCTTGAAGAAAACATCATCCAAAAATTTTATTCCATCAGACAGTTTACTTGGATGACATAATGAAGAGGTTCTCTGATATAAAGTTTCAATAGTAAAAAATTTTTGAACAGGATGGTGATTTTATGACTCATGTAAATATTGATTTGTATGGGTCGGCGTCCTATATACAGAATAGATGAGTTTACCATTATCTTGTTTCTCTAGGTAAACGTCCAGTAAAGAAAGACAGTATATTTTCTTCAACCTAAATACTGAATTTGATGATCCTATGCTGCATGTTTAGATGATTCAAAAAAACATTCAATTCATCTTTTTCATGAGGCCAGACAGCAAAGACATCATCAACATAACGTAGCCAGACTGTAGGTTTCTTCATAGCAGTGTTTAAAGCTTTTTGTTCAAAATTCTCCATGTAAAAATTAGCGATAGAAGAAGAAATAGGAGAACCCATGACGACACCATCAATTTGCTTGTAGAAATTACCATTGAAGATGAAGAAACAAGAAGTCAAACAATGTTTAAAAGCTTGACAATATCAGATGAAAAATTATCTTTTAATAATTTCAGAGTATCGATGATAGGTTCTTCCGTGAATAAAGATTAAACGTCAAAACTGACAAATAAATCATTATCTGTCAATGTCATACCACTAACCAAATCCACAAAATTTCGGGAATCCTTGACATACGATGAAGTATGACCAATCATCGGCTTCAGCAAACCATCCAAATATTTGGCTAATTCATATGTTGTTGAGCATATTAAATTGACAATAGGTCTTAAGGGAACATTTTTTTAATGAATTTTTGGAAGACCATAAAACTTGGAAATGACAGGATCTTGGGGAATAAGCTCTTTCTGAATATCTTGAGGTAAAGATGACTCTTTCAAAAGTTTAGTTGTTTGATATTTTGAAGAGCTAAGTGGATTACAATTAACTTGAACGTAGGCAGCATCATCTTGTACTTACTAGATGATGCTGCCAAGTGAACTATCTGATGGAAAAAAAAATTGTATAATGTTTTCTTGAAGAATGGTTATGATAAAACACAGATTAAGAAAGCACTTAGACAGAAGAAGTCTACGCTTCCTGTACAAGATCCAAATAATAAAAAAGTATTTGCTACGTTGCCTTATGTAGCTAATATAACGGATAAAATTGGTAGGCTTTTACATAAATATGACATAAAAACTTCATACACTTCCAGTTTAAAAATTCGAAATCTTATTGATAATATTAAAGACAGATTTCCTTTACAGTATCCAGATATATACAAGACTCCTTGTCAATGTGGCAAAGTATATATTGGACAAACCAAGAGGACTGTAGAAACAAGATTGAAAGAGCATTCTCTTCATATTAGATCAAACCATCCAGAAAAATCTGCTGTGGCTGAGCATGCTATTCAAGAATTGCATGGTATTGACTTTAAGAATACGAAGCTTCTGGCTTAAGAGAGCAATTGGTTTAAGAGGCTTATGAGAGAAGCAATTGAAATAAAAAAATTATCAAATAATTTGAATTCAAATACCGGTTATGAACTTTATAGATCATGGCTACCAATCATTTGTTCATAATTTATCTACGAATCTACTTGGAATAGTTACTTCATCACCACCTCCTGAAGATCTGTGAATGGTTCAGTTATGCGCCAAACCAAATAGAGTATAGCCAGATTGACCCAGAACCACAATGAGTTGACAATTTCCCTATTTAGAACTTTATTATCATCTCCTAGAGACCTGTGGATATTGAATCATCGGCCACAAACAGAGCTCAATATTCTAAACTAATCTAGTTACTATTTGTACTTTTATTTTTGTTGTCTCGAAAATTTTGTTTATTTATTTTCATATTTCTTTACACTTGAAAAAGGCAGCACTTTTCTGTCAAAGCGCTGTGTTTCTAATCATCTATATGTACAGAACTTATGCAAATAAAACATATTTATTGAAAAATGAGTTCTGAAAAGTTTTTTCCTTCACATTATTTTCTCTTCCCTGGTGTAGTTGGATGCACATTGTATTTCATTTGCATGTTTCTTTTGAATATCTAAATGTACAAAGCTTGGAACTCAAAAATTTAGTGACAAACTATCGTGGAGTTTCAGGTGGCGTGGTTACGCGTGGACACCCAAACCATCCTCACAATCCACAACCACGTGATCACGAAGAACCACCGGATAGGAGTGACACACAGCGATCATCGCACGTGGTATCTTCACATCCGGGATGTCCGGGAATCAGATCGCGGATGGTACATGTGTCAAATCAACACCGATCCAATGAAGAGTCAAGTGGGATATCTTGAGGTAGTGGTACCTCCTGATATATTGGACTATCCGACAAGTACGGATATGGTTGTCCGGGAAGGGTCGAATGTTACTTTGAGGTGTGCTGCCAATGGTTCACCTGAACCAAGTATCACCTGGAGGAGAGAAGCGGGGGAAGCTATTCCTATCGGAAATGGTGTTGAAGGTGAGTGATATACTAGATAACTTATAATAATAGGACTCAAACTACAGTTGAAAATTTGCTAGTCCAAAATATTCAGTAAACTAGTTAAATATATTCAAATAAGCACTCTGATTCTCTAAACGCATCTTTTAATACAAAAGTGGCAAAAATTCTATACATATTAAATGAGCAATGATTGCTTGGCTTGCCTCATCTCATTTTGTGGAGAACGTAACATAAAATTGGTTTTCTTTTCATATAAAAGCTCGTTGAAAAAGAACGTCTAAATGACAGCAGAAACATGGAAGTAAGTGAACGTTTTCGTTCGATGTTCTGCAGCCCTTGTTCGCGTTCAAATTACAAAGATATAGCTGGAAGCCTATAGTTGATAAAAAAACGAGGGTATTGGAAAGCGGAAACAATTATGAGGTTGAACTTTCTCTGAAATCAATTATTGAATGATCTTAATAGATTCTCATGCCTTCTTCAATCATTATACAGAAGTACAAGAATGTGGCTTTTGGATTAAAGGCATAAAAATCATACAAATATTTTATACGAATTAGCAAGTTCAAGATTGTAATTCATGAGCTTTTAATTGAATTAATAGATACAAGTCTGGGATTGTGAAAGATATCGCGGTTTGACCGTCGAACTTTACCGCATTAGAGGCAGAGATTCATTTTGATAATTCTGATGTAGTAAATGCATCTAATTCATGCTTCCGTCTATTTAGCACAAAGCATCAAAAGATCAAAGTGAAACCGTTAACGTTAGAGGAACTACTCTTAGCCAATTGGTCCAGCGCGGTATTTTGTAGTACGAAACTGGCCCGGACGAATGCTTTCGAATGAAGGTCCTACGATCGCATTTACAGCCTACTGCGTAACTCGTGCTGCTCTTTCTCATTATTGTAATTTGCAACGCCAACGAACCCTTCACTAGTACCACTTCAAGTTCTGTATGCCGCTAGAAACAAGTTGTTTTGCCAACTACTTGATGTTGAATTTGTGTTTCGAGGCTTGGAAAAATCTATCAGAGAGCTAGTTACATCCAATTAGTCAATCTCTAGAATTAAAATATATTTGAAAATAACAACGAAGAAATTCAAGACTATTTTATTGCAGTCCGTTGTCCACCAGTTTCTCATCTATATTTGTGAACTAACTCAACTTCATTTCTACTTTATGAAATTGAGGCTTTTGTGTTGAAGCCTCTGATGAAGCACAACGATTCCCAACAAAAGAAACGCCTGAATATGTGTGGGAGAAATATTCAAGACATATTTCAGGAATACATGAATAAAAATGTTGGAAAATGTATATATGTATGCTTTATTGATATGAATGGTGCACTCTTTTAATGTGTAAGTATGAATACAATTGAATCGTATGATGTTACAAGAATATATCATGAGATTCTTCACATAATTCGGATTCTACTCATTCTCCAAGAGATCTTTGGTATTCCATATAGGAAATTAATTTTACTTTCCTTTTTTACGAAGACGGAAGAAGTATACTGAAAGTGGATAGTAAAAAATGTAATTCGAACACTACTCAAAAAAAAATGCTGTGAATAACAGAAATAACCACCTATTCAATAATAACAATAGTAAATTTCTAAGGTAAAATGAATGTATTTTTGTTCACAAAATCCAGTATTTTTTGTCGCATTTTTCACGTCAGAGTACAATAGCGTAGCAAACAGTGATAAATACTGAAATTCGCGCTTTAGACAAATGACTCTCGCGGACAGCCACACATAGCAGGAGTTGCGAAGGAGCATTGTTCTCCTGCGATAATCTCGTGGTTGTTTTCAGATTAAGTGTTTCCAGATAGCAGGCAGGTATACTGCAGTGTTTTAAACCGGAACTGACGTAATGATGACGATTGTGGGTGAACCTCTGTGGAAATTATGCTTCACTTGTTGAGGATTGTAAAGACGGTGTTGAACTGTATTGTATTTTTCTAATGAGTGCTCCCTCCCATTTTATTATATACTGCCTACAGTTCACATGAAAAGCAATTATGTCTTTCTTGAATAAAACTTTAAACTTTTCAACGAAAAGAGGTATAAGTTATTGATGAACGAGTAGTTCGCAGATGTATGTACAAAATTGCAACCATGTTATCTGTCTCAAATTACAGACAATCAAGTGTATTTGGATATTGAAGTTACAACTCTGCCGTCTAGACGTCTAGATTAAATTTACATGATAACGTTTTTCTTTTAGGCATAAATTGAATTTAAGAGTAACTTCCAGTAAAGTGTTTCAAGTATCAAACTAAACTCTCGCAAGTTGTGCAACAACTTACGAGTTACCAATGTTAGTATAATATAGTGGAAATGAATCAAAGCCAGTCTTTCTTCTTTAAGTGTTTACACGCACATATTTAGAAGAATGATGTTACTGTCGAGGTAGGCAAGGTGTTCCGGCGGAACTCATCACGTGCTCCTGTGAAGCACTCACACTCCGGAGTCCTTAGCACAGTTAGGAGCTGTTCCGGTCCACGCGCAGCGCTCCGCGGCTTTCTAAATAATGGCCACTTCATCCGAAACGAACAAAAGGAAGGAAAAATCAGTTGTTATCTAATAAATGTGTCGGACTGTATTGTGGTGAATATATTCTTATAGGATTACTATTACCAATCTGTTCTCATTCAATTGATAGATTTTTAACCGTAGATAATAATCAATGTAAAAAAACTTCTCGACTTGAATAGTTCCTTTCATAATTTAATCAGATTCGCTTCAAATTACAAGAGACACAGAGATATCGCGGGTATTCATTTGATAAATTGACCATTTATTTGTAGGAAATTTCAGCGATATTGACGCAATGAATCTATTCGACAGTAATGTCTACTTTTCTCTCAGATCTGTTAATGTGTGGTCCAATTTTCCATCAACAGCATTAATTTAATTAGGTCGACTTTGAGTATTAAAGCAAAATATATACAAAACACTTTCTTTTCTTTTTGTGGTCTTATACATTTGAAAAGAGGCTTATGTAATATTTTTTTCACCCCAATTCTCCTGACATGAAAAGATAATTTAATACTAAGCCCGGCTTTTGAAGTACCATAAAAGGAATTCCAATTTATTTCTTTCTCCTTAAAATCCCGGAGAAGAAAATGTATCGATCAACCAATTATTTCGTTCAATTTATCTGCATATTAATTAAATTTTAGAAGTATAAACATAATTTATATAATCACTAACAAAAATTATCTTCAAACTTCCTATAAATATGAAGTCTCAAAAGATATCGTAACAAAACTTGAACTTTCGTTTGTAGGTTAGTATCTTATTTTTACATCGGGCTACACTCATAATATAACTAAAACTGTTTCTGTATCTATTTTCCACTCTTCTTCTTATTTATTTTTACTAGTTAACTCTCCTAATCTACTATTACGCGCTCCGTAACCAACCTATCAACTACAATCTCTTCTACGCACTCCATAATAATAATTTGTATTCCTTCTCAGAAATTTCCATCCGATCTGACATCACCACGTTCTTGTCACATAGTCAGTTGTGTTGGACAATAATTCTATTGCGTATATCACCCGTTTAACCAATCTATTTTGTAGAAGCACTCGTTACTATGTTCAACCAACGATTATATCAAGATCTTGAGATATAATCATTCAAGAAGATAGTCTTAACAATCATTTGGAACTCAACTTGTCACGTGTTCTTCATTTACATTTTATCATCGGAAAAAAATAGTGCTTTCTACGAATGGAAAATCAAAAATATGTTATACTTTCATCATATAGGTGCCACATAGTTTGATTAACTTCCTTATGTGTAATTTGCAACGCCAGCGAAGCTCTATACGCCTTTAGAAACAAGTTGTTCCGCCAACTACTTGGTGTTAATATATGTTGAACATGTTATTTGATGCTTCAAATAGTTTATCAGAGGTCCCACTGTTCTTACAATCAAATATCAATCAATGTAATCAATTATATCAATTTCATAAAGAATACTACTCAATAGTATCTTTCATATATATTATATACCAAGTATTACTTTCATATATATTATACACTATTACTCCCACCGCGCTACGACTATTACTCTTTCTTCTTTACTATTCAATTTGACCCAGTTTCCGGTTAATATATCCAAGGTTAAGGCTCTCGAGACATCAAGATACTTCCATTCGGTCTAATGTCACCACATCCTTGACACATATCCAGATAACTCTATAACGTATGTCACCTGTTTAACCAGTAAACCAAGTGTACCAATAACAAATAAAGAAGAAAGGGAAGCATAAATAAAAGAAATAGAAAATACTGAAAAGTTGACCCTGTAAAGAACAACAAAACTGAGAATATATGAAACAATAATAAGGCCAATAGCACTTTAAGTCGTCAAACAATATCAACGACGGAAAAAGACGTGGAAGATTTATGTAAATATAATGCCAACAAAGATGATGAAAAAAGTATTAGAAGACGAATATAAACCAATAATTGAACACGAAGTAGAAACAAAAATAGAAGGAGAAGACATAGTTAGGAAAATGAAACAACAAAGCCTAAAATGACTCGGACACGTAAAAAGAGCTGGAGAATAAAACTCAATGAAGTCAATCCTTGAACGGAAATCAGTAGGAAGAAAGAAAAGGGACAGACCAAGATCATCATGGATAAATTAAGTAAAAGAAGATCTAAAACATGTAACGATTGCCTCGCTGTTGGCAAGGTTGTTAACTTTGCCATCGCGGTCAAAACTGCTGAAAGTGTGCTCGGGCGCCAATACGGTCGGTGACGCAGTTTCTAAGGCAGATGGCTTGATAGCTCAGGAGGGAAGAGTTGGGGTAGTCAAAATAGTCATCAGAAGAAAAGTATCACAATAAGATTTATTCACACACAAATATGACAACGATGAACAAAGAACATATATTTTTCAGGAGCTTGCACGAGAAACTTTAGAACAAACATATCATGAAGCGATTCCCCAAACGGTGGATTAACTTATCTTCGACGCTTGTGAAACCAAACTGGCTTTCAAGTAGTGACTCTACGTTAATATGCTCAACACTGTGAAGCCAATGATGATCCCCTCAACGGACTTCTACGTTAAAACAATCTAACGCTGCGAGATCCCGAAGATTTTATTAGCGGCGACGCTACGTTAAGTTGATCCAACACTGTCAAATCAACAAAGATTCCGCCAGTGGTGACTCTACGTTAAATTATTCAAACGCTGCAGAATCAACAAGGACTTCTCCGGCGGTAATTCCACGGTAAAACTTTGGAATCAATGAAGACTCCACCAGCGGTGACTCTACGGTAAATTATTCAAAGAATATTCCAAGTTCAAAAACAGCAAAAGTATTTTAAGTTCAAAACAGCGAAAGCAAACAGATCCAAGTTCCTTTCACAGACTTATAAAGAACAAACAAACTCACAGATTGTGTCAGACAGTTGTGCTAACGGACTTAGCACAAAAATTCTACTTGGACGGTGAACACTCTGAAGATGACACTCGGAATCGAAACTAGAAGCGTACTTTGGAACGGCTACTCAGAAGACTGGACTTTCAAAGAAGTGACTTAAATCGGCCACAAGGCCTTATTTATACTTAAATTTCAATGAATCCTTACCCAACTTGTTTTGAAATCAATTTCTAATTAGCGTGCTCAGTAATGTAAAGAAGAGATACAGTCAAAAAGAAGAAGTCATTTTACAAATACAAATTTCATATTCTTTCCCTACTGAATACATCCGTATCAACATTTCCTTGAAATTAAAATTATCCTAAATTCTTCCTGGCTGTCAGTAGAGTAGTTACGATTCGGTCCTCGGTCGGTTAACTGCCAAATATGGGTTGAATTGAGTTCTAGGTGTTTTCAAACCTAGCCTCATTTCACCACATATTATGAAATATTGAAATGTATTTATTCTAGCTCGTGGCTGATGATACTGAGGTAAACGGTAACGTAGGTTTAAACAGAATTACGGATTTTGAAATTTAATGGCTGTGCAAGATGTGAACTAGCTGTGATGGACTTTAAAATATTTGACGGTAGCAGAAGGCTCTGGGATGTGCAGCTGTGACGGAGTTGTGGAAGATAATTTGTCACAAACCGTAGGAATAACAAAATGAAAATAAAAAAAAAGATAGGAAGCAATGGATTAATATAGTGAATGGTATCTGAAATAAGAAATGAAAAGTGATTTCTCTGAAAAAAAAAAAACAAAAATATAGATAGCGTCACTTAGGAGCGTCTAAACTATAGTAGACACACTACATACACCTATTTGTTATCCACACAATAACACTTATTTTCACTGCTTTTTATTTATCTCAATTGGTTCATTATTTACTTCCAATATTACTCGGTCCGCATCAGGACTGCTAATAATTAATCTAGTCTGTGTTTTCATATCCTCGCTTGGATTTAATAATCAGTAAAGCCCTTGTAAACACCATAACATATTCTACAACATTACTTCCTATTAGAATCTTAATTTGAATAATCCAAGACTGCAAACTGTTCTAGATGATAATCCAGGATTTAAATATGTAACTAACTAATACTTCAGGTGTTGAATATCGACCTATTCTCCTCATGGTTTCGTTTACTGTATCTGCTTATTAGAAGCATACAATGACTTGTATCTAGCTCCAAAGAACCTTTTGTGGCACTACCCAAACTCATTTAATGAAGTATCCCATCGCGGCCTCAAATTAACTTCAGGTGTGACTCATTAAATCTTTCAGTAATTAAAAATTATCTTGAATTGCTTTAAAAGCTATCTTTGTGGAGTGTTCTTTTCAACAGAACCGTTCCACACTTTTCACTTCTACAGAATCTTTGGTGATAAGGATCAAGTAATTATCCTGAGGGCACGACGCTTGCGCCAGCGGTAATGACACGTGGTGCGTGCCTCCCTCGCGTGTCACATGCTAATTAACACTAATTGTGTGTCACTGAGACACTATCAACCTTAATTTTGAATTCTGGTTTCACTTTTACTATTAAGATCGTGTACCTCGTCTACGGGGTTTTATCATGGAGTGGAATCTTTTCAGAGAATATTTTAGTCTCAGGTTTCATTATACCTTGCAATATTGGATGCTATATTCAATGGCTACGAATTTGACAACAGTATATTCAAGTGTGCATTTTAAAATGATATCCATCATGAATAGAGGAGGGAATTGATTGTGAGTGCTCTCCTGACGGTTCTACAGCACTGTATATTCACAAGAATTTAATTCGATTTATTCTAGCAAATGATCAAATATTTATGTGCTACATCGCACGTACGATCATACGTGATGTTTGGTATAAATGAACCAAGAAGATTTATAACTTTTGCTCAATCTATAATGCGTTTTTATAGTAGGTTTCGATAATACGCATTTACGATAGCTATAAACCCTCAAACCTGTTTGTACGTAGAGTTTATCTGCACATCTATGTGATAAGAAATATCTGTACCGTAGTTTCATGTATCGACTGAAATTTAATTAAATTGCAGTGGCGCCGCGATGGCTGAAACTACGCACTAAAGAGGTTTAATCATCATTGCTGGAACCACAAAATCTTGGCAGTGACTGTATTATTGCTTTGATTATATTTGATTCTAATATGGGCTTGTTGTTCACAGTTATTACGGCTTCACCGAGTATTTGAGCCCCTATATTAATGCGAGAGGTGATTACAAATTTCCGCAATGATATTACTCACAAATCATACTAGACAATACTCAATACAATGTTTGATCTGTGTATCATCTATAGGTTCCTGCTGTGTCAAAAGTCGAAGGATAATTCTCATGCCAATACTGTGACGAATTGTGTCCCAAAACTTCGTCACAGTTGCATATCTCAGAGCATTCTGCTACCGTCAAAATTATTTCACATCTTGTACATTCTATAAATATTGGAATCCGTTATTCGGTTTAAATATACACCATCGTTTACCATAGTATTATCAGCTACCAGTTGGAATAAACTCATTTTCAATATTTCATAACATGTGGTAAAAATATATGAAATCAATTCCAATCTATATATGTTTGATCCGTATTCATGTCTTGTGCTTACCGTTAATGAATCTTGAATGTAATCAACCGTTGTTCTGTAAATATGTTGTATATTGTTTATTTTGTTTAATGTTCTTCGTGACCTTCGACCATACACAAATGAATATTTGACATTTGACAGTTAACCGACAGAGGACTAAATCATAACTACTCTACCGACAGACAAAAAAAATTCAGGACAATTTGAATTTCAAGGAAGTGTTTACAAGGATGTATTTACTAGGGAAAGAATATGTAATTTGTTATTGTCAAGAAATTTGAATTCGTAAAATTACTCCTTCTTTTTATCTGTATCTCCTCTTTACATTACTGACAGCACTAATATGAATTTAATTTTAAAAGAAGTTAAGTGAGGATCTGATAAAATTCAAGTATAAATAAGGCCTTGTGGCCGATTTAAGTCACTTTTTTAAAAGTCCAGTCTTCTGAGTAGTCGTTCCAAAGTACACTTCTAGTTCCGATTCCAAGTGTCATCTTCAAAGTGTTCACCGTCCAAGTGGAGTATTTGTTCATTGTCTGACACAATCTGTGAGTTTGTCTGTCTTTTATAAGTCCGTAAAAGGAACTTAGATTTATTTGCTCTTGCTGTTTTGAACTTAGAATATTTTTGTTATTTCTGAACTTGGAATATTTTTTGAATAATTTACCGTAGAGTCATTGATGGGGAAGTCTTCATTGATTCCATAGTGTAAGATCGTGGAATTGTTGCTGGAGAGGGCTTGTTGATTTCGCAATGTTTGATTAATCTAACGTAAAATCACCGCTGGAGAAATCCTTGTTGATTTTGCAGTGGAATTGTTGCTGGAGAGGGCTTGTTGATTTCGCAATGTTTGATTAATCTAACGTAAAATCACCGCTGGAGAAATCCTTGTTGATTTTGCAGTGTTACATGAACTTAACTTAGCATCGCCGCTGACTAATTCTTCGAGATTTCGCAGCGTTAGATTGTTTTAACGTAGAATCACCGTTGAGGGGTTCATCATTGGCCTCACAGCGTTAAGTAAATTAACGCAGAGTCACAACTTGGGAGCCAGTTTGGTTTCACAAGCGCCGAAGATAAGTTGATCCACTGTTTTGGAAATCGCTTCACGATTTGTTTGTTTTAAAGTTTCTCGTCATCTGCGACCGCCTGGGTCCGTACTGCGACCGCTGATGTCGAGTGTCATGTACAGTCTCCGTGCAAGTTCCTGCAAAATATATGTTCTATGTTCAGCGTCGTCGGGTAAATTAATCTAATTGTGACACCTATCTCCTGATGATTATTTTGACAACCCCAACCCTTCCCGTCTGAGCTATCCAGTCGTCTGCCTTAGAAACTGCGTCACCGACCGTATTGGCGCCCGAGCACACCGTCAGCAGTTTTGACCGCGACGCCAAGGTTAACAGCCTCGCCATCAGCGAGGCTATCGTTACAATACAAACGGTCGTCCCGAAACCTATCCTAGAAGTCAATAGACAATTTTTGGAAGATTTTGATGAAATTCTATTGCCCTGCCCAAATAATAATCCTCCGCCCCATATTGATTTGTTTATTATGTTTGTACAAACCTTATCACAGCAATGTAATCATGTGTTTCTTGCAGTTCCGAGCGTAGAGGGTGCAACATTTAATATCACCAGGGTGAATCGACTCCACATGGGGGCGTACCTTTGTATAGCCTCCAACGGAGTACCACCCTCTGTCAGCAAGAGAATTATGCTCATTGTCCATTGTGAGTATTAACTAGTCATGGATAATACAATGTACTCATATCATATAGGATTAACTAGGTATTCTAGATATTAATCTAGTATTCATAACAACATTTATATCGATTAAAATTGCATTTGGTGGTTTGACTGTCCGTATATAGTAATAATGATTAAATTTAGTGTAAAAACCAAACCCAATAATTCTCCATGAGATTTAATCAGTTTCACACATTCATCTTCCCTCCTTCTAAAATCGTGCTTTGATACTGATTAATTCTATTTGTAATGATCAAATAATCAGGAAATGAAAAATGTTGGACGTAATTAAAAAAGTTCGCCCAGCAATGAGCTCTAAGTGATTTAGTGTCGCGCCAAGTGTAACTCAAGTGATTTGGGAAATTGAATTTTGCACGTGTGTTTCAGTTCCCCCGATGATCTGGATCCAGAATCAGTTAGTTGGGGCGTATGAGGGTCAGCTAATGACGCTAGAATGCCACTCTGAAGCCTACCCCAAGTCAATCAATTACTGGACCAGAGAGAAGGGAGATATTATTGCGCAAGGTAAGCTGCACCATCTGCTGACTTTAGAACAATTAGAAAGTAATGAAGGTTTGTAACCAAGCTTTAGATTTTTGAATGGAAGAAACCAAATTTCAAGTAAATATAACAAAATGACAGTTTTTGAGGTGTTTCTGTCTTCAATCTATATATTGTTAGATGGTTGTTCAATACCTACAGATTATTTCATCTCAAGATGAATTTATAATATTTCAATGCAAGTTGCAAACTTTAAATGAAGCAAGTTTCGTTCCGATTGGAAAATCTATCTCCTGAATGAAAGTTTTGCCCAACATTAGAAGTAGCTAGATAGATTAACTATTTGAATTGATATATAAAAGTTGAGATATTCTGGAAGGCAAAAACTTCCAACTACAGATCAACATAAGAGCTGATATCCAATTAGCTGCTACAAAATATTCGAACACAACATCATTTTCAGTAGGTACACATATATTGGAGACATCAATCGTTCATATAATATTCCAGGAAAACCAAAGCTCAATTCAATTTTGGGTCAAGTTAGAGCCAAAGAGGAGTATTTTGTGCAGCAAGTACTAATTACTCATCAACCAAATAGCAGGAGCTTTGCGCGTTGTGCAAGGATTAAGGATGTAATCATTATTATAATATTGCATCCGCCAAACAGCGAGCTCCAACGCGAATTGTAACGAGAAGTTTGCGTGCTTAGTTCATGGTGTGTGTTTAGGGGTTGAGGGAGGATATACAACCATAACTAGACACATTTCAATGTGGTTGTGCTTCGAAGCAGAGTTTCAGTCGAGCGCAGTCACTTCACTCGCTGTTTATGTTACACTTGGAATAAAAATATGTTGGCGATATTGTGGGCTGGAAGTAATGGACAGTAGATCCGACGAAGAATTGAACATATATCGTGTCATTAATAATTCTCTAAACCTGTGTCGACTCAACTGGTATCACAGTATCATTAATTCTGCTGACAATTCAATATTATTGCAATACAGTTGAAATGAATAGGTATTATTTTTCAACAACAGTACACATGTATCATCAAAGTTGAGTTTGAAAGTGTAACAGATGAATACCTGCCAAACAAATGTTGAACTCTTCTCGTATTTTCAATACGTTCTTCACAAAGGTACACAAACAACTTTTTCCCTATTCCCCAGCTCAGAAACTTTTAATACAGGACTTAATTGGATTTGCAGCTGTTCAAAAATATTGTTAGGTACGTGATCGGATTACAAAGTACGCAATGAGGAATCGAAATGACAAAAATGATGTAGGTAACTATTTTTGTCTGCACAATAAAATCTAACTTATAAACAGCAAGGCCTTATGATTCAAGACGATATTGATCAAAAGCCTTCATGAAGACGTTTCGAGAGACGTGGGATGGAATCTATATATAATACCACTCTAGAAGATCAAACAAGAGAATTTCTTTTCAGAATCGATTCGACACATTTGTTGCATGAAAGAATAACCACATGACAATATCGAAATGTTTCACTGAAATGCTTGAGATATGTTCCGAAATATTAGATTGAAAACTGCTGCTCTATTGTACCAAATAAATTCATCCTTTACTTCCACTGGTGCGTGTACTTTCTCCGTTTCATGATATTTGTTAGAATAAGAAATAAAAGGTGAACGTGTCGTGATATTAAATTCGCAATATCGCAATTATTAACACTTTGACTGTCTTTCATCTTTGCATAATATATGCATATAAATGGGGCACAATATTACAGAATAACTGTGCTATAACAAATCTGCAGATACAGGTATTTATATTTGTTCTTCCATTCCTACTTCGGTCTCATTTGGACCTAATTCCTTTATTTTGATACCATCATTGAACGTACTAGTAAGTATCATCAACCTTATCCACAATTATAAATATTGGTTATGTATTCATATTTGGCTTCATATGATAATATATGCTTCATATATTTCCTGTGTATTATGCAAAGCCATTAAAGTTGACAAAGAAATTTAGGGTACAGAGAATGAAACTCCAATGAGGAGGGCGGAAATTCATGAACAATACAACGATAAATAAATAATAAATATCTAATTGTTCGTAGTAGTTGATCTGGAAATGAAGGATGAGTCATCTGGGGTTGAATTTCTTGGAAGAAATGAGAACACCCTTCCGTTAGTACAGAATAGGACCGGACCCTCTTCGGCAGGAAAGATACAATGGTAATGATGAATAGATACATTCGCGATGTTGAAGACATTCATAATCAATGACAATTTTATGATCAATAATTTCAAGAGATGGAAACCAATGATTCGAGTAATTTCCCACATAAACAATCATATATCAAATGAAAGTTCATGTAAATTCAGAATCCTTTCGGAATAATACTCCAAGAGAATCAAATTAACTTGGAACAGTATCCGATTTTCAAAGTACACATTGAGATGACTACAAACTTCCATTCCAAGTGAAGATACGCAGAAAGAGCAAGACAAACGAACAAATTCAATTTAATTTGACAAAATAAATTATTGTCGACCTGCGGTCTAACGCACTTAAGAATATTTGAGCTGTTGAAACTTTAGAAACTTCAGCACCATTTGTTCAATATAATAGAGAAATTGAATCTAATTGATACTTGAATTTCAATTTTCAAGGATTACGGATGGACAGTTCGAGTGGTCGAATTCCTGAATTATTGGTTCATGTAAACAAACTGCTCTCTGTTGTTGGAGGTGGGCGAATAGGGTGGATCTTGCTACCCAAACCCTCTTTTTGAGGATAATGGGCGCAAATCGCAAGACCGATGTAGTAGAGTTCCACTTATAATAATCGCCGGAAACTCGTCAAGCAGCTAAGTCTCTGTCCATATCAAAACAGTTGATAGATTACTTGTCCTATAGGAGGCCATGAAGTTGTGACCAATCTTTCAACTGAGGGTAACGCACATGAATAGCATAGGATGTGTGATAGAGTTTTGCGAACTATTCGCCGGCTTTACTCGTCAAGTCGTTACAAGAAGAGACAGAAGCAGAGATGCCTGTATCAAAACTGTGGACCACACACGATTACTCTTAAAGCTGAGAATTTAGCTAGCCAACCCCTCACATGAGGCTAACGGGCGTAAAGCTGTAGCAACAGACTTGTAGTAGAGTTTTATAGAACGTGAACTACTTGCTGATGACTTGCCCAAGCGGTGACACGAATAAATAGAAGCAGAGATAAATCTCAGCCTATATCGAAACACATTATTTTGCTGCCAAATCACTAACTTGAGGGTAACAGGCGAATACCCGCATTAACAGATGTGTGGTAGAGTATTACAGAACGTGTACTGCTTGCCGGCAACTCGTCCAAGCGATGACTCGAGGAGAAAGAAGCAGATATATTTCTCTGTTTATATCGAAACTGTGGGTATGTGGTGGACCACACGCCATTACTCCAATTTTGCTACCCAATCTCTCACATGAGGGTAACAGGCACGGAGTCGTAGCAACAAAACAGAGTACTGCTGGCCGTCGACTTGTAAAACGGTAACACGGGTTGTACCTTTACTTATTTCCAAGGTGGCAGTAGGAAATTGAAAAAGGTAATGTTTCTTCACTATTTGGTAGCAAAAACTTAATGTACCTCTGATTGACACTAAATTCAAGTATTGGAATATCCTATAAATTTAGAGCGAATAATTCCAAAAATAATATTTGAAAAAGTTTGGTAACTTACTAAAATGGTTAAAGCTGGAATACAAAAAAAACTCACTGCAACAACCAAAAGGGAACTGGAAAAATGTTCAAAATCACGTTACAAAAACTGGCTAAATATCCTCCTCAGGTGGAACTCAAGACTAGTATCGGCAGAGAAGATAGATGACGAAATGGTAACCACAAAAACAACGTCAGACAAGAACGTTCCCTGAATTAAGTAAAGTTGATCTTGAGTCTTATAGGGCTTTGATAAATACCCAACGGTCCTTGAAGGTGTTAAGGTTGGCCGTGCACCTGGTAATCAACTTCGGTACGTATTAATGTTCTTCTTAATTTCGTAGACGTATTAATGTTCTTCTTAGCATAAAGTGGCCACGGGCTCCTAAGATCCCTAGCAGTTCACACTGGAAACAAACAACCCAATCAGTATCTAATTCAGCTGAAACAGGAGGTTCCTATAAAAAAAATAGGGAGCTCTCTTCAAACGTGGAGCGTTAAACTTGAATAAATAAATTTAGATTCAAATTGAAAAACACATAAACTGTGAATTTAGTAAAAATCAAATTAAATAATCAGTAAAGTTATTTATTTGCCTAATTTCAAATTGTGCACTAAAAATTCACAAGGTAAAAAAAAAACCAAGCCGAGCATTGAAGAAAAAAAAACTAAGAAAATACAAAGTCCAGCAGGACAAGAAAAAAGATTATTAGAGACGAGTCGATGAATTTGCGAACGTGGTTCGTTACTACAAAATTGGATCAATCTTCACAAACTAGTAGGATTTTTCAGCTTAAAAACGGGAACTAAAACCCACAACAAAATATTTCAAGCTTTGGAATCCAAAAACTACACAAACAATGTGAGAAACTGGACTACGAGTTGTAGAATGTCAAATC
The DNA here is from genome assembly GCA_963989225.1 of Dromius quadrimaculatus. Taxonomy (NCBI): domain Eukaryota; kingdom Metazoa; phylum Arthropoda; class Insecta; order Coleoptera; family Carabidae; genus Dromius; species Dromius quadrimaculatus. The sequence continues at coordinate 20,127,005 of OZ022335.1, forward strand.
CGCAACGCGTTGGATCCAAAATATAGTTAAATCATGTATTATCAACCACTTTTACTGATCATTCATACATCAAACATACTTAGGTAAGGAAAGGTAAGGAGAGGAACAAAGATAGCCACAAATCTTGTAGGTTTTTTACTTCGAGCATATATATGAAAAAAAAACGCGTATTACCGAGTCGATATCCGCCTGATCGCATTTGGTAGTAAAAAATTGAGATTTAAAACAAAAATATTAATTTAGAATGAAAGTTTCAAGGTTGTAAAAAGGTTAACTAACAATGAATTAAGGATGGAAGAGGAAAATTTAGAAATCAAAAGGTTAACCACGTGGGTCGCCTTCAAACGAAATCACTAGAAAAAATTATACTAAATTTGGAATAACGTGAATAAATAACGAACAAAATACTGACATAATCATAACACTGATTTCAATGAAATAAAATGGCCACGAAACTTAGAACAATCAGAAAAACTACAAGACTGCTCAAGACAAGTACGTCTGCAACAACAACCCAGGCACAAAAGAGGGCGAACAAGGCGTGCATGCTTCCTGAATTAGCGCCTTCAATCAAGTGTCATTTTTATAAAAAACTATGAATTTTGAAGTTGGCGTGTACGGTGGTGTAGTGAGAAAAAGTGTAATTACTGTGTAATTCAGTGGAAATTAATAGTTAAAGTGGATTGTGAGTGAAGCTAAGACAAAAGACTACAGATAGTGTCACTAGGTCTTCCGGTTAGAAGCGAAATAAACGTTAAAAAATAAATCGCAGCCGGGAAGGTTAATTTCAGTAAGGTCGAGAATCGCGCGCGATACAGACACAAACGCACGTGTAGCTTAGCGGCGAGCCGGGCGAATCCAGTGTTGCAAACAATAGCAAAAATAAAAATAAATAGTTTTTTAAAGAATCGCAATTAAATAATAATAGCATAGGCAGTATTTATTATAGAGTTAGAGCGGAAGCAATCAAATGAATGGTAGAGAAAGAAGCAATAGTGCCAGTTGCATTAGAAAGAGAGAAGAAGAGGAAGAAGAAAAACTAAGAGAATCCAAAAGGAGCGCGATAGAAAAAAGATTTACTCTTAAAAGAAGTACAACAGAAGAACAGAAGAAAACGACAAAAATGGAGGAAATTTCGGAAGATCTGAAAAAGCTCATAAATAATTATGAGGAAATAAAGGGAGAAGTAACGAAAGGAAGGGAAGAAGTACGAAACGGGAACATAGCAATCAGAAAAGATATGGAAGAGTCGTATAAGAAAATTATAAGCAATATTGAGGGTATAAATGAAGAAATAGATCAAATAAAGGAAAAAGAGAAGATGTGGGTGAAAGAAAATAAGGAAATGGGCGAAAGAATGAAAAGACTTGAGAATAGAGAAGAACAAAGAGAAAAAGAAGGAAACAAAAACAAAAATATAATAACAGGACTAGAAATAAAAGAAAACTTAAAAGAAGAAATTGGAAAATTCATTAAAGATGAACTAAAGATCCATATAAAAATCGTGGAGGCGTACAAGGTTAAACAGATAACGGAAAGACAGAAAGTAGTGATAAAAGTAAACAACGAAGAAGATACACAGGAGATATTCAACGCGAAAAATGAATTGAAAGGACAAAAAATATATATAGACAAATTCCTAACGGCCAATGAAAGAAAAATACAAGGAGAGATAATAAAAAGAGCTAAACAGGAAAGAGAGGATGGAAAACAGGTAAAAATTTACACTAATAAACTGATGATAGATAACAGCATGTGGCTGTGGGACAAACAAAGAGAGAAATTAATCCCAAAAAACTAAGCCGCAAGAAAGGAAAGGAAAGAAGAGGTACGAAGACCGAGCAAGAGAATGGATATGAGGATTTATTGAATAGAAACATAAAAGTGAAAAATAAAAACAAAAAAGAATCAAAAAAGAGGAACAGCCGCAATGAAATAAAAATCAGTACATGGAATGTCCGTACGATGCTACAACCAGGGAGGATGCAAGAAATAGTATCAGAAATATCAAGATATAACATTGACATAGCGGCAATACAAGAGACTCGATGGAAAGGAAAAGGAGTAATAGAGAAGAAAGACTTCATATTACAATATTCAGGAGATGAAAAACAAGGGCAATACGGCGTGGCTTTTTCAATAACGGGTAAATAAAAAGAGAAAGTGATAGAGTTGAAGCAATAAATGAAAGATTAGCCTATGTGAGAATAGAAACAACTCCTTTCAAGTTGTCAATAATAAACGTATACCAGGAATTAGAAAAAGTACCAAAAGAAGACACCCTATTACTATTAGGAGATTTCAACGCTCAAATAGGAAAAGAAGATCATATAAAGCAGGTAGCAGGAAAATATACAATACATGAAAACACAAATGACAACGGTCAAAGACTATGTGGTATAGCGGCAAGAAACAACATGATTATAAGTAGTACCAAACATGAACATCCAGAAATACATAAAATAACTTGGGTATCGCCAGATCAAGTAACCCAGACACAAATAGACCACGTACTAATCACAGGAAGAAAACAATCAGATATAACAGATGTAAGATCATACAGAGGAGCATGCGCGGATTCAGACCACTTTATGGTAATAGCAAGTCTTAAACAGAAAGTGAGAAGAAATCAGAAGGACAGAAGCAAGAAAACTAAATGGGACATAGAAAAACTTAGCAATGAAGACACAAGGAAGAAGTACGAAGAAGAAATAGAGAAGCATATCAAAGAAAAATATAAAGAAGAAGACAATGTAGAGAATAAGTGGCATAAGATACAAAACTGTATAAACCAAGCTGCAAAGAAATGGATAGGAGAAGAAAAACAAGAAAATAAAAAAACATGGTTCAACAAAGAGTGCCATGAAATAGTATTAAGAAAGAAAAATGCAAGACTGAAGTGGATGAATACAAATAGGATAGAAGACAGAGAAGATTATAAAAAAATAAGGAAGAGATGTTGTAAAATTCTAAGAAAAAAACAAGAGAGATTGGATAGACGATAAAATAACAGATATTGAAAAAGAAAGTGTGAATAGAAATTCAAAACAATTCTATAAAAGAATAAATGAGGAGATGAACTACACGAATATATATATATATATATATATATATATATATATATATATATATATATATATATATATATATATATATATATATATATATATATATATATATATATATATATAAACTTATAATGAAGGTGTGGAGAACAGGAAAAATGCCAAAGGATTGGGAAAGAGGACAAATAATCACAATTCACAAAAAAGGAGACCAACAAACATGCGAAAATTATAGATGTATAACGCTACTGAACACGACATATAAAATAATGTCAACACTAATACAAAAGAGAGTCCAGAAAGAAACAGAAAACATAATAGGACAGCATCAGTGCGGATTCACGCAAGGCAGATCAACAACAGACGCTATACATACAGTTAAACAGATAAAAGAAAAAGCACATGAATATAAAATGAACATAGACTTATTATTCATTGATTTCAAACAAGCGTTTGACTAGATCAAAAGAGAAAAACTTATGAAAGCCCTAGAAGAATTTGGGATAACAGCTAAACTAAGACGATTGATCTTGATGACATTAAGTGGAACAACAACCACAATTAAAACACAAAAAGGAGAAACTCAGGAATTCGAAATAGACAAAGGAGTAAGACAAGGAGATACACTATCAGCAACTCTGTGCAACATAGCGTTAGAATATGTGATGAGGAATTTGAACAAAGGAACACTCAGAACTAAAGGCGGACAAATAATAGCATACGCAGACGATATAGTATTGGCAACAAAAAACAGGAAAATATTGAAAGAAATGGTCGAAGAAAGAGTAACAGAAGGAAACAAAATGGGTCTAAAAATCAATGAGAACAAAACTAAAATAATGAGGATAGGAGAAGAATCAGGAAGTAGAAATATAAAAATAGGTAGCCTACAGTTTGAGGAGGTTAATAAATTCAAATACTTAGGGATTATGCTATCAAATAATGGAGACAGGAAAACAGAAATCCAAGAGAAGATATTGACAACGAACAGAGCCTTTTACGCAAATAAAAAATTACTCAAGGATAAAAACCTAACAAAGAAAACAAAATTAGAAGTTTATAGAACAATAATCAGATCAATAATAATGTACGCGGCAGAAACAATGACAATGACCAAAAAAGATGAAGAAGATTTACGAATAGTAGAAAGAAAAATAGTAAAAACTATTACAGGATTAGTAAAAACGACAGAAAACGAATATAGAATATAAATAAACCATGAAATAGAACAAGAGCTGCAAGGAGAAGATATAGTAAGGAAAATAAAACAACAGAGGACGAAATGGTTAGGACACATATGGAGAAAAAGGGAAGAAGACACCGTAAGGGCAATTTTACATTGGGAACCAGGCGGAAACAGAAGAAGAGGCAGACCCAGGTCGAAATGGCTACAAGAAGTAGAAGTAGATCTGAGTAAAGCAGGAATAAAGAAATGGAAGGAGAAAACAGAAAATAGGAAGACATGGAGAGAAATATGTCAGAATACTTAGAACAAGGCGATGAGGACTGATCTCCCTCAAATAAAGGATCTAGAGAGCTTCAGTAGAAGCGGCGCAACCCCACCTGGGGTGTCCAAGCCACTATATATATAATCAAGTGTCATTAGCAAGCATTATTTTACAAAATTAGTGCAAATTTGTCATGCAGATGGCGAGATAGGTATGGAATGGGAAAAAAAATTGTACAAAAAAGGCGAGAGACGAAATTTTTGTAACAAGATGCCTGTATCAAAACTGTGGATCACACGCGATTACTCCTAAAGCTGAGAATTCTGCAACACAATCCCTCACATGAGGCTAACGGGCGCAAAGCTGCAGTACACGTCGGTCAAGCGGTGACACGAGAAGATAGAAGCAGGGATAACTATTTGTCTTTATCAAAACGTTGAGTTTGTAGTAGACCACATCCCATTACCTCTAAAGCTGCGGATTTTGCTACCCAATCCCTAACCTGAAGGTAAAAAGTGCAAAGCCGCAGCGACAGATGTATGGTAGAGTGAAGAAGCAGAGATGATAATATGATGAATCATACGCCATTACTCTAATTTTGCTACCCAATCCCTCAACAAAACAGAATACTGCTCGTCATTGACTCGTCAAACGGTGACACTGGTACTGGAGAGAGGGTGAGCCCCCACTTGCAAAAATGGCCCGCTTGAGTGAAATTGGACTTTCAAGAACAGTGGTTCTAATAAGCAAAGGCTGCTTAGAGGTGCAGGTGAGCCGCGTAACAATTAGCTCCGCCATTGATCCACAGATCAATAGAAATGGATGGTGTCCCGCCCTCACCGTAGGGCTCAAGTCAGAATAGATCCTGTGGAGGAAGCGTTGTCTGTGACGAGAATGATTGTATTACCAATCCCTGCGCAAGTGCAGATGCCACCTGTACAAATTCAATTAAAGGATGCTCTTTGTTGTTCTGGTAACTTGTTTTCCTCTATTGCTTCGTCAATTACTTGGATCTGGTGCCTTTGTGGTCTTTTCCGTTTTCTTCTATATCATTTTTGGTATCATATCTCATCAATTTTTCGAACATTTTTGAACCATCGCTATTGTTGACCGTCTGCCAATAAGCTTCCAATCTATTTTTCGAACTCATCTTACGTTCGAAAAAATGAAAGAATCATCTAGATGATGAAAACGCATTTTAGACAGCTTATGAATGCTTGTTACCTCAGAGATTTCGCAAATTACCATCTCTCACAATTACTGAGATTGAAATCAAGCAGTTTTGGCAAACTTACGAAACAGCAGCTTCGATTTAGTACTAGTTTCAAGTTGACAGTTTGATAGGTACATAATTTATGCATGTACAAACCCAAAAATATCTTTTATTCTTCATTGTTTAGTTATTGACTGATAGGAGGTCAAGTACTGTACCTTAAAATTAAAATTTGCTCTTTATCAAAGCTATAAAAAAATACACCAAAATTAGACAAATTTTCAACCAATAATAGTGATTCGATCTAATAAGCTTCAAATTTGCGTCAAACAAGTCATTGAATGAATCTCGGACAGATTTGACAACTGTACATAATAATAGTGACACCGCCGGCTGAAGTTGTAACTAAATTTTTATCTACTTTAATAAATTTTAGTTGCCATATCCCTAATGTCATATATATCCATGGGCATTGTTTCACTTGAAACAAGTAATTGAATAATTTAATCTTCCATAAACACTGAGCTTGAATTGAAGCAATTTGTGCAAACCTACGAAACAGTAGCTTTTATTTAGTACCAGTTTCAAGTCTGTGAATAGTATAGTTGCTGAGAATTCAGCGTCACGCCAGCCAGCCAGCCAGACAGCCAAAGTGAATATAATTTTTCGGAAAAATGCGCTAAAAATGGCAGACTGTGAAAAGTTGTGCTAAGAAGTAATTATTTGTTATTAATTCAAATAAATCTTTCAATATCAGAGCAGTAGTTGGCTTGATCTATAACTATATTTGTGCTCGAAGAAGTAGTGCTTCATAAATACTACCCTAGCATAGTGAAAGGAAACCAGCGCATGCTTCCGGTTGGGTAAGAGGAATAACTCATAAAGATTTGTTATTAAAATGAATGTGTTTTAACAATATATAGTTATTGGATGCGTTAGTGTTCTCGACGCTCGAGAGATTCACATCTGCGGGAAAGAGCTGTGTTTTATATGAGGTGATATGGAGTCGGTGCTGGAAAATGTGGAGTATGATTCTGTTCTTGCCTGGAAATGTCAAGGGAGGAATGATAGGAGCCTTTGCGATTCAAATTGGTTTAGATGAATTATGAGAGGAGCTATTGGAAGTATTGAGCTCGTCTCGAAACAGGCCCAATTTTCTGAAATTATTTGTGATACTGAGTTGTCTTTTTCAGCACTCATTCGCTGACTGATGTAAAGTTTAATGAAATGGAAATTTGTAGCAGAAAACTAATTCCAACACTGACTAACCAATCTGAATCACAAGTAGAATTCCAATGCTAGTAAAACACATGGACTGAAGTTTTAAGACCTGAAATCTAAATTCTGTTCAGTTGTGCAATTTGAGAACTGCTCATGTAATGGTTTTATTCAAATCACTTTTTTGATGTTAACACAACATATAATAAACGATATCATCACTATTTTGATTTGTTTTTAGTAGCTTTCAACGCATACTAAACAAAATTCTCGTCCTCTCAATGACTTTATGATTGCAGCGTCGAGTTCTCTCTTTAGTCGCGCCATGCGAGGAATACATGAATATTTCAGGAGCGTACACCAAATTATATCGTGAAATATTTGGCTATTGTGATTGTTAATCAAACGGAAGAGCGCACACTAATGAAGAATTCATGCCTGACAATCCTTTCAGGATCTCTGGCTTCAAGTAATTTGATTCGCTTTATCTAACCACTTGAAGATTCATCGTATGTCGTCTGCTTCAGAACGTTAAATCTTTGATGATAGATGATGCACCTACTTGAATCTATTTTAGATTTTTATCACAGGTGGACTGTAATACTTTGTAACAGATCAAGAGTTTGAAGTCAATACACATGAAACAGAGTTCTCGAAGCAGAATACATGAATATATTTCATCTGTAATATACAACGCACCGAGTTCGAAATCTAAATTTAAACATCTCATATCTTAAAAACTTTGCGGCTTGAGCGGCCACGCCGCAATTTTGTCTATTTCCCCAATGCCAGTTAAATTAAAAACTGTGAAGCAACTGAAGGGAGAACAGGCGCTCCGTTTCATTTCTCCAAGCCCTTTTGAGCTGATTCAAGCACTGTAAAACGCGGCTGAGGCGTTATGTGTGACGCAGAGAAGACGTTCCAGAAATCAACCGTCCTGCAGAATTGTTAAGAAGAAGGGAAATTGCAAATCTACAATTCATTGTAGAGATGATGCGAATAAGTAAACAGACGCTTCCTGTGATTGCTTTCAAAATTGTATTGCTAGCGGCAACGAGAGTCGAGACTGCTTTTTGAAAGGGTTCCTTGAGAGAAATATATTTCTTTTGCTACTACTGAAGGAGGAATTCATTACAGATAGATAGTTAGAATTATTTCTGAGAAAATATATATATGTTGGTTGCAGGCGCAAAATATGAACCAATGTTGCTGAACAATGCCTACAAAGTGACGATGAAGCTGACGATAAAATCAGTGGGCCCGACCGACTTCGGCACATACAAATGTGTGTCCAAGAATTCACTAGGAGATACCGATGGCAGCATCAAACTGTATCGTAAGTTACTTTATTTATTGATCCAACTCAAACTTATTCATATCGCCCATGTGTATTAACTTTCTCAAATTTATACAAAACTTTCAAATTTTGTTCCTCAACTTTGCTCTCTCGTATGATGTCAGTTGCATACTTTCCAATTTATCATCAGTCTATGATTTTTCCAACATGCAAAGTATATTTCGAATATCGTCACATAATATTATCCGATTATGTTGTTGAAGAGCTCAACTCTGAACAAATAAGAACTCAACAATGTTGTTTTCTATTATGCTTTTATGTTTGTATTTATTAGCGTCTATACAGCAATTTTTTTGTATTATTTGTTACAAAAGATGTAGATATGAGTGTTTTTTATTTATTATTCCCTGAAAACAAAACACTTGATACCTCTCATTGGACTACATTGCTCAATTATCCTGTTTTTATTATATCTAGCATGTTGTTTATTCAAAATCCTCATGAATTAATGAGTAATTTCTTCTTCTATTTTCAGGCTTATATTTACGAATATTGCTTTGTTAATGTTGTGTTACTTTGCATGCCACTTGAATGCCTTGATATTCCATGATTAGGATGCTTGGCGAATTTCTGTACTTGGAGAAAGATACAAGGAAGTTTATGAGCTATTATATTTTCTGAATTACTTCTTCAATTAAATTGCTCCAGTAATTATTGAATACAGACTATTTGGATTGTTAATCTTTCAAAAGGACGATTTTGGATCACCAATGACAGTTACATGTCATAACTGAGAAATATGATTCAAAATATTATCTGATGATGATAGTAATTGATTGACAAATAGTTTCGGTAGAACATAAATGATCTCAACTGGTAATAATTCATTTGTCGCTGGACGAAACATTTGATGATGTATTCTTTATACTGGGGCATAATTTACTACCATAAAAATTGTTTCAGCTCAGTTTGAATACTCTATCATGAAGATGGAGCACTTATAGACGCAGCCACATTAATGAGACTTGCGGTGTTATACTATTATGGCTTATTATTCGATGTTAGGACAATTGCACATTAAAAATCTTTGTGGTATATACGAAATTGTTTCTTGGAGAGGATAGGCAATTGAGCGATGAGTAAAGTGAAGATAATGGTACTATCTGCTCGTGCAAATCTCATCGCAGCGATGCAAAGCTCGATGGAAGCTATGCAAACCTCGACGGCGGCCCGCAGCATGGCATGATGGACGATCTGCTGTCGTTTACAGATTCCATTTACACGTCACACAAAGGCATCTGCGGGAATAGCATTCGAATTCTGCGGAGCTAACGCACGTGAAAGAACGCCGAACTTTTGCCGCTCGAAGCACCTCATATCTCATCATTTATTTCCTAAATACACTACTGATCTTTCAACATGCTCTAAATTATATTTTGAGATATTTACACTGAATATATTCATCCAAACTAGAAAAAATCTGCTGCATTATTGATGCGCATGTAAATTGACTTGGACATTATGTTTTACGAGCTTTTCCATGCGGTCTCATGAATACAGCAACAGTTTATTGAAATCGCATCGCACCATTATTTTTTTCGCAAGTTGTTGTTCATCAGATAGCAATTTAGTGTTTGAATTGTTTGATGATTGATATGCGATGTGGTATTGAACTTGGATCGCTTCAAAGATTATTGAGACAAATCGGTGCTTACTACATCAGCTAAAAGTGGTATTGTTTCGGTAAAATATTAATTTTGTTTTGCTATTGAAGGTCTTGATTAAGTGTATCAATTCGTGATGATTCGACAAAATTAACTATTCAATCTAAATTCAAGAATAATCTATTGGTGTTCATTCTCAGGTTCGATACAATCCAATTCGAATTGGGTTAAATTTATGGAAATGTTTGGAGGATTATTCACTACTCATTCGAATTTCCGAAAGAGAAGAGAGAAATAAATAGATGAAAGGAATAAATCAATTTACTTCCAGCCTTTTGTTGGTTTTATAGGAAGCAAATAAACATAGTCAGAGAAGAATTCAAAAGAGCGTACATAACGTTATATCTCACATTGCGGTACACACTCAATCCTGTGACTTTTCATAATAATTACTCCATACATTCCTCTTCCTCCGGCTTTTGAATTTGCGGAAGGATAATCTTACATAGATTCACAAATCGATTTTGTGGTTTTACAGATGTTCCATTCCTCTTTTATCAGTAAGGTAATCCCTAATGCTCCTCTTGAAAATACTCAGAGCCAAGTTCATTCCGACTCTAATTACTTGGGCTTTCCGGTTATTATTCTGCAAGATTTCATTTTGTCTAATGTTACCACGGTATCGAATATTAGTTTACAGGAGAGAGTATCTTGCAAGTTTCAAGTTAATTACCTAAATTTGCAAATAGCAAGTTCCTGCAGCTCCTTAAAATGATATTACAGAAAACATTCAATAATTGAATTCGAATGTGGTCACGATGATCGCCGTGTGAAATATGGGTCAAAAAATCCTATTCTAGACCAAAGCTATCTGCCTCTGTAATTTATAAACCTGAGTGACATTTCTGCATTAAATAAACTACCAGATTTGATGGAACGCTATTTCTCCTAATACGCTACATAATATTCTTGGATGATTAATGAGCTTCCGCTCAAGTAACAATTTTCTTTCCGTAAATCTGAAATAACATTGGAGAAGCAATAATTTTTCATCTTATAACATCGCTTTGAAAGTTGCAAACGAATCATTTTTAGGAAAAAACTCTTTCGAGCGAGATCGAAGCACTGCGCCATTCTTCATGGAAATATTTTTCTGTTAGCTGAGACCGAAAACCAAACTGAAAAACAGAAAATATTCTATGGGTACATTTTGTCTCCGAGGATATTTTTCACTGTTACTGATTTATTATTGCTACACCTATGAATGTTAAGTTTGTATTTGATGTAAGATCAAACTTGACACTGATTTTTTTTTTCAGTAGTACATTGCATGATGAACTAAAGTTCCATATAAAAATCGTGGAGTCGTACAAGGTTAAACAGATAACGGAAAGACAGAAAGTAGTAATAAAAGTAAACAACGACGAAGATATTCAACGCAAAAAATAAATTGGAAGGGTAAAACATATATATATATATATATATATATATATATATATATATATATATATATATATATATATATATATATATATATATATATATATATATGTATATATATATATATATATATATATATATATATATATATATATATATATATATATATATATATATATATATATATATAGACAAATTCCTAAAGAAAAATACAAGAAGAGGTAATAAAAAGAGCTAAACGGGAAAAATAGGGAGAAGAACAAGAAAATAAGAGAACATGGTTCAACAAAGAGTGCCAAGAAGTAGTATAAAGGAAGAAAAATGCAAAACTGAAGTGGATGAATACAAATAGGATGAAAGGCACAGAAGATTATCAAGAAATATGGAAAAATGTTGTAAAATTCCAAGAATAAACAAGAGAGATTGGATAGACGATGAAATAACAAATATTGAAAACAAAAGTATGAATAGAAACTCGAAACAGTTCTATAAAAAAATAAATGAACAAAAAAGAACATATAAACTTGAAGTCTACTGTATCAAAGACGCAAAGGGCAACAAAACAGAAAACGATGAGCGATGTAAGAAAACAGGGGAAGAATACTTTGTAAGCCTAGTAACAGAGCCGCAACAAAACATGTATATTACAACACAAGATGAAATTGCGGACGGAGGAGTAGAAAAAGAACCAACAAAAGAAACGAGAAGGCGGAGGCGAAATGGGAAGTCTCCAGGCAAAGATGGAATAAACACAGAACTGATAAAATATGGAGGAGATGAACTACACGAATATATATACATATATAAACTCATAAAGCAGGTGTGGAGAACAGAGCAAATATCAAAGGATTGAGAAAGAGGACGTATAGTCACAATTCACAGAAAAAGAAGATCGACAAACATACGAAAATTATAGAGGTATAACGCTTCTGAACACGACATATAAAATAATGTCAACACTTATACAAAAAAGAGTCCAGAAAGAAACAGAAAACATAATGGGACAGCGTCAGTGCGGATTCACGCAAGGCAGATCAACAACAGATGCAATACATACAGTTAAACAGATAATAGAAAAAGCACATGAATATAAAATAAACAAAGATTTATCATTCATTGATTTTGAACAAGCGTTTGACTCGATCAAAAGAAAAAAACTTATGACAGCCCTAGAAGAATTCGGAATAACAGCTTAACTAAGAAGATTGATCTTAATGACATAAAATGGAGCAACAACCACAATTAAAACACAAAAAGGAGAAACTGAATTCGGAATAAACAAAGGAGTAAGGCAAGGAGATACACTATCGGCAACACTGTTCAACCTAGCGTTAGAATATGTGATGAGGTATTTGAACAAAGGAACACTTAGAACTAGAGGCAGACAAATAATAGCATATGCAGACGATATAGTATTGACAACAAAACATTGGAGGTGAATAAATTCGGATACCTGGGCATTATGCTATCAAATAAAGGAGACAGGAGAACAGAAATCCAAGAGAAGATATTAACAGCGAACAGAGGCTTTTACGTAGATAAAAAATTTCTCAAGGGTAGAAACCTATCAAAGAAAACAAAATTGAAAATATATAGAACAATAATCAGACCGATAATAATGTACGCTGCAGAAACAATGACAATGACCAAAAAATATGAAGAAGATTTGCAAATAGTAGAAAGAAAAATAGTGAGAACTATTTTAGGACTGGTGAAAACGACAGAAAACGAATATATAATACTATTAGACCACGAAATAGATTAAGAACTGCAAGGAGAAAATATAGTAAGAAAAATGAAACAACCGCGAACGAAATGGTTAGGATACATATGGAGAAAAAGAGAAGAAGACACCGTAAGGAAAATTCTACTACGGGAACCAGGCGGAAACAGAAGAAGAGGCAGACCCAGGTCGAAATGGCTACAAGAAGTAGAAGCAGATCTGAGTAAAGCAGGAATAAAGAAATGGAAGGAGAAAACAGGAGATAGGAAGACATGAAGAGATATATGTCAGAAAATTTAGACCAAGGCGATGAGGACTGATCTTCCTCAAATAAAGGATCTAGAGAGCTTCAGTAGAAGCACCGCAACCCCACGTGGGGTATCCAAGCCACTATATATACATTGCATGTTGCAAACCTTTCATGAACATAAAGACATTTATGATTGCATGAGTTTGTTGTGGTTGCGGTTCAAAGTAGTGTATTTATTTTTCAAGCTGTGAAACTAACGAGATTTGGTTGCTAATGAGCTCATTCTGGAGACTTCTGATGTCGCGTGCTCGCCAAGTTTAGAAATAGACGCGTCAGCATAAAAGAGGAGAGTGTGCAAGCCAGAACACTTTGGGTTTTTGATAATGAAGTTCCTCTGAAAAATATGGGAATATACGTACTGAACATTATACAGAGTGATTAATGATGACTGTCTGTCACGTGACTAGCAAAAGTTCGCATTATGATCAATACTATCTTCATGGAATAAAGTTAGTATAAATTTATTTATTTCGATAACTACGTTACCGACATTTCAAGAACACAGTACCGTATATTTTGCATATTTTATGACGAATTTATCCATAATCTGATTCATAAAACAAGGAAGTAAGTAAATAGCTGTATTATTGAATGATTATTGGAAATTTATTATTATCTCAAGTACGCGGAATGAAAAAAACAGAACAAGGCGACACGGACAGTTATTGATCACTCTGTATAAGACGATAGTCATGTACAAATTTTGATCCCCAAGTGAATTCAATAAAAATAAGCAGAAACGAGAGAGCAAAGTATGACAGCTAAAAGTTGTTCAACATTCTACAAACATATGGTCTCTTGAGGTGATACAAATACCCCCCTAATAATTGTGTTATGATGTGTGCAGAGATCCCGTACCCATCAACCCCAAAGCCATTAATTACTACAGTCCAGTCAATGAGTTCTCAGCTCCCCGATAAAGTGAGAGGTAAGCGATTCTATATGCAGTATTTTTTCTTCCATGAATAATTTAGTGCGAAATCTGATATGGGTTGACTGTTTTAAATTTCAGATAAAAAACTCCGAGATCGACAGAAGGAAGCTCGGCCGCCTCCCAAGGCAGATATTACTAATGAAATATTAAACCAGGACCTGTCCAAGCAGAGGGGTAAGCGATGCAGTGGCTTAAATGGCCCGTGATTATTAAATTGCCAGTTTAACAAGACAAAAAGGTGCACGTCTCATACGCTAAGTGTTCCCATGGGTATGGCTATTTCATAGCGATGAGAGTTCATGCACAGATTCACCGTTGGTTTGGCCGAATGCTTTCAAACGTTTCTCAAATGAAATAATAACTCTCATTTGTTCATCCATATATTTCTGTATTCAATTGGAACGAAGGAATTCGAAGTAATGCTTCCATTATTGAAAACATAATGAATTTGAGCTGAAAGAGTACGTTACGTTCCCAAAATAGGTCTCAATATATCATCAGGGAGTTTTCTCCTCTTCTATTACTTCTATATTTACTATCACTAATTCACGATTGTTACTATGAATTAGAGCAATACGTTTTGGTATATCTGAAAGTTTTGTTTCATCTGCATCATCTATTTTCTATTGAAACTGTATTAACTGTGACTTTTTTTTCGTAGTTTTGAACATCTGAGAGTTATAACCACCAAGAAATTTTGGAAATAAATTTGGGTATCAGTAATTGCCACATATAAAAACTTTAGAAGGAGTAAAAGATGTGGACAATACAGAACTACTTGTACTATATCAAAGATTTTCTTTGGATCATAACTTGCTTTTCGGTTTATTTCCCAATGTTTTCTAAATTAAGGACCTATAGAAGAAAAAGAATATCGATTATACGGAGCCACACATACCCAATTGAAAATTTCCTCCGACACATTTAAGAGTATCGTTAAAGTGTATCTCAAACGGAAAATTTTAGGGAGGAATAGGAGATATTAATAATACATTTTTATTTTTAAATCATAACTTGTTGAAATGAAATAACTATAGAAGAAAACTAAGATGCTGATAGTATGAAGTTTCACATACTAGATTATAAATTTCCTGTGACGTATTAAAGAGATTCGTAATGTTTTGATGCATCCCACATGAAAAAATGTGAGAGGAATAGAAGATATAGATTTATCCAAACATTTTTGATCCATGAGTATTCCCTCAAATAAAACAAAAAATGTTTCGAAATTGCTCAAATGAGAAAACTATAGAAGAAATTGAATATGCAGATTGTACAAAACTCTTCACATTCTGAA
This sequence comes from Dromius quadrimaculatus, assembly GCA_963989225.1. Classification (NCBI taxonomy): domain Eukaryota; kingdom Metazoa; phylum Arthropoda; class Insecta; order Coleoptera; family Carabidae; genus Dromius; species Dromius quadrimaculatus. Next base: position 20,142,614 of record OZ022335.1, read on the forward strand.
GAAAATCGAGTATTCCTGTTATTTATATTCAATACATCCCAATATTCAAAGGAAAACAAACAATACATGGAGTAACAAATAACAATGGGCAAAGATTATGCGATTCAGCCGTAAGGACAAATATGATAATAAGCAGTACAAAGCATAAACATCGAAAAATACATGAAATATCATGAACGTCTCCGGATAATAAAACACAGACACAAATAGACTATGTGCTAGTAACAAGGAGGAAACAATCGTCAATATCAGACGTAAGAACTTCCATGGGTGCATGCGCTGACTCAGATCATCACATGGTGGCAGTGTCGATGAGAAACAAAATAGAGAGGAATAATAGAAAAGAAACAAAAATAATTGAATGGAATATAGAGAAAATAAATTACGAGGATATAAGAGAGAAATAAATTGCAGAATTGGGAAACAATTTGAAAAACGAAAATAAAAAAGAGAAGAAAATAGGGGAAAAATGGTCTAAAATTTAAAGATATATAAATGACGCTGCTCAAAGAAGGATAGGAAGAGAAAATATGAATGCGAAAAATAGAAAAATTGGTTTGATGATGAAATTAAAAAATCCATAGAGGGAGAAAGGCAAGCAAGGCTTATATTTGGAGCAACAAATAAAATTGAAGATAAAGACGAATACGAAAGATAAAGAAACAAATGTATTAAAAATATCAGGAAAAATAAGAGAATATAGGTAGAGAAAAAAATTAGAGTCATTGAAGAAGAAAGATTGAATAAACACAGAGAAATTTTATAAGAAAATAGACGAACAAAATAAAACATATAAGGCTGAAACATACGGTATAAAGTACAAAAATGGAATCTCATCAGAAAATGACCAACAATACAAGAAAGTGTGGATGGAATACTTCAAAGATCTATTAACTGAACCAGAATAAGAATTGATAGTTGATACCTCAGAAGAAAAGTAAATAGAATTAATAGAACATACTTTAGACGAAGTCAATGAAATAATGAAAAACATGAATAATGGTAGGTCGCCAGGAAAAGATGAGATGAACATAGAACTAATAAAATATGGAGGCAAAATAGTCATGCAGCAAATACATGAGCTTATACTAGAAATATGGAGGAAAGAAGAAATACCGAAAGATTGGGGAATAGGACAAATAATAACTATACACAAAAAAGGAGACCAACAAGTATGTCAAAACTATAGCCTCAGAGCACGCAATGAGAAATATAACAAAGGGAACACTCAGAACAATAGGAGGACAAATAATAGCATACGCAGATGATATAGCAATTGTAGCAAAGAATAGAAAAGTGATGAAAGAAATACTAGAGGAAATAATAAGTGTAGGAAAGAAAATAGGGCTGGAAATAAACAAAGAAAAGACCGGAATAATGATAATCGGAAACAGGGTAGAAGAAAATATAATCAAAATAAGAGAGTTCGAATACAAGTAAATAGATTTGAATATCTAGGAGTATTGTTAACAAATAAAGGAGATGGAGAAATAGGAATGAAAGAAAAAATTACGACAACAGATAAAACTTTCCACACAAATAGAAAACTTCTAAAAAGTAGAATTATATCAAAAACTACAAAAATGAGAATATATAGAACCATAATAAGACCAATAACATTATACGCAGCGGCAACAATGTCAATGACAGAAGAGAACGAAGAACAGTTGAGAATAACTGAAAGGAAAATAATAAGAAGAATATTAGGACCCATAAAAATAACAGATACAGAATATAGAACAAGAATGAGCCACAAAGGATAAAATGGCTTTGGCATAAATGGAGAGCCAGCGAGCAAGATACAATTAAGTCAATAATGCAGTGGAGCTCTAGAAGCAGAAGAAGAAAGGGTAGAACAAGATCAACATGGATAAAAGAAGTAGAAGAAGACTTAAGATCAGCGGGAATCAGAGATTGGAAACAAAAAACAGAAAACATTAAAATATGGAGCAACATGGCCAAGAATATTTAAAGTTGTAATGAAGAGCAATCCCCTCCAAAAAAAGGATCTAGAAAGCTTCGTAAGAAAGCGGCGCAACTCCTCAAGGAGTGTTAAGCCACTATATATATATATATATATATATATATATATATATATATATATATATATATATATATATATATATATATATATATATATATATATATATATATATATATATATATATATATATATATATATATATATATATATATCCCAATATTTCGCATATAGGAGAATATAGATGAGATAAAAGATGCACATAATACAATAGTCCTCATATTGTAGTGAATATATCACTTTCTGTTCATCCATTAAAAAAAAGTTCAATATTCCTTAAATGACAAAAGTATAACAAATATCTACACCAAACTGAAATAAGAGTTGATCATGCAGATTATGTACGGAACATTGTACTATAACAAAACAGGGAAGGATAATCTTGAAGCTCGCTCAAATTTGGTTGAGTCTTTTTCAAAGTTTATCCCTCTTATTATTCATATCGATATTTTTCACAAAGCCAAGCTTCATCTAATAGCGATCGTCGAGTTTTATGCGCTCGATCTTCTGATCCTTGACCTCGTAAGGTATCATGACCTTTATATCACAAAGGCTGTGTAACACAAATCCTTGCTCTGTCCCTGTTCTGCGTTATGATTAGGTAGACGTAAATACATCATCCAAATAATGTATGAGCAATGTTGATACTCACTCATTAGCAGAATTTAATAATTCATTGATCTTTGTCTCCCTTTGTTTGATAATAATCTTGTCTAAACGGTATCGCATTACAGAAATTAGGTTTCAATTATTAGTACGTGAACATGGTTATATAACTGCAAGTCGTTTGTACTTATACTTAATCCATGATAGTTTAATATTTGCTCTGAAGTATCTGATTACTTATATTGTTTAGTATTTCATCTGATGTATTACTGAGCATTAAATATTGGATGCCCATCAATTATTGCATCAATAACTAACTTGAAATAGAGTAGAAACTCATTAATAGATCAGATAATTGGATGAGAAACTCCCAAACAATCGGCAAAACCAACAAAGTGAAAGTTTGCCCAAAGTTCATGCGGCGTGCGCTCCAACGGAACAGACACAATCACAATGCTTGTTTGAGGTTATATGCCGTTGACAAATGACTGTGTGTGCTTGTTGGCAGATTTCCACGTCCGGAACAATCCTGCAGACGGCGACAGGGGTCCAGGGGAGAAGCCCGATGATTATCTGTCATCGTTTGCAAATCCTTCGCTTTCGACACTTTGGCTTCTGCTCTCATTACTTATTCTTAACCTGCTGATGTCATCCATGTACCAGTGAGACCTTTATCCTCAATGGCTGGTTTGGTTCACGCAAGATATTCATCAGCTCATCGAAACTTTCTGCGGGTTGATAAAGTTTTGTCAGCATAGATATTGTATGAGAAATGACCTATTTTTTGATGGTTCGTTGAAAAAAATTACTTGTTCTCATGAATACCAGAAGAAAATTCCAACCAGCTATCAAAAATTGTCGACGTGTACGTACTCTGAATTGTTACTGTGTAAAAAGAATTTTCAACTATCTATTGTTAATATGCTATAATTTTTTGTTTTGTAATTGATTTGATAGAGATAAGAGGGGACTGTTGAATTCCAAGAGATTGATGTGTGGAAGACTGGTTTAATCATAATACTCCGAGACATTTCATTCATTTCATGACAACATTCTAATGACTCGCAGAATCAACAAACCTAACCCAGAGTTGATATACATAATGATATGCCAATTCCTCTGTGCTCGGATCGAAGCTTAGTATGTAGTTTCCTTAATTTCTCTGTGATCATTTTACGGGCGGAATGTATACGTGAATGTATTGAGTAAGCCTGGATTCATGATGCTGTGTTTCTCCTGCTGATTTGAATTGGGTACTGACATTTCTGTAATAATCTCAATGCTCGATGTAATGTTATGTTGAATATGAACATATCTAATGTATTTTTTGTTGATTATGGAACATTGCATTCTCATTAGGGAGCATTCTAGATTCGAATGTCTTCGAATTACATCATGTTGCATTGAGATTGCTCTTTGATTCATCAAACCTAGCTTTAAGACTACATCAGGGGAACTATACATGAATGGACAAAAATACAGATGGACATAAATAAATCAATAGAATAAGACAGTTAAAAGAACAAACTAATTACATTTTGATATCAAAGCTATCAACAACAATAACAAAGTTTGTACTACTGAGGTGGTACATACAATATAGATGATGACCTATCAGCACCACACTTAGATGTGGGCGGAGCTAAGAGCTAAATGTCATGATAATCGAAATTACAAATAAACATAGATTTACTGTAGCTCAGCAATATGTTTAACATAGTAATAAACAAATAGAGTTACAATAAAAGCAGTGACCAATCAGCACCACGTTCGATTATAGGCGGAGCTAAGAACTACAGGTTATTTAAATCAAGTTTACATTTTAAAATAGAGTTATTTATTGCAGAGAATTCAAAATTTAATTTATTGTTTTTATGTATACATACTTCTCAAGAACTCCCATAATACCAAAATCAGAGCTATATGTTCTTTCACTTGTACGACTTGATATTCGTAACGTTGTATTTCCAATTTTTTGTTGTTCTTTCGAAATATTCATCCACTCATTAATAATTTATTCATTGATTCATTTGTCTCCCAATATTTACAGCTTAGTGTCACATTTTAATTTTTTCATGCAGATATATTTCTGGTTTACTTTTTTTTCTTTATTGATTGTTGTTTCCTGCAAATAATTGAATTATTGTTTGGGTTCAATCCTCTTCCTTCCTGTAAGTTTTTGTCCATACATGTATAGCAACCCTAATGTAGTCTGAAAGTCTAGATTACAGCTAGGCCTTTGAATTGAATGAGAATTTGACAAAACGGCTGAATATATAGAAAATAAAAATCACAATTGTGGAATATTTATATCAAGGATTGAAGCTCTGCGGCTCAAGATCATAATGAATCATTTAAGGACGTTCACTTGGCGAGAGAGAGACAGAAAAATTCGTGCAAGAGAGAGGGAGTGTGCGTAGTTTGGTATGTTAGAGGTGCGACAACATAGCTTGACATGGACAGACGTACTCTGTGTTTATGTGATTTGAGCAGACCACAAGGCGCTCAGAGCGATTCCGCAATGTTGCAACTTCTCACATGACCCTTCCTTCCAACGTTAAACTGTAGTGTTTACGTTTTTATCTTGGCTCGTTCTTGATAATGAGTATGGATAGGTGAAATATTTTGTATAGTAAATTCTCCTCATATTTTATTCTAACGTATATTGTTCTTTCAGAAATATGTAAAGAGAACTTTTTTTGATATTAGTGAAAATGATCATTTTTACGATGCATAATCTATGCTTCCCATGTTAAAATCGCCAGCTTTAACGACAAATTCTTTCAAATTTTGCATGGATAGCGATATTTAAAAAAATACTATTGTATAGAGGGCATTTTCATTCACAACAAATTTCAATTTGAGGAAAATCAAAGGAAAATCGATTTGACCTGTGAACGTCCTTAAATAATCAATAGAATGCATTAAAAAAAACTATTATGATGGGTTGAGACACTTGCAGTAATAAGAATAGGTACTTCTGGTGTTCTCAAATATTCCGTTTCATATTTCAACGCAATAGATGGTTTTGGAAATCAGAATCCAATTTTTGTTTTTGTTTTGTGTATTGTTGAGATGGAGATATTGTTCAAATACTTTCAAATTTCTAATTTACTGGCTATGGTTGTTATTTCTGACTGATATTAAGTCACATTTATTATTATAACTCTCTACTCCACACATTCGGCTACTATTGAAAGTGGCTCAGGAGAGACCAAGATTGTAGATTATAAAGAAATGTCAATGAATGTGACTGAGCTCCTGATAGTTATTACCTACATCTGAATTACTGAATATGATCTTTCGATGTGAGCATTTGTTTTGTACAATGAGTCAGTAAGATGATGCACATAATATTCTTGTGAACCAAAATAGTTCTGTATGAATAAATTACAGGACACAAGAACAAAATGATGTTACTTCTCCTTTACTGAAATTGTAGGATGAGATCAAGGAGGTTAGAATAGAAAGGATGGAGCATGAGGTTATAGTTGTGGCGAGGGGAGTGAAGCCTAGTGGAAACGGACGAGTACCACTTTTGGTTCCGATTAGGGAGGGGATAGATATCAGTTTTCAAACAAAAGTACATTTGTCCTTGACAGATAAGCGATGATTTGGGTTCTGGTTGGAGTGGTGAAAGTAGCTTCACTTGTACATCCACTAGCTCTCTCCTTTATATTCTCACCTCGATGGATGAGATAATAAAAGTATATTGCAATTTTGATTCAGGAATATAAAGAATCAAAATTTCTTCATGTATAAAGATTGATTGACTGTGGAATTTGACTTGAGATCAATGACTAAATTGGTATCACAGAGAAGCTGTTGGAATACTTATCAATTATGTTATATCAGCTGGAAGATCCTGTTATTTGAATATTGATAGAATGACAGTGTATGCCATACTCAATTTTTATATAATCAGGAGGAGAACCATATCTAAAATATTTTCAAATCGCATACGAATACTGTAATATAATTTGTGCTCCAAACACATCATTGTTTCATAATAAATAAGACATTGGTATTAATGAGCATTGAATTTAAAAAAGGTATCAGGATATCAGAAATTAATTCTGTCAAATATCCCAAATAGATCTGTGGGCTTCTGTAAGTATGTTGAACAAACTGAATAAATAAATACTCTTGATTTGTGTGAAATGATTGATGTTGATTATGATTTCTTTCTAATAATTCAATATTGGATGATTTTGAGACTCAGTATCAAAAACTAAGAATGATTATATAAGATATTATTGAAGGAATTGTAAATAGTACATACTGATTGAATATATGTATTATATGCTGATGGATGCTGCATGGACCTTGTATTGATGTTATATTTTTATTGTAACTGTAAATAATTAAGACTGATATTTACTTTCTGAGACATTTAAGGAGAATAAAACGATTAATTTGATGTTGTTTATTAATTTTAACCTCGATATAAAACTGTTGTAATAATAATTGCAGAATAAATTGATACGCATGGATCTACATAGATGCTGCTGATTGTTTCACATTGATATAGTTACTGTTGGCAGATAATATGAGAAGTATTAATTGATATGTTCTGGGTCTTCATGAGAGTCTATAAAAACACAGTGAACTCTATGATATCGTGTTACATTATATCAATTTAGTTAATGAATTCTTTGGGCCGCTTGTCTGTTTCACACAACAGTTCCGAATAAAAAATCTGACGTGGACACCACGTGACTTACTTGTACATCATTGGATATATATAGTCAAATACAACATCTCATCATTCCACGGCTAGTCGGTGGCTATGGACACAGTAGGTCATCATTCTTATGCTACAACAGTCCTAAATACTGATTACCAGGATTCTACGGCTAACAGTTCTGAATTCCAAGATCGTCAAGTATCAGGATCGACTCAGTCGATCTCAATGTGAATAGAATATAAGCATCTAGACAGTACTATCATCTTGAATACTGCATTCCAATATTCCACGTTCAATCGTTTTGGATTCAAGCGGAAAATTGAGAATGTTTCGAGTAAACTGCACTGCCGGCTTAGTCGATCACAATCATGATGCAAGGTGTACAACTTGATGCTATGAAAGTGCTTAATACGAAATCTCAATATTCTATGACTGATTATTTTAAATTTATGAGAAAAACTCGAAAAGTCTGTAATATGAAGTGCACTTCTGACTAAGTCGATTGGGACGAAAGTGGGAGATGATCATTTGGATGCTACAGCAATTTCAAATACTGAATATCAGTATTCTACGGCTAATCATTCTAGATTCATGCAGAGAGTTCGAAATAAGTATCAGGTAAAGTGCACTTCCAGTACAGACGATTGTAGCCATAATGCGAGGTGCACATCAAGATCCTAGATCCTATACCAGTCTTTTGTACAAATTTTCAGGATTATACGTTTGACGAATTCTGAGATTTGCGAGTTACGCACATACATACGTACATACGTACCGACATCAAGTCAAAAATAATCAAAATGGATTCAGGGATGCTCAAAACAGATATATCCATCAAAATCTCGATATGTGAATTTTGTCGGTACCACAATACTTTCTTCTACTAAGTTCAAGTAAGTAAAAAATACATGTTCAACAATCGCACAGACTTTAGACTCCATAATGTTTGATACCAATATCCATATTATTCAAAAATAACCTCATAAACAATCCTCTACTATTTTACGAATTGATATCTTAATATCTTCTTGGGAACTATATCCTCCAAAAGAAAATCCCACATATGAAATTTCTTGATTTAGTTCATTGGGTGAATCAGCCTTTGGCGTCCTAACGATGGGAAATCAACCGCCGCATCTCCGAACATCAAACACCAACAAACACCGGCAAAGTGTACAAACATGAAGTTGGTTCTTGATCGCTTTCCGCTTTGCCGATCGGTTTAGTTTATCTGGGTCCTCGGTTCGTACGTGCATCGAGTTCTAATTAGGTTATTTTCTAGTGCGACCATAACGTGTATTCGTTGTTTTCTACCTTTACATACAAATAGGTTTATTGTGTTCCTGCAACGGAGGGACAGCAGAGGAACGAATCACGTACCAAGAAATAAAGAGCAATATTGGTTTGCTCGCGGATTGTTCTCGATTTTCGTTTTTTAGTTAGAAGTTGGGAGGAATCTTTGTGTTAAGAAAATCTTAACTTTATCTTTTTACCAATAATTCGGTAAGCCAACGTAGTACAGAAAGTTGATTGAAATGTTGATTTAGGGTTGGAATGAACATGGATATTTAATGTTATACAGCTCTATATATCGAGCTAATAGTAAATTTACAAATAATGGAATATTATATCAGTCCCATTGGCAGATCCATTACATTTTATTGCAAATGGCCAATTAGAATTGCACATGAGTATTGGTGGATATAGAGTTATCAAAATTATTCTGAAATTGCATGTAAAGTGTTTTTCTAATGTTATTATGAAATATAGTTTGGGATTGATTCAGGATTTAATGAAACAAAAAGGCAAAATTCAACTTAGTTACTCGAGCAACCAGCAATTTGTTTCTTTTAATTATTTTTGGAGCAGCAGAGACAAATGGACGGAAGAGACATAGAAAAACGGATAAATTGCAGGGTAAAAAATGGAGTGATTCACGATGCAATGCTACAGGCTGAAACACTTTTTGTTTTGTACTACGTGATTTGATTTTTACAAAGAAACCACTTAGTTATTTCAAAACAATTCTGTTCTGTTTTTCTCTTCATTCAGGTAATACATTTGATTTCACTCATCTGGAGGATATGAAGAATTTTGAAATTGACATTGTTGAGGAACTATGAATATCAATCATGCCTTTCACTCGATACGGATGTGGCAGGCACTTATAGTGCACTTGGAAGTCGTGAAGCTATGGTACAGACTTTATGGTGAAAAACGAATAATGGAATCAGTTATAGTCAAGAGGACAATACCGGAAAATCACTATCTTTAATATCCATGCCCCAACAAATAATGGGAAGGAAGAGAAAATAGATGAATTTTACGAAAAGATTGTGAGAGAATATAATAAAATCCCTGAATATAATGTTAAGATAATTATAGGAGACATAAATGCTGATGAGTAGAGAGGAGAGGTTCAAACAATTTACGGGAGTCAAAGCAAACACGATCTCTCAAATGAGAATGAAATCAAGCTAGTAGAACTATCTTAAGAACTGAATTATTTTATTGAAAAAATTCGAAAAAAGTTTCAAGTGAAGTGCACTTCCGGTACAGATGATTGAAATCATAATGCGAGGTGCACAACTAGACTCTATACCAGTCTTAAATACAAAATTTCAACATTATACGTCCAACCAGTTTTGAGATTTGCGAGTTACGCACTTCTTCTTTTCCTGAATCCGCTTTGAGCTTCTTCTAGGGATGGTTCTATTATTAATCTCAGTCTTTTTTCCGAAACTTTTTCATATAATTTTAGTGCTGTACTCAATGGTGAAATTCCTCTATAATTGTTACAATCACGGGTATCCCCTTTTTCATAAATCTGTAAGATAACTGCTATTTCTCAGTCTTTTGATATTGTATCTTTCTTCCAAACTCAATTAAATATTTTTAATAGCAACATATCACCTTCATCACCCATGTATTTTAGCATTTCTGTAGTTATTCTGTCATGACCAGGCGATTTTTTGCATTTTATTTCTTCTTCAATTTCTTGGTTCCACCATGGTGTTTGCTTCTTATTACTTTTTACTTTGAAAGTTCCGCAAACTTTTCTTGCCACGTTTTTTGGAATTTTTTTGAGCGTTAACCAATTTTGTTCAATATCAGTTTCACTATCCATTGTGAGTTCTTTTATTCGTTTTGTTACCTCTTTTTCGTACATTTTTGCTGTTTTCTGCGATTTCAGTTTGTAGGTTCTTATTGTTTCAAACGACGTTTCTCTCTTACAAACATTTTCTCTTAGATTTGTTTGCTCGTTGTATTCTTTCTTTATTTTTGCTACTACCAAAAAATGATCAATATATATTTCTTTCCCTCTTCTAGCTCTGACATCTTTTATCAATTTTCTGTTTCCTCTTTCCACTATTATGTAGTCTATCAACGATCCGCCCTCTGGTCCGTGTCTCGTGTATGTGTGAATTAATTTGTGTTGATAAAATGTATTTGTTACTATTGAATCATTTAATGAACAGTAGTCAATTAGCCGAGCGCCTTTGTTATTCCTTTTGTCTTCATCATATTTGCCTATGATTTCTGTTGTATCCTCATCGTGCCGTCGACAGCAATAATAGATGTTAAAAACAGAAAAGGAGTTGTAGCCAGTATAGACAATATCATGATGGTGATAAAATTTAAACATGTGATGCCAAGAAATAAGACAAAGCAGAAGGGAAATCAGATGTAAAGATATATTACAAGAACAATCCTAGAAGACATCGAGTTTAGAGAAGAATTCAAACTGTAAATTCAGAAATGTAGAGAAAGTATATATTCAATAAACGGGAAATGGTAGCGAGAATAATATTTGAAGTCTCACAAAAAACCTTAGCAAAACCCAGAGCAAAGAAACAGAATAATTAGTTTGACGACGACTGTAAGAATGCGATGAATAAGAAGGAAACAGCAAAAATCCAAATAATAGAGAAGAATCATGAAAGAAACAAAAATAAATACAGAATATCTAGGAATTAATTCAGAACAAAGCAAAGGTAAATGCTGGATGAAAAACCTGAACAAACCGATAAATAAGAAATTTCTGTCAAGAAATAAAGAATCAGAAGACAGAGTATAGCCAAAAACAGATCTAGTGTGAGGACAAAAATGGCCAGCCAGTGACTGAAGAAGCAAAATTGAATAGGTGGAGAGAACATTTCGGGGAGTTTTTAAATGCGGATGGAGAAATATATGTGGAAACAGAAGCAAGATTGATTGAAAGTGATAAAGCCCAGGAGAGAATGGCATTACAGCACGGAGGCGAAGAACTGCAATCATTGATATGTAGAATCATACAAAATGTATGGAATGACGAGAAAATGCCACAAATATGTACGAAAAGTGTGATATATCCCATACATAATAAAGGAGAACGCACTGACTCCACAAATTAGAGGGCAGTCTCCTTGCTAGACATTGCATACAAAGTACTAGCTACCTGTATAAGAAGAATAACATATCTGAGGGGATTATTGGAGTATACCTGGCTGGCTTCAGGGGCAACAGATCCACTCTAGACCAAGAATTCAGCCTGAAACATAATTTACCTCTTCATATACTCTTTGTCGACTTCAAACAGGCGTATGATTCAATCAGGAGACGAAAGCTATACGAAGTCCTAGAGCAATTCAAGGTGCCGGATAAAATAATAAGGCTGATGAAAATGACACAAAGAGAAATCAAAAATGAAGAAATGTGGAAAGGAAGACTTCAAGCAGTTTTGGCATGAAGTAAGGACTGAGACAAGGCGATCCTATGTCACCATTACTATTTGATTCAATCCTGGAGTGAGTATTGAGAAAAACCGGTATATATATCACAGGAACTATATATCGCCAGAAACATAAGAACTTAGCTTCTGCAGATGACATAGATATACTGACGAGAACCACTGAAGAACTGAAGCAGGTTTTTGGAAAACTTGAAGAAGTCGAAGGTAAAGTAGAATAAATGAAACGAAAACTGAATATAAGCAGGTGAAATCCAACATATACAAAGAAAAGAAAGTTCTAAAATAAAAACAGAGAAGATAAATGAGTTTGATTTTGAGGCAGTAGTGGTCACAAAAAATAATAATGAAAGCATAGAAAGTGAGTCACGAATTGCCAAAGGGAGTAGATGTATAGGTGTCTCACACAATTTCCTTAAAACATAGATATATCGCAAGCGCCTAAAACAAGAACTTGTGAATGTGTAATAAGACCGTCGGTACTGTACGGATGTGAGCTATGGACCCTGCATAAAAATGATAACTGTGGCATAATCGGAGTAATAAGATCACAGAGGTTAAGATGGCTAGGACATGTAAAACGATTGCCAGTGGGAAGGGTAGTTAGTGTAGTGCTACAAAGAGTCCGATAAACAAAAAGAAGAGGACGCCCAAGGACTAGGTGGAATAACTCGGTGATGAAAGACTTACAAACTTAATGGATGAAGATGTACCTTTTTCTATTTCCAAAGTGGCAGTAGGAAATTAAAAAAGGTAATGTTTCTTCACTATTTGGTGGCAAAAACTTAATGTACAGCTGATGGACACTAAATTTAAGTATTGGATTATCCTACCTTGAAAGTGAAGACCCAGGCTAGCTATTAATAAGGGCACCAGAAATATTTTACCTGAAATATTAGGAATGGGCGCCACTCCCAGAAAAAGATCAAAGGAGAAAAAGGTACTATTCTGGGAGACAATAGCGACAGCAGAAAATAAATGGAGCATTTATAAACAACAATATCATTAATTTGAAGCAAATAATTTCTAAAATTCGGCAACTGGTTGAAGCTATGATACAAAAAAAATCTCACTGCAACAGCCATAGGGGACTGGAAAGCACGTCACAAACTTTCAAAATAACGTCACAAAAACTAGCTAAATATCCTCTTCAGGCGGAACTCAAGACTAGTATTGGCAGAGAAAATAGATGACGAATTGTTAGTCACAAAAACAACGTCAGACAAGAACGTTCCCCGAATTAAGTATAGTTTATCTTGCATCTTATAAGGTTTTGATGAATACCCAACGATCCTTGAAGGTGTTAAGGTTGGCTGTGCGCCTGGTAATCAACTTCGGGACGTATTAATGTTCTTCTTGATTTCGTAGACGTGTTAATGTTCTTCTTATCGTAAAGTTGGCCAGAAATTAGTTTCAAGTGGCCACGGGTTCCTTTGATTTCTAGTAGTTCACACTGAAAACAAATAACCCAACAAATATCCAATTCAACTGGAACAGGAGGTTCCTATGAAAAAATTGGAGAGCTCTCTTTAAACGTTAAGCGTTGTAATTGGACAAATAAATTCAGATCCAAATTGAAGAACGAATGAACTGTAAATTTAGTTGAAATTAAGTAAAATAGTCAGTCCAGTTATTTATTTGCCTAATTTTAAATAGTGCACTAAAAATTTATAAAGTAAAAAAAAACTACGCTGAGCATTAAAGAAAAGGAAAACAAAGAAGATACAAGGTCTAGCAAAACAAGTAAAAGGATTATTAACGAAGAGTGATTCGTTACTAAAAAAATTGGATCAATCTTCACAAACTCGTAGCTCAAAAACGGGAACTAAAGCCCACAACAAAATATTTCAAGCTTTGATAATCAGAAACTACACAAACAACGTAAGAAAATAAACTACGAGTTGTTGAATGAGAAATCCAAAACGCGTTGGATCCAAAATATAGTCAAATCATGTATTATCAACCAATTTCACTAATCATCCATACATCAAACATACTAAGGTAAGGAAAGATAAAAGAAGAAACGATGATAGCCACAAATCCCGTAGATTTTCTCTACTTCGAGTGTATGTATAAAAAAATCGCGTATCACCGAATCGATATCCGTTTGATCGCGTTTGGTAGTAAAAAAACTTTCAAACAGAAATACAAAAATATCAATTTTGTGTAAAATGTTGTAAAAAGGTTCTTAACACAAGACATTAACAAAGAATGAATTTGGAAATCAAAAGGTTAACCACGCGGATCGCCTTCAAACGATATCACTAGCAAAAATTATACTGAATTTGGAATAACGAGAACAAATAATAAACAAAATACTCACAAAATCATAACACAGATTTCAATAAAATGAATAACCACAAAATTTAGAACAATTAGAAAAATTACAAGATTGCTCAAAACAAGTACGTCTGCAACACAGCTCAGGAACGAAAGAGAGCCAAGTAGACGCGCATGCTCCCCAAATTAGCACCCTTCAATCAAGAGTCATTAGCAAGTACTAATCTACAAAATTAGTGCAAATTTGTTATACAGATGGCGACATAGGTTTAGAATGAGAAAAAAATTATACAAAAAAGACGTAAGACGAAATTTTTGTAACAAATAAGTGGGAGGAAAAGGCTAACAAAAAGCCATGAACTTTCAAGATCTGTAATTATTATGATTATTTTACTGCAACTTCCAAAATGTCCTCGTCCAATCGACATTGTTGGGGAACTATGAATATCAATCATGCCTTTCACTCGATACGGCTGTAGCAGACACTTATAGTGCACTTGGGAGTCGTGAAGCTATGGAAACTCGTTCTTTTTGTGGAGAGTACAACACAGAGTTTATTATAATTCGGTGAATATCTTACTGACATTTTGTCCGTTGGTGGGCCAGTATATTTGCACTAAGCTACGGATATTCAATTGAATAAATGAAGGAATTAAGAGCTTGCATTATATATTGTATCTCCTCTTGTGATGTTTCTTATCTTCACATCGTTCTTATCACACTCACCTCAAGTACCATCGCCGATCCAAGGGTCGACATCAGTCAGAATCTCTCAGCTATAAATTATAATAAATTAGGCTTGAAATGAACATACAAATACAAATTATTGACTCGAAAGAAAAATTTATCTGCATCATTGTAGACACTAGATATTTCAAATTTGTTTATTGATGCTAAATAAAATTTGAAATATACTCGTTTATGAGGAAGACGTAATTATTCGCAACACTCTATCTTTATCAAAAAATCTCTTCCCAAAATATTATGTTATTATGAATATTAATTACCTTTCAACTCAGGATAAATATGAATAACGTTTTAACTGAATTTTAATTAAATCTTAGAAATGAGTCATCGTTAGTCAGTAATTTTAATATAAATTTAAGGAGCAAGGTTAAAGAATTAGGCATTTCATTAAAAAATTTAATATATGTACAAAATTAGGGTGAATTTGTTTACATATACATAAATTATTTTTACTTAAAAAGCAACATGCAAAATTGCCAATACATTCAAAATACTTCACATTTTTCTTGGATTTACAAAGGAATGTCTAAATTAGGGTTTTATTTACCTACTAAATCATAAATATAAACCATTTTCTGCAATTGACATTATATTATTTCATCTTGTCTGCAAAATTATATTTGAAAAATATATTAATTTAGTTTTCATTTTACTAGTACTATTTCATGGTGGATTTTGTTGTTGTCTTGGCAACATAATAGTACGGTAGGGTGAATCGTATTTACATCTGCTCGTGACAGAATTAATACTAAGCTGTTGTTTCCGAATACCAAATGCAACTGTCAGCTTAACTCCATTGTAGTTACCTGAATTAATGTTATAATCACCTTACAAATGGACTATTTTTATTTTATATCACCAAAAATGCTAAAAATATAAAATCCACCATGATCCCTCTCTAGATACACAACTAAATTACCTACATGTGCTTACTTGTTATAACTGAATCAAATATTCCTTAGACTTATTAATTTGAAAGGAACTATTATTGCTTAGTAACTAGACAAAACCTCTGATTAAGGGCTAAACATCTCGCGATGACAAACCGAAGAGGTACAGGAATGAGTTATTTGCAATTTCATAAATGCTCTCTGAAACATTCCCATTTTGGAATCATTTTCTTGATGAAAATAACCACTGATGGATATGGAGACATGTGGATGATCATATTTCTAGATTTTTTGCCGTCAATTTCACGACTGCTTGTTGCGACGAAAATTCGTGCTGTTTAGGAGCACGAACGTAAAGCAACAAGCAGTACTGGAAGAAAATTACCCCAGAAAATCAATTACAAGTCATTTATTTTCATTCCACCATGAAGCTTACCCTGAAAACTGACTAGATTTTCGAAGAAACAATTATGAAATGCAGTAAAGGAATTCGACTTTGTCCACGACTAGAAACTTATTTACTAAAAACAATACATTAGGTCATTGCGTACAATCATTCTTTGACTAATTTATATTCACTCATAAAAGCGGTCATGAATCCAATGAGTGCATATTTTTGGTATTCTATTGTACGCATTTTCCTCAACTCATATATAATTACGAACCCATAGTTTCTTAAATATACAATATAATTACCGGAAGCATACAAAAATAGTTCAGTGGTTGCTCTGAAACTAAACCACCACATTCAATCGCACGCAAAACGTACGCGAAGTTTTGTACACAGCACAACAAGAACTGGAGTCCGCGACAAATGATATGTTTCCTTGGAGAAGTGATTCGTGAAGCTTACAAGGCAAGGTTGACAGCGACGGAGAAGACAGTCAAAGCGCTGATCCACAATAAGTGGCTTGCGCTGTTGTAGTACTCGTCGTCCTCCAGGGACAACGAATCGGATTGTTGATCCCGTAGCTTCATATCTGTATAAATATCCATTGGAGAATTAGCTTCAGAATAACTTAAATGATATACCGATTTCACAAAGCAAAGGCTTCTTTGACAATAATAAATTTCCAACAGTACTGATTCGAGAAGTGTTAATTACGAATTAGTCATAATTAGAACAAGTTTATCTGGAAAACTTTTCACAAAAGTGTGTTGCAAATGAGAAATAGAAATAAAATATACATCTGAGAAACATGCATAATTTAGCAGCCTTCGAGAGAAACTGATGCCTCAAAGTTGGTAGTTCATAAATATTTCATATTTTGCAATGAATTATTACCTCTTTGCTTTGAAATATCAAGCTCGCCGGGCGCATCATCTATATCGTTTGAATACGGATGTTTCCTCAATTTACCTGAAAATATAAAGTTTTACATTTGGAAGAGATGCGATGTGATGTATTGACGCGAATTGAAATCAATCCATCGTACGCATTACACGATGTTGATTTATTATCAGGAGGAGGTAGCACATTACATCGGAAAATATGAGACTATTGCTATTTACAACTTTTACCTACTTTGCCCCTCTCTTGGCTATTACTGTGGAGATTCTCATATGTGGTGTGGTTGTGCCCACAAACGTCCTGATATTACACGAGTCCTGATATTACACGAATACGGTCAGAATTTCACGTATCCACTTTCTATAGCAAATAAGTTTACGCATCTCGCGCAATGAACTTTGAAATAAATAAAAAAAAATCTGTTAGCTCGAAAATTAATCTGTATTATCTGCCCTCAGTATTGATTTGGCCTTATTTCACCATTATAGTCTATCATCAAATATGGGGTCTCAAATATTAAGTAGCTCAAGCAACAACTAAAAGTTCTTTTTCTATCGTCAAATAATTCATCTCAAAATTATTCAAACCCTGCTTGAATGAGCTAATGAGCTACTGGACGTGATTGATGAGTTTAGATTATATGCATAATCAAAGGACAAAGCAACCGATAAAATTTTTCGCCCCTTGCTTGGATTAGCTTCTGAGAGGTCGTTGTCTATTTGGCGGTGGTCGCTTTTGGAGTGGATGTGTTGTGGTAAATAATTGAAATTACTCCCAAATATTGAATGGCCCAAACAACTGCCAGAAGCTTTTTTCCTATCAGCAAATAATTCATTTCAAATTCAATCAGCCCCTGCTTGAATGCGCTACTGGAGGAGGTTCGTTTTGGTGATGATGTGTAATGGTGAATGATTGAAGGGCTCAGATTATATGCATATTGGTGAAAGAGGACAGGATGATGCTGTTATTGGAAGATATGAATGAAAGATCTGCCTGAGGGAAAAGGAATGTTAGCAAGGATGTGAATCTTGTTCATATTGATCCTGATGAATGCGGGGTTTGTTGGACGGTGGTAATAATATTCTAGCAGAGCAATGGTTGAACGGTTGCGCCGCTTCTACTGAAGCTCTCTAGATCCTTTATTTGAGGGGGATCAGTCCTCATCACCTTGTTCTAATTTTTCTGACATACTTCTCTCCATGTCTTTCTATCTCCTGTTTTCTTCTTCCACTTCTTTATTCCTGTTTAACTTAGATCTGCTTCTACTTCTTGTGGTCATTTCGACCTGCGCCTGCCTCTTCTTCTGTTTCCGCCTGGTTTTCATTGTAGAATTGCCCTTACGGTGTCTTCTTCTCTTTTTCTCCATATGTGTCCCAACCATTTCGTCCTTTATTTCCCTTACTATTGAGACATTTGGCTCAATTATCATCACTCAATAATTAATAAATTATAATAAACAGAATAGGTCCAATGTTTCTAGCAGGTAACATAATACGGAGCCTGTGTCAACTCTAAGTGTCGCATTAGTTAAAGCACAGATGGCCAGTCATAAATTAAGACAAGTGGTTGACCGTAAACCATAGCCAATTGACCATAACACTAAACAGCTGTGAATCTGTGACATCTTAAGGGTAGATTAGTACAAAGTCAGCAGAAAAAAGGAAGGCAATAAATATTGAATATCTCAAGTCTCAATCCACTAAGAAAGTAACTAACTTTGATTATGAACAAGCAAATTAATTGAACTGTGTTAATCGGGAAATAATCAGTAAACACATAGAGTTTCAAAAAGGGGTTTATAATATAATTATTATAGTCAAACCGAAATGAGAGAGGGGGTAAATATCAACTTTGTATCCACTATCGCAGTCTGGCTCAGTGGTTAGCGAATGAATCGGTCTTTGTCTATGGAAATTAAGTAGGGGTAGTTTTTTAGCTATGATTTCGCATCGCAGTTTAGCATATGGGCTTTGATAATTGTTTTGACTCACTCGTAAAATACGCACACCTAACGCAAAAGGGAAGGGATGAATTGGTTAGATGCCTTGCTCTCTCTAATGCATGCTGTAATACATATAATTTGCTCTATCGTTTCGCGCATGTGAACTATGAAAGTTTAACAAAAAGCTAAGAATAAATCAACGACCTAAGATTCAACCCCACCTAGAATATCCTTACCACCACCTACGATACCAAGACCAATCTTGCCAATATCCAACCCTACTGATTCCACGAAATCAGCCACGATCTCTTTTTGTTGCATGAAGATTGCATCTTCTATCTTTTAACTAAGCAAGTGCATTTTCTCAGAAAAAAGCATGTCGTTCCTGTCTCACTTATGGTTATGTAATACTGCATTGCATTCGCACACTAAAACAAGGGGGGAGAATTTGATGTATAAAAGATGATGCTTTTCATCTGGAAAGGCATCTTGGTTTCGATCAAGATCACTGACATTGCAGCTGCGGACATCAGTATTGGAGTTTGCACGCTTTGTCACTATAGTTCAGCTGCGGAATTCAGTATTGGATTTTGCACGTCTATAGTCAGCTCTGTTCAGCTGCAGACATCAGTATTGGAGTTTGCACGTTCGGAGCTAAAGTCTGCAGATAGTTTATTACTTCTGTAGCCTTTGCGGTTCAGCTGCGGAATTCAGAATTGGATTTTGCACGTTCCACGAAGCAACTGGCCTTAAACCGCCACAAACCGGCCTCACAAGCCACAACTGGCCTTAAACCGCCACCAACCGGCCTCACAAGCCACTAACGGGCCTAAATAGCCACAAATCGGCCTAACCAGCCACAATTGGCCTTAATCCGCCACAAACCGGCCTCACAAGCCACCCATTGGTCTCACAAACCAATAATTAGAATCTGCGGTACATTATTAGTTGCCGTAGTCGCTGTAGTTACAACTAACTACACCGCAAGTACTTTTCTGTTCAGTAGGACGGAAAGAGTCTGTTCACAGAGAGCTATTGGACCGCTGTCCATCCACTGGGGCACCGACACTGTGGAGAGTAGCGCCACTGGTCCGTCCAACTCAAAGTGACAAGCGCGCCTACCAGGCGTCACTCAAAGATACTGAAATCTTCCGGACTACTGCCGAGCCACCAAGGGTCGTCGAGTCCGCCGAGCCAACACGTCTCCCGCAGAACCGTGAAGCCGTGGCCGGCTAGTCACGTAACCGGGGTCCAAGGCTCCCACATTGTCCCTCTTTGATTAAGTATACTTTATCAATACATATTTATTTGTAAAGACAAAAAGACAATAAAACTGTTTATATTTGTGATCTGAATCTATGTTGTATTTCTTACTGTTTTCCTCTCACCACCACGACTTCAATTAAAAGAATTCTGGGCACTTTTAAAGTAAAAATAAACACAACGTAGGACTAATTAATTAAAAATAAATAAAAGACGATCGTAACGCTTGCCGCGTTACACTATATCTTCTTCTTGCACTTCTTGTTCTATTTCATGGTTCATCAGTATTCTATATTCGTTTCCTGTTGTTTTTACTAGTCCTGAAATAGTTCTCACTAGTTTTCTCTCTACTATTCGCAAATCTTCTTCATTTTTTCTAGTCATTGTTATTGTTTCTGCAGAGTACATTATTATCGGCCTGATTATTGTTCTATATACTTTTAATTTTGTTTTCTCTGTCAGGTTTTTATCCTTGAATAATTTTTTATTTGCGTTAAAGGCTCTGTTCGCTGTTAATATCTTCTCTTGAATTTTCATTCTTCTGTCTCCTTTATTTGATGGTATGATGCCTAGGTATTTGAATTTATTCACATCCTCAAACTATAGGTTACATATTTTTATATTTCTATTTCCTGATTTTTTCCTATCCTCATTATTTTCGTTTTATTCTCATTGATTTTCAAGCCCATTTTGTTCCTTCTGTTACTATTTCTTCGACCATTTCTTCTAATATTTTTCTATTTTTTGTTGCCAATACTATATCGTCTACATATGCTATTATTTGTCCGCCTTGAGTCTCTCTTTTTTGTATTTTAATTGTGGTTGTTGTTCCACTTAATGTCATCAAGATCAATCGTCTTAGTTTAGCTGTTATTCCAAATTCTTCTATGGCTGTCATGAGTTTTTCTCTTTTGATCGAGTTGAACACTTGTTTGAAATCAATGAATAATAAATCTATGTTCATTCTATGTTCATGTGCTTTTTCTTTTATTTGTTCAACTATATGTATTGCGTCTGTTGTTGATCTGCCTTGCGTGAATCCGCACTGATGCTGTCCTATTATGATTTCTATTTCTTTCTGGACTTTTTTTTATGTGAGTGTTGACAATATTCTATATGTTGTGTTCAGTAGCGTTATACCTCTATAATTTTCGCATGTTTGTTGATCTCCTTTTTTGTGAATTGTGACTATTTGTCCTCTTTTCCAATCCTTTGGAATTTTTTCTGTTCTCCACACCTTCATTATAACTTTATATATATATATATATATATACATATATATATATATATATATATATATATATATATATATATATATATATATATATATATATATATATATATATATATATATATATATTTGTGTAGTTCATCTCGTCCATATTTTATTAGTTCTGCGCTTATTCCATCTTTGCCTGGAGTCTTTCCATTTTGCCTGCTTTTTATTTTTTCTCTGATTTCTTCTATTGTTGATTGTTCTAATACTCCTTCGTCCGCAATCTCATCTTGTGTTGTAATATCCACGTTTTGTTGCGGTTCTGTTAGCAGGTTTTTAAAGTATTCTATCCACGTTTTCTTATATCGCTCATAGTTTCCTGTTTTGTGGCCCTTTGCGTCTTTTATACAGTAGACTTTTGGTTTGTATGTTCTTTTTTGTTCATTTACTTTTTTATGGAATTGTTTTGAGTTTCTACTCACACTTGCTCTTCCAATATCTGTTATTCTATCGTGTATCCAATCTCTCTTGTTTTTTCTTAGAATTCTTAGGTTAAACAATGAGTATGTGAATTTTTGGTGAGACGATTATAGAGTATCTAGGTGTAGATGATTGTTTTGGGTATGGATGTGTTGTTGCGAATGACTTGAACGGGTTTGCATCGTGTATATGTTAGTATAAGAGGACATGGTGTTGTTGCCAATAGAAGAAAAGAAATTACTGTTGGAATGTGAGAGGTAAAAAAGGAAATCTTATATGAAATGATGAATTTGATTTTGTTGTTGAATGGATGGAATATTTTCTGCAAATCTAGAGCTAGTTCAGTAAGATGATGTTCTTAGTATGAGGCCGTAGTATGTCCAGATGAGTAATTGTTGTGGGTACGTGTTTGTTGTTTCGAATGATTTTTAGGAATCTTCTTGTGCGTATATTAGTTAAGGAAGTGGGCAGGATGTTGCAGTCATTGCAAGAAGGGAATAATTAAGTGCAATGACAGAAAAAAGGGGAATCAGTAAGAGTGTGAATTTTATATACATAGATGAGATTTTTCAGATAACTGATAATTTTCAGAATACCGTTTTCTGTTTAAGTATAGATGTAGCTACAAGTAACAATGAAGTCGAGGCCAATAAAAACTCAGAAATTGCATTTAAACGACTTGTCAATACATTACCATTTGGAATTCAACAACCACGGTTCAATACAGTAGAAGAGTTAGAAATAAGTGTAAGCATAATCCGATATAGGTCAACAAGAGCATTGAAACTATGAGTGGAGTATGGAATGGCTCGAACAAATGTGTAACGAATCACATAAAATTACATTAGCTTGAGCTGGAATTGTACATACAAAAAGAGAAAATAGCCGTCATTAGGAACATGCAACCCGCTATATTTTTATGTGCTGATTTCATATTCTGCGTTACCTAGCGAGTAAAAAATTGCAATTACCGGCTCATTCTATTTTTAAATTATTTATCCGGTATTTGGATATACTGAAAGATGCAACTATCTGTAAATGCTGTTCATGATGCCGAACACTGCTCTGTTCTCAGAAACAATAGTCTAAGAAAGTTGTGATCGCAGATAGGAAAGTGTTTTAGGGCATACCCGCAGTGAATGCAGCATTGGTCCGCGGCCGAAGGTGATGTTGTAAGTGAAACAAATTGTTTTGTTGCATGCACCCGTGCATGTTTAAAAGTTTAAACGGCGATTCGCACGTCTAGGGAAACACTCTGGCGCCGTGCGCCACTTGACGCGGCTGCCATTAATCACGGATGCGCCACGACTCTTTGCCATCGCCACGCCGCCGGACAAGCGCTAAACAGTCGTCGTTTCTATGACGTATAACACGGCACTTCGCGTTTTATCAGCTCGCTTATTTGTCTGTCGTAATTGCTACCCTAATTGATTACTGTTCTGCATGAGACTCGGGATAAAATCATATTTGTTAAGTTACTAAATTGTGAAACTTAAATTAATCCCGGCTACTGACAAATTGCGGACGTTTTTATTGTTCTATAAAATATTATTTGCCAGCAGCAACCAGGCTCCTTGATTGCCAGACAAGATTTTTATTTATTACCCCCAAAATTACCAAGTTTAAATTATGTCTTGTAGTTTTATTTTAATGCGACTTGACTTCGTTCTACAACAGTTTACATGATATACATCTAAAACAGAGCTTAGTCACGGCATCCAACTTCTACTTGAAATCAAACACTATTTAATAGGAAGTATATTTGAATGAGGGTAATTCTCAACCAATTTGATCATTAACAAACTTTCGAATGATGAATTCTATTTTTTTAGTGACTATTACAGTTGAAACTATTTCTTGCAAACAGAGTACCATTAACTGTAATTTTGTACTCGTAATCTACTTTTCCTGCAATCAAGATAGAACTATTTCAAGTGGTCTGCATTTTACTGCCATATGATTGCACTTGATAATGGCAAGTATTATTAAGGATCACTCCTTTGCTTCATCAACAATTCAAGCGTAATCGACTGTATTATGTAGAATTGTGTATCGAGTTTACTTAGAGAAGTATAAATACCCGAAATTACTCTCTTCAATATTAGCCAAAAAACAAAAAATTATGCAAATTTGGATGATAAATAAACACTCATACCAATAACTCTTGAAAACCTCACAGAATTAATATTTAATGTCCAAAAGTGGATAAAGTAATACAAAAGGAGCTCTACCTTTCCGATTGGACTTATCTCCAGTCGCAGACTTGTGTGAAATCGATGGTTTAGGAATAGCTAAAACAAAAATAAAAGTTGCAAGGGATGGATAAATATTCCTTACCGTCAGAAATACGAAGCAGTTTGGAAAACATTGAAGCGTTTACTTACGGTAGAGTTTGATACTCCCGTCTGTGTCGCCTAGTGAATTCTTCGAAACACATTTGTACGAACCAAAATCTGCTTGCGTCACAGCTTTGATGGTCAGCTTCATGTGAACTTTGTAGGCGTTGTCCAGCAGGACTGGCTCGTATTTTCCACCTGCGCCCAAAATTAGAAGATTAAGTCAATCACACCAAATTACAAGGGTATTATTTCAACTTATATAAACTCTTTTATTTTGCTTTCTCTCGTTACAAAATTCCATTGGCTACCTTAATCACTTGTAAAGCAACAAAGCAAACGTATTCTTATCCATATTTTATATGTGATACGAGGTCGGTTCAGGAAATACCAAACATTCCAAATTACGGAACGATGGAGACATTTGGTGAAATGCGGATTGTAGTATTGCATTGCATTTAATCTCAGCTACAACAGCTATTTTGTGGAGCAAATAAATAAAAACATGAGAATTTTAGTTTGTATCAACCTAAAAGTAAGTATAAACGATTTCATGAATACTTTTCGATATATCACTCGGCAAATAATAAGATACTAGCAATGTATGTAAAAAGGAGGACAAAAAAACAGAGCCACTGGTCTTCTACAAAGAAAGTAGAAAAAGGATGAACAAGGAACTAAATAGTTCCCTCAACATATATAAGGGATTGAAAGCACATTACCTCCTGAATTAATTTGGTGCCAGAAGTCAATTATGCGGATGATAATAGTATATTAGTCGGACATTAAACATTGAAGACACCACGGGAGTTGAGAGGACGATAATGCCTACGGTCATCGTACACACCTCAGGCCGGAGGCCCTCGGAAAGTACACTGATGACCTCAGGCATTATTGTCCTTTCAACATCCTTGATACCTTGATTAGTATGATAGGATTGACCAAGCAACCCAGACCAAAACAGGCTCTTCAATTACCTTGAATATTGAAATACTAGAGGTAGGTAATTTTGGCGTGAATTGCACTACTTTGTTCACAGTTCTCTGGATTTTTCGAAGCTTGTTTTCATCTGTGGAAAAGAAAGTAGAGCGCTAAATTTAAATCCATTTTTCCGCCAACCGTTCACGACTATTGTTGCCACAAGACTCGAGACCAGTCTCGATCTCGTCGCGTCTCGCTTCATAAAGTCGAGACTTGTATCGTAATCAGAATATATTTTGAAGTCAAATCTAACATACTTCCTCCGGAAGCCTTATTCCTGGAGCAAGTAGGTGAATAAATACTCACAAACTGCAGTATAATAAATAGTTGAATTAAGATGTTAGCTGATGGATAAATTTCCGATTGAGAACATTTTTTCTATAGACTCTTTCAGAAAATTCACCTTATATTCAGTCTATATAGGTTATGTGCAAGGGGGCGGAGTTTTAACAAATATCGATACGAGCGCTCATGGTGAGCACCATTGTCAGCATCGAACTCCATTTCTCAGAATACGTCATTGAGCTGTCATTGTGCATTGTAATTTAAGAGTGAAAATAATTGCATGTAAAACATAGGAAAACGATTGTTCTGTTTCAGGCTGTTGTGTTAAGGATGATTCAAGTGAAATATAGTTTCATAGATTTCATGTACCCAGTTTTAACATAAAAAACAAGTGGAATGGATCAAAGTGGTAAATAGAGTACTATCTGTCTTTCATTATTAATCTATATAACAAAGATGTTTGTAATTCAATTGTGAAATTACAAAAATTCATCATCGATTTGAAATTCATGAATTTACTTCTATCTCTAATTTGTAAGGTGTTTCAGTGATAGAAGTTTGTCGGATGCACGTCGCAATAATTTTGTTGTTAATATTGTCAGCAACATATTCGTCAACATGTTCAATATGGCGAAACTAATTTCACGCTTTTATTCAATGCTTCCTCGGTAAAAGAGATACAGTGTTTGATACATACAAACCTGATCCGCAAGATCATCGGCGTCATAATTCAAGGTTATCCTGTCAATTTGGACGAGTTGAGACGTTTTCTCTAATAGGTACGTTATAATTGAAAAAAAAATACTTAAACCAAATAATTTTAACGCACCTTTTATGCTATGCAAGCTATATTATACGCACACAGCTGAATTGAATAATATTAGTACATTCAAGAAATTATAGGTATGAAACAATGATAAAATGGGAGTTCAATCGTTCTCCATTGCCCATTAGAGGCGCAAGTAGACTTCATACACGTAGCCTATAACAATAGTTTTCAGTAAATTGTTTTTTCAAAGTTAGTTACTTGGATCTATGATATTTGGTATCAAATTGAAGCTCCTGCGAGTATAATTCTAGTAGAAGTGTGGAATAGGATATTTAAACGATTGTCAATTGTTTTCACACAAGTTATTCGAATGATGTCTACTTTGGTATCAATCTGAAGCTTCCGGGGAGATAGGTTTAGTGGAAATTTGAAATAAATAATCAGTGGAATCCACGTTGCCATCTTCAAATTACACTTCCGGGGATCAAATGGCAAAACTGTATGTTTCAATTGGTTCTTATGAATCAAGGACCTAGGAAATCTAGAAAGGACTCAAATATAACCGCCATCCGTCACTTTACATTGAAAGCCGCCAATTTGACAATGACAGCTGCCACTTTGATAACGACAGCTGTCATTTTGAAGTGGGCAATCAATTGGGTTGGTTGCATCAAAATTTTTAACAGGCTGTCAGTTATATTTCTGTTAACTCGAATTTCTATTGATGTTTATCTCCTAACGTTAAAATGACCATTTCAAATTGAATTCGTTGTAAAATTATATCCCGCTAAAAACATTTCCATGTAAAATGTTGCCAAGACTAGTAGCTCGCACTGCCCGAAAGTTATTAGATCTTATATGGAGCCAAGTTCATTTTTCTGGGTTTATTCTACTATTATCTATAACAAGAAGTCCCTATATGAGTTTTCAGACCTCTAGCATCAAAATTTGCAAAAATCCTATACAAATTTCCATCAATTAGTTTGAAGAGTTGGGAGGTGAAAGTTTCAGGTCTTAGAATTTTTTGTTGCTAGCATACCAAATTTCAGCTTTTTAAGACTTCGGGAAATACATTAAACATTTTGATGATCAATAGTGAGTGAGTCAGTGACGAAATCGAGGTTTTTCATATATCAATAGAATCTAAAGTATATGAGCTATGTAATCAAAACTTCACAAACTTGTTAATTCTACTATTAGCATCATATTCCGAGAATTTTGTATATCTGTTACGATCCAAACCCAAGTCATGAGGGTTTAAAATAGCGACGAAGCGCTTCGAGAAAAGGTAGGTAGTGCCCTTGCGCTCCGCTTGGCTCGTCTTGGTGGGGGCACTGCTTTGCCCCCAGATATGAGAATATCACAGCTTCTATTCAGATGATTAGGTTAGAAACACGTGATCAAATATTAGACTATGTGATTAAAATTAACAATGCTTGCAAATCTATGAAACAGCGATGTAACCGGCCATGAAATTTATGGTTGAGGAAGTACTGTATGGCCGCAGCAGATTTGATATGATGAGATTGTGCAACAGGACGAATCCTAGTGCTAGCACATAGACATAATAGAACAAAATATTATTGTACTATAATTGATTTTCACTGAAAATACGTTTCGTTAATCGATTTGTATAAGATTCCTGGTTATA
The DNA here is from genome assembly GCA_963989225.1 of Dromius quadrimaculatus. Lineage (NCBI taxonomy): Eukaryota > Metazoa > Arthropoda > Insecta > Coleoptera > Carabidae > Dromius > Dromius quadrimaculatus. The sequence goes on from OZ022335.1 coordinate 20,170,808, forward strand.
TTCCTGTATCTCATCTAATTTCATACAGAATTATATCAGATTAGATTGCACTACACCATAGTAAGAGAAAATCAATACTATTCTCTCATAAATTTCAATAATTTGAGCCATATAGCTCATAATTCAGAGTCAATAACATAGCTTCATTTGAAAATTTGGTTTTACTTCATCCACCTCTAAGTTTGATGATATAATCATCGCAAACAATGCTTAAACTAAGCATGTAGCCATCTTGGATATACTAGATGAACGGTTTCGTAACCTGGACTCAGTCCGAATGAATTTATGATGAAAATGATTTAACCCTAGTGTGATGTAAATAATATTGGAAGTTGGAGGAAAATCAATGTTTTGTACCACACCGTTCAAAAATGTATTTTTATATTTTGTTGACCGGTTTCGGCTACTGAGTAGCCATCTTCAGAACCGAGACTACAACAAAAAGATACATGAATATTTGAAATGCTAATTTAAAACAAACACAAATACAAATTATACCGGAGTATTTGAAACAAACCGGGTAACAGTTTAGCTAGTAATTTATTAGAGAAAATAACACTAGGGTCGGTCTGATTACAATACTTTTAGGTCACACGTTTTAAACTAAATAAACATTTTATGCAAAATTGACAATGCTTCAAAAAATATCAACTCTAAAACAACAAAACATATATTCTAAGGCAGAGCCCGCTTGCATAGTCCAACCAGGCAACTATTCCTATTCTAAGGATAAAAGCGCTTGGCTACAAAATGTAATTTAATGATTATACTCACAGTATATAACTACCAGGATTCAAAATATGGTTCAAATTTTGTAACGTAGATGAACGGTTAAACGTTTTACTAGTATGAATAAAATAAAATATAAATAAATTTGTAGAAAATAGGAGTATATATCTCAAAAAATTCTTTTAATAATTAAAATATGTCAATAAAAAACAAAACACTGTGTAATTTTGATCATTCAGACATAGAAATTTATTATTTTTAATGAATCTTTTAACCACCAAAATCTCCAAAAAGTCTGAAGTTGAACCATATTTATGTATATGTAAAATTTCGAAATCTTTATCAATATTAAAATCGTGTCCAGTATCAAGTGAATGTTCTGCGAAACTTGAATTCCAGCACGCGAGTCGTAGACAGCGTTCATGTTTTTTGAACCTAGTTATGAATATCCTCCCTGTCTGACCAATGTAAGCTGCGTTACAGCTGGCACACTTTAATTTATAAACCCCAGACTTATGTGTCAAAATTTGAGTAATAATTTTCTTGCAAAGTTCTCTTTTCAAATTACTTAATGGTTTGAAAACTATTTTCATGGTATAATTTTTGAAGAAATTTCCAATTCTGTAAGATATGCTCCCTAGGAACGGCAGGGAGAATATGAAATTTTTTTTCTCAAGAACTAAATTTTGAGAATATGCTTCTTTCAGTTGCAGTTTGTAACATTTCCTGCCAATAAGCTTATCAATAATGTCAGGATGGAAATTATTTGCAAACGCAATTTGTTTCTAAATCTTAGTTTTAGAAGTAATTTCTTCATTTCTCAAACCATAAGTGAGCATTCGATGTTTGTGTGATTGAAATATTGCAAATTTATGTTTTGAATAATGATTGGAGTCATTAATAATTGAGTCGATCGTTTGTGTCGGTTTTCTGAAAATTTTTAAGGATGTGTGGTTATTTGAACGTGTAATCTTAATGTCCAAGAAATTGATACTCATATTTTGTTCTATTTTGATTGAAAATTTTATATTGCTATGTATTTCATTTAGTTCACCATAAAATATACGAAGCATATCTATAGTGCCAGTCCAAATGCACAAAGTATTGTCGACGTAACAATACCAAAAATTTATATATTTCGAAAAGTCTGAAAGATTTTGAAATATTGGGTTCTCGAAATGTTTCATGAGAATTTCAGCCATTGTACCAGACAGAGGAGAACCCATAGCTAAACCCACAATTTGCTTATAGTATTTGGAGTTGAAGATAAAGAAGTTTTGTTGTAGACAAATATGTATAAACTGTTAACCATATTTTTTCAAATGAAGTTGAGCTTATGTGGATATAACTGACAAATAAAAATGCAGGTTACCTTTTCTCCACTTATTTATTCTTAATACTAATGTACATTTTAACAGCAAAGCTGTCATCATCAGAGTACAAATCGATACAAAAATTTAAGAGAATTTAAATCAAAAGCTAGTACAAAGTGCACCTCCAAAACGGTGGGTGGAGCTTACGACTACAGATGTTGACAGAAACAATAGTGTTCACAAAAATATACAAAACAGTAATAAATAAAGGGATTGAAAGATCAGAACTGTAAAGTCTTTAAAACAATAACAGTAAAGTTCGTAGAAGATCATAGCCCTACAATTTCAAACTATCAAACTAATTTTAACAGTAGATTTTCTCATGGCGAAAGATCGAGATTTAGTAATTCATTCTTATGTTTCTTCATGTAAATGGCTCCCAGAGTATATAAATTTCTATAGTTGTTACAATTCTTAAAATGTTTCAAATAGGTTTCTTCAAATATATGGCCTGTGTCTGGTAATGATATATCATAACCAGATTCAAAGAGCATATGTATCATGTCAAATGTAAGAACATTCTTAAATCTGCCCTAGCTTCTCACAGCCATGACACAGGCCATATATTTGAAGAAACCAATTTGAAACTTGTTGAGAATTGTAACAACTATAGAAATTTATATACTCTGGAAGCCATTTACATGAAGAAACATAAAAATTAATTAGGTAATTTCGATCTTTCGCTATTAGAAAATCCACTGTTAAAATTAGTTTAATAGTTTGAAATTGTAGGGCTATGATCTTCTATGAACTTTACTGTTATTGTTTTGAAGACTTTACAGTTCTGATCTTTCAATCCCTTTATTTATTACTGTTTTGTATATTTTTGTGAACACTATTGTTTCTGTCAACATCTGTAGTCGTAAGCTCCACCAACCGTTTTGATTGGTGTACTTTGTACTGGCTTTTGACTTAAATTCTCTTAAATTTTTGTATTGATTTGTACTCTGATGATAACAGCTTTGCTGTTGAAATGTACATTAGTGTTAAGAATAAATAAGTGGAGAAAAGGTTACCTGCATTTTCATTTGTTAACCATATTGTTAGACCATTGCGAATTGAACAACATGTCCTTGATTGAAATTTTTGTCTCTGAAAAATTGTGGATCTCCTCTATTATTGGATTAGCTTGTTGGATTAGCTTGATTATCACTTTCAATTTCAGCACTTTTTAATTTTTCTAGTCTGTGAATTTTATGGTTAAGCACGATGATGTTTGAAATCGGATTCAACTCATATTTTATGATTCTCCTGATTTATCAATAATTAAAGTAATATAATTTCATTCTATTGCTACTATTTCATGATATACAAATGTCAAATCTGACATCAAGCTAAGGAAACTGACTAAACCCTGTCTCTTACTTCTGGAAGACTGTCTTCAACGATGATAACATTGAATCACTTCTTTTATTATCCGATAGGTGGTGCATGTGTTGAAATAATGGCGTCTAAAAACAATCTTTACAAATTAAAACTAAACCTCAGAGCGACTGTTGGTATTGCAAATTCGACGTAGACTGTACGCTAAGTTTATCCAACACGCAAGCGCGTTGTACGTGATCACGTGATAATAACTCCCATAGCTGCTCAGCAAGGTGAAAATAATTCAGAAGACACATTATTTGTAGCGTAGTATTTTTGTGGTTCTCAACGATTGTGAAGTGAGCTAGAAGCTCAAGTCTGAGGGTTTATGACCTAGTTTTAAACATAACTTTGCGCACCAAACACACAAATACATATTGTGGGTAGAATTCATAGCAAATAATAATCAGGTGGAACAAATTAATTCCCGCATGTAAGAATATGTAATTTTAGAAAATCCTGGCGAGACTGACCTACTCTCTCTTCTCGTGGCAACACTATTCACGACTTATTGTAAAGGGTTTCAGGAATATATCTTTCATGAGGCAATGAGAATACCGCTGGAAAAGGGTGTGAATTGGACAGAGGAGTACTTTGTAAGAAACAAAGATCAACAATTTGTAAAATCAATCAAAAAGCCTTTTTTTCCGGGCGGACCTCATACTATTTACTTCTTGGCGTAAAATGAGAATATAACATTCACTAAGGAATATAAAAGGACTACAAATTTATAAGACAACCATTTATCAACATTTTAATTAACTAGTTACACACAGCAGCAGAATAAATGACCACATAGGTTTGCATTACATCGTTATGCGTATATTCATTTGTTCGAGTTCATGGAAACAAAGTAGATAGCTTGTTAATTGTTTGAATGTGAATGTAGTATAATAGTATCCTCTTTTATTTTGTTGAACACATGCGTCACGTACACTTGTACCAGACGATAAAGGTAATAGAACTCAAAGTAATTTGCTGAATTGAATTGTGGAGACATAGAAAAACATAGAAGCTCATCATCACAACCGCTTCTTCATAATACCCTCAATAATGTACGGGAATACTTTTATTGGAACTATCCTATTTTTCGACGAAGTATCTTGTGAAATATTGTGGGAGTATAACTGAAAATTTTTCTTGTCTATTCTGAGCTCAAAGCTCAGAGACGGCACTAGAAAATGAAATATAGCAAGCATTTGTTTGATATTATTTATACGACACGTCTAGTATTTTCTAGATTTGCATTTGTTCTTTTGTTGTCTGCTGTATACAAGAATTTTATTACACTGTCTTCCAGCTTAGACTAGAGCAATAGCTTCAAATAGAGCACAATTCTCTGCTGCCGATTTTTTCAAGCAGCAATTTTTCACAGCACCACCCATAATTGAATGCAAAGAGATCAATGAAATTTATAATGAGGTCCCATTGAATGTTTGACCTTATCAAAATGAACGAAATAAAGTTAAGCAAAGTCCAGCTCAAACATCGATTAACTCCGACATCGCTAAAACACGAGAAATGCCGTGGATCGGTGCAATCAAGCCCTAGTTCAAAGCGAAGAATTTAATAGTTCTGAATCGGGTATTAGAGGGTGCAAATGCAGCATACAATCAAAGTTTTACGTCGCAAAGGCTTCAACTAATGCGAGTTATATAAGTTGGCACGCGATTAGGTCACTTGGGGCTGATTGACTCAATTATATTACTACATTAAACAAATCATTACTTTCTTCCACATTATAACATGACAAAGTAAACATTCGCCTTACGAATCGATCCTGATTTCATGAAGACTGATGCATGAATTTATTTAATCAGATTATACAAATATAGCAGTCGATAAACCAATTATTTTGTTTTCCAAATCAGCTGAGAGATAAGGAGTGGAATATCCAATTATTAATCAATCATCAAATTGAATTAATTATGATGTAGATTGATTTGAAAATGAAAGACAGATTTATTTGTGATATGAATAGATTCAGATTGTATTTTTCGATAAATCTTGTCTTGGATGGAATAAGATTTTGCACCGATGGTAGTTTCTGACTGTAATCACAAATGTATGAAACAATCAATATTTGTCACACCTCTGTATCACATGACTATTATTTGAAATTGTGTTACAGTGAACATGGCTGAAACTGATTTTTCACATGTTCCCATCTTGAAGATGAAGTGACACTTAGCGAGGAGCATGTGTTATACGTCTACCAGACCTACTTACAGTTACTATGGTTACAAAAATGGTCGCACTTGTTACGGTTATAAAATGACAGTGTTATACTTTGTGTTATTCGGTGTTGTCACCGTACTTAAGACCTCTGAGTTCCCAAAGCGTTATGTTATTATTTAAGAGTAGGTAGATGAAATTTTATAGTGCTATTATCTTCATTCACATCATCATATGAAGTGATAAAAATATTGTTTGGTTTAACTATTCCTTTGTAAAACTGCCTTAATTCGTAAATTTAGAACGTGTATGTAACATTCAAGTATTGTTTATAATTTTAAATTAGGATATCGTCTTTGAACCAATTTTTATTCATTAAACTAATAGTTCAGCAAAACTATAGTAAAAAATGTTCGTGCAAAATTAATATGCTTATCACTGTTCGCCAAAACTTTGTCCGATTATTTATTTTATGTGTAACAAATGGTTCAGTTATCTACTTAGCAATACAACTATTTTGATTCAGAATTATACAGGGTGTAACTGAACCTTTATAACAAAATCTGATGGTATATAGTATTGGACGTACTGATCATGAATCAAAAATAATTTTGCTGAAATTCGTAAAAACAGCAGAAGTTTGCAAAAATATAACATTTTGGGTACCGCTGATTGTCATAGATACTCCTATATGAAATGAATAAAAAACTATGCCACACAATATAGACATGCGTAATTTGCCATCAGTAAATCAATTGAATCAATTAAATAATAATATTTTTATCAACTGCAGATTGAATAAAATTTGTTCTACACAAGATTTCACATAAATGTAAAGGAAAGAATTGGGAGACTATAAATTTATAAGAATTGCTTAAAATTGTTGCCGTTCACAGCAACACACAATGCAGTACGTTGAATGATGTTAACGGTACAAGCTTGACAGAGGTAATTGTGGTAATTGTGTTCTTTTATTATTTTTGCGCTATCTCCAATACGCTGTTGCAGATCTTCAATACTTTGCGACGCATCTTGGTTATTGTTGTTATTATTATTATTATTATTATTATTATCATACACTACCTAACAGGCATAAGCCCAGTAAAAGGGTAGGAAAATAAAAATTACAAAAAGTATTTGGTTACAAAAATTAAATATCTAACAAAAAAAAAAAAATATATATATATATATATATATATATATATATATATATATATATATATATATATATATATATATATATATACTAATGTGAATAGAAAGCACAAAAAAAAGAGAAATTACATCAAATTTGAATCCAAAATTCTACAAAAACTAATAATCGAGGAAGAAAAAATATCAATTGAGTCAGAAAGTTTATTGCCTAACCTAAACATGCGGTATAAAGGTGATTAGCATAGAATATTAGTGCGCGCAGTGAGTTCACTGAAACAAAATTTAGAGCGAGTTCGAATAGCCGGCACATTGAAATTAATCAGACTCAAGCATTGCGGATCATCAATAATATTATGGATGAGTTTGTACAGGTGAAGCATGGTGTAAAAGTTTTTTCTATGAGTTAGAGACTTAATATCAAAAATAGACGATAGTATCTCATATGATACACGGTGATCAGGCTATGTCCTCATAATTTTATAATAAACATATTTTAAGAATTTTTTTTGAACTGATTCGATCAGATCAATATGAACGCTATAAGAAGGTGACCAGATTATTGCACAATATTCAAGCTTAGATCTGATCAAGGAAAAATAGAGTGAAAATATGGCTCTGATATTGGTAAACGAACGAGTAATATGTAAAACAAAACCAAGTATTTTATATGCTGAAGATGCAGTTTGCTGAATATGCGGTATAAAAGTTAGTGCAGGATCAAAGAGGAGATTTTTCTCCTGGTAAATGATACTACTTCACACTTCGACACATTGAGAAATAATTTATTTGATTTACACCAATTATCAAGTTTAACAAGATCATTTTGTAAAATAAGGGCATCATCAGGTGTTACTATTGTACGAAATATTTTAAGATCATCAGCAAACATTAGGACATTACTAGAGAATATGTAGGAAATATCATTTATGAATAGAAGAAAAAGAAGAGGTCCTAAATTAGAGCCTTGTGGCACACCTGAAGGAATATTAAAATAAGTACTATTATGATCAAGGAATTCAACAAAAAGGAAACTATTTTTCAAGTAAGAAGTAAGTAGAGATATTAGATCAGGTGAGAGTGAAAACATTTCTAATTTATGAATAAGTACGCGCTGATCAACTCTGTCAAAGGCCTTTTCAAAATCAGTGTAAACAGTATCAACAGGAATATTTTTATCTAAGGCAGAAGATATGTAATGGGTGAAGTAAGAAGGATTTGAGGCAGTGGAACGTTTAGCCATGAAGCCATGCTGATGAATCGATATTAAATTCTTCACACTATTGAAAATATGCTGGTAAATTAAAGTTTCAAATATTTTACCGAAGTTAGACACAATAGATATGGGGTGGTAATTTTTAATATCAGTCCTATCACCAGATTTGTAAATGGGTATGACTCGTGCAATTTTCCATATATCTGGAAATGTGGAAGTTCTGAGTGAAAGATTAAATATATGTGAAAGTGCTTCAGAAAGAGGATGAGAACAATCTTTAATTATTATATTGGGCACTAAATCAGGACCGCAGGATAAATCTGGCTTGGTTTGATTTAATTTAAGTCGAATTTCATCACGTGAAAGAAAAGTAAGTATTACCGAGACATCCGATGAGATGCACAGATTAGGCAATGGATGATTACATGATTCAACAAAAACACTAATAAAATGAACAACAAATTTTTCAGCTATATCTAGAGGTTTAGTAAGCAACTCATCATTGAAATTCATAGAAGATGGGAAAGATGATGTTTTCTTATGTGAGTTAACATAATCCTAGATTTTTTTTGGGTTAGTTATAATAGAGTTTTCACAATCAGTTACACAATGAGCATACGCTTTTTTTAAATTCAACTTAATTTTAGCACGGAGCCGGTTGTATTGAACACGATAACTAGAAACATTAGGAAATCTTCTATGCAACTTCAAATAATGAACTTTTCTCCTAATATCAGCTCTAATCTCTGAAGTATACCATGGCGGTTAGTATTTTTTTATGTTAACAGGTACACAAGCATTGAACATAGAATATAAACTAATGACTTTAAATGACCCCAAAAATAAAAATCAATAGGATTAAGATCTGGTGATCTCGGAGGCCATGGTACAGGACCACCACGCCCTATCCAACGACCTTCGTATGCAGTATCTAGATGCTCTTTCACAAATCTGCTGTAGTGCGGAGCTGCACCGTCATGGAGAAACCATGCATGCTGCCGAACATCTAACGGAATGTCCTCTAACAATTCTGGTAGAGTGTTTTATTAAAGCACCAAGTAATCGTTACCATTCATACTCCGAGGTAAAATGTATGGTCCAAGTAGAGTACCATTGACAATCCCAACCCAAACATTCAAAGAGAATCGATGCTGGAAATCATTTCTTCTAATAACATGTGGGTTCTCTCATGACTAGTAAAGTGAATTGTGGAAATTATAAATACCATCTCGAGTGAACAAGGACTCATCGGAAAAAAGCTACATTCATTGTGAAATTTTGGTCTTGAGCATGTTGGTGAAGAAGCCATTGGAAGAAATTCACTCGCTCGAGGTGGTCACGTTGCATCAGATTTGGAAATCTTCGGTAATGGAACGGATGGTACCTTAAGTTCCGAAGAGTTTTACATACAGTCATATGAGAAACTTCTTGTCCCAAGTTGCGTGAAATTTGGCGAGTACTAATTGTAGGATCAACATCAATTATATCCGATAAAACATTTTCAAAATTTTGTCGGTATCTTTGGCGTCCTCCACTACTACCAGGATTAGGTCGAAGTGATCTTGTATCACGAAGACGCTGTAGTAGTCTTCCAAACATTCGATAACTGGGATGCCGTCTGTCAGGATAACGTTCTGCATACAAACGCTGCGCTGTTCTTCCATTTTACCTCACTTCTACGTATACTATTATCATATTATTCAGTTCCAAATCACTGAATGCAATATCCATTCCAATTTTTTTTTTTTTCGAAATTAATAACAATATCATCAAACACTGTTTTACTTTACAAACTTTAAACTTTTGCCGACTGAAATTAATAGAAAATTATTGGGTTTATTCATGTATCATGCAATATCTATTTGATATGTAATTAGTTGTTGGGTAATGTCAACTAGTTATGTTGTAATTCTACAAGAAACTATCAACCCAGTGAACCAAATCTGTTCATTTGATTCAAGCCATTTCCCAATCTTCGAATTTCAGCGAATTTTTTTCAGTACGTCCAATACTATATTTTGTTACAAAGATTCAGTTACATCCTGTATATAACACATAGAAGGCATGATACAATTCTCACACTTTTCTAAATTATTGGATTGAGGCATCAGTACGAAACAATAGTGCAACCCTGTCCTCTTATCAATTGTTTTGATGCTTAGGTCCTCGAATTGACCACCATTTACCATAGCTTTGCCAAATATCTCATTTTATGTGTAACACCGGAAATTAAATATTTGGAAAATCGTTCAATTCGCAAGAGAAATGATAGAAAGTATCAGCTCAAACTATTGGGACAACTCAATCCATGTCTGATAAACAGCAAGGAATTTTCAACAAATAATTGAGCTTCAAAGTAATTGACCTCACCATAAACAGATGCATTACAAACAAAAACAACAAACAAAGTGAAGATCCTTGTAACGTGACATCCAGGTTAACTAGCTTTAGAACCAAGAGCCTTCAAGTCCGTACAAGCAATGTTAACTTACTTTGTGGAACAATCTCGCCTTTTTCTCTTGTCCAGTAGTTGATGGACTTGGGATAAGCTTCGGAGTGGCACTCCAGTGTCATCTGCTGACCCTCGTACGCGCCCACCAGCTGATTCTGGATCCAGATCATTGGAGGAACTGAAACAAATAATGGGATTTGTATTACTCGGGAAATGAAGCTCATCATCGTCCTCCATTAGAGCTATAATACATTTATCCTGAATCAGAACATGTGATCCCAAATTAGTTGGATGATTTTAATAAGTAAAAGGACGCGAATAAAATATTAATATCTTTTCGTGTAATATTGCAGCCTTTGTTCTTGACACGCGCCAAAATTGCTTTGCTCGAGTATCACTTCAGTCTTCCAATAAAAATTACTTTTTCATATGAAAGGATTTAGTAAATATATTTTTCATTAGTTGATCAATTTGATTTCACGGGACAGTTTGATGATTGCTAAATTTTTGTTTATCGTGGAAATTTGACAAACAAATAATCGTTTCCCTTCTGGGTACTTACAGTGAACGATGAGCATGATCCGTTTGCTGACCGACGGCGGGACGCCGTTGGAGGCTATACATAAATAAGGACCCATGTGCAGTCGGTTCACTCTTGTGATATTAAAGACGGACCCTTCTACGGTGCTCACTGTGAACAGAATTCCAACGTTTAAGAACAGATTGAGCGATTGCTCATGTATCGATTAGATCATGTGTCTGCTTTATTATTAAAAGCTTTTACCAGGACCGGATTAACAAACCTTAAATACCTATTTGTACCGTTTTGCCACAGGAGGGATTAGTAGTGTGTTTACAAGAATAACATTAAAGTGACTACAAAGAAAGGTTTCGAAGACGTGTACAGATGGCATTTTGAAATTAATATTCAGAAACAATTGAGTTTACGCGAAGAAACATGTGGAGTGAGTAAAATCAGATTGAAGCTCATTCACATTTGTAGTATGCATAAATAAGTTTTAAGAAAGAGTATATAAGTCCTGTTGTTGCATAGGGATCCGGATGCCATCCATATATCAATTGATTTTGTGGAAACATAGGATGAGATTTGCATATTTCAATACTTATCCCCACAAATATAAGGTCCATTCTTGACCAGTTGGTTCAAATAACAAAACTTAAGGATGTCTCTTATGTTTATGTTCATAAATTATTTAATAACAAATAAATATATTTGTCCTATAAATAGAGTCATTTCCTGATAACTATATTTATACAACATATTTTGTTGAGAAATTGAGTTTGCTTCCAATATTAGTCCCCAGTTGGCAGTACCTGTCAAACACATTCTTCGTACACCTATTTATTTCAATAAAAATATTGATTACACGTGTTTTTTCAAGGGAAAATGATAAACATGAGCAGTTCACAATGTAGTCATCAAAATAACGGAAATGAGATACACTCTTTTGAAACTAAAAACAAATGTTTGTTTTTCGAAATGAAATGCGACATATCATCTCCCGCATGTGCTGTCAACAGGTAGTCAAATCATAAAGCTGAATCTTTATTTTATTGCACGCCTATGCAATTCCGTATCTTGACTGTATTGCAAAAGTGAAGCTAAAATTGTAATATTGTGAGAGAGAGAAGGTAACTGAGAGATAGGCAGAGGCGGGCCCATGTTTGTAAGGAAGTAAATGGCGAGTTTCGCTCTATTTAGTATTTTCATGTGGAAATATATTGTAAAATAGGAAGAAAATGTTTTGTGCCAAATTGTAATAGTAAGTACAGAACTTGTAGGGAGAAATATTGTCTTTTTTCTGTACCCAAAAATGATATATTATTAAATAAGTGGCGCAAGAACATAATACAATAGAATAGAACAATGGAAATTACAGATTACGTTTGTGAAAAACATTTCAGAGAGCAGAATATTATAAAAGTATGGTCGTCTAGAGCTGTAAAAGTGAGTAGAAATTATTTCAAAATTATAATAGCAGATCTACTGACAATTCTATGTTACAAGTTGAAAGGTTATATCAATGTTTCAAATTATTAAACGTATATAACCTAGACTTTTAGTGAAAAATTCAACTTCCAGGAAACTTCTTGTCAATAAATTTATTAATTCATAAAACTTATAAATTTACACAGAACTGCAACATTAATTTCTCCAATTTTCATCAATATATAGAAGTTATTGAGAATACAATTGTCAAAAGTGAGCGAATCAAGTGTTCTTGTTAGCCCAGTGGCATATTAGAATAGTTTTTTATTCGTCCTGTGCTACTTTCAAAAAATCAAAATTAACAATAGTATATTGTACAACAAGTGCGGTAAATTGTCGATTGCCCACGAGAACTCAAGCGGGCAACTGACAACACCGCACGAGTTGCAGATGTTATTTTTTATTACGAATGCGGGTAAATACTATCTTGCGCTTGTTTTTTTCCGGGCGGTAAATTATACTTGGCGCACGCAGAAGCCAAAGAGCCATTTCCGGAGAAATATATGTGAAATAATACTTATCCTGCATGAGTAATAAAAACTATGTTTAAAGTATTTACTGATAGAATAGAGTCAAGTAATAGGACTTTTATCGCGCAGTTTAATTTAATAACTTTTTTTACACCAGAAATTATGTCAAAAACTGTTACTTCTTGAGAGACCGTAGATGTATATTATATTTTTGTTAAACTTTTCGTTAATGTTCAACAAACAAAAAAATTTCTGCAGAGCAGCATTTATTATTTTTACCTTTCTTCTAGTGAATAAAAAATTGTTTGTGTATATTTTTTCAATTTTATCACACCCATTGTAGAATAAAATATTCATCAAATTATTTATGTTCCTATTATAATTCATAACAGAAAACTCGCGTCCAAAGAAACGTTTATAAAACATGTTTCATCATAATGTACTAATTCATTGCAGGTTTTAATGTATAGAAATGCTATTTTTTTTTACTTTTGCCTTTCATTCAATAAATAGTGTAGTATTTAACGTGATGAGAATGAGAAATATATCTGGCAATTGTATTTTATTGAAAATAAGTGAAATATAATCTTATTTCTGCATATGACGCACGCAAAGCTGGGCCCGCTTTCGCTATCTCTCTCACAGCTGCCGCATTACATTCTAGGCTTCACGTTTTCCAACTGAGTGTCCGCTCCTTTATTATTCTCCTTCATGCTTTATTGTAATTCGAATTTGAACTGAGACCATAATGTTATCAATAATATTGAAGTGAAAATTATGCCAAAGCAAGATCCTCTCTTCAAATAAGAACTACACTCTACAATCTGGAGAATAAATTTTGGGCATGATCTAATTCTCATTTAAATAGTAGGGAAGTGTTTTTGGAATGAAAAAAGGCTCTTCTCTTCAATCTGTTAGAGTATGTACTCTCTAATGAGTACATCTCCTCGAATGCCTAAATAACTTATGTTTGGAGAATTATCAAGAAATTTGAATTTGACTCCTTACATTTTGATGTAATGGTTTGAATACTATATAAAAATACTGTCACAAATATGAAATATTTGTAATAATTAGATCCAATAGTTATTTATTTTAATTCGCTGTAACTGTAATCCAAGATAGTATTGACAAAGTCGATGTTCAATTGTCGGACATGATTGACAGGTTATGGTCACTAGATGTCCGGTGATTGCCAGGAAACAACTGTTAGACAATTGAATGTTGGCCCATTGTTGGCTCAGGTATATTAGAGCGTAAGCTAGGAGAGGAATTCAGTCAGTGGTTCAGTACGAGTAACTGTAAGCGATATTGTGAATATACGAGTTTGTAAAGTGAAGATTCACACTATTCTAAATAAGATTTGTTACAATACACTCTACATCCCTTAAGTATTCCAACTAGGGTGTCTAGTAAATTCATGAATATGTCATTGATTTCGTACAAAAACTTTATATTCAAATGAAAATTACGAAAGGACTGGAGACGCTATTTGACTTAAGATCACAGATTCGGAGTCTATAAGGTCGAATCAAGTCAATTATATGAGTAACTTAGTTTTTCCCATTTTATAATATATTTTTGAAAGGTGGACAAAAACCTTGGAGCTTTCCTCTCGAATTTCCTTGAAATTTTGTATTATTCCTTTGAGAATATACCTTTTGATGAATAGTATCTGATCCATTCTATTGAGATCTTTACGAGATGAATCATCCTCTATAATTATTGAATAATTCATATCTCAAATAAGGGTAGAAAAGTTGATTTTATTTATTTATTAATTTCCGACTAGTTTATTATTGTTGTAATAATAATACTCATTCCAGGTTAATCACGTAACAAATAATATCTCTCCACATAATCCTCCAAAATAATGCCCAAGGGCACTATTTTGAGGAATAACAAACAAGTTTCCAAGTTACAGCAAGTAACTAGAATGATTTCTCTGGCAGAAATCACAATGGCAGGACATACATCGCTGAAATTTTTGATTGAAATAGTACAAAAGTCGCACATTGAACATTGAAGGCACCACGGGAGTTGAACGGACAATAATGCCTACAGTCAACGTACACTGTTGACCTCGGGCATTATTGTCCTTTCAATACCCTTGATACCTTAATTACTATCATATCAAGATATAAATTTTTAAGTTTGTTCCTATCCTTATAGCATTATTATTGGAAATTGGTTGGTTGAAAGGATCGGAATAAGTCATAGTCATTGTAGACAAAGTTCATTTAGACGTTTTGGTTGTCACAGCAACCATCTTCAGCGAATGGATAATATTTTTTTTGATGAATAGATTCCTAAAGAGAACATTGATATCGTTTCCTTTTAACACATTTTAAAAATAGCGGAATGCACAGTTTTCAACCAAATTGATAAAACAAAAATTTGTAGTCACATGGTCATGAAAAAAGTTGAACAGTAAAACAAACTATCACCTCAAGTGACTGGTCAAAAGTTCCAGATCAGATTGTCAGAATATCAAGATTCTTGACCAGTCACCCGAGGTGATAGTTCGTTTTAACTTCAGAACTGTGCAATTCGCTCTTTTTAAAATGTATTGAAAGGAAACGATATCAATGTTTTCCTCAGGAACCTATTTATAAAAAAAAAATATTATCCATTCGCTGAAGATGGTTGCTGTGACAACCGAAACGTCCGAATAAACTGTGTCTACAATGACTACGATTTAGTTCGATCCTTTGAACCAACCAATTTCCAATAATAATGCTATAATATCAAGAGTCTTATGAATTTTGGGATTTGTATCTTTTGATCATGTCCCTTAGTTGACTTTTTGCTACAACCAGCTATTTTCAAATTTGCTAGTCAAACATGCAGGCCCTTGGTACAACAATTAGCCGATGCCAGATAGCTTAATTGTTGCCAAGTTTATTTGATTTCCAACTTGAAAAGGTAATGAGAGTGAATATTGATCTAGGCAAGCCGTAGAAAATCTCATAATCTGACTGAGATTCGAACGATTTTTATCTATTCATATTACCAATTTTTGTCCTGAATTCGTTCAAATGTGATGTACAACTTTTCTATATATTCTTCGAATCTAAAAAAAATCTCTAATGGCTGAAATGCTCCCTCGGAGGTTCAAATAATTCCTATCGGAAGAACTGTTGATGAATTCAACTTGATCTCTTCATATTTTGATCATTTCGATGAGAATTAATACCAAAATATACTTTTTGCACGACTGGGCGTTTTTATGTGTTTACCAGCCTTCTATTTGAGGTGATGCGTTTATTTTACCATAAAACTGTGGTTACTATAGTTATGCTAACTAACCGCCCATGGGCAAAGGCGGTAAGTGAAAAATTGTGGATTTTCACAAAAAATATTCATTTATTTGTCTTTATTTGTATTGAATATGATGTCAAGCTTGACAGCTGACAGCAAATAAACAATCATTAGTAGTACCACTATTTGAAAAAGAAAATTCGGATCCATATTTTGGGCAGATCTTCCAATCATGCAAAAAGTTTAGTAAGCATCATGGTCAATAAGTACAGTACCGATTTCGTTTAATATTCGGAAACTTCGGCAAGACTCGGTCTCCAAACTATTATTCTCAATCGGTAAGCTGTACTTACTGACTTTAATACTTGAACAATCATTATTTTCTCCCAGTATTTTTACTGAGGTGTGAATGAATTAATAATTATGTCAAAATTGGCACGAAAACTTGATATTTAAAAGTGAGTTGCGCAAGATCTAGAGCCTCTATTCAAATTTGAATTGCAAATTTGGAATCTAGATGGTCGAGTTCTGAAGTCGACATAAAACAGTCTTTCAAATTATAATTTTGGAATAAGTATTTTTCAAGTGAAAAAAGGGTTTTTGTGTCCGATTTACGTGTTTAGTTTATAAATCTTATGCAAATATTTCTTTAGATGAATGGTGAACAGAGAAAAGGTTCACAGCAGTAGTTTTTACTAGTCAAGAACTGAGGTAGTAAGCCTAATAAAAATACAGAAGACAATAATATATCCGTGAAACATAATGAGTGAAGAATTGGAACACTTGAACGTCTCAAACAAATTCTAATACAAGAATCAGTGTTTTCACCCTAATGCTGAAGTGGTAAGCAAATGTAAATACTGCGAAGCTATCTTATTGACTCTTTATTGTTCGTCTTCAAGCAGAAGAAGGACTCAATTGGTTGCAATCTAAAAATAACTATTTGCGATATATTTTCAATCGATCAATAAGACTTTTGACTTGCTTTTCAGTAAGTATTCGAAATTTGAAATTTGTGGGTTCTGTCCTGGATAGTTGAGGTAATCAAGAGGTGCTCTTCAACTTTCATGTATAATTCACGGGTCTATCTCCCAATTCATTGCGGTCCCGTTCTTTAGTTTCAAATTGGCAAAATACTTCAAGTACGACTGTAAATACACGAGCTGAAAGACATTAGGTATTTAATGTTGAATTGATCATTTTTCCTCCAACCATCTCTTGAGGTCGATATACTACTTGCTGGTAGCTTTTCGTAATAAATTCCGGTATTCCTTAAGTTTTGTCCCACACGTAGCTCCAAAGTTCTTGTCGTAAATAAATAAAGAAGTGAAGTTACACTCTTCAATTTTCTCAAATATCTTAAAGCAAACCATCAACTTCCACCTTTGAGTACTAAAAAATTAAAGCTGCAATTGGAACGAGCCCTGCCACGTGACGAGACCAGTCAGCAATAAAACGTCAAGCATTCCATGTACGACAAAGTTTTATCCAACCGTTGCTCGATCTTCAAAAACAAGGAATAATATATCACAAGATCACTGGAGCAATATAGTAGGTTGAGTCGCTCAAAATGACCTTCCAGACATCAGATTCCTCTTATAATAGATTAAGACAAGAGGATCTATACATAAGAGCATTGATGTCCCAGTTTCATTCTTTTGCAGAATTTATATATTCTGTTTCAAGTAGAGTGCAAATTCCCAGTCAGTCACATCGCTGGCGCGAACAATTTAACTTCCTGGCCTGTTTATATTTGGTCAATCATGTGTGTGTGCCTTTGCTCGCTGGCAACTTGAAATTGATTAAATCGTATGAGGGTGAGACGACAGAATCCGGAGTCCGGACCGCGACTCACAGCGTAAATGATATGTGGGGTGAATCTCTGTTCCATGTGCATTGGCTTTGAATGCACCCTATACGCTTGCTTTACTTGTGAACTTGTGCATATATCAGTTTATTCGTTCGAGTTCCGAAGAGGTAGGGGTACTAATCTGACCAGAGGCAACTCATGCTCTTGGGGCAAGTTAAATTAGTTCGCCAGTTTATAAGCGAATACTTTGCTGGGTTTCACTAGGATAGTGATCGAGGAATCATTTGATCTTTGAGTCACACATTCTTTTGTGTTGTATAAAATAGTAGAAGCCATTGAAAACTCAAAAAAGATTGTTGGAGAATAAATCTGTATAGCTTGTTGGAAGAAGAAACGAAAAACAGAGTTCTCATCAGAGAATCTAGGAAAACATTAATGAATGCACTCTATAATCGAAACAGGAGCAAAATCTTTTAAAATTTGAAGAATGCGTTCTGGATGAATATTGCCAATGTTCCAGTAGACCACAAGGCAAATCTTTAAAGTTGAGAGCTTCTCGAGAAGCTCATGTGTACTCAGAAACCCTTCCACAGATGACGTCCTCAAATATTGCAGATCGATAGGCCATTTTACTTCAAGAGAAACTCTTGAGAATGATTTAGAGCCACTACACCCCGATGATGTTCACGTCAGTTGGAGCAACGGATTGATTTTTGACGTACTGTTTATTCTATAACTTGAATGCATTTAATTGACAACTCATTAAATCGAATCGTTATGGCCAGTTATTTGGTTTGTAATTTTGGAGCTGGAATGATTACATGAATTATGTGGAAACATAATGCTATTACGCTGAGTTTGGTGATGAAAATACGCATTCTGTTTACGGTGCACATAATATCAATGTAACCATAAAATTTGGTTTACTAACCAACATAATAAGTTTTGTATTAAAAAATTGTTGAATTAAGCTGAAAAACATGGACATCCTGGTCCTCGTGACATTTCAATAATAAGTAGATGATGTGATGAATTATGTCCCAAAACTCCGTCACAGTTGCACATCCCAGAGCCTTCTGCTACCGTCAAACATTTTAAAGTCCATCAAAACTTGTTCACATCTTGCACACCCTATCAATTTCAAATTCTGTAATTCTGTTTGAACATACACTGCTTACTTCAATTTTATCAGTCATCAGCAGAAATGAATTTGTTTTAATATTCCACATGTGATGGAATGAGGTTGGGTTTTTAAAAACACCTGAAATTAAATTCAACCGACATTGCTTGATCTGCATTTATGTCTTGTGCCTTACCGTTAATAAACATCTGACATTTGACAGTTGACCAACATAGCATTACCTACATTATCGACAGATAGAAAGATATTTAGGACAATTTTAATTTCAAGGAAATATAATCATGAAAGGATGTATTTGACAGAAAAGAAATAAGAGATTTATTATTGTAAAGAAATTTGTATGTGTGAAATTACTTCTTCTTTTTATCTGTATGTCTTTGTTACATTACAAATAGCGCTAGTATGAATTTGCTTTTAAAACATGTTAAGTAAGGATACATTAAAATTTTGGTATAAATAAGGCCTTCTGGCCGACTTGAGTCCCTTCTTTGAAAGTCCAGTCTTCTCAGCAGCCGTTCCAAAGTACGCGTCTAGTTCCGATGCCGAGTGTCATCTTCAGAGTGTTTACCGTCCAAGTGGAGTTCTTGTGCTGAGTCCGTTAGCACAACTGTCTGACACAATGTATGAGTTTGTTCGTTTTTTATAAGTCCATTAAAGGAACTTAGATTTGTCTGCATTTGCCGTTTTGAACTTAGAATATTTTTGCTGGTTTTGAACTTTTGGAAATTCATCGTAGCATCACTATTAGCGAGGTCTTTATCGACTTCGCAGTGTTTGAATAATTTAATTTAGAACCACGGCTGGCGAAGTCTTGGTTGACTTTACAGTGTTTGAATAATCTAACGTAGAAGCACCGCTGGCGGAGTCCTTGTTGATTTCACAGTGTTGGATTAACTCAACGTGACATCGCCGCTGACGAAGTCTTTGTGATTTCACAGTGTTAGATTGATTTAACGTAGAATCACCGTTGAGGGGGTCATCATTGGCTTCACAGCGTTGAAAAAATCACGTAGAGTCACTACTTGAGAACCAGTTTGGTTCCACAAGCGTCGAAGATAAGTTAATTCACCGTTTGGGAAATCGCTTCACGATTTGTTTGTTTTAAAGTTTCTCGTCATGTGCGACCGTCTGGGTCCGTACTGCGACCGCTGGTGTCGAGTGTCATGTACAGCCGTTCCGTCACCGTCAGCCAAGTCATCACCGCAAGTACTGGATAATATATGTTCTATGTTCATCGTCATCATATTTGTGTGTGATAAATCTCATTGTGATACCTACCTCCTGATGATGATTTTTGACAACCCAAATCCTTCCCTTCTGAGCTATCCAGCCGTCTGCCTAAGAAACTGCGTCACCGACCGCATTGGCTACCGTCAGTAGTTTTGACCGCGACGCCAGAATTAACAACCCCGCCATCTGTGAGGTTATTGTTACATTGATTATATATTTCTGGAGAAAACAATTTAAATTGAAGGTTTGTAAGATTAAAGTGTCATTACTAGTAAGAGAATAAAAATAGTTCATTTGAAGCTAAGTGGTCCACAAAGAGTAAAAAGTATCTTGCTCCTGCTAATTACGTTCAAATATATTTCCGTCTCTAGTTACTGGTATTTATAGCGCGGTTAATTTCAAAACCGAGTATTTAAGAAATGGAAGAAGTTACGGTCGAATTGGGTCGGGCAAATATTATCTTTCCCTGATACAATTACTCAATCCTTGCAGACCCCACTCTCTAATTAGAAACTTTTTGCTCATATGGATATTGGAATTATTATTATTATAACATGAGATAGGGTAACATACAGGTAAGACATGAACAGTATTTGGTATGCAGCAGAATTCAGTTTTGTTCCCACAACTCCAAATTTCGAGCCAGTTTTTTTTTTCAACGCTTTATCAGTTTGATAAGCACTAAACGTGGAATAAAGCAGCTATTTAAATTTTTAATGTGGAAGGTCAGTGCATATAACACATTTGAAGATGTTATCTACATTCAGATGTCTGTTCTGGCTACGGTCCAGTGGTTTATGAGGATAAAGGACAGCTTGTATGTAAATATGTAATAAATGCAAAATTATTCTACAATGTTAGCTAAATCTGCACGTTGGGCACTTCTCACACACATTTACCGAGTGTTATCTGTAACACGTACCAAATAAAAAACTTAAAACTTTTTCGGTGGTGGGATAACGTAAGAAGAATTATCCAATTATTTTGGAAGGAAAACTCATATTGAATGTCTAAAATATTCATGTCTGATGTTCAGCCAGATAACTATAATTTATCAGCTCCCAATAATGAAATTGACAGCTAATAATCTATTGTTCAATGAACACTAATCAAATCATCATTTGCTCACATCTTACTGAAACATTTACTATCTTTTCACGATAATATCATTCCAACATTACGTCGTCCAGAACTCCAGAAACACATGGGGCTATTTAATCTCACATTACATTCGAAAACATAAATCTTTGTTCCTCTAGATTCATGAGGATTCACCTACTTTCCAGAAGTTGCCAATAAAATGGTGTGAATGAAATTGCTATTTGATTATCTTCTTCAGACATGAAATAATCATTTAAACTAAATTTTTTAGGCTTAGAATAACAAACTACTTAGTTGTCAACACTTAATAATAACTAGTGGTCGATATTCGACCGAAATTCTCCAATTTGAATGTTATTTAATTATTAATTTAACCTTTCATCCCTGGGGGTTTCTGGAAGAGTCAAGTTATTATAGTCCGGTCAAGTTAGCCCTAAAAATAGAGGCAACCTTACATAGATTTCGAAGAAGCTAAAAATCGACATGAACTCTAAGGATACCATTATAATGAGGGATGCCTTAATTTTTTTGGAGTTTTCCAGCGAAACAGCTAGGTTTATGATAAAATGGCTCAGTCAAAAATTGTGAATCTTTCAATTTTCTACAAAAATGGTTCCCACCCTTTTTTCCAAAACTCACCATTCTTGAGAAATAGCCATTCCAATGTTATATTCTCCATATAAATTACATTTTTCCATGGCACCTATGAGGTACTGTACTTGGCGCGTATTTTTTAAAGTGGTTTCCTTGATAGATCTACTCCACAGTCTTTTTATTGAAGTTCAACGTAATATTAGGCCTTCTTATTCAACTTATTCTTATTTTTCTTCTACTTCTTCCCCATCTTCATCTTCCTGAGATAACGTTGATTGTTTAAACACATCAGTTATTTCGTCGTTGATGTAAGGATCTTCTTCTTTTGGAGACTGGCCTTGAAAGCTGGTGCATGCTGTTGGACAAACTTTTTTGCAGCCTCATTTCGGTTACAAAAATAGTATCAAGCAGTTATTCTGGTGCAGTTGGAAGTAAACTGTGAATTGGTTTAACTTCTAACCCCATTCTTCCAGTCCAGTTGATTACCAAGCCACACTTGAACTCAACGATATTCTCGATGAAAATATTGATAAACAGAAGCTCTAACACTCTTTTCCCACCCGCACCAGAAAAGTTCCTTAATACTATTTTTACAACTGCAAAAAGCGGTATAATTCAAAATAAGGCTCCAAAAAAGTAGGCTCATTTCGTGCACCAGCATGCATCAACTGTTAAGGCCAGTCGTGTTTAAATACTAAATCTCCAACAGAAAATATTCCTTACATCACCAATGAAACAACTGATATATTAATTAACGTCAACTCAGGAAGATGTATACGAAGGCTAAGTTCAATAAGAAGACCTGATATTATGCTAAACTTTAGTGAGAGGACCGTGGAGTAGGCCTACCGAGGAATACGCGCCAAGTACAGTACCTCATAGGTGGCGTGGAAATGTGTGCATATTATAGAATATATAACTCCAGAATGGATCTTGAGAAAAGAAGTGCTGGAACTATTCTTGTAGAGAACTGAAAGATATACAATTTTTGTTTGAGCTATTTTTATCATAAAACTAGCTGTTACGCAAGAAAAAATCCAAAAAAACATTTTAATTAACTTTCTGTACCCACAGGATTGAACAAGATTTCTTACAACTTCATTATAATAGTATCCCTGGAATTCATGTAAATTTTCAGCTTCTTGGGAATATGCAAGGGTGAATGTCCATTTTGGCCGGACGCTTTATCCGAATCTGGAATGATAATTATGATTCTCATTCAAGATTTTGACGGAACTTCCTCCTACCTCTCTTTCTTTACCCCTCTGAAAGTTAGATGCCAAACATTTCTTCCATTCGATGTATATTTGTCACGATATTCCAGCGAAGTATGATATCGTTTTCAGTGGCCAATTGTAATGGGACAATGTATATAGTTTTAACTGTTTGCACTCCTTCTCCATATAAAGTTTGAATATGCTAAATCTCACATTCTTTCGTGCGTTGTAATGGATCTCATTCGAAATTTCAACGTGACTTTCTTCTGATCCTGTATCTTTCCCTCACCGGGAAAGTGATGATTGGATGTCAAACATCTACCATTTTGGTGTATATTTTTCGAGATATTCAACTAAAGAATAATTTTGTTTTAAGCGGTAAATTAGAATTGGACATCCTGAATATAGTTTTAGCTGTTTGCAGTTCTTCTTTATACAAACTTCAAGTATGCCATATCTCACATTCCTTTGTGCGCGCAATATGCACCGTGGTGTTATTTATTCTTCAATCGTTTGATTCATTCTGTGACCTCTTACGTGGTCTTTATATAGGCAGCGATGGTCTGGAACAGTCTTACTGCCTTTCGATAGGCTTCTAGAATTATTCTGAATATTCTGGTCTTCTAATTACAGAAATCCCTTACAATACTGAAGTGAATTTTTCTTGGTACCTTGAAAGGCACACTTGCTTATTAGGACTTTGTGTTGAAAGTAACAAAGCCCAAATGAATTTTTACCCAAGAGCTTTAAACATCTCTAGATCTAGTTTATAGGCTCCCCGTCCTTCGAAAGATTGAATAAGTTATATTTGCTTTATTTGAAAACAATTCCTATTGTCTGCACCATCTCCATACGCTGAGTTCGTGCTAAAAATGCCCTCTATAACGCACATTTTTCCGGGCTTGTCAGTATGTAACATCGCATTGATATTGGTAAATATATTATTATTATCTATTTAAATCTCTGTTACCCTTTCGGGTGTCGAGATGATTAGTTCTTAATTTTAATTTTTGAATTATTTCTTTCCATTGTTTCCTGTCCAAAGCCTTTTTCTTTGCTTCGTTATTAATGATGCTATTTCTTTTCAATATTTCTTGTATCGAACTTTCTCAATTCTTTCTTGGTCTGCCTCTTCCTTTCTTCTTTAGGTATCTTGCATTCCACACTTGTTTAACTTGTCTCTTTCCTGGCATTCTTATTATGAGGCCATACCATGCTAGCTGTCTTTTATCTATTGTATTTTGTATACTTTCGGTCTGTAGATTCCGTCTTATTTTTTCATTACTTACTTTGTCAATTCTTCGAACTTCTTCTATCCTTCTCAAAAATCTCATCTCAGTCGCCTGTATTTTACTTTGACCTCTTTGATCAAGGACCCAAGTTTCACTCCCATAAATTAGTGTTGGTCGGTATATTGTTTTATATACAGCCATTTTTGTGGGTTTTGAAATATGCTTGTTATTTAGAATTGCTTTGTTCATAGCATAGTAATTCTTATTCGCCGCCTGGATTCTCTTATTAATTTCGGGCTCCATACTTCCCTTACTTTTTATTGCAGCTACTAGATATGTGAACGTTTCTACTTGTTCTATCGTCTTTCCATTAAGTGATATACCAGTTGCTATATTTTCTTTGGCTATTACCATGATCTTTGTTTTTCTATATTAATCTTCATTCCATGTTTATGCAGTTCTTCATCCCACACATTCAAGTTATGCTGCATATCTTCTTCACTTTTAGCGAAAATTGCCAGATCATCTGCGAATGCACATTCTGTCAAAGTGATTCTTTCAAGTTTGTAATGTCCTATTTCAATTGCCTTTGTTTTGTTCTTTGTTCTCTTCATGATATTGTCTAGATATATGATAAATAATATCGGACTCAGGGCTCCCCCTTGTCGTAGTCCTTGGGTGGTTGTGAATTCTTCTGATACTTCGTTTCCTGTTCGTATGTAATTTGTTGTTCTTCTGTAAATGCTTTCAATTGCTTGTGATAATTGTTCATCTATTTTCCTCTCTTCTAAGATTCTCCACATCTTCTCCCTCTGTATTCTGTCAAAAGCTTCCTCAATATCTATGAATGTTACATATACTTTGCTATCCTGCCTCATCGTTATTTCTGTCATTTTTCTGATCGTAAATATATGGTCTTGCACTGAGTGTCCGCTCCTAAAACCGCTCTGTTTTTTCTCAAGTATTGCTTCTGTCAATTTTCTCAATTTATTGTGTAGTATGGCTTCATATACATTCGCCGTTGTACATAGTAATGATATGCCCCTATAGTTGTTGCAGTTGCTACTGTCCCCTTTTTTGAAAATAGGAAATATTACTTTTTTTCCCAGTCATTGGGTATTTTACCAGCTTTCCATATATTGTTGAGTATAAACAGTAATACTTGTTCTTCCTCTTCACCCATATATTTTATCTGTTCGGCTTTTATCATATCATGTCCTGGAGCTTTTCCATTTTTAATTTATGTAGTGCTAATTTCAGTTCCTCCATTGTTATGTTTCCTTCTGCACTTTCTAATGTCTTGATTTCTGCATATTCTTTCTCTTCTTTGATCAATTCCTCATCTCTCCTTATTTTGTTATCCTCTAATAGTTCCTGGAAATATTCTCTTCACCTGTTCATTATTTCGCTTTTCTCTCTTATAATCTTCCCTTGTTTATCTTTCATTTGATTAAGTACTTGATTTTTCATTTTGGCATTTATTAGTACCTTGTAATATAACTTTTTATTTTCCTTGAAGCTCTCTTCTATCGATTCGCCAAATTCTTCCCAGCTTTTCATCTTGGCTTTTTTGATTACCTCTTTCACTTTTTTACTTTGCTGCTTATAATGTTCGTAATCTACTGATTTCTTGGTGCTTAAGAATTTTTTCCACTCTTGTTTTTTTTTTTTCACTTCTTCTCTTACCTCCTCATTCCTCATTGAGTTGTAAATATAAATTAATACATTTTTTTCTGAGAGGTCAGTTATTTTTGAAAGCTATCGAAATCTTAGAGCTGATAAATTAACTACTATTGTTTTAAAGAAGAAGGTATCAAAATAGATTTAAGCATGTTATGCATATTATTTTGCATACTTTAAGGTTAGGTTATACGTCAAAAATTGAGAGAGTACCGAAAGCTTATTCAAAATTGATCTAAAAATTTCTGGAACTATAGAAGTAAGTAATATAAAATATTGAATGATGATATAGTTTACTGGAAGAGTTTTAACATTTTTAAGCTATTATATGATCATAGTTATTTTATTTTAACCTCAGACAATGCAGTAGGGAAAGCTACTGGAAACAGCAGAATATGGCAAAGATGTGATAGAATATTTTTTTTTGACATGTCATCTAATAAAATGCAAGGTGATAAGGCAAACATCAGTTACTCTGGCTCCTTATAAAACATTGTTGTACGCAAGTTGAATTGCGTGAGGAATGTTTTAAATTCTGTATTTAGGAGGACTGAAATTTTATTTGTGGATGGATGCTTGAGAAATAGGTACTAGGGCCACTTGACACGGTGCATCGAATTCTGCATTTAGTTTTGCATTTCAATTCTCTATTTTGGAGCGAAAGAAAAAGCAAGGTGTCATGTCATACATGAAATCCGAGTGCACTGCACAAAATGTTGTGTATCACAAGATTAATTTTTCTTGGCATCAAAATGGAGAGTCAGGTGCAAAGCAAAATATATTATTTATTGCAATGTGTCAAACAGCCCTTGAAGTTAGGTTATGTATTATTTAATTTTTGCTTTTCATTTCAAGAATCCATTTTTTTCTATGTTTAAACGTTCAATTCACTGGTTGAGAAAGGGTAAAATTCGGATTTACTGATGTTTCTGCTTGTATTTTTGCAATTAACGACACAAAACCTATGATGGTCCTTTTTTTATATTACTATACACACAATATCAGCCCAAAATAATGCTTATTTTGTCCACTACTCACGCTGCAGTCGATTTAGTCACCCCCACCACGTACTTTGCACCCTACGTATAAGAAAAAAACATTATTATGATAGCATCGTTTTGTATCGAATGTCATTTTTGGTATCAATTTGCCATGTCAAAGCATTTTGATATCATATTTCCTGCTCTCATTCTTCAAACAAAGAGCTACTTCCGGCTGATATACTGCAACGAATATGAACAAGTCTACTAAAAGAATTTGAAATATGAAAGGAGTGTTCAGCTCCAACAATCAACTTAATAATCTTACATTGTCACGTAAAGTAATGATATGAGTTGACTTTCCCATAATCGAGACCCATCCACAAATATTTTATTACCTCGATAATTAAAAGCACTTCGAATCCTCTTGAAGACCACGTTTTAACCTAACTCAACCCTCATCTATCTAATAGTCTCATCTTACCTTCCTGTCCATTTCCAAGCGGAATAGTCTCTCCCCCTTCCCGTCTCCAGGTGATGCTGGGTTCCGGTGATCCGGTAGCCGCACATTTCAAGGTCACATTTGATCCTTCTCGAACTACCATGTCTGTGCTTGTTGGATAGTCCAGAATATCTGGAGGCACTAAAACACGAAAAAAGATTATATACATTATACCGAAGATCCAGAGATTATTGATTCACAAAAATGATTTTATTCTGCATAATTAATGCCCGGTTACTTAAACAACAAAATAAATGATATTTATTGTTGTTTCAACTCATCTTCAATCCTCATTAAAATAACTAGAATGATTCATTTCGACTTAATAGGAGATAATATTAATGCTGACTCAATTTGCTAATAATTCAGCATCGAAACTAATTATAAGCAAAAACAGGAACACAGAAACCGATAAAACGAAATTTCCATGTACAATTAATGAATTTGCAACGCATCATTTAGACTCATTATCAAGAGCACTAAACTGAATACAGCAATATTGGTAATAACTGAATAATAAGCATGAATTAATATGTGACTCCTAAATTCTGCCGTATTGCGGACCATCTGACCACGAGGGATAACATTAACCGTGTGTCATCGATGCAAATGCAAACATAGAACGTACATGACAACGGTTAATTCATGAAGTACGCTATGTATTCTCCCAAATCATCTCTATGATAAATATCCATCGTGCAGATTCAGATAATGCTATATTATTAGATTATAAACAGCCTATATCCTATCCTTCAGAACTGAAATGGTTGTTTATGCAACAAGTGTGTACACAGAGAAAATGAATTGAGAATATTTACAGTACCGATGAATCTGGTGGAATTATTGATCAAATATTGCATATATTGGATGGAGGACTACTTTAATCACACATCGATGGAAAGTACGATTGATCGCTGGTAGACAGCAAACAGTAGTGATGCAGATGCTCCTTTAGAGCAGAGCTGGCCAATGTTTCCCGACTAGTAGGAAGGTAAACTCGATTGGAATGAGGGTAGAAGAAGAGATTGTGCCATTCTCTGAGGAAGAATTAGTTACAGCAGCCATCAAAATTAAACTTTAGAAAGCCCCAGAAGACGGCATTCCTGCAGAAGTGGTTGAAGCGGCCATAAACCGACACACTGCTCTGCTGGCAAGGATATACAAGCAACTGGTAGTTAAAGGCGAATTCCCGAGGCCAAGAAAGATGGCCAGCCTAGTCTTCAGTCAGGGATCAGTCCTAGGCCCATTTCTGTAGAATATCATGTGCTGCGGCTGAACATTCCAGATTGCGTGAGATTTGTAGCCTATGCAGATGACTTAGTAACGACCAACAAGACAGTGAAAAAGCTGTAAGGAGCTGTAAACTACATGCTAGGATGCGCCAGACCAGGCTAGAGTTGGTGCCACAAAAAAAGCAATCTTCTTGACCAGTAGAAGGAAGGCCCAAGAATCAAGGTATGGACAGAAAGGCCAGGAATTCTTCCCAAGTGGAAGTACCAGGTACCTCGGACTAACTATGGGCAGCGATAAGAATTCCGCATGACACGTGGATGCCTTCGCGAGACGGGCAGTGGAAGCTAATGCGGCACTGACGAGGATACTGCCGAACATAGGAGGACTCAGGTACAATTACGTCGTACAATTGGTAATGCCTTATGCGACTCCAATATGGGTAGAAGCGCTCAGAGAAGAAAGAAGTAGCACATAGCTTGACAGAGCTCAAAGAAATATAGCGTTGAGGATCTGCAATTCGTATCGCATGGTTTTGGAGAACGATGTGCTGGTAAATGTCACATTACCACCTGTTGACAATGCTGCGAGATACAGGGAAACCACCGGAAATGGAGCAAGAAGAACAAAGAAGGAAAAGAAAATTTCTTAAAGAAGGGCAGGAAAGAAAGAACGGTGAGACTAAGGATGTTTGGACACGGAAGCTCATCCAAAAATCGAGACCTAGATGAACAGGAAGCACGGTAAGTCGAATAAGTACATCACACAATTAATCACAGGGCACAGGTGCTTCCAATCGTACCTGTGTAGTATAAAGAGGCAAAGGGTGTCCACTCTGCAACGAGAATGTGGACACAGTAGAGCACACTTCGCTGGTGTGCGAGACCGTGGAACGGAAAAGAGAGAGGTTGATAGGTCAGGCCAACTAACTGTAGAAAATCTGATCACTGAGATGATAGAGAAGAAGAGTAACTGATACGCGATCAACAGTTTTGCAATGGAGGTATTGCAGAAAAAAAATGTGGTATAGGGATAGTGAATAATGTAGTGCCGCAAGGCAAAGCAAGCATATGCTTCTCACACTATCAAGGTCTCTGATTTCTGACATAAAAATAATAATGAAATATCTCATGGTTATAATGCTGAGGTTACATGCAGAAGGGCAAATCAAACTAGGAAATAACTTTAAGAAATTTTTAACTAGCCCGGTCGATCGAACGGAAGGCACACTTCACGCAATTCTATTCCTGGAGTTCGTACAGGGCACTGGTTCTCGACTATTGCGCCCATGCATGTCCAACCACATTTATTCGATATCAAAATAAGTGGCGTCGTCTCGTTATAAACTAATAATACCATTCAGTGGCGGCGAGAGACCTGGAGCTTGAGGGTACGGCCAGCCAACTTTCAGGACCGGATTACATGTTTTCCTATTCTCTAGAGGTGAATAAATTTCAAGTGCTCGCAAAGAATTTTCCTCTAGGCATTTATTTTCTGATATACTTTTATAAGTTTATCAGTTTCCTACCTGCTTTGGTCTCTGTACGAAATAACTAACGAAAGTTGGAACGTGGAAGTGCAAATCTTGACCAGATATTTATTTATACTTGAACATGGAAAAAATGCTAGCAGGAAATTGGTATTCTTGTTCAATACAAAAATATTTAATGGAAGCAATCAAACGTTATTCTTTCAATAGAATCAATATTCATACCAGATTTCGATTAGGCATGCCCTATTTACGATACCTCAATATTAGCTACAAAGCAATCTATATAAACACTTTCATTTTATTAGTTCATTTATTTCACAGTCAGTTCTTCAATCACAATCAATACACAATCACTTGAACGTATTGTCTACTAATCTATTGTTAATACAGCTCTGGAGTGTCGGCGTGTTTGGCGTTTGTTACTAATAGCTATTGATAGCTGTAGGGGTGAGTTGAAGCCCCCAGATCCCTTTTTCGCTTAGCGCGACATCATAACGACCCCAACTCGCACCTATGAAGTGGTTCAATGTAATGCTATAGGTTATTTTCCATATATTTGCATGTTATTGGTGCGGTGCGAGGCACCACTGCGTGAATAATCTCCCCTACCATGAGGAGAATTCGTCCTGATTCGATTTATCCTGTCGTAATACTTGAAGTAGATTTGAATTCTTGTGCATTGAATGCCCATTTGGATCTTTCCCGGATCGCATCATCATGAAACATACTCTCTAATTCTTGTGTCCTAATTTCCTTAGAGATAAGCGACTAAGGTCACCCATGCATTTATTTTTCACTGATTCCAGAGACCTTTTTCAGAAGACTGACCTATTGCATCAAGACATGAATCAAAATTTAACACAACTTTCTGTGTTTGACACATCTTTGTTTCAAAATGTGTAATCACGCTGAAAACACATGTAGAGCACTTGATTCTCTCAAAGCTACGAATCTATCGACGCGACACTGCGATATCATAACTTATATATATATATTATCATTGTTTATTTCATATTTCATCATTTGAATGCAGACCTACTACCGTGTTATTTATTCATATTGAACTGCCTAGTACACTACAATCGATAAGTCAAATAATATCAACCATCAAAAATGATGAAATTTAAGACATCAATGTTTTGGTACATGATTTTAGAAAGATAGTTTGGTCATGGAAAGGCGTCAGGGGCTGGAGATCTTAGAGATGGTTATCAGGAATTGCGGTATAGGAAGTTGCGTCATTAGGTGCACTGTCATCGATGTAAGGGCAATTCATGCCAATTGATCGAATAGATACAGTATAAAAAGCCACATAACTCTGAACGATGACGATAAGATCAACTTAACTCGGGAAAATTTTGTCGTGGAAAGGCGTCAGAGTCTGAATATCATGGAGATGACTGTGAGGAACTGGGATATGGGCACTTGCGTCCCTATGAGTACTTAGCCTTTCGCCGTACGTGTAATGTCCATTGTACAAGACTTGTAAAAATAATTTCGAATGATTTGTGACTGAAGTAAAATGGTATCAGTATATTCTTTCAAGACTACATCAGAAGAAGGTCTCAAGAAAGTATTTCTATTGCTCCACAATCAAAGATGAAGCAAAAATATTGACAGAACACCAATGCCAGAGAAAAGTTTGAATTGGGAGCAATATACATGATTGATGATATCTTCACCTTACTGCTGATATTCTTTAATTCAGATTTATTGCAGCAAAAACATTAACTTCAAAGAATCAAAGAGTGCGAAACCTCAATCAATTCCTAATCCTGTGCTATTACCATACGGTAATAAACATTTCATCGCTAATGGTTCAAGCAATTTAGATTAGAATGATAGGAATCAAGATAGCCCGCTTTGGGACGTTCGTATCTCACACAGTTTGCGCGGAACAATGAGTAGTAAGCTGCGTGCATCCCGCATGCACGTGTGCCTTGTTCCGCCGACCGGGGTCACGTCCGGCGTTGTGACGTCCGCATTTGTGATTGGTGGTCGCCACGTCCGCTAACAACACTACGTACTGTACTTGAAGCATTATACAAACCGATAATTAATACACCCTCCATATTGTAATTGAAAAAAAAAATAGTTACATACATTGCGCATACTTCTTATGCCAGCAAGCTCAGGCAGTGCCCGTCATGATAAACTATTAAATCAAGATACTTCCAAGTTGCTCTATATATTCACAGCCTACAGAACAGATAATAAAATTTATCTGGCGCAAATGAGGAAGAATTATGAACTGTTCCATATGAAGCCAAGAACAGAGGTCGATGTTCATGCATACTCCTATCACTCTATTATCTTTTTATTTATTACCAGCGATAAAAACCTGCAACTCGAAAGGAGGAAATGAGAATGGAATAAATCACAGCTAGCCTCCTCGCTTGATTACGCGAGTTCGTTTTAATTCCTTCCATTTTTTGATCTGTGAAAACGAATTATGATCCATTTTTTCCTGCATGAATAACAAACATTACTGCTAAAAGCTTTCAGAACATCGAGAAAGGACTTAATTCAATCAGAATCACCGAATCATTTGGATTTGATGCTCTGTTAATATCAGGAGCATTTCTGCCCAAAGCAATCAACTTTGTGAATCTGATCTGTGCTATACTAGAAATCAATTTGCAGCCTCAATTATTCATTGAGCTCAATGGAACAACAAATTGCACTATAGATCAATAAATTATCTTGAGTTGCTTAGTATGGCCAATTTATCAATGCAGTATAACAGGTTCTTTATTAATGTTGAAAGTATCAATAACTGTCTCCTGAGACTGTGGGTGTGCCTGTGTCCCTTCCTGGGTGGTATCAATTCTCGAGGTTCATTGGACGTAAATACACGTGGATATGGTCATGTCATTTATTAAAGCTCACTTGTGACATAATCCAGCGAATAATGAGCATAGGTATGTGGATGATAACTATGTCATTCACATATCTCCTCTAATTTATATATACTCAAACGTTCACTATTTATATTGCTCAAATTCAGCTCTAGTTCATTAGGTCATTAGATACAACTAGTAATTTTTGAAATTGCTTGTTTGAAGCGTCCAATTAATTTCTCATTATTATAACGTTGCTAATTCTAGGCTTCCCAACTTCTGCATTACTCCAATCCATGAGCGTGCTCTGAAGTCTATTTGAATGATATCAAGGGGAAAAGTCTTATTTTAAGTCTGATAGGATGTCAAAAGAGTGACAAATTGGGATATGATCCGCACATAAAATATGACTGTGTAATATCATCTACATAAAAGGTTATTGCCATTTTCCCATGGGAGTCCATTTTGTTGTCCCTCTGGTGATATTTGGCTGATACAACGCACGTCAATTTGTAGGTAAATATGCATACATATTGCTCCCATCTCTGCCCTTACATTTTGGCGCACTAGGATATGTTAAAATTGGGAAGACGTGAATTATAACCGAAAAACTCAGTCTGGTCTCATTTAAGTGTGTGTATATGAGTATGTCTGTTTCAAATCTGTTTTAATACGAACTAATTTCATATATTGGATGATTTTGAATTGACAGTTGATCGATACTTTATCATGTTCATAGCTCCTGTGATTATATTGCATGTGCTGGACATTGTTCTTATATATTGCAATCTATTTACGTTTTTCAGAACTTGCAATGCAAATAATAAATATATATATATATATATATATATATATATATATATATATATATATATATATATATATATATATATATATATATATATAAGATGTAACTGAATCTTTGTGATAAAATTTAATGGTATATATAATTGGACGTTCTGATCATGAATCAAAGATAATCTCGCTGAAATTCGAAAATTGGGAAATGGCTTCAATCAAATGAACAGTCACTGGGTTCAAATTTTCTCCTAGAATCACAACATAACATGTAACCACTACCCAACAACTGATTACAAATTGAATAGATGTTGCATGATACATAAATGAATTAAATGATTTTCTCGTGTACTCGATAGAAAACAGCGTCTTTTCTGGATAGAAAATGATGAAGAAAAGTGCTACTTTTCTCGTTAGTAACACTTTTCCACTTAACAACACTTTTCTGCATAGAAACACTTTTCTTCATAGCAAAAACAATACAAACAGATTTATTCATTATCATTACACTTATAATTGTGTAAGTTATTAAATGTTGTGCCAGAAGAAGATGCCATCGACTGGAAATCCGAAACTGACAAAGAAGTGCTGGCTCGTTCGCTCGATGCTACTGTTGATGAGACACAAGAAGTTCCAATAGATGAAGGTTGCTTACTAACGTTATGCTGGCCATTGAAAATTCTTCACTCTCTGCAAGTAATGTCGCAGAAGTCTTTTGGAAACAATGTCCGGTGTCATTTGGAAGTTGTAAATACTCTGCAACTTTTCTTGGTATACTGTAGAAAGTATTAATTCCTACTGGCTGCACAGCACATTTGCCTTTTCGGTAACATACGAAGAACCTACGATGACCAATACTTTTTGGTCGTAAACTCAAATACGTTTGATGATGCAATTCCATTGACACCTCCCACATCTGATAAGATTGTAAAGACACGTTTTTTCTTTGTTTTTGTATCATGCAATGTGACAACCAAAATTGATCCGTTATCTTCAATGTTGTCAACTTGTAACATACGTAGTTTATCACCTCGACATGCACCATGAAGAGCGAAAATTTATACTACTTTCATGAACAGAAATAAATTATGAGGAGCTTTCGACAAAAACATTATAACATGATCCATCGTCAAAACTTTGGATTTCTTTGCCATATACGCTTCATTTTGACGTTTTATATATGCAATCAACTTTCTATATACAGAAATGTCCACATTCTTAATAATTTGCAACGTGCTTTTCAACATAGAATACACTGACCACAATGTTGAGGATTTAAAAGTCTTAGCCTATAAAAATATGAAAATTATAATAGAAATATTAACAAGTAAGACTATGAAACTAACCTCCCCAAAAAACTAAGCTATTTGAATATCTTCATTAATTCCCTGAACTTTCTTTATTATTCTCCACTGGTAAAATAATTCGTAGCATTTTTCGTATTTTACTTTTGATTCTGTCGGGAGTAAATTTGAGGTTGCTTCTGACACAGCTTTTAAAATATCAGGAAACTCTTCTTGATCCATTTCGAAAATTATTTATTCACTCGTCATTATGAGGTTTTGTTACCATGACCATGTTAACAATAAAAATTAAAAAAACAAATCTGGCATGGCTTCTTTGATTAAAACATTTATGTAATGTCAAATTTTAAATTTTCATGTTATTTTTGTTTACCTATTCTCAAGTACACGAAAAAATAGCATGTTCAACACGTAAAGAAAAGTAGATTTTCAAGTTCGTGTATAATTAATGCACTCGCTACGCTCATACATTACTCTTATACACTCACTAGAAAACTAGCTCTTTTCTTTACTTATTAAACAATCTACTATTCTTTTAATTTCTGTCAGCAAAATTGTACAAGTTGGTAACATAAAACAGGGTTTGATGCCAGTGTTTTTGATTTTTAAAGAAAAAAAAATGAAAATGGATATTGCATTTTGTAATTTAGAACTAACTGATTTGATGATAATATACGTAGAAGTGGGGAAAAACGGGAGAGCAGCGCAGCGTTTGTATATTCTGACAGACGGCTTCCCATTCATTGAATGTTTGGAAGACTACTACAGCGTCTTCGTGATACAGGATCACTTCGACCTAATGCTGGTAGAGCTGGAGGACATCAAGGATACCGACAAAATTTTGAGAATGTTTAATCGGATATAATTGATGTTGATGCTACAATTAGTACTCGCCAAATTTCACGCCACTTGGGAGAAGAAGTTTCTCATATGATTGTGCGGAGAATTTTTCATTCCATTACGAGAGAGTTCAAGTTCAAGATCCACCTCCAGCGAGAAAATTTCTGCCAATAGGTCCTTCACCAACATGCTCAAGACCAAAATTTCCCATTAAATATATTTTTTTCCGATGAGACCTTGTTCACTCGAGATGGTATTTATAATTTCTACAATTCACATTATTGGTCACGAGAAAACACACATGTCTTTAAACGTTCAAGCTGGGATTGTGAATGGTACTCTACTTGGTCCCATACATTTCACCTACACATATGAATGGTAACGATTACTTAGGGTTATTAGAAAACACTCTACCAGAATTGTTAGAGGACATTTCTCTAGATGTTCGGCAGCATGAATGGTTTCTCCATAACGGTGCACCTCCGCACTACAGCAGATTTGTGAGAGAGCATTTAGATACTGCATACGAAGGTCGTTAGATAGGGCGTGGTGGTCCTGTACCATGGTCTCTGAGATCACCAGATCTTAATCTTCTCAATTTTTATTTTTGGGGTCATTTAAAGTCATCAGCTTATGATAAACAAGAAGCGCCGCAAAGTATTGAAGAACTGCAACAGCGTATTGAAAATAGCGCAGCAATAATAAAAAAACACAATTACTTCCGCCAAGCTTGTACCGTTAACCTCATTCAACGTACTGCATTGTGTATTGCTGTGAGCACCGACAATTTTCATAAATTTTCAATCTTTCAATCATTTTCTTTAGATTCATGTTATATCTTGTGTTGTACAAATCTCATTCAATCTGCAGTTGGTTAAAATATTCTTATTTGATTGATCCAATTGCTGTAATGATAGTGAATCACGCATATGAGTATTGTGTAACATAACCTTCAAATTTTGTTACAAAGATTCAGTTACACCTTGTATATATATGAAGTGAAACGAAGATACTAACAACAATATTACAAAATATCTTAAGAAAAAGCATAACTGGAAATATTGACATCGATTTTGCTATCCCAAAAGCTTATGAGACATATTCCTTTTCGAAATATTGAAGAGTTCAATAATACTACATTTAATTCAGATAATAATAGCTTGACTACATCACGCATATAAGTAATTACGGACTAACTCAATCAACGTTCAAACTAATTCAATCATAATGTAGATCAAAAGACAACATGCATAGTTAGTTACTGCAATTAAACATTGATAACATATGTAAAACGCATGAAAATACTGACTGTATAATTCATGAAAATGGGTCCACTTTCTTTTCAGGTCTACTAACAAAAGTTACAACAAACTTTAACAAATTCGCTAAGGGCTATTATAAAAATTTTCGATGCATGAATATGATGGAGGTTGCTGACCTCTGTTGTGGTCGATCACCATCTTCACCCCAGCCGATTCGCGGCTTTGGTTTTCCGTTCCCGACTCCGGTTTGTCGGTTTGGTTTATGCGTTCCCTTGCGTGCGCTGAGTAATAATATTGTCCGTTCCTTCGGGTGCAAACGCCGGGGATTCGACGAGAAGTGATGGCCAAAGAGATTGAAATCGTTGAGTTTTGGAGGAGCTGCAAACTATCAAACAGGATGACTCGACTACATCCGCCGAGGAAAGCACAATGAAGAAGGATTCAGTCGAGGAATATTTTGAATAAAAAGAGATCAGCATAACAATATCAAACCCAATTGTATTTCTCAAATACACAACTCGAGGTAATTGAAGTAAAGAACTACCTATTGGAGCAACCATTTAAACAAAAACATGAATCCACTGTCTGTAATTAATTTAAGATGATTTCATTCGATCAGCTTGAATTCATCTGTGTAAAATCATGCTAATAATGTAAATATACCCGTTTAGATTAATTATCGAGCAGCACATTTGGATATTCAGCAAATCATTCAAGCATTCTAACTAAAATTCAGCATGAAGGATGATATTTACTTAACCCTTATAAATTTTGTTGCCCCAATTTCTCGAGTTTTGCAAGCTTATTTTTCCTTGAGTCACCCTAATTCTGAAATGCTGAATGAAAGAATTTTGATTGTACGTGTATGTAATGGTATTATGTACTATTATAATACACTTGGATCAGCATTCTTGTACGCAGCATCGTCTCTTGTGAGCTTTTTCTTATTAAAATACGATCGTGCTTCTGGACTCAGATATTGTACACTAATAACGACAAAATGCACTGAACAACATACTCAAAGGCACTGATCTCTAATATAACACTGGGTTGGATTTAGACCGTATTCTGGCATTTGAAAGCGGCCCCGGTTGAACGGCGGCCTTGACAGTAAAACTGAGGTTTTGTGTTACTATTCGGCGGCAAATTCAAAACACTTATAGAAGACACTCGATGAAATTCAAAGTATAATGCAAGTTAGATGATGAAATTATCATCAATATACGTCAATATGCACACATTAATAATCAATAATAGTTAAAAGTATTCGAAAATTGTTATAATAGTTAAAATATTTGAAAATATTCATTAATAGCTCAAAATATTTGTTAACTTTGTAGTATCAGTATTTTAACTATTTTTCAAACATTTTAGCTCTGAATTATCAAATTCATTGAATAGTTTTACGATTTTTGTCATAAATCTAAACAATAAATAAATCGTATCGAGAACTGTATGACTATTTGAACATTTTTTTTTGGTTTTGCAGTTAATGCTATAGTTTTTGTATAGTTCGTTGAAAATAGTCGGAACAACATCATTTTCCAGAGTCGTGTATCTTTTCGCGGACGCAACAAAATTTTGTGAACATAACCTCATGTTTTTGGCTATTTCTAAATTTGGCAAACCCATTTGTTCGAGCCATTTTTAGAACGAATGTTCATCGGATGGAAACCTTGAAAATATTCACATGCAATAAAAATAAGTAATGTTTACTTATTTCAGTCATAACGACAGTTACTTTAGGTTCATTTGTTGTACTTACTTGGGCAGTGTCAAATTTCTCCATGAATCGAATTTCTTTCCGCAAAACATGCACTCGATCATCATGTTTGATAAATAAAATACCGGCAAACCAAACAGCTAAATTTTAAATATCGCGGCACAACGCGGTATTGATCTGACACAAAACCTCAGTTTTTGCCAAGATGGCGACGCTCAATTGGGGCCGCATTCCAGCGGCCCAAATCCAATCCAGTGTTATATTAGAGATCAGTGCTCAAAGGTAAGAACATAGCATTTATTACGTACTCTCATGCACACCATTAAACTTCCGTGTTATTGCATTAATAGTTTTTTGCTATTGCTGATCTACAATTGGCGAATAATTCGATGCCATAGTATAAGATACCCCATGGAACTACTTTCCTTCGTGAAGCCGGTCGTTTCTCATGTTTCCCAATCGGACTCAGGGACAAATTAAAAATCTGACGTGAACATCACGTGACTCACTTGTACATCATTTGATATATACACAAATTTATCCAATAAAGTTTTCTGTCACCTCAGATTATAATCAATATAATTTTATCAATATTTTGACATGTACAATGTCAAACACAATCAAAAAATTGACAACAAACTATCATTCCCTACACCTTATCATTTCAATTAAACTGATTGTTTTATACGGCAAATTCTGAATGTCTTTTATACATATAAACTGCACTTCCGGCTCAGCCGATTGATACAAAAATAGTAGATAACTATTTTGATGCTACAACAACTTCAAACACTAAATTTCAATATGCTATGACTGATAATTCTAGATTTATAGAGAAAATTTGAAAAAAGTTTCAAGTAAAGTGCATTTCTGGCTTAGCCGATTCATACAAAGATAGCAAATAACCATTCTGATACAACTTCAAGTTCGAATACTGAATTTCAACATACTACGGTTGATCATTCTGGATTTATTAGAAAAACTTGACCAAAGCTTAGAGAAAAATTCACTTCCGGTACAGACGATTAGAATCATAATGCGAGGTGTTCAACTAGACCCTATACCAGTCTTTAATACAAAATTTCAACGAACGCACGAACGTACGCATATACGTTTCGATATCAAGCCGACAATATTTAAAATGGATTCAAGGATGCTTGAAACGGATATTTCCATCAAAATCTCGATAGGTGAGTTTTGTTGGTCTCAATACTTTCATATACTCATTACAAGTAAAAAAAAAATCTGACGTGAACATCACGTGACTCACTTGTACATCATTGGATATATATATGATACGCTGTGATTTTGTGTTTCATCGTATATACCATTGGATATGTATAATCAAACACAAAGTCTCATCGTTCCATAGATAATCGTTTTGGGTTGACTCAAGAGATTCTGTAAATCTGTCAAGTAGAATGAGCTTCCAGCCAAGTCGGTTGCTATGGAAACAGTAGGCCGTCTTTCTTATACTACAACATTCCTAAATACTCATTTCCAAAATTCTACGACTACCAGCAGATCTGAATTCATGCGCAAAATTAAATAATAGATTCCTACTGAAGTGCACTTCCGGTTCAGTCTATTGTTATGAAAATAGTAGGCAATCGTTCCGACGCTACAGCTGACTGAAATACCAAATTTCAATATTCTACACCTGATCGTTTTGAATTTATGAATTCTAACATTCTACGTTCATTTGTTTTGGATTTATGGGAAAATTCAAGAAATGCTTAGAATAAAGTGCTCTTCTGGCTCAGTCGATAGCAATCATAATGCTAGGTGTACAACTAGATATTATAAAAGAGCCTTATACAAAATTTAAATATTCTACGACTGATCGTTTAGAATTTATGCGGAAAATTCAGAAAGTTTGTCATATAGAGTACACTTCCGGCTCAGCCGATTGTTACAAAAATAGAAGATGACCATTAAGATGCTACAGCAATTTCAAATGCTAATTTCCAGTAACCTACGGCTGATCATTATTATACGTCCGACCAGTTTTGTGATTTGCGAGTTACGAACGCACGTACGCACGCACGAACATACCGTACCGACATCAAGTCAAAAATAGTAAAAATGGACTCAAGGATGCTCAAAACGGATATTTCCATCAAAATCTCAATTTTGTCGGTTCCACAATATATACTTGTTACTCTATACAAGTAAGTAAAAATGAATCGATTGGGAACATAGAGCATCTAGAATCCTATACTAGGTGTCGGGAATAAAGTTATTCCTGATCAATTTTTTGAAGTTAGGTTTCCAGAGAAAACTCACAGTTGGAACTAGTACCAATCGATACTGGAGGTCAAATACTTTGGGGCAACCCAGGGTGCTATCCTCTAACCTGTCCGAGAGGCAATGTAACTTATTTCTGTATTTTCCTGATCGAACTCACGATTGTAGTTGTTTTCAGTTTCAGACAGGACAGGAGGTGGCATTTTAGTTTTGTCCTACAGAAGTTGACCTTCGCTATTGATTGATCTATCGAGAAGTCTAACTCTAGAAAAATTACTGGGAAATGACCTTTTTAGCGCATTTTTAGCGCATATTTTCGAAAAAAGCGCTATTATATTCACTTGGGCTGTCTGGCTGGCTGGCTGGCTGGCTGGCTGGCTGGCGTGACGCTGAGCTCTCAGCAACAATACTATTTACAGACTTGAAACTGGTACTAAATAAAAGCTACTGTTTCGTAGGTTTCCGCAAATTGCTTTAATTCAAGCTCAGTGATTGTGGAAGATTCAATCATTCAATTACTTGTTTCAAGTGAAACGATGCCCATGGATATATATGACATTAGGGATATGGCAACTGAAATTTATTAAATTAGATTAAAATTTAGTTACAACTTTCGCCGCGGGTGTCACAATTATTATGTACAGTTGTCAAATCTGTCCAGCATTCATTCAATGACTTGTTTGACGC
This sequence comes from Dromius quadrimaculatus, assembly GCA_963989225.1. Lineage (NCBI taxonomy): Eukaryota > Metazoa > Arthropoda > Insecta > Coleoptera > Carabidae > Dromius > Dromius quadrimaculatus. Next base: position 20,212,922 of record OZ022335.1, read on the forward strand.
GAGTTTGAAGCTTATTAGAATGAATTATTATTATTGGTTGAAAATTTGTTCACTTTTGGTGTATTTTTCTTATATAGCTTTGATAAAAATCAAATTATCATTTTAAGGTACAGCACTTGACTTCCCGTCAGTCAATAACTAAACAATGAAGAATAAAAGGTATTTTTGAGTTTGTACATGCATAAATTATGTACCTTTAAGTCAACTTGAAACTAGTACTAAATGGAAGCTGCTGTTTCGTAAGTTTGTCAAAACTCTCAGTAATTGTGAGAGATGGTAACTTGCGAAATCTCTGAAGTAACAAGCATTCATGAGCTGTCAAAAATGCGCTTTCATCATCTAGATGATCCTTCCATTTTTTTCGAAACTTAGGGCAAGATTCTGGATTTATCTGGTCTGGCACCCTTATAAACACGACTCATATACAATTTGGGATCAGGGAAATAAGATGCGGTGGGCTCCTGGGTTCTGGACTATTCAGCAATGTTGAAGTATTACCTTCATACCAAATCGGAAAGAAATTAGATTGCTTGTCACAACTTCCTAATTCATTCTGAATGTTTCTCAATACAACTACAAACACAAAGCGAATAATAAAAAAGGACGAAGTAGCATGAAATAAATTTGGAGGGATACAATGAATACTTTTAGAGAATTTTGATGTGAAAAGGAACGTTCGAGTTCCAAGGATTCCGCACTGTAATAGAACCGCGAAAGTAAATATGTGGCAGACTTTCATATGTGGATATCTAATATTGTGTAGGTGGTATATTAAATTATAATTCCATCATGGAAGTAGAACTCATGTATATCTCAAATATCAAATAAACATCTGCTTCATATCCTGGGAGTGATCGGTCTTTTACTGTTGTTCAAAATCGAATAATTGATAATGTGGATGAGATTTAATACAAAGGAAACGATCAAAAATTCGTGTCTCTCCGAGGAAATTGATTGTTCATCTATGTACATAGTTATCATGATTATGTACAATATGACAATAATATACTAGTAACGCTAGTTACCAATAAATAACCATTTGAAGTGAAGCTGGTAATCAGTTTAATATGTTTCCAACTACAGTTGATGAAGTACTTCAAATATAGTGCATTTGAATATAAAAACTAAACTATTCGAAAACGGAGCAAAGTATAACTAAAAAGAAGAATATCAACGTCTATCTTGCTTGCTATTCATTCTCGCATGAAGCACATAAAAATAAAACAGGACATGTAATCATTCTGAAGTCAAGAGTACGTTAACCTAGTAAAGTATATACAGAGCCTGTGAGCTTATCCTTCACACGTTTCGCCTGCGGTCACATCATCACAACATCCCCATAACAATCATGTTATACAAACACTCTCATACGGTTTATACTAGATATGCTGCGCTCTCAGCTCAAAAGAAACTATGATATTTATTTTGTACATGCAAGCTTCGCAAGTAGAATAGTGTAGTATTTATCAACCTTGTATATTAATAATAGAAAATATTTCTATAGACAACTTGAAATAGTAATTTTACGCTGTTGTCGTATATATTATACTAGAACAAGTATCCTAGCTCTATAATTTCAGAGATTATACTAATATTTGGTACTAAAAGGTGACAAGTCCCATTTGACGAATATTCTAAGCCGCTTTGTCCATTTCATATCGTCCAGTTCATCCAGTAATTTAGTTATTCTGAGTAAATTTTCTCGTTGTTCATTAGAGTTTATTGGCATTCCAAAAAACGAGCTAACTGTGAGAACTACCCTTTGTAATAATATGGACTAACGGATGCAGGGTATATAGAACCAATTCCAGAATGACTTCTGGAGAAGAGGCACTCGTTGTTTGAAAAACAAGGGAAGTACCTCTATTAAGAAATGTTGGTTTAATTATTCTGATCGTTGGAGACTATAACTGAAAATTTGGAAATGGGTCAGCCTCAAAAATCATCGGAACGAAACGTATTAATAAATACAGGCTAAATAGAATTGATTTCAAAGTGTCTCCTGGAGGATGGATCACTGTGATTCCCAGAAGTCTAGTAATTCGAAATTTTGCTTCCATTATTCTGATTGTTAAAGTTTATTTGCATCTTCAAATTATTTCTAAGTTTTCAAGCATTTCCATGTTTCCGAGTTATGAAGTTATGTTCAAACATCTGCTCAGCATCCTTCACGTCGTGCTTCTATTTACTACGGCTCGGTACACATCCCCACACTTGAATAATATACCTCCACATAGTCGCTGCTTGTTGTGGCACAATTTTCACGAGGAAAGTTTGTTCTCGCTATTCATTACACGTTCCAAGTGTATCATAAGCGGTGACGCCAAGTGCTGGTACTGCCAAGGCGCGCGCGCTTCACGACCGACGCCGTTGCCTAGATTTGTATACATTTTGCAAGCGTCACATCACATGAACAACTTACTGCACTATGTGTCGTGTTTCTCACTAGGACGTAGGATGCACGTGACAAGTAGTTTTCCATGCATGCAGTGCTTTATAAATGATAGAAAACACAGCAGAAAAACTCATTTCTGACCTTTGTGAATTATGCCTGGTCCCTTCATAGTTCTCCAAATACAAATCAATTATCAGGCCTACCGCACACATGCAAGACACCTCCACAAAAACACACTTTTTCAAAACAACACATTTATAACCATTTCCAGTTATTGTTTGAGTTCATTGGAACTGAAAACACCCGTTGATAGTCCAATGAATAAAATAAACATTTCATGATAATATCAAACATATTATTGTCCCACCACTCATAAGAACAATCACCACGCTTCGAAACTCTCCTATTGTCGCATGAATACTACATTGTACAGAAACAACCAGTGCTATTTCACAATCGACATAAAGCCGTTACGTGCACGAGTAAATAAAACTACTAAAAAGAAACAAGTGAATTGGAACGAATACAGATTGTTCAACGGCGGTTCAGACACTACTGCAAAATAACAAAAGATAGAGAGATTTCATGTTGTCTGCTAGTGACAGACCTCAGTATAGAAGAACGATTTGCAAAAAATATATTAAACTCCACTTTATTGTACTTGCTTTCTAGAATAGATTACAGATATTTCTTAGACACTTTTTGCGAGGTCCTGCCTTGTGTGGCTCTATTCATACCACAGAAATATTCATTCGCTTGTGTGGATTATTCAGGCTACCCTCTGGTCCAACTTCAAATACTAGAGTTGGATTTGGGGCATGCTCTTCTTCAGTTGTTGATACACCAATTTAGTTTGTACTTAGGTGCAAGGGTCTAAGCGAGAATGGGAAAGAGGGGTGACACAAAATTAATATGTAGCATGATTGCCTCGGATGTAAAAAATGCTCCCAATCTGCATCATGACGCAAAATAATAAAGGCAATGAAATTGTACGGGAAATGGAACATATTTCACAACGGAGTGCTTACCTAGAAGACACCCGCTAAGATGGACGATCTGACCATAGAGGCCAGGAAGGAAATAGAGCTTCGGATTGGCTCCAGCGGTGGATAAACGGAGACAGGATGCAATTAACTGTACATAAAACGAGGGCAATAATTCTGGTGGGATCGAAGCAGCATATTAGGATTACTTTTCACCTGGACTGCTCGGAGTTAGAACCAACGAAAATCATCAGATACTTGAGAATGGTTATAAAGGCGAAGTTTCTGTTCACCCTGCAGGTAGAACCGTCGTTAGCAACAGCTCTACAAAGATTCCAGAATGAAGAAAGTGAGCTCTTGGTATCGACAGTAACCTTCATAGTCCTGTACAAGGCACTGGTATAAAAGACGGAAACACAGATTCAAAACATAAATGTAGAGCATACAGAGTCGCAGCAGGAACGATGACAGGTATAATTGCTGATCTACTATCACTCAACCTGTTGGCGAGGGATAGGGCAGAGAGTGGGAAAAGCTATCAGAAGAGAAGCACGGAAGAGACTGCTGGAAAAATTGCAGCAGAGATGGAACAGCCAACCAAAGCTGGTAAGCGAAGCGACTCATCCAAGATTTTAGAGAATGTGTAGGAACGAAGCATGAAAAAGTGAATTACCATTTTACCCAAGTACTCTACAGTCATGGATGCTCCACATCATATTTATTTGATATGGAAAAACGGAGCAGCGATAGGTGCTTTTTCTGCTATGAGCCAGGCACACCAATGTGGTGTAGAAGATAGCAAGATTTCAGGCAGAAGACAGAAGAGATAATAGAAAGGCACTGTCACCGGAAAACAAGGTACTAGCCATACTAAAATAGGAGGACTACTGGGTAGTACTTTTGAGTACAATATTGAGAATAAGGGAAGAGAAGAGTGGAGCGAAATAGAAAGGATTTCTTTTGAGACAACCTGCATCCCAGAAGTGAAGATACAAAGCTGATCTCTGGTGATGTGAGGACTAAATGAGAGGGTGCTTTTAGTTGGTAGAGATTCAACATGAAAATAACCATGATTGAGTTAGCAGTACTAGAAGTACTGATAAGTGCAGTAATGAAGGATAAGGAAGACAAGAAAAAGAAAGAAGGAAGAAAAAGAGCAAAGAAGGGAGGCACTCTTCTGGGATAACTTGCATCCTAGAAATAATGGCACAAAACTGATTTGTGTATGTAGGGGTTAAATTGAACAGATTCCTCACTACCCTATTAACCGAAGGAATTTTAAATGCTACTACTGAATTGTGGGACTAAAATATGCTGACCACTTATTTAAGTGTCACCTATCAACACTCACATCAATAACTAAGACAAATGACGTAATTGGTGGCCTCTCTCTATCCTCAGCTATCCTCAGCTACTCGTGGTATATACATCCCAACTTTATATCGGTAGTACTTAAACAAACCACATCTAATGAAGAAAAAAAAATTTCAGAACTCATTTTTTAAAAACTATGTTTTATTTGGAAAAGTTCTGTTTATAAGAATGATTAGAAACACAACATTTCAACGGTGCTGCCTTTTTCAAGTGTGAAAGTATAATGAATAAATAAACAAAAATTGTCAAGACAACAAGAATACAAAAAGTGACTAGATAAAATATTAACTCCTAGGATCGTAGAGCTCTGTCTGTGGTTTAGCATATGATTCATTATCCACTAAACTTCAGAAGATGAGAATGAAGGTCTAAATAGGATAATAGTCATCTCCTTGTGTTTCTAGGTCACTCTGGCTCTACTCTTTTTGGTTTGGCACATAAATGAACCATCCACAGATTTTCAGGAGGTGGTGCTAAAGTAACTCTCGCAAGAATATTCATAGATAAAAATAACTTGAAATTATGAACAAATGACTGGTAACCACGATCGATTAAGTTTATAACTAGTATTCAAATTCAAATTATCAGGTGATTTTCTTATTTCTATTGCTTCTCTCATGAGCCTCTCAAACCAATTGTTCTCTTCAGCCAGAAGCTTTGTATTCTTAAAGTCAATGCCATGTAATTCTTGAATGGCATGCTCAGCCACCGCAGACTTTTCTGGGTGGTTCAATCTTATATGACAAGAATGCTGTTTCAGTCTTATTTCCACAGTCCTCTTGGTTTGTCCAATATATACTTTGCCACATTGGCAGGGAATTATTGGAAGATCATTTTTCATCTGATATTATCAAGCCTCTCAAACATTGTTTGACTTATTGTTTCCTAATCTTCAATGGTAATTTTTACAAGCAAATCGATGGTGCTGCCATGGGCTCTCCTATTTTTCCGTCTATTGCCAATTTTTACATGAAGAATTTTGAACAAAAAGCTTTAAGCACAGCTATGAAGAAACACACTATTTGGCTACGTTATGTTGATGATGTTTTTGCTGTTTGGCCTCATGGTTGAGATAAGTTGAATGTATTTTTGAATCATCTGAACATGCAACATAGAAACATTAAATTCAGTATTGAGGTTGACGGAAATAACTGTCTTCCTTTTCTGGACGTTCACCTGAAGAAACAAGATAATCGTAAACTCATTTATCATTTACATGAGTTCTCCAATCACCATTCAGCTCAAAAATTTTGCACCACTAAAACTTCATAGCAGAAAGCCACTACTTTATGTCATCCAAGTAAACTGTCTGATAAAATCAGATTTTTTGATGATGTTTTCTTGGAGAACAGTCATAATAAGACACAGATCAAGAGAGAACTCAGATGGAAAAATTCAATTCCTCCTGTTCAAGATACAAATAATAAGAAAATATTTGTTACGTTGCCTTACGTAGCTAATATAACTGATAAAATTTGAAGACTTTTACATAAACATGACATGAAAACATCTTGAACTTCCAATTTGTGAATTCGAAATCTTATTGGTAATGTTAAAGACAGATTTCCTCTACAGTATCCAGGAATATACAAGATTCCCTGCCAATGTGGCAAAATATATATTGGACAAACCAAGAGGACTGCGGAAATAAGACTGAAAGAGCATTCTTGTCATATAAGATTGAACCACCCAGAAAAGTCTGCGGTGGCTGAGTATGCCATTCAAGAATTACATGGCATTGACTTTGAGAATACAAAGCTTCTGGCTGAAGAGAACAATTGGTTCAAGAGGCTAATAAGAGATGCAATAGAAATAAAAAAATCACTTAATAATTTGAATTTGAATACTGGTTATAAACTCGATCGATCGTGGTTACCAGTCATTTGTTCATAGCTTCAAGTTATTTTTATCTATGAATCTACTTGTAAGAGTAACCTTAACACCACTTCCTGAAGATCTGTGAATGATTCAGTTATGTGCCAAACCAAGAAGAATAGAGCCAGATTGACCTAGAACCACAAGGAGCTGACTATTTCTCTTCTTAAACCTTCATTTTCATCCCCTGAAGACCCATGGACAGGCAGAGCTCTACGATCCTAGAAGTTATTATTTTATCTAGTCACTTTTTGTATTCTTGTTGTCTTGACAATTTTTGTTTATTTATTTGTGTATTATTACTGTGTGATCATCCAAGGGACGGTGTTGTGCCCTATGCGGTTATAGATTGCTGGTGCGTCATTTCGGTATTCAGAGCCATCGTAGAAACTGTTATTATTGGTGCATCCTTGAACATTATCTTATAGTATAACGCAATTAATCTGCTTTTGTTTTGGTTGTGAATAGATGTAACAATAATATGAGAGACATCTGTGGATGACATAAAACATGTGCACAGTCTTGCTAGGACAAGATAGCTCTGCTAGGCTTAGAATGAAGCAAACCGGGTCTTGGAGTATTATGTAGGAATATTTGTATGCCAATTGCTTTTGCTGTGTCTATCCGGTAGATATATTGGGCCAAATTTTCCTGCTTGGTGAATCTCACGACTTATCTTCCAGCTAGATACTCTATCAAGTTTCTGGAAGTGTATAATTCTTATATTTGATTGAGACGACAACAAATGGATGAAATATATAGCAATCATGCTTTTACCCGATATGTGTGTGCGTAATATAGTGCACTTGGTACATTATTTGATATTTTTTTAGTCGTTAGGTGCGGCGACTCTTGATTTTTGAAGAGAGCACGCCTTGAGAATATTATAATTCAGGGGAAATCTTACTGACTTTCTGTTCGTCAATGCAAATACTCAGTGTCTCGACTTAATTATGATTATGTATTTGACTATCAGTGAGGTCTGAATACACAAATTTCATTCGACATATTCCAACTGGCAAAATTTTGATTACTATAATTAAGTGGAAATTAACAGCAGTATTAACCATATTTCATCTTCACACTTTCTGGTATAATTTACTGTATTCTCTATATACCAGTTCTATTTCTGAATTTAACTTTGTCATATTCCTAAATTCATAGCTCCTATTTGCATATAATTCAGTACGAAATAATTAAAAAGTGATTACGGAGGGCTATTAAATTAATTTACATACATGGCATTCACTTGATTACTCACTATAATCTAGATAGTATCTGCATACAAAATGACGCCGAATTTATTTTAAGCACGTATTATATTCCGACGAAAAATCGTTCATTCATTTCTCAATTCAGTGAATATATAAAATGGAATGCTGTCGCGGTTTTGCGAGTTTTTTGCACAAATTTGCAATGCACATAAAAAAAAATGTAGGTGTGATATTCATGTCGAAATAAAACAAGAATGTTGCCGCGGGATTGAAATAAAATATATGCGAACGATAAAACATTTTTTGTTGAGTGCACCTGGAAATTTAATTCACATTGATATAGTTTTACTCACCTACAACATCTAAATATCCAACTTGACTCTTCATCGGATCGGTGTTAATCTGACACATATACCAACCCCGATCGGATTCACGAACTTCGCGAATATGGAGGTACCACGTTCGGTGCTCGCTGTGCGTCACGCCAATTCGATGATTCTTGGTGATCACGTGGCTATGAATCGTCAAGATTGTCTGCGTATCCACGCGCAACCACGCCACCTGCAACAAAAAAATAACAGAATTCATTATTATAGAAGAATGAACATTTACCTCCCATTTGGAACAATGAATTACATGCCTTAATTACTATGTGTTATTCCTGAAAAGCCATTACACGTGATCCTGAAATAATAGAAGTTTAATTTATTTTTGCCGTTTTCAATTTGGTGTAGCCTGGAGGAAAGCGTCACACATTTATGCCAAACAGCAGTCATTTTCCACACAGTTCTTGCAAAAAATTGTAGGTCTCGCACGATCACATATTTGGTGTTCTTATTCAGTGAAATTTCATTCTAAACGTGAAATTTTCCGCATCAGGAATTCATAAAGCATATTTCCGCAACCTTTAGGCAAATATTTCCATTTGAACTTGTATATTTTATAGGCTCCAGTTACATATTTTCATGGAAGAATAACGATTCATGCATTCCAAATGGGGAATAATGGCCTGACTTTCTGGAACAGCATACATGATATCACCAACAAGATTTTTAACAAAAAATATTCTAGAAATTAGATTCTCAATTGAAAAACCAATTGGAGGATTTAAAAAAAGTCTTATTACAATCCAGAGATATATTGGACGGCAGCTGTTGTAGTTTCACATTCCAATCTTTTATTTATATTGGTTTTTATTATATCGTACGCAAATTGAAAAAATAAATTATATCAAGTATAGAGATGAAACTGGTATCTGAGATGTGGAATAAAGAAAAGCGAAATAAATAAATAAAAGAGAAGAGTGTCACGTTCTAAAATATATATCCCGCAAATAAAACATGAATAAAACAGCCAGAATGACAGGCTCACAACGGCATCTAACGTAAAATATTGAAATAAAAACGATTCAGAAGAACGTAGCATGAGGACAATTTATTTCTGCGAGCAATTTCCAAGCGAGCTCAAACACTCGCAGCCTACTGCGTGCGTTCCTATGTTTTCACGCTCACAATAAAATGAAACGGAAATCAGAGAATTAGATTGCATTGGTACCTTTTTGTTCATCGCGACAGCGGGCGGACGACATTTTGGTATTTGAGCTCCCACGAGGCAAATAAGCAAATGTCAAAGAGAGCGGTTAAATGTCATAAACATTTCACGCGGAATGAAATGTTGCAGTAATTAGTTGAATTATTGGTAAGCGGTGAGATGGCGATGATCCTCGACGCCGAGGCGCGACTGCTAGTGCTCACCAGACTTAATTAAAGCGATATCGCGACTGATTAAATTAGCGTACTTTGGATGAATCGCCGCTGGCGCGGTGGTGTGATGCGACGATGGCTTATTCCAGAACTAACTTCTCCAGCTGTGATTCTGATCATGATCATCGCTTCTCGATCGAACGTTCCACTCCAATGCACCGCTTTTCGTTTACATAGCATTGAATTTGCATCTCCTTGCTGAAAATCCAATGAAAGATTTTCACGCAGCTATTGAAATTCAAACAGATGAATTAACTCTTAGGAATTCTTTCAATATCTGCAAACACAATGATTCCCTTTTATAGAATTGCTCATTCAATGAAATCACTTTGAATTTCAATTTGGAGACTTGATTGTAGTAGCTATTATGTTTCTGTTATCAGGGTCTGCCAGATTGGACGGCCGGTCTGCATCATCCAATTATCCTTGATTTCAATATACTTCATGAAGGTTTTCTACAAGTTCAGCACATATGATAACGTCAGCAAATTTTTCAAGAGAATATTATAGGAAATATAATACACACACATTAGTACATCTCCAAAAAAATTTTTTTTCATCTACCTTTTCTTGAATAACCAGTCGACGGTACAGTGCATGTAGTTCTTGCAGAAAAAGTGGGCAATAAATTACTCATCTTCATGAAGTATATTGAAAAGAAATAGAATAATAAGATTCTAGCAGCCTTTGTTACCTAGTATGCGGACATCCATAAACAACTAATTAATGTTGAGTACTGATAAGTGCATGCACATATGGATCCTGAAAAACAATTTGATTTTTTTCTACTTTTTCCAACGATATTGCAGCGGAAAATAAACGTAAAAAGTACTGCGTGCTAGATTGTAATTATGAATACACAAATGCAATTCGATAGTGCTTTTTATAATTTTACATAGTTTTTGCGAACTTTGTTAATTCCCTGGATATTGCAAATTATTCCCGGATATTATGAAAGGATAATTGTACTCTGTTTCCCGGAGAGAAATCAATGACAATTAGTTTTTTTTTATCTTGATGGGTAATAGAAAATCTATTCGGATGGGGTTTTGTGTTAAATGATTGATCAATAAATATTCGGCAGTATGTATTCGGAGTATTCTTGTGCACAACTGGGACATTGAAGTACAAATGGAATACAACCAGAATTTGAGGCACTCCCTCCTCACAGTGACCTTTCTTCTTCATCACATTGCTGCATTTTCTTTCCGCATATCGATTCAGGAAAAAAGCTGTATGAAATCAAAAAAATGGAAGAATCATCTAGATGATGAAAGCGCATTTTTGACAGCTCATGAATGCTTGGTACTTTAGAGATTCCGCAAATTACCATCTCTCACAATTACTGAGCTTGAAATCAAGCAGTTTGGACAAACTCACGAAACAGCAGCTTCCATCTAGTACTAGTTTCAAGTTGACTATTTGATAAGTACATAATTAATGCATGTACAAACCCAAATATATCTTTTAATCCTTATTGTTTAGTTATTGACTGACGGGAGGTCAAGTGCTGTACCTTAAAATGATAATTTGATCTTTATCAAAGCTATATAAAAAAAATACATTAGAAGTAAACTAATTTTCATTCAATAATAATAATTCATTCTAATAAGCTTCAAATTCGCGTCAAACAAGTCATTGAATGAATCTCGGACAGATTTGACAACTGTACGTAATAAAAGTGACACCGGCGGCGAAAGTTGTAACCAAATTTTTATCCACTTTAATAATTCTAAGTTGCCATATCCCTAATGTCATATATATCTATGGGCATTGTTTCACTTGAAACAAGTAATTGCATAATTTAATCTTCCACAGTCGCTGAACTTGAATTAAAGCAATTTGTGCTAACCTACGAAACAGTAGCTTTTATTTAGTACCAGTTTCAAGTCTGTAAATAGTATAGTTGCTGAGAACCAGTGTCACGCCAGCCAGCCAGCCAGCCAAAGTGAATATGATAGCGCTTTTCTACAAAAAATGGAAGAATCATCTAGAGATGATGAAAGCGCATTTTTGACAGCTCATGAGTGCTTGTTAGTTCAGAGATTTCGCAAATTACCATCTCTCACAATTACTGAGTTTGAAATCAAGCAGTTCGGGCAAACTCACGAGACAGCAGCGCTCATTTAGTACTAGTTTCAAGTTGACTATTTGATAGGTACATAATTTATGCATGTACAAGCTAAAAAATACCTTTTAATCTTCATTGTACAGTTATTGACTGACAAGAAGTCAAGTGCTGTACCTTAAAATGATAATTTGAGCTTTATCAAAGCTCTATAAAAAAAATACACCAGAAGTGAACAAATTTTTAACCAATAATAATAATTCATTCTAATAAGCTTCAAATTCGCGTCAAACAAGTCATTGAATAAATCCCGGACAGATTTGACAACTGTATATAATAATAGTGACACGCGCGGTTAAAGTTGTAACTAAATTTCCATCTATTAAATAAATTTCAGTTACCATATCCCTAATGTCATATATATATCTATGGGCATTGTTCCACTCAAAACAAATAATTGAATAATTCAATCTTCCACAATCACTGAGCTTGAATTAAAGCAATTTGTGCAAACCTACGAAATAGTAGCTTTAATTTAGTACCAGTTTCAAGTCTGCAAATAGTATAGTTGCTGAGAACGCAGCGTCACGCCAGCCAGCCAGCCAGCCAGCCAGCCAGCCAGACAGCCAAAGTGGATATAATAGCGCTTTTTTCTAAAAAATGCGCAAAAAATGCGCTGAAAATCTAACGTGAACATCACGTGACTACTTTTAAATATCATACATTTGATATACACACAAATTTATTCAATAAAGTATTCTGTCACTCCAGATTATAATTAATATAATTTCAATAATATTTTGACATGCTCATCCGATTGATACAAAAATAGTAGATAACTATTTTGATGCTACAACAAGTTCAAACACTAAATTTCAATATGCTATGGCTGATTTTGCAAAAAATTGGAAAATTTCAAGTAAAGTGCACTCCTGGCTTGGGCAATTCATACAAAAATAGCAAATAATCATTCTGATGCAACATCAAGCTCAAAAATGCCAAAGTTCAACATCCTACGGTTGATCATTCTGGATTTATCAGAAAAATTCGAAAGAAGTTCCAATCAAAGTGCACTTCAGGTACAGACGATTGAAACCATGATGCGAGGTGTACAACTAGACCCTATACCAGTCTGAAATACAGAATTTCAACATTATACGTTCAATCAGTTTTGAGATTTGCGAGCTACGAACGAACGCACGAACGAACAGACGCATACACGTACCAACATCAAGCCCACAATCTCTTGTGACGAATTATGTCCCAAAACTCAGTCACAATTGCACATCCCAGAGCCGTCTGTTACCGTCAGACATCTTAAAGTCCATCAAAATTAGTTCACATCTTGCACACCCTATGAATTTCAATATCCGTAATTCTGTTCAAATATATATCACCGTTTACCTTAGTATCATCAGCTACCAGTTGGAATAAATTCATTTTTGATATTTCATAACATGTGGTGGAATGAGGTTAGGTTTTGAAAATATCTGAAATTTATTTCAATCTATATTTGTTTGATCCATATTCATGTCTTGTGCCTACCGTTAATGAATCTTGAATGTTATCAACCGTTGTTTTGTAAATTTGTTGTATATTGTATATTTTGTTTAATGTTCTCCGTGACCTTCGACCATAAACAAATAAACATCTGACATTTGACAGTAGACCGACAGAGGACTGAATCATAACTACCTTACCGACAGACAAAAAGAATGTAGGATAATTTGAATTTCAAGGAAATATTCACAAGGATGTCTTTAGTTGGGAAAGGATTTGAAATTTGTTGTTGTGAAGAAATTTGTATTTGTGAAATTATTTCTTCTTCTTATCTGTATCTCCTCTTTCATAACCGACAGCACTGATAAGAAATTAATTGTGAGACAAGTTATTGAAGATCAAGTATAAATATGGACTTGTAGCCGATTTAAGTCACATCTTTAAAAGTCCAGTCTTCTGAGTGGCCGTTCCAAAGTACACTTCTGGTTCCGATGCCGAGTCATCTTCAGAGTGTTTACCGTCAAAATGGAGTTTTTTTGCTAAGTCTGTTATAGTCCAAGATCCCAGGATCGCCAGACCTTACTTATTTCCTGAGAAACAAAATTTGTGGATTAGAATAGTGTTAGTCGGTACATTAATCATACACATATTTACTAGTTTGTGTTGATAATAAACACTGTCAGACACTTCTCATCGGCAGTAATTCCTGCCAAATGCTTTAAAGCTCGCAAAAAAAGTATCGTTATCTTACTTATAGTCTGAGTCGTAATTTTTATGTGTAATTCTCAGTGAGCAATTTCAAGACTCTTCATAAATAGCCAGATCAAGGAAGAGTTGGATGCTCATAGATACTGCACTTACTATCAAGCCTACAAATAGTGACCTCGCGCTTCTACTCACAGCGATATTCTAGATGTGTCTGACGGATGTTTAGCCCTACGATTAATCTAGCTGTGAACAAAAAGTATTGAAATTGTACCCTGAGTGTCATGTATAAAAATTAGCACTCAAACTATAAGCAAGATTACTTTATTCTTTGTGAGCTTTAAAGAGTCTAGCAGAAATTACCACCGATGGAAAGTGTCTAGCAGTGTTGATCATCAATTTTTAACAATATTCTCTGAAACATACCTCAAAATCAGCACTCAAGACCTTAAGAAAAGTGAGTAATGTCTTAACGTACCGCTAGCACCTCGTGTCTGTAAATTGGCCGTCGCCACAAACTAGCTAGTATGCGTATGATCAAAGTACATACTAGCACTACTCTATTCCACACATTTTGTTTCTCAAAAAATAAGTAAGGTCTGGCGTGCTTGGGATTTTGCTCTATTTTGAAATTAGAGTACTTTTGCTGTTTTTGAACTTATAATATTTTTGCATAATTTATCGTAGAGCTGCCACTGGGGAAATCTTCATTAATTTTACAGTGTTAGATTGTTTGTATAATCACCGCTGGAAAATTCCTTGTGGATCTCACAGTGCTTGAATTATTTAACGTAGACTCACCGCTGGCGAAGTCTTTGTTGATTTTACAGTGTTGAATGAACTTAACGTAGCCTTGCCGCCGAAGAAGTCTTCGTGATTTCGCAGCGTTAGATGTAGAATCACCGTTGAGGGGTCATCATTGGCTTTACAGCGTCGAGCAAGTTAACGTAGAGTTACCGTTGCGGGTACCAGTTTGGTTTCACAAGCGTCGAAGATAAGTTAATCCACTGTTTGGGAAATCGCTTCACGATTTGTTTGTTTTAAAGTTTCTCGTCGTCTGCGACCGCCGTATTTCTGCGTTAATAAATCTCATTGTGATACTTACATCCAGATGATTATTTTGACAACCCTAACCCTACCCTTCTGAGCTATCCAGACGTCTGCCTTAGAAACTGCGTCACCGACCGCATTGGCGCCCGAGTACACCGTCAGAAGTTTTGATCGCGACGCCAAAGCTAACAACCTCGCCATCAGCGAGGTTATCGTTACACTCGATAAGTCAGTTTTGTCGGTTTCACAATACTTACTTGTACTTACTTAGTACAAGTAAGTAAAAAGACAGAGGGCTGTGTGCTTTCATTTCATGAGCCTTGTTTGTCATACATGAGCGATTCATAGGATCATTTTAATTTTTTCTTGTTTTGCAGTACATCACATTCTGTTCTGCGATGAGTGAATTACTTCTGTTTGCTCTTTTAGTGAGGACTATTCATTTTACAGATAGTTTGCTAACACACTAAATTTTGATGAAGTCTGCCTTCTGCACGTGACAGATATAGAACAATTGAGAGTTTGTTCAGTTACGAATGTTGCATGAACTAACAACCAACCAAACGTGCGAGATTATTGAAACTGGTTGAAAGTTAGGATGAGGCTGTTCTGGAAACAGTACCTAAAATAGCATCCAAGAGGAATAAGTGAAATTAGTGTCACGCCGTACTGTTCCGCTAAACGGTGTTATAATTTGTGCACACATTCAGTTCATTCATTCGTGATCACATAAGTCATTTATCTCAATGACAAATGGCTCGATCAGTGACTTTTTCTCATGATATATCTCCAAATATTATTTCTTAAGATAAATTCACACTTTAATCGAAATTTTAGGTGTTCTTATGTTGGTTTAACTATTTAACCTGTTTTAGGCACACATGTTTCTCATTAAACTAGCTTTATTCACTTAATTTCCAACTAAATACTTGCTCATTTTCAGCGAATATACAGAGCTCCGAAAACTTATTACAGGTGTCTTTTCAATTTTGTATTTAGAAATAGAAGAAAACAGTGGACAGATAATAATGATTTTGTTGTTTTTCGATATATTCTTTAGGAACATTACTGCATTTTTTATCTAGTCGAAACAACTTTGGTAGCAGTAATTGCACTCGGTTGCTGGTATTGACAAAATTATATTTATGTAGGCCTCGACTACTTTTTCCAGTGACTGAAAACTTTGACCACGTAGTCTGCTTTTGGTTTTTGAAAGTGCAAATATGCAAAGCGAATAAACAGCAACTTTTTTTGTCATTATTAATTTTTTGAGTAACGAAATTGTTGTTAAAAAACTATTTTTGATTTCAAATTCTGTATATTTCATCCGAAACTTTGACGTTGCAATCCTTTGATCAAGGATCTTCTTCAGAAAACAATCATACAGAAATCAAACAAGGCAAGTAACTATATACTAAAAATATACAGAATACTAGATGTGATAACGTGGATATCACATCTGAACAAGAAGAATAAAATCTTCTGGCTTTCACCCAAGTATTGAGAAAAAACTACCTGAAAACCCCAAACAGAGGAATATGCCCTACTTGCTACAGCTCCGCACACATCCCAAATCACAAAATACACGACAATACAACAAGACAGCGTAGCGCTACTCTTTGCTATTGGTTTCACTCACAACTGCAGTGTCATTGAGTCTTCAAAGTACTTTATAATCGAGAATGTACACAGAGCTACACCAAACAAGACATAACTATCATGTATGTGTATTATTGATAACAGAGAGCCAAAAATTTGATAATTCAAAATTATCAGGATGGTTGAAATTATTTGGATTTTCTAATCTCAATTGCTTCTCTGACCAAACTATCGATGAGCATCTTGTGATTATTCTTGTTTCTTTCAATAAAATTCTGAAAAATGTATGGATTATTGAAAATGCCCTATGGTGAGCTAATAATGAAAATGATCAAGATTTTTGGAAGAACATCAATAAAAGACAAGTAGATTGTGTGATTGGACTTTTCTCAAACGTTGTAGAGATTCTGATGTTTTACCTAATTGCACTAAAGTCGTTTCTCACATCGAAACATCACGTGCTGGACATATTTTACGTAAGTCCAGAAGAGATGATTACTGTGGTTGAGACAGCTGTAGAGAAACTGTCAGAAAATGAAGCTTCAGAGGTCCGTCTTGAATCAGCGAATGTTCTGAAGAACGCGAAGCCATCCAAACTAAATTTGAGTAAAGAAGAACTCGGAGCATTAAGAGATTTACGTCGTAAATCTTGTTATCTTGCCAGCTGACAAAGGAAAAGCTACTGTCATTCTCAATGAAGAAGATTATATTAGCAAGACTGAAGATATGCATATGAGAAAGTCAGCAGGAACCCTTTAAGTTCAGTCAAATATCAAACCACTAAGCTTCCTCAAGAATCTTCTTTAGATAGGATGTTATTGAATATTTAACTCCTACTGATCCACTTGTACGAAGATTCTATGGTCTACCTTAGATTCATAAACAAAATGTCCCTCTTAGACCAATAGTCAATGGCATCAGTTCGCCAACTTATCTATTATCTAAATAACTTGACAGTTTACTGAGACCATTTAAAAATAATTCTCTCTTGAATGTTGAAACTTCTAAACATTTTATCGAAATGATTAATAACATACGGTTGTGTGATAATTTGGAAAGGAATTTCCCTCCAGATATTATTAAATTATTCCACCATTGTTTGACATCCAGTTTCCTCATTTCTAATAATGATTATTATAGACAAATTAATGACGCTGCAATGGGGAGCCCTATTTCTCCATCAATTGCGGATTATTACATGGAATTTTTTGGGCTGTATCCGAGTTGGGCAATATACCTGAGATAATCCCTTGCAACCGAAAGGGTAGGCGTAATAAGCTCTTCCAGTTGGGCATTTCTCTACCTGTATTTTTCTGTATATAAGTTAGTGAGTTCGAACTGATTTTATTTGAATTCCATCAAATTTCAATTATCATACGAGACTCTAAAGTAAGGTAAGGTCGGAGACTACTTTTCTTTCGACAATATCACTTAGCGCCTGCCGTTCAATGTTTAATTCTTCTTCGTGATTATGAACCAAGTCACTGTTTATTATTTTAAACTCGCGATTTGTATATACTCTAGCGGTACATCGATAATTTTTATTTGTACAACACCATTTCATTCTGTCGTTTGTTGTCGAAGATACGCAAAATTTAAAATTGTCGATAACCAGCAATTCCTTGCCCTTTTCACTAACTGCGATTTATTTCCGTGATCACTAAATATTGAATAACTGATGAAACGAAAATATTATATTTTCTTCACTTTTATTTGTTGATGAAAGCAAAGCTATCAATTTGAATGCAATTTTTTCTAGATCTTTTTAACTCTTGAAGCTATACATACAATTAGGGAAATGACCAATCAGTACATAGTATTAGGAGTAGGCGAAGTTTAAAACTAAATGTTATGGAAAATGTAAAATGTATAAATATTTTGTAAATATTATAATCATACAGTCATAGAGGCGGATAGGTACTTGACACAGGTAAATCCGATATCTGCATTGTAAGGGATTAAAATGCCCAACTGGAATACTCAGATTAAGGTACCCTTTACCGAAAGCCCAACTAGACTGCAGCGATTTTTTGAAGAGAAGGCATCAGAAACTAGTAATCATAAATCATTCTTATGGCTTCATCACGTAGATGATGTTTTTGCCATTTGGCCCCATGGTCGTGATAGTTTGAATAGTTTTTTGAGCCATTTGGATAAAATCCATGAAAATATCAAATTTACATCAGAAATCGAGAATTATGGCTCTTTACCATTTCTTGATGTGAATTTAAAACGAACCAATGATGGTAGACTTTTGCATACTGTTTAAAGGAGACACGAATCAATATTTCATGCTGATTCACAACACCATCCTTCACAAAAATACGAGACAATTAAATGCTTATTCCGAAGAGCTAATGATATTTGTCATCCTGATGAACTCGATATTGAAATTATTAATCTAGAATAGATTTTCCAGAGAAATGGCTTCAGTTTTCAATCCATTAAAAAGGCTCCTCGGCTCAAGTCCATCAATGCTACTGTTGACGATACTACCGTGAGTAAGAATTAGGTTTCTTTACATTATGTGAGCAATGTTTCGGAGAAGATCGGAAGGATCTTGTCAATATATAATTTCAAAGTTTCCTTCGTTCCGGTAATGAAAATCAAGCAATTCATGAGACCTGTAAAAGACGTGATTCCCCTACAATCTTCGGGCATTTATAAGATCCCTTGTACCTGTGGGAAAGTCTACGTTGGTCAGACGGGCCGAACTGTAAACACTCGCATTGCTGAGCATAGGAGATGCATAAGATTAAACCATCCAAATAAATCTTCTGCAGCTGATCATGCCATCAAGTTTTTGCATGACATCAAGTTTGAAGAAACAAGAATAGTCGCAAAATGCTCATCGATTCATGGTAGATTGGTCAGAGAAGCAATTGAGATACTTAAACATCCAAATAACTTCAACCATATTGATGGTTTTGAATTATCAAATGTTTAGCTTTCTGTAATCAATAACACACATACATCATGATTATGTCTTGTTTGGTGTAGTTGTGTGTATGTTCGGGATTATAAAGTAAACTGGGGACTTACAGACACTGCAGTTGTGAGCCTAAATAATAGCAAAGAGTAGCGCTACGATGTCTTGTTGAATTGTCGTGTATTTTGTGATTTGGGATACGTGCGGAGCTGTACCAAATAGGACATATTCCTCTGTTTGGGGTTCTCACGTGGTTTTTCCTTAAGTCTTAGGAGAATGCCAGTGGTTTTTATTGTTTTTGCTTATTAGCGCATTTTTTGGAAAAAAGCGCTATTATATTCACTTTGGTTGTCTGGCTGGCTGGCTGGCTGGCGTGACGCTGAGTTCTCAGCAACAATACTATTTACAGACTTGAAACTGGTACTAAATAGAAGCTGCTGTTTCGTAGGTTTGCACAAGTTGCTTTAATTCAAGCTCAGTGATTGTGGAAGATTAAATTATTCAATTACTTATTTCAAGTGAAACAATGCTCAGAGATATATATGACATTAGAGATATGGCAACTAGAATTTATTAAAGTAGATGAAGATTTAGTTACAACTTTCGCCGCGGGTGTCACTATCATTATGTACAGTTGTCAAATCTGCCTGGGATTCATCCAATGATTTGTTTGACGCGAATTTGAAGCTTATTAGAATGAATTATTATTATTGGATGAAAATTTGTTTACTTTTGGTGCATTTTTTTTATATAGCTTTGATAAAGATCAAATTATCATTTTAAGGTACAGCACTTGACCTCCCGTCAGTCAATAACAAAACAATGAAGATTAAAAGGTATTTTTTAGTTTGTACATGCATTAATTATGTATCTATCAAATAGTCAACTTGAAACTGGTACTAAAGTACTAAATGGAAGCTGTTGTTTCGTAAGTTTGCCCAAACTGCTTGATTTCAAGCTCAGTAATTGTGAGAGATGGTAATTTGCGAAATCTCTGAAGTAACAAGCATTCATGAACTGTCAAAAATGCGCTTTCATCATCTAGATGATTCTTCCATTTTTTAGATATTATATCCACATTATCACATCTAGTATTCTGTATATTTTTAGTATCTAGTTACTTGCCGTGTCTTATTTTTGTATCATTGTTTTCTGAAGAAGTTCCAAATAATATAATTATGCAGAATTAGAAATCGAAAATAGTTTTCTATTAGATGAAATTCTGAAGAATGTATAGATTATCAAAGTTGTTGTTACTGGTAGTTGAAATTTTCAGTACTTATCACGTATAAAAATTTGACTTTAACTGCTTCATTGGAGTTATCTTCAATGTGAAAACTATTGAAATTCAAAAATATTATGATTCTTAGGTATTCTTCCAATATTTCCAAATTCAATGACTGTCTTTTTGAAAGTGTTGCGTCTTCACGCAGTTATTCTCACCCCTACTTCTTTGATTCCAATATACTTTATCGTCAGCAAGTTTTTCAAGGCTGGAAATCTCATTTGGAAATGCACATACACACATGAAAACAAGTCCAAATAGAAACGTGGAAACTTCAATTTGAATCCTACTAGTAAGTGTGTAAACTCATTTGTATTGTAACGTGTGAGAGTGTGGTGGCTCGTAAAGGTGACCTTGCCAGGGCGGAGCCTCTCGTCCTCGTTGCGTCGTGCCGCGCCGTATCATATTACCTCTCCCGATGGAAGCCTCTAGCAATATTCTAGAAATGTGGTAGAACTTTCGAGAAATTGATATTTCTATATATAAGGGCAAGCGAATGACTTGTGTAGTAGTAGTGTAATGGTGAAGCTAGAGCAGTGAATATCAAACAGTGAAGTGATTTCGAAGCAATAAACATTACAGTATAATAGTTATGAATTTCTCAATTTTTGTATCCACAACTACTTACTTAGCTGGTGAATTAGGAACCTTGAGTAACTTAAGAGTAGCTATTATAGTTAATCTAAATATAAACATGAACATTTTTGAAATTCGAATCCACCATCAAATTCAATAATCCTAGAATATGTAGGAGATATTTCTGCGTTTACATGTATTCTTACATGTACCTACTGCGAAAATATTCACTGTAGTTGTGGACTTAGAATGTAGAGGTATCTGAAAACAACTCATCTCTTCATTTTGTATGGAAGAAAGCATCTTCGAAACAATGTTGAAAATGTCTCAAAAGTAATGAATGAAACCAACGGATAGGTGAACCAACAATGTTGGTACTATATTTATGATAATAAATGCACCCCGTTGCACACTCCGAAATGCTCGAGTCTCAAATGTACTAAACGAAGTGTTAAGAATTAGGAGTGAATGGCAGAAGATGGAATAAAATATGGAAATGGAATAACCTGTCTAGAAATGATACATCTCATATCATTTTCACTGAGCTGGAAACCGATGAAATATTTTTAAAAGTATAAAGCTACAGCACTCTACAAAATAAGTATATGCGAGTGCATGCGGAAGGAGTGTTTCATAAAACCGGAATCAAACATTAGCGTGAATTTTGAAAGTGTTACATGTAATATATAACCATGTATGAAAGTATGTAACACTTGTCAGAACGCTCTAGCTTCCAAATCCCAATATTTAACCGTATAAAACTTAGATATCTATCTGTAACCTCTGAGTTCTATTTCCCAGTAAGTTATTCGGGCGACACGTGACGTAGCAGCACATCAGAGCGACATTTACCATTTCCACGCAACATGAAATGACACACTGAATCATTATTCCGGTTATTCAACGTCAAAATGTTGTACATGAATGTTTATTTATACTTGTTAACAAAACACGTTGAGTACCGCGAGCTGGCCTATGAGTGTGGAATAATATTCAATGAATGAAAATTAGGTGGAGGATTTATAATAATGGATGATTATTCTTGATATTAAATATGAAATGCACCACAAATTATTCCGACAAAAGTCAAAGACCTCATTCTCTTCAAATATTTGTCTTGATAAAGACGAAAGCACTATAAAAATCTCTCATATCTAAGATGAAACGCTGAGAGCACGCCACAATATTAAACTCAGTCGAGTATCATAAGCTCGTGTCCAACCAGAATCTCTCGCCTGAATCCGCTCAACTCTGAGTTAGTCGCAAGTGACTGCAATTCCGCTCTGTGTGAATTATATAACTCATATGATTAACGCCGTTCAGTTTCCTTTGTGTCTTGCGGTTTGTCGCGCATCGCTTTGAGGAAATGGAATACGCGGCCAAGTTTATATTTCCTCTTTACTGTTGGGTGTTGTTGCGACAAACAGGGATGAATCAGTAAAGTAGCACACTGTGAAGTAAATCCACGAGCGTTTGAAATTATTCACCTTCCCTGAAAAACTTGTTGACGGTATCAAAATAGTATGAATAAGTTTCATACATTTAAAAAAAAAATTGGGACGGAAGTTGCCATACTTTGATGAGTATTGTACTAGGGTGAGTAGATGATTTTGCATTTTTGATGTGTTCATGGTATGTGATGACAGGTATGACCGAGCGGGTTGCGTCTTCCGAGAGACCGTTGTAGAGAATGTGTGTACCCAAATATGCACGAACTATGAATAAAAAGCCTAAGATTGAATAAATTGATAAAATTGACTCAGGGTTTTTGTTATTTTATTGTATGATATTTATGTGAATCGCTTCAAAATTTTTTCTTGGTTCGGACCTGTTGCTTGAATGAAATTTGTTTGCAGATATTTTTCTTCCTTATGTGATTCTTCCGGACCGTGATGTGGAGGGTCCGCTATTCTTCCCTCTATTGCACAACGCAGGAAGTGTTCTGATGGAAAGGAAAAATGCATTGGGAGAGGAATTATGCGACATATCGTTGTTGAAAGAGGGTGCCCGGAGCGGGTCCCGTAATCGAATATATTTGTTTTGGATGAAGCTGTAGATATCGATTTCATACCATAAATTTTTCACTGTAATTGCCAATATTTACTCTGCTTGGAGAACTTTATGTCGGGATTTTTGATAGATGTCATTGCTGACACCGGAAACTTATAGCAGTTCATATTGCTTAGTGCTTTATTTTTTCAGTTTACAGAAGCGATGTGTCTTGCACGGGGAAAAATAATTTGGACGAAGTAAATATTAGCTTGGAATATATTGGAATTCAAGTAATAACTTGTCTTGTTGTGACCTGAAGATGAAGCTGTATCAGAAGTGAACATTTTATTTTTGTGTTTCCTTGAAGATGTGGAGTATTTATTGCGATAAAATCCTTTCACTTTATTCAGGTATCGCTTACATTAGTGAAATTGAATAGAATAAGTTCATTTTATTCACAAGGCTGTTGTATTCTGGAATAATCAGAAAACAAGATCTGTTTGTCAGAAAGGATTCCTCGTTATCTAACTTTTCTTAAGTTTCGTCAAGTATCTCTGGGAGCATCAAGATCACCGCAAACAAACTTTTGATTAATATCCACCGCTTTGTCTGGACCTACTTTTCGGGTATGAACAACGAATGAAATATGTTTTCATACACGCAAACCTCAGAACCAAGGACTAATATTCTTCCCTTGATCTCCATACGCAATGTTGATACTTAATAAAGTGCCTGAATGAGTGATATCCTACAGGGAGTATGGAGGTAGCTCAAAAAGTTCCTGGCCCGAAGCATAGATGTGGCTAGTATGACCATGCCATTATATCAATTGGTTGAAAGCTTCTAAATGGCGTTGTGCAAAGCTTTAAGCTTGTGCATTCAGTAGTTTTGTTGTAGCAGTGGTGATGAGTATACGATTATTGTTTGCCTTTTGTAATAGATGGTATTAGATTTTGTGCAGTAATTGAGCTCTTCGTTTTGCAAGGCATAAGACCAACAGAGATGAACAATAATTCAGAATCTACTCTAATAAGAGGTATAAGTGCCATATTGGAAAGTCGTAGAGAAGGCTGAACTAGGTTGGGAGACTTCAACGATACGGGCCAGTAAAGGCCCACAAGGTGGGGTACTATCATCTCCCCTCTGGTTCATCGTCCTTGATCTACTCATAAAGCTCGCTAAAGGTGGGTATACTGTCCAAGATTATGCAGATGACCTGGCAATACTAGTTAGAGGTGATAACGACTCGGTGATATCGAGCCTTTCACAAGAGGTGCTTAACCAGGTCTATCGTTGGACGCAAGAACATGGACTAAATGTAAATCTCACCAAAACAATTAGAGTTTCCTTTACCCGGAGAAAAAGGTTGACTCTCAAACTCTCTCTCTGAATCCGAACCTAACATACTGGGCTCACATAACAATCGTCAGACCCATGATAACTCATGTTTTATCAGTATGGTGGCCAAAAGTAAAGCACAGGCCTTGTTGCTGGAAGTGCAACAGATAGCCTGTCTCTGCATAACAGGAACAATAAAAACGTGCCCTATTGCTGCTATGGAGAAGCTAATGGGACTTACATCTCTCTATATACACTCAACAGTTCAAAATCCTACATATTTGGAGATCTCATGAGTCACAAAGAGATCTTGAAGGAGATACAGACGAAAACTTAGCTTTGTTAACATGTGACCACATGGTGACAAAATATAGTTTTGAGCACTCATACAAGGTTATAATAACTGACCGTACGCTATGGGCAACATAAGCACCAGAACTCAGAGAAGGCATCTTGTCCTAGTTTAAAACTGGATAGTGGCGAAACTGGAATAGAAGTATTCGGATTGGGATTCCAAATACGTGAACCCTTGGGAATTAGCGTCACAACATTTCAGGCTGCAATATATGTCATCAATCTCTGCGCCAGAACAAACAACAGGAAAGACCTCAAAGAAGCAACCATTAATATCATGTCAGGTAGCCAGGCAGCTCTGAAAGCAATAGGTGCTTGCACCTCTCAATCAAAGCTGGTCTGGAATTGCAAAGACACCCTGCAGCAACTGGCAGGACAAAACCAAGTAACTCTTTAGTGCGTGCTACGGGATGATGAAGTCGAGGGCCACGAGCTTGTAGATGGGCTCGCCAAAAAAGTGGTCAAACTATTTATTGGCCCAGATCCTTCATGTGGACTCCTAAAAGCCACGTCAAGGAAGTAATAAAAGAGTGAGAGACAAAAACCACGGCCTCATTCTGGGAAAACACTAAAGGTAATAAGCAGGCTGGGAGGCTTCTTGAAACCTCGCCTACAAACCTAAAAGAGATACTCTCTCTCAGTAAAGGAAATCTAATGATCCTGACAGGCCTTTTAACAGGTCATTGTTCTCTTGATTGTCATTTAAACAAAATTGGCAAACAAAACAATAACATTTGTAGACGTAGAAAAAGCAGAACACATTCTATGTGAATGTCCAGTTGTAGCTTTCAACGGCCCACAATACTTCAGTAAGGCATTTATGAAGGTCAGCGAGGTGGAAGATTGAAGTCACGGACATATACTAGAGTCTGCTAAAAGCCTGGATATATTTCTAGACTAACCAAATAGGGTTATGTTATGAAAGATCTCCGTAGATCGCAGTGATACAGACACTTCTGACGCTTGGGCCCTTTGCTGTATAATAATAATAATGATAGATTCTACATTGAACGAATATGCTTCTCAATCTTCAATGATTGAGAAATGAGCGGCTGAATCTGAAAATACTCGTACATCAATTTAGGATGACGAACCTATAAGACGCCCAAAACTGTCATGACTAACGAAATTTTTCCATAAATCCACAATTTCATACTGAACGATCGTCGACTGGAGGCTTTAAATATTGCTAAGGCTGTAAACCACACCACATTTCACGTGTTATTTTGGGTATGCTATTTTCCACACTTGTCTCGCTGCTGGTGAACAATCAGAAGAAGCATCGAAATCACTTAACTACATCAGATTTATGTCGCGTTTACCATGCCACGCGGTCTTGTGTTCCATAGGACTTTAGGAAATTGGGACTAAAGGTTTGCACATTCGGTTATTTATAAAATATATTGGATCTTGTCGGTCTATCCGAACTATGATTCTTGAGTAATTTCCTACGATTAACTAGACAATACGGCAAGGTTAATCAAACAGAACAAACAATTTATTGTGAAAAGTTAGCTGAGAGCATGGCTAGGGAAAACTGTT
This sequence comes from Dromius quadrimaculatus, assembly GCA_963989225.1. Classification (NCBI taxonomy): domain Eukaryota; kingdom Metazoa; phylum Arthropoda; class Insecta; order Coleoptera; family Carabidae; genus Dromius; species Dromius quadrimaculatus. The sequence goes on from OZ022335.1 coordinate 20,239,464, forward strand.
TGAATTAATTGAGGCATTCGACTTTAACACTCAAGCAGCCACTCTTTTGACAACAGTTTTCTTTTATTTTTTTCTCTGTTCGCAATTTGAATCATTCGCAAACCATAACTGCTCTACTCCGACGATTATTTTCGGCAATGTCAATATTCTTGATGAACGCATCCTAACATCCCAAGAAGCCGCGCAGTTTGATTCGTGTGCGGCGAAAGCAAGTGTCACGCCATGCACAGCTCGAAGCATAAGACAACTTGCGGAAAATTAAGCAAGCAAACTTAACTCTTGAGTTTTCTTTAACAGACCGAAATTTTTTTAAGGTAACTTATATTCAGCAGATTTTATGCAATGGAGAGACTTCTTCAAATAAAGCTCAATAATTGAGAGTGTATTCTGTTTATCGAAGAAAACTGTTCAAGACCTCCCAATTATTTAGGTAACAGAATACACATGCCAATATAAGCCAAACAGACTCAATATTTGAAGCCTAAATAAGGAGGTCATGTTAAACTACTATCTCAACAATCTTAAGTATTTTATGTTGACTTACATTGGTGCCAACCTCTATTCGAAAACTAAGAGATTAAATTATTCATATTCGTGTGAAATTGATTCATGAAGTCCCACGTTTACATAATAATTCTACTGGAAATATGCTATTTTGAATGTGGAATCATGAAGCCTGAATGTTCAGTAATGAGTTTGTAACAAAGTAAAGGAAGACCCATTTGAAATCGTGTGAACTTAGTATTCTTTAGGGAATGCAAATTATGGGAAATAACTTCATGCTTTCTCGCATGCGCCGCACAGAAGAATGAAATATGGTATATAAAATAATTTCTTCGGATGAATTGAAACGAGACTAATGCGAAATATATTCTTTTGATATAATATATTATTACAATTGGATATCTGCGAGTTGATACATTGTGAGGAATTGGTTCTTCATGTCTGGAGATATGATGAAACGTATTTGGTTATTCATTCCAATAACTGTGGCATGAATAAATAACCATCTTTTAGAATTATTAATAGAAAAGCTGATGTTTGCGAAAGTTCTATAGGAGAGAAGTAAAAAATTGTAAGTGGTATAATAAATAATATATAAGGGTAGCAGAACGCGTGGTGCGAACCTCAGAGCATGTGGTTGGAGCATGGACATTCATCACCGCTGTATCGATTATTTCTGCAGTTGTCACGACCGCCTGCTGTCTGTTTCTCAACCAAAACAAAATGGGAACGAGAAAAAAATGCTTCACTCACCTTATAAGTGGACAAGTCTTCAACAACGCAGGCTAAAATGGCTTCCCTGCCAACGGGCACCGTCATATTGGTGATGGGCTCGCTAAATTTAGGGTTTTCTGAAACAAACGCAAAAACAAAGTTAATGAGGAGCAGTACCGGCTTCACACAAAATATCTCATCATTTGACTTCAATCGATGAGAGCAAGAGAAATCATCAACATATCTCATGATCTCGACTTGAGCAAATCAAATCTGTTGCAGAGAAGGTAATATTAGTTTTATTTACTCGAATCTTTCGATGAAACAAGACATGATCAAAAAGATTAGTTCAATGTTTCAGTGAGCAGCGCATTTATTCCCACTACCTGTTTGTATTCAGTACTTCTGTGTACCACCAGATACGCAAAATTGAGTCAGAAAAATCGGAGCACACAATTATTCCATCATATGAGAGATTTGCGGGAAAATCAATAAAAGTTCTTCTATTATATATCAAAATTTAATCTTGAGTACTTAGAATGGAGCTCTTAATTCTGCAGCCGGCTCTGCTAAAAGCTAATGAACGAAAAAACAGCGCTGGTGAATACAGTTTACGTTAATAGGAAGTGCGTTTAGCAGTAATTTTTTTGTTTCTTTCTCCAAGGTGCTGAAACTCTATTCCAGAGAGGAAATTAAATCCAGCATAAATAATAATGTTACCATATCTGCTTAGGGCAACAAACGACTTAAATCGCATTATTTAAAGTCTCTTCCAGAGCGCTGCCTCTTATTTCCATCCACTTATTTCAGTTACTTCGTTTGGATTAGAGAATGAGATTCCATTTAGATGTTGAGTGCTGACTTGGCCACTCGCTTTAATCAGCTTAAATATTACATTGGCTAATTTTAGATACTACCGAAGGAACATGAGGCGCAATTATTTCGAACATCGATTCCATGTGAAAACGTCACGAAGAACAAAACGAATTGATTATTTTGCATTAGAAGTAAATAGGAGGCAGTGAATGAATTGGATTAAGTAGCAATTCAATTGGAATCTATTTAGAAAATACGCTTCAAAGATATATTCACTCATTTTGAATAGACAGCGCTTTATTTGTACCTCGATCTATTCATTTAATGTTCGTTTCAGCATTTTGGTACGTAAAACATAAATTGAAATGGATATTTCATTATCAATTAATTACAAATGGAATACGGAATAACAGTATATTATATAGGTACATACAATTTGATCGATATAATTGATGAAATATGATTATAGTTATTCAAATTATAGGTTTAATTATGGAATTAATACAATGTATTCCAGGATTTCATGATTTATTTCATTTCAATTTGAGTTTAGGTATTTAACAAGGGTTTGTAGGGCTTGTACAGTTTGTAGGGTTGTGATTGATCGCACTACTTCAACCAGATTATCTGAATATATCAACAGTGTAATTATCGCCTATAAAAGACTGGAAGGTGCACAGCACAAGACTGGGATTTCTTGAAGAGGTACCTAAATACATTTAACAAGTCAGCTGGAGCACAATCCAATAAGTAATAAGATATATCATTGAATTCTGTACAACATTATGTCAGAATTGTGAAGTGGCCGATATAATGAACAAAAAGAGCTCAATTCGACTGAAGGCAGTATTGGTAATCGGACATCCAGCAAAGTAGAATGCGAACGGAAAACATTCAATAAAGCTTCAGAGGAGTTTATAGAAAGCTTAAAACCTCAGATGATGGGCCACACACACTACTGAGTGAAATATTTCCATTCAACTCTCAAATAGTTTTTAGAGCATCATAATTGAACAGCAATAAGGATGACAAGTAAGTAAAGGATTACCTTGATTGATGTATGGCTTTAAATAGTCTCAATATAACAAGTATTCAGAAAATTTTACGACAACTGTTCGCAGGAGATCCGTCACGAACAAAATTGTCAATGAGTGCCCAAATGTATCATGCAGAACGTTGCAAATTGTAACTTGAAAAGGTCAAACAATGGACTAATAATAGTACCCCTTCTCCCAAGATTTGTGGTAGCACCACATCGAATCGACATTTCGTCTATAGTCCTAAATCCTTCTAATTGATCTGAATGCTATTTTTATACAACGCTTTCCTAATTTGGTCTCTATCAACTATCCATGATAAATTCCAGTCAGGTACACGTCTAGCTTCCATTGAAGCATTGAAATTGATTATAATTAACAAGTCAATATCAATGTCAACTCGTGGTTTCATCAATGAACTGATATCTGAAAATTGTATGTGAATTGATCGGGAATCTAGTAATCAATAGGGGATCCTGTCCTAAGTGCCGATGGTAATACTACTTCGGGTCAATTTTCCCATGATCAACTGTCCTGTAGTACCAATCGATAGCAAAAATCAAATACTTTGCGAAAAATCCTGGGTGCCACTTGTAACGATACCTTGCTGCTGGCGGGGTTCTTAACGCTGGCGAGAATCTTAACGCTGGCCTCGCTGTCGAAACTGTAGAAGGTATATACGGGCACCAATGCAGTCGGCGATGCAGGTCCTAGAGACGGTCGACTGGGTAGCTCGAAGGAAAAAATCAGGGTGTTCAAGAGAATAATATATTTATTTACACACAAAGATGGAGCTGTTGAACATACACATATATATTGCAGGGATTTGCACGCAGATCGCTTGACTGAAGGCTGACGAGGACGATGTGGCGACTGCCCAAGAAAATCAACATTCGGGAGATCGCTTTGCGGTGGATCAACTTCACAAGTCGTTCTATGCTTGTAAAACCAAACTTGTTCTCAAACCGTGACTCTAGCTTGAATTGTTTCAATACTGTGAAGCCACCAATTGACCATTTAAACAGTGATTCTACGTTAAGGATCTCTGACACTGTGAAGCCAGCAAAGACTTTCCCGGCGGGGACTCTACGTTAAATTAATTAAATACTATGGAATCAACAAGGACTTCTCCAGCGGTGATTCTATGGTAAAACAATCTAACACTGTGAAATAAACACAGACTCCTCCAGCGGTGTCTCCACGTTAAGCTTGTTCAACACTGTGAAATCAACGAAGACTACTCTAGCGATGACTCTACGTTAAGTAATTCCAACAATCAGACTTACGATTTTGTCTTAAACAGTCGTACCAAATGGACTTTGAACAGACGTCTAACGGTAGACACTGTAGTACTTTGGAGAATGGCTCGGAGAATTAACTTCCGAAAGAAAGGAGTCTTGAATCGGCCACAAGGCCTTATTTATACTTAAAGATTGATAAAACAGTACTTAACTTGTCTTTCAAATTGATTTCAAATTAGCGCTGTTAGAATAATGTGAAAAAGAGATACTAAATGGGAGAATTTGTTTGATGAATACTAATTTCTTCACAACCAGTTTCTGAACTTCTTTTCCTGCTTGGATACTTCTTTATAACGGCTACATTCCATTCACATGAACATTGAAGACATGAAAATAATATTACACTGGATTTTTTGTTTACGTCGGTAATTTAGTCAGGTGTCGATAGGATTGAAAGTGTCAAACATTAGATCTTCATTTGCTAAGTCAAAGTTAAAATATACATGACATAAATACGGATCATACAGTACAGAGTTGTATTTTAAATTTCCAAAGCATAACCTTATTCAACCACATGTTGTGAAGTATCAAAATGTATTTATTCCAGCTGATGGCTGGTGATGTTACGGTAAGTGGTGGTGTAGTGTTTAAACAGAATTACGGTTTTTCAAAATTTATAGGGCAAGCAAGATATATGAACTAATTGTGATGAACTCTCAAATGTAAGACGTTAGCGGAAGCTCTAGGATGTGGAACTGAGATGAAGCTTCGACAAAAGAATTTGTCATACAGTCTCTGTTCTTCCTGGAAGTTTATCCTTTTTTGTTTCCAGCTTCCCTGATGGAACTTACGATTGTTCCAGGAAAAACAGGACTGAGGGTGGCACTTTGATTCTGTCTTGAAGTACTTGACCTCCGCTATGGATTGATTGACCAGAAATTGACTTTCTTGACACTCAGGACAGAATCCTGGATTTATTGAGTCTGGCATCCTATTGACCACTATATTCTCGAAAGATTTATAAACAACTTGTCCTAAGTCCGATAAGGTGCGAGCGACTTCTGAACTAATAAGAGAAGAGCTACTCAAAGTAGGTCTTAACGTGAAACCTTCAATTGGTATCATATTCAGGGTAAGGAATTTAACAGCACTGTTTTCAAGTAGTTATTTTGAAATGAAACTAAGAAGATGGAGACATTAGTCAATTAGCGTTACACTTTCATAACAACGCTGTATACTATTGAAGAGACAGTACAAATCATTAGATGGTATCACGTGGCATTTAATCTTAGTTCAAGGTAAGTATCAGACATGTTCCGAGAATTATTTTCTGATAGACCAGCTTCAGATTCTGCGACAGTTGCCAAAATAGTCGAAAAATTTGAAGGAAATGATTTCATATCACCCGAATATAAGAAGAGGGATGGATTCAACCACGTATTGACGGCAAAGAAAAAGTGTGACATCATGATGACAACACCAATTGGACACACTACTAGTGTGAGCAAAAGTATCGTACACAAGTTATTGAAGAGAGAGCATTCCAAGTAATTCCGTTTTTAAAATCACTAGAAACTAGTTGCAGGTGGTACAGAACGAACTCAAGGATCCAAGAGGGTTAACCTTTGGGCTCGTATGATGAGGGACCATTTTTTATTGATGGTAGTATTACAGCTCATAATTATTTGAATCAAAGTACTTCAAATCGAAGTGATACCTGCGCAGCTTGGAATATTGAAAACCTATGGTCTCAGCATGACGACGCTCCTGCGCGCAATGCTCAGAATGTCAGAGTATCTCTAGATCATACATTTCAATGTCGCTGGATTGGACGAGGTGGAGCAGTAAATTGATCTGTTTGGTCTCCTGACCTCACACCACTGGATTTCTTCTATTGGGGATTTAGAAAGTCCAAAGTACCTACTACATTGAAAACTTGTCTGGAATTATTATAGCTGTCCAAATTTTGAAAGATATTTAAGTGTTTGTCATTCGGCTGGTTCATTGTATTGTCATAAATGGAGGAATCTTTGAAAATCTATTATATTTTTCTTCATCCATTTTCACTTTGTTCAATTTTTTTACAGTCTAATAAGTTTCTGAAAATCTTGAAATATATTTCTACATCTTAGTTTCATGAGAAAATTATAAGTGTACAACATTTCTTTCGATCATTTATTCCAATATATCAAGAAAATGTACAATTAGCATTCAATGTCGAATATTATCGTATGTCACAGCTTGGCATGTACCAATAAGTAAAATTTATTAAGTACTCATTAAGTCCTGAGAACATTACCAAGTTAATTTAATCGGAATTAATGCCACAAGATTATTGAAACGCAGCGAGGGAAAGTGCAATGCACAAATAACCAAGGCGTTATATTCCAACTCATACATTGTCAATGCCTCAGTTGCGGATATTAATAACACCGCCGAGGAAGCAGAAATGAACTGCTTGGGATAGTAGCTGGTGTTAAAGAAAAAGACAAGAAATTTATATAATAAAAGGACTTAGGAGTGTAATTGAAGTATTTCTGATTTTATACTATCAATCAGGACATTTTGGTCCATTAGTAAGATTGAATACGTGTACTTATTGTTTTTAAAAGCGAGGAATCCACAACCTAATCAAGAAACAAGTAACACTGATTTTATGTTGGTTTGACTTTTGAGTCTGATCTGACGTTAGGAAAATGCATGAAAACATATATGCACTCAAAGTATATTACAGGACAGGAGATAAAAGCAAAGAATAAATTAGAATGAAATTGTTGAATTACGAACATCGCGTGCAGCAAAATAAACACAAAGTTTAAATCAAAATCAATGGCGTGCAAGCGAGGATTTGTTCTAAGCTCATAACCTGCCGGTTTTATTTACCAGTTTCACAGCTCAACCTATATTAGATCCCTTCTCCAACGAATACGCGCGTGACAGAGTTAGTACGCTCCCAGGACGATTCGCAAGCTCTAGATAGGGAAGATTAGGGACACAGACGGGAATCAAACTGGAAACACATAAAATGTACGCATAATACGCACCCACAAACATTGGCCGAATTTCAAGTAGACAAAGTTGAACATTAATAATGCATCCTACGTTTTGGTGTCCATAGTTGAGAGAGCAATGGATATTGGACTGTCGTTGGCAGTGAACGGAAAACAACAATTATAGCTGAGAGAATGAAACGATAGGGTCACTATCTGCCATGAATTCAAACAACATTTCAATATCATCATCTTCTGGAATGAAGTTGGCACTCCCATTCAAAATACTTCCAACATTGATCCATCAATAATTAATCTTTGAAATATCCCCAGTAAGTATGTGGGATAATACAATCGTAGTGAGTGTCTAAAGTAACAAGAAAAAAATAAAATAAGATTGAAATAAAAGACACCGAGCTGTCTTCCTTTTCCTTTATCGACTCATTGAACAAACAAAGCTAATAGCCGTCGACCAAACATACGTCTGTTGGCTTATCCTCTTCCAACGTTGTCTGTAAATGACGTCTTCCTCTCTTGGGATTCGATCCGCACTAGGATGAGCTCAACTACCATGCGCACGTCAAGAGATCCTTGCTGCGTCTTTAGTTGACTCTTTAGCATTATTTTGTAGTCGAAACGAGCTCTTTTTCAGTGCATAATAACGCTGAACATATCCCAGGAGTGATATTATTCTATATTATCCATGCAAACAAGACGAGGGTATTCGAGATTTTTATTGATATCATAAGTTACAAGATGAGTATCATAAGTTGGAAGAAATCCTCTCATAAATTCTAATAGTTTACATTTTGCTCCTTTTTTACAAGCCGTGAGGAATCGTTGGAAATTAATAATAATTGAGATAGTTCCAGTATTTAAATTAACTTCCATTCATTTTGTTATGTTAAACAGTTAGTTTCGAGTTATGTTTGAGTTATAATGTTTCATATATTATTAAATGTTACAATAAGTATATTGTTTCATTGTACTTGTAATAACAAACGTAATGCTCTTTAATAATGGACGAGAGTGCACAAACATTATGACCACTTTCTGCACTTCGAAATTGTCAGTATTTATTCTGTATCAAACTATGATTCACTCCATTGTTTCTATGATGTTAGAAAAATAGTTATAACATGATAACAGACACCATTTTCTGAAGATGCATGAGATATTACTGTATTTACACAATTTTATCAATACAAGGGCTGTCTTCTTAATTTTGCATATAGAAATGAATTTATTGTTCTCGAAGTATTTTCCACGGGCGTTACTTATTTTTGCATTGGCTTGAATCAACTTTAGAAGCAGTTATCTCACTCTTTTGCTGGTACCGACGAAATTGCATTTATGCAGGCGTCGATTACTTCTTCTGATGACTGAAGCCTTCGACCAACACTCCGTTTTTGATTTCAAAATGAGTAAAAAAGTCTGGTAGGACGTTTCGCTGCTCTAAAAACTCAATAGTCTTGCGAGCTGCGGGGTTTTTCGAAGCTCCGCAATTACTTTCAGTAAAAAAATAGTTGTATATCAATCGGTAGTGACAGTTCTTTGATTAGGCAGAGGAATTATTGCTATATAACCTGCTTTTAGGACAAATGTTGCGACCATCTTCTTGGATCCAAGAATGGATGACTTTTGTTTTGAAAACCCAAACAGACGACTGACGTTCATTTTCAGGTTTATATGAGTGAATCCACGCTTAAGCATCACTGACGATAGAGTTGACCGCGTTGAATCGGCCTTAATTGATTCCAACTTCCAACAACAGATACTTAAGGTCCCCAACAAGGAATAGTTTTTCCACACCAAATTCTTCACGCAAATTTTTTGAATTGAGTTCTTTGAAATCTCTAATGATGCCTCAATCTCGCGATATGTCACAAGTCGAGTTTCGTTGATGAACTTGCGCACGGCATTGACTACCGCTTTTGGCGGAGCTGTCTTTGACTCGTCTTCAAAGCATCGTATTGACATTCAAGCGCAAGCAATGTGAGCCGCTCGACATAAGTATTCCAAATGCTCCAATTGAGCGGCGCAAAATCAACGTATGAACCACCGTCACTCGCGAGTCTCTGTCATCTCATGATCAGGACAGGGTGTCGTTGCAAGTGTTGCTACCGCTTATATTATCATCAATTCATTGGCAAAACGCGCCACTCTACTTGAGCAGATCGGTATCAACATGCGAGCAAAGCCGCTCATAGCGCATGCGCTTATCCATCAACGTTCGAATTCCACTACCCAGAAACTGTCGACTGATGTGATGCAAAACAGAGATCAACTCAGCGGGACATCCTTGTTGAGATAAAATTTTTGGGTGGTGCAAATACAAAAATTGGCCAAACATTGATTCTGAACTCCCATACAATTTCTCCAGAATATTTCGGCGACTTATTGTGATATTCAAGTACTGTTTACATATTTGGATTGCACCCATAAATTTGAAGAGATGTATTAGTCCAGTCAAAAAAGAAGAAAGAGGGGAACTAACCTCTAGTTACATGTTAATTTGGCTCTAGGTTTTTTTGGAGAATATAATTTAAGTTAATTGGGTTCAATTTGGTTTCCTTCAGTTATTTACTTTCAGTTTTGGGTTCATATTCAATAATTTCATTCATATTACAAGTTTTCTACTTCGTTCCTTTATTTGGACTCAGTTTTTTTTTTTTTGTTATGTTAAAAGCGTGTCCATTGTTTATTTTCATCAAATAACTCTTAGTTCTGTTTTTGCTCATATTTGTCGCTGTTGCAATGCGCCCACTGCAGTCAATGACGTTACAAAGTTTTTTTTGATGTTATCTACTTGGGCGTTTGCTAGGCTTTTTTTTGTGTTAATAAAAAATAGTTTATTACCAATTAAGTCAAATCTACCAGAGTTGACTTGACTTGTTGGGATCAGTTGAAATTGTTAGTGTTCGTTCTATTATTTCATCGCTACCGTCCTCAATTCAACATTGTTCGAACCAAGGCACATACTGAGGAATTACCTAATTACCATCCTAGCTCTTCCGACCATCCGGAATCCAGTCCAATTAGATCCGAGGCCAAGATCCACATGACAGGCAGACGAGTCAATTGAAGTCTCTAGCGACGTCACCAGTTAAGCGGTTCAGCTTTCTTATTCATTTTCTACTGAGTCTTTCGTTGGTGCTTATTCATGTAATCAAGTTCCTTGTGGCTTCACCACGTATTTAACTATTTTATTGTGTAATTCTGCAATAGGCATTTGTTGTCGCCTTTCTTTTTCATGCCTTTTTTACGTTATAAATACTACGTACGGTTGTGAACCAGGTCGATCGATCTCGGGCCTGATTATCACTTCTTTTGTACCTTTCTGTGGAGTAGGTTTATGAACGTATCTGTTCTGGAGTTAAGTCACTTGAGATTTGTTGAAGTCTGTATTAGAGACGCAAATCGCCACTATTTTGTTCCACCATTTTATCAACGGTTTATTTATGTCATTTTATTAGGTTTGCAACTTGACGATACTACCTGTTTTCTTTGTTACCAAGCTTGATTAAATACTCAATTCTTTGGGTGAGTTTGATTCCCAATAATTTTTTGTAAAAAGTATCTACCAATTTAAATTTCAGAAAGTGATTCAAAGGCGTGGTTTCATGAACGTGCATTAACTAAAGAGTTCTCTAAAAATGAACAATACCAAATCGAATATATTCGTCAAATCAGTTGCATAGCATTGCTGTCAAAAATTCGATTTGATATTTTTCATTTTTGAGGAACTGTTTAGCTAATGAACGTTCATGCAACCCAGCATTAGTGTTTTATTTTACAGCTGGTGTGTAAGTATCGCTGTTTAAGATATTGTTTTATTTTATGTTGTGCGGCATCTCGATCAATGCCGACAGATCTAAATTCTCTAGAATTCAATATTGTACCCTTTCATCCTACCCTCTCTTTTTTTTTACAGGTACTTTCGCAGTTGTGTGCCTGGGGACGGAGATTAACAATTGCATGGCGCCCTGGATTTTTGGCCAATTTGAAGTTAATTTACTCAACGTCTGATATATATGTTTTAGTGAAGCTGTGCCTAATTTGAAAGCTCACCTTATAACTACCTAGTCCAGCCCTGGAATTATTTTTATTCCCTTGAAAATACTGTGCTAGGCCGTTTTGAAGGCAGAATTCATGAAAAACTTGAAATTATTTTATTTTGTCCCGCGACCCTTCAAAATTTGTTACAAATTGGACAAAACGCGGTTCAAGCAGCAGGTCTGTATGCCGAACGGTATCATCAAAGACACCAGCCTGATCTTAGGATGTTTATCACATCACAGTGACACAACGTCTTCGTGACATAGGGACTTCAAGAACAAATTAGAGACGAGATGAAAGCGGTCGCAGACTACACCACAATATTGAAGATGAAGTCCTAGACTTGGTTAATGCTGACCTGATAATTGATAGGAAAGAAATAGCTCGTATTGTAGAAGAAATATCTCACTAAACTGTTTTAAACATTTTACTTAGAAATAACTACTATCCATTCCATTTTCAGCGTGTTCAAGGATTAATGCCTGGTAGAATTATATTTTACCATGCTACAAATTCAAATTTTACTTAGCTTATAATATTTACTGTTAGTAAATAGCAGTTTTCACACGTGACGGTGTCCATAATTTCTACAATCCTCATCATTGGGCTCAATAAAATCCACATGTTGTAGTAAGAAGTAATTTACAATATAGATTTTTATCAAATAGGCTGAATGTATTGATCCAAAATATTCTGTCAGAATTATTGAAAAATATTCCTTTACATGTTCGTCAACATGCATGGTCTCAGCAAGATGGTGCTTCATCTCATTTTTCATGAATGTGCGGCAGCATTTGAATAATACCTATGAAAACAGATAGATTGGCCATCGAGATCACCTGAGCTCAATCCCTCAGATTTTTATCTGTGAGTCATCCTCCTCCGAGACTGTTGTAGAATTGAAGATGCGGATTCGGAATGGTGCAGAAATTATTAACCAAGAGAATTGTATGCACCTGGCTAGAGTGTCTCACAGATTCAACGTAGTGCCTATGGGAGGTGATAATTTTGAACAATATTTGAGTTTTGTATTTCTTCTCAAATTGATTATCGAAGAAAGAATTTTTTCAATATCAAGTTTTATCCGTGCTGTTTTGGTTTTCTAAGCTTCTTTGCCAGGCTTGTAAACATAAGTTCAAAATAATTATTATAGTCTAAGAGCTGGCTGCAAAAAACCCGACCGATCGAGTAACAGAATGAAATATTTTTCAAACGTTAGTACTTACCAAGACAATAAGAACAATCATGGTGTGCCTAGGCAGAAGCTGTGCACAAGTATAGTATGATTTTTATTGGGGTACATTTTTGGTCCGTACCAATGGAGTAACACTATGAATTTATTCTCAGAATGTAGGTGTTACTGAATAAAAAGAAAATATATTCGTGTGCCTCATCAAATCCTGTTCTCATGCCTTGTCACACCACTTTTTAGCGCATTTTTTGAAAAAAAGCGCTATTATATTCACTTTGGCTGTCTGGCTGGCTGGCTGGCTGGCGTGACGCTGAGTTCTCAGCAACTATACTATTTACAGACTTGAAACTGGTACTAAATAGAAGCTGCTATTTCGTAGGTTTGCACAAATTGCTTTAATTCAAGCTTAGTGATTGTGACAGATTAAATTATTCAATTACTTGTTGTAAGTGAAACAATGCCCATAGATATGTATGACTTAGGGATATGGCAACTAAAATTTATTAAAGTAGATAAAAATTTAGTTACAACTTTCGCCGCCGGTGTCATTATTATTATGTACAGTTGTCAAATCTGTCCGGGACTCATTCATTGCTTGTTTGACGCGAATTTGAAGCTTATTAGAATAAATTATTATTATTGGATGAAAATTTGTTCACTTTTGGTGTATTTTTTTCTATAGCTTTGATAAAGATCAAATTATCATTTTAAGGTACAGCACTTGACCTCCCGCCAGTCAATAACTAAACAATGAAGATTAAAAGGTATTTTTGAGTTTGTACCTGCATAAATTATGTACCTATCAAATAGTCAACTTGAAACTAGTACTAAATGGAAGCTGCTGTTCCGTAAGCTTGCCCAAACTGATTGATTTCAAGCTCAGTAATTGTGAGAGATGGTAATTTGCGTAATCTCTGAAGTGACAAGCATTCATGAGCTGTCAAAAATGCGCTTCCATCATCTAGATGATTCTTCCATTTTTTCAATCCTTTTCTTAGTCCGTTACGTGACCTATCGAGTAACAGCTTTAGACTACGATCAAATTAAAGATTAGACATTTCTGTATTAGACAAAATAAGTGTGCCACGTTTATATACCTGTTACAAATACCTGGCACACCACTTTCTATTCTTCAGTCTTATGCTATTGCCATTTGTATAAATGTTCTATGGCGCGCAGATAAATTATGGAAGCTACTGTTCTAGGCCTAAGCCAGAGCCCCAAAAAACATAAATTTCAACTGAAATTTCATATTTGAGTTTTTCATCAAAAAACTAGGTTCATGTTCGTGGATGAGCTTTTTTCAGCCAGTGATATCAGAGCCTCAATGATGGAATAGCACAGCATTCACTCAAAATTCAATTTTTGCGCTAGGACAAACTGTTTTTGAGTTATGAGCAAAAAACTTTGAAAACGGACCTTTGAAGACCTCTCCTACCCTCCGCGGCATGGTAATTCCACTTTTAGCTATTATATTCTGATGACATTTCTGGAACAATTGGTAATACACAGGTTAGTTCTCCTATTTTTCCTCTTCTGGTCTATTTCGCCTGAACTATATATGTATTTTGAAGATTTGAGGGAAGAAATATAAAATTTGTAATACAACATGAGCAAAATAATCCTTTCCATCATCAAATCATAAATGTCCTTCCATCCCTGGACCCGAGTATTACTCTTACAATATTTAATTAAAAAACCTTATCCAATACCGACGTTTAATTAATACTTATAGCGGGAATGAATCACATGAAGTGAGATATTGGTCGAGTTCTTTTTTCTTCTATTTTTGATTTTAGTGAGCTTGTCAACCGTTCTGGTTGCCGTGCATTAGACCAAATAAAATATGGACAATGTCAGAGTATTATTTCATGAAGCTGATATTTGTTGTCAGTGGCAGTAAGTATCCAGTAAGTGTCGATTTTTATTGCAACAGTGCAAGAACAAGTACATCAATATTTAACTGGATACAAATATTGATCTATTTTTACTTTGGTATATTTATTATTCCAGGAGCTCATGAATAAAAAAGATACAAAAATATCACAGTTAAAGCTGTATGTTTTCAACAAATGGAAGGTATGTAGTTTGATGTATATTTAATGACATGATTTTATCTTTATTACTTGAATAATTATTGTATGAATGAGTGATATTTCAGGAGCATTCATACTTGAGGAATGAGTATTCTTTGTATAATTGACAAAAAACCATTCAAAAAAAAGAGAGGTGCAACATCCTCCAGATGGGTAGATACTTTATGGATACTCGAACTTTTAACTTATTTATCTGATAAGTATATATAACATATTGAAGATAAGTGATAATACAAATACTCTAAAAATAGTAAGAATCATATAGTGGAACATCATATTAAGGAATCATTTGTATTATCTATACTGCAGGTACAAATCGTCACTGTTTTGGTACGATAACTGATTTTCCCTGGTTCATTTACGTCCCAAGCCGCGTACTGTTATTAGTTCCGACGACGGCATCGCCAGATCCTTATCATCATATTATATTCCAGAGGGGTTCCAAATTTATTCAAAACAGTTTTCGGTTGTTATGAGCTGAATTAGGAATGATATTCAATTAATTTCAGGCTCCATTCCGAAACAGCGATATTAATTTTTCGGGTATAACAGCGTTTAATTGCACGTTATACAATTACATGCAGGATATTGGGCCTCAGCAGCATAGAATTCGAAAATGATGTATGTAAAGTTAGCAATTGAAGTATTTTGATTGATGTTATCATTTGCAAAAGTTCCAATAATTCATTATAAATCCTTTGAGATCTAATTTAAATGCTCTTTTTTCTCAAAGGCAGAATATTTCCTTCAATCTCACTGACTTATTGCTATAATTGCGGACTCTCTTTGCAGTCACGATTTCAATTAAAATCAGCTTTTGCCAAGTTTTTATTCAATGTACGGGTATATAGCTGATTTGTCTGTTTAAATTGTAGATATGATGGACTTTCAATCAATTACTATTGTTTCCAAGAATATATATTTCTCCCAAGAGTAATCCTATGAAAGTTGCAATATTGATTCTAAGAGAAGAAAACTTGCGAACGTTGGAAATAATACAGTCTTGAATTTTGGGGATTTCGTTAATTAAAGACCGTTGAATAAGCTTCAGCGTAGAGTAAGTTCATTCCTCTGGAATAATCGTATTACTGGATAATTGAGAATTAGAGCACCAAAGGATTTTTCTGAAATAAATCAGTAGTGGAGATGGGTGAGGGTACTGAAGATGAGCCAACTTTTGGACAAAACGATGAGTACGTCAACCCAATTCGGATGATGTTTTGAGGAACATGCCAGAACAAATCTACTGATGGTTGTCATTATTACGCCGTCGAATACCCACTGCGGTGAGTTCATACAGACGTCTGCTTTGTCTAAGCTGATCTACTGCGGTCCATTCAATTTTGTTTCCTCTTTAATGGTATAGAATAGAGTATAAAGTGATATCCTCGTAGAAAAAAATCTGACAGACATCACGTGATTTACTTCTACATTATTGTAGCTCCACGGCTAATCGTTTTGAATTCATTAAAAAAATCTGTCGAATAAAGTGCGCTCAAGTCCAGTCGGTTGCTTGGGAAACAGTAGGTCATCATTTTTATGCTACAACATTCCTAAATATTGATATCCAAGATTCTACGACTGTCAGTTATAGAATTATGCGCAATATTGGAAGAAAAAATGAACTAAGGTGCACTTCCGGTTCAGTGAGAATAGTATAAAAGCATTCAGATGCTACAGCAGACCGACATACTAAATTTCAATACTCTACAGCCGATTTCTTCAAATTTATGCGATTATTTCACTCATGTCAATTTTACTGACAAATTTTGCATAGTTACAATGACAATTATAATAATAAATTCCTTGTCAACGGGAATTTAACGCGATAAATTGCCTTTGTCATGAAGAAACAATACACAGTTCTAATATAAACAAACAATCAGTTTTCGGAAATGTCAAAATTTGATCGTTTTGGAAATGCATTTTTCGCCGGAAGTAATGAAATTGAAAACAAAAAGTCTAAAAATACAAGAGTATATGGAGACAATTCAAAGCATTTTTCAATAGAAAAGGTTAGTAGTTGCAACTCATATTATTTATTAGGTACTAATAGTAGCAATTTCATTCGAGAAATATTCTCCACAAATACCACTCGCGACTTTAATTTTATCATAAATTTTTCTTTCAAACATTGATTACCTCTAAGCAACATCCTTCGAGTCATCCGCTCAGATGAAATCTCTCGAGCTACGCTCTCGTGATTTGATCGTACAGATGACTCTCACGATGTTGCTAGGTGATCAATGTTTTGAAGAAAAATTTATTGATAAAATTACAGTCCCTTGTGATATTCTATACAAAAATTTTCAAAAGACTGTTGAGTAAAATGCATTTCTGGCTCAGTCGATCTCAATGAAAATAGGATATGAGCATCTAGACAATACTGTTAGAAACGTTCCTATTACGAAAGTACGACCAAAATAGGTGATCATTTTTCGGTTCTGGCTACATTCCAACTACGTTCCTGGAACTTATTCGGCTACGTTGCAGAGACGTAATGGCTCCGTATAAGCGTCGTTGCTGTGTAGTTTTCGCGACTTTCTTGGAACTTTTCTCCCACTAATGCAATCTTGTTGCTTGCGATCAGTATTATCATTCTCGTGTTCTACTCTAGTATAAGCCTGTCTATTACATTTGTTCAACTTAGAAAGAAAATGAAATACTCTATGAAATAGACCGCGGTCCAGAACCTCTTTCTCCGGATTATTAACTCTCTTCTTAAACTCTGTGAGTGGCTTCATTTTGATGAGTCCGACAACTTTTTTATCTGCGGAAATCTTTGGAAACTGCTGCATTTTCCATCGAACAGTCCAAAAAGACGTCGATTTTATAATTTATTCTTGGTCAATAACATCACTCTCTTATATAATTTCATCGTAAGATAATAATAGCAAGAACACATAAAATATTTTGGCCCATGAAAATATTGCAGCGTTCGGCCAAACTCCCATCTCCAACATGTAAAAATTACAAGTTTTGTTAGATTATTAACATTCTGTTGGAATTCTCAGTACTATCAAATGAACATTAGTGAAGTCGAGTGGTGATATTGTCCGATAAAATTTCTGCTGTATGTTTTCAATCCGAAGCTCTGAAAATGTCGATTCCATAAGTTTGGTTTGCTGATTAACACTCATTCATTTCAAATGTTTTTCCTTCTGGAATGATGTACAGAAAACATTGGTATGATTGTCCGACAAAATATCTGCTGCGTATTTATGAAAAATTCAAAAACTCATTTCGCAAATTCTCACAAATGATATGTTGAAATTGATCTCTAAAGATAAGTACCGTGATATTCACCAATGTAATTCCATAGAAGGTAGAAAGAATAATAAAACAATAATTTAACGGAAATTACGGTGGTTGTAGGGCAGAAACACTTCAGCAGAAAAGTTTCATTTAGATGTTATTTTTATTTAAAGTCCAATATTTCGTAACAATTTTGTTACTTCATCAGGGATACTGGAAACGTACATAAATTCTTTTAATACTTATCCAAAAATATAAATTTTGGAAACAACTTACAAATAGTTATAACTTGGAATAAAATTGTAAAATTTTTTGAAACAGTTTGAAAATTTTTCATTGTTAAAAGTCTTCGTAACACACATTTATTACGTGACTAACTATGTTAACACAAACTCAATTTTTTGTCAAACAATACAGCCATATTTATGATAAAAATTATTAAAAAATTCACAGCCAACGTGGTGACGCCATGTTTTTGACTGCCGGCTACACGTAAACGACGAAAACTAACTCAACAAGAAGAGGGATTTCCGTCCCCTCTTCTTGTTGAGTTAGTTTTAACAATGAAAAATTTTCAAACTGTTTCAAAAAATTTTACAATTTTATTCCAAGTTATAACTATTTGTAAGTTGTTTCCAAAATTTATATTTTTGGATAAGTATTAAAAGAATTTATGTACGTTTTCAGTATCCCTGATGAAGTAACAAAATTGTTACGAAATATTGGACTTTAAATAAAAATAACATCTAAATGAAACTTTTCTGCTGAAGTGTTTCTGCCCTACAACCACCGTAATTTCCGTTAAATTATTGTTTTATCTTTCAACAAGTCGGTGTTACTTCTTTTCAACAGAAAGAATAATCTTCTTCTACCTGGCAATAATCTTTATACCTACGCTTCCCATCTTTTTCATATTTGAAACATATCTGCAAGTGTCATCGAGGTTGGTGATTTGGACCCCATATGATTTCGTTATTAGTTCATCAATATACTTCACTTCATTTGAATATATATTTTAGATTTTATTACAGACTTGGATAATAATGAGGATGAGGATGACAGTAGCACTACTGAGGACAATGAATATGACTTTCCTGCAGATGGTAAAAATTCATTAACGGATGAATCTAATACTGATTGAATTGAATATTTGCTCTTAAAATTATTTTCTCTCGAAGCATGTGTTCTTTCATATAAATTATAAAAATTTAATTTCAAATCTTCCCATTATTCTTGGAAATTTCTGAGATATCAATATTTTAGAATCGTATGGAAAATATCATTTCGATAGGTTTTTTAATGTTGGAACAATTTTTTCTAAGCATGTTTTTATGTTTCTTGTTCCACATCTGCTTCCAATTTTCCGCTTTCCTTTGAAAATTTTCTCTATGATAATGATATTTTAAATTGTATGTTCAGTTTTACATCAATATATTTCTTAAATTCCTTTTTCTACATGTTGCACTATATTGTGATGAAAATAAGAGAGAAAATCTCTGCCAATGATGAATTGCTATGGACCAAGTTATAGAAATAAAGACGTAGAAATTTAGAGAATATTATTTTTTTAACTCACAAATAGATGTACAAAATTTGGTTGAAAGGTAGAATCAATATTGTGCGCATACAAACACAGTAAACGCTATTTCTAATCTTTTTATCTTCGGACTGGCAAAACGGCGCACTATTTTTGTCGGATAATATATTGTTTGATCAAGAAATATACTCACCTATATGTATGATTTTTGTTCGACAAGTGTTAATCAGCAAACCAAACTCATAGAATTAACATTTTTAGAGCTTCGGACTGAAAATTTGCAGCATAAATTTTATCGGACAATATAACCACTCAACTTCACTAATGTTTATTGGATAGTACTAAGAATTCCAACAGAATGTTAATAGTCCAACAAAACTTGTAATTTTGACATTTCGGAGATGAGGGTTACGCCGAACACCGCAATATTTTTGTCGGACAAAATATTTTGTGTGTTTTTGCTATTATTATGTTACGATTAAACTATAAAAGAGAGTGATGTTATTGATCAGGTATAGATCATGAAATTGACGTCTTTTTAGGCTGTTCAATGGAAAATGCAGCAGTTTCGAAGATTTTCGCAGATAAAAAAGTTGTCGGACTCATCAAAATGTAGCCACTCACAGATTTTCAAAAAGAGTGTTAATAATCCGGAGGAAGGGGTTCTATACCGCGGTCTAAGAGTGACACGAACGCAATACATTTTTGATAATTATCTAATCTGAGTGACCAATAGTTGAAACAAATACAATTTTACTGTTAAACATGATGATTATGAAACTAAATCTTACACGCGCCCTCAAATCTGTCATTTCAAAATTCAAATATTGTTTTTCATATATTTTTTTGAGAAAGAAAATGACGCCTTAACGCAGAAATATTTTCCTTCATGGATTATCAGTTATTATGCATTAATTTGTTTTACATAGTGCTAAATTTATAAGCACGTTCACGTTTTTAGTCATTGTGGTGTACAAGTTCTCGTTTTGTGGTAATGGATCGCATATTTTGCTAATAAAAATGGCGAAGTTTGGGAGAAATTACTTCCAAGTCAGAATTGCTAAAAAATGCGACTTGAAAGTCATTACAACTGAGCGATATATGTGGGAACGAAAACTGGAAGCATGGAGCTTCAAAATGTATTTACTACAATGTATTGCAGTGCCACTTCCAAGTTGCGACAAAGTTATGACCATCACAGTGTCTGTTCAGTGTTGTCAGGTTCTAAAGGAATAGCGAACATACGATGGTCAAGAGTACTATGGATTATTCTATATGAATAATACTGTAATATTTATTGCTTGGAGAAATAGTTTGTGACTAAAATAAAAGTCACTATTTGATAATTTAAAATGAAATAGAAGTTTTATTCTTCTGGATATCACTAACAACACTATATTATTCATTTATCACTTGATACTAACGCAAACAGAGTCGCATATATTCATATTTAACTATTTATATGTACTGTTCACTTTACTGTTCAATATTCACTGCTCTAGGTTCTCCATTACACTACTACACACTAGTTTTCTTGCGTTCATATATAGAAATATTCATTTCTCGAATGTTGTACTTTTGGAATATTGCCAGAGGCTTCCATCGGAAGGGGTGATGTGATGCGGCGCGGCGCGATGCAACGAGGACGAAAGGCTCCACCCATGCAAGGTCATCTTCACGATCCTTCACTCTCTCGCACGTTACACTATCATGTTCTTAGCTGATCTACTAGTGAAATTTGGGATATGATAGAATTATTAGGTTCTTCATCATCATCATCTTCTGCAGCATTTGACTTTTCAAGATCATAGATTTTTGATGGTGACTATTGCACAACACTAAAATATTCTTTCATCACACCATTCGCTTTCAAGCCCTTTAATTTCCAGTAAAAGTTGTGGAATGTCATTTTTTTTTTATTCTATGCTTGCTTTCAATAACAGACACCATTATGAACCAACGAACCCTCATACAACTATACGAACACTGAGCAATGATGCAGAGCATATGAATGCTTTGTGAACTACATGGTAAACTTTTTCATGGTGATTCTAAGAGATGATACAAACTTTGTAGTAACCATGCACAATGACGTTGAATTTTGCAGGTCGCTGTCAAGTTACTTACACTTATAAATATCACTCCACTTGAAAGTCCCCAAGACATTATGACAACTTTCAAAGTTACTTGAAAGTAGATGCAACTTTTAGGTTGCATTGTAGTAGCATTGAATAGTCGCTGGTACGATTGTTTGTTACTTTCAAAATATTTGAGCTTCAAAGTGATATCATTCGTATTTACGATGTTCCTAATATTGAAGAAGCCACATAGAGGTAGTATAACTATAAAGTGAATATTAGTCGTTAAATTTACGTGATAGCGACTGTTGATTCATAAAATAAAGTTATCCACACATTGAAGTTGAGAAATTAGTGAAAGTTACGTAACTGTTGCGCATTTGAGGTCTTCGTCTCGGTTACGATTACTTTGGTGCTAGTTGGGGGATACTCAAAACGGATATTCCCACGAAAATCTTGAGATCTAACGGTGTCAAGATATGGGCGGACTATTTGTATGGTCCATTCGTAGCTGTCTAGCGATTGTCGAACATTTCGTGGAGCCGTTCATACACTCAACGAGTATTATACGCCAGCGCTCTATCTTGCTGAAACCAGACAATTCATCTTTTAATAATTTGTAAATTTTCCAATGGGCCCACCAACCCATTCGCCAAAATATTCAAATCACATTCCCCATCTATATTTTCTCCTAAAATGTGAGGTCTATTAATCTTATTCCTCAACAATTCAATCTGACATGTATGTATTCAGCAGAAAGAAGAGGTCATTTTACAAATACAGATTCTCTAACTTATTTTTCTGCTAAATACATCTTTAAGAATAATATCATCCCAAATTTTTTTTTCTGTCGGTAAATTAGTTGCGATTTTGTCTCCTGTCGGTAATTTTCTAAACTATCAAGTGCCAGATCTTTATTTGTTATTGTCAAAGGTCACAAACAACAAAACAAAATGAGCAACGTATTTCACAGAACAACGGTTGATTACATTCAGGATACATTAACGGTAAGTACAAGACTTAAACACAGATCAGACAATACTGAGTTGTATTCCATTTCAGATGTTTTCAGAAACTCAACCTTACTCAACCACATGTTGTATTTATTCCAGCTGATGGCTGGTGATGTCGAGGTAAACAGTGGTGTAGTGTTTAAACAGAATTATGGGTTTTAAAATTTATAGGGCAAGCAAGATGTGAAACCAGTTGTGATGGACTTCAGAGTATCGGACGGTAGCAGAAGGCTCTGGAATGTGCAACTGTTTTGAGAAAGAATTCGTCACAAACTTCATCTTTGTTGATAGCTTCTTTATAAAAAAAAGGATTTTATCCGCTCACATAAGTGCATCTATTGAGTACAGCATTGCTTGTGAATTTCGACTCTTGATGATTAACTAAAATGCACTTGTAAAACTCTATTCTGTATTCAGTGTCATCATTATTTATAGCAAATGACAGTTTGTGACGATGCAGTTTCAAAAAATACTCTCTAGAAATTCACCATGCAGACCTTTTTGAAATGAAATGTTCATGGACAGTTTTGCATGTGGAGGCATTTGAGAGGTGGGCAATTTGAGCTAAGAATTGCTTCATTTTAAATGAGCTGATTTTCACGTTTACGCAAAAATGTACCTGTTCGGGCGCCAGCTTTGTGACGCTTTGGCGTTTCGGTTGCGAGCAAAGCTTGGGCACCAATAATAGTGCAACTGATAATTCACCAAATAGCACTAGTTAAACTCTATTCTGCATCCAGTGACATTGTGATTTATAGCATGTTACAATTTGCTGGGAAAGGTTTCAAAATATATTCTTTCAAAACTCGCATGGGCAACTTCACGTGTGAAGGTATTTAGGTGGTGGACTGCAGTCTCTATTGCTTCATTTTGAATCATTGCAACAAAGTTTACATGCAAGAGAAAATTTTACAAGTACGTGCAAAAGTTTTTGCTGTAAAGAGCTGTGAGTATTATGATTTAATCAAGAAGAGTGAATATTTACATTGAAAATAGAAAGACAGTTTCCCACTCTGACAGAATTTAATAGTGATTAAACATCAGTATATACCTAATAATAATGGTGTAATTTAGCAGTGTTTAACACAACTGTTATTATACAGAGGCTAAGCCTCTTGTAACCAAGCGAATAGTAGAAACAGTAGAACTCAATTCACGAAATGAAGAGAACTTCCATTGAAGGAATCCAACCTGGATTTGTAACAAACTATATTGCGGCGCCGGTGAGGGATTAAGTGTGAGCTTAGTAGACATCTTGAAAAGGAGAGGGGAGAATTATCAGATCCCTAGAAGAGAAATCGATGGTATTATTTTTCCCTTAGTGATATTGCTTGCTCGATTCTCTCAGATTATTATAACAGCCACTGCGATCCAAACTTTAAAAGCAGACTATATCGACTACTTCGGAATAAAGGATTACTGAATAGAAGAAGCAAAAATTATGCTTTATTAGGAATACTACGCAGAGATGCAACAGTGAATTCATAGATCCAAAAAGTATGCAAAATCCATACCCGATTAATAATTGCATAATTGATGAATAAGTAAAACCAATTTCTTCATCAGCTGATATCAAGAATATCCTACAAAAAGTATACAACTTGTAATTAGTTGCACAGTTATTCTGCAACTCTCACAAAGCAAATTTACGGGTAGAGCCATTTAGGTTACAGGTATGCAATGGTTAGATTCTCATTAAACAGTATCACAACATTCTGGCGCTCTGTGTTCGTTTCTAGACGCGAGGCTGTATTAGGGGTTAATTACTGCTCCCTTAATTACATTTCCACCGATACTGCGAGTAATCATCACTTCAGAATTGAGTTTGTGTTCCGCGGCTACGACGGACATTCCGCGTAAATCAGACTCAAGTTGGAATAGCGCTTGAAGTCTGGTTCTGGAATTTACTATCATAAGAGATTTTAAGGTAGCGCTTGATAAATCTGTGCCTAATTTTCTCCATTCTTTACTGTTAATTAGAGTGGAGTAAGGTAAATCATCTATTATTTCAAGTAAACAAAACTGTATTATATTGCCAGTGCGGTATACTTTGAGCCAAATATTTTTGTGATATCGGAAATAAAGTAAACAATTTCTAACTAACGCTTGCATAAAATTCCCATTTAAATGGAAATAACGAAAGAACTAACAATACAAAGCGAATAAAGGCTTCAATAATAGAAAAAACGCGACTCATGTTTACATTTGACCTCATTATAGTGAATCAACGTTTCCGGGAAGTATTAGCGCCGTCAGTTTTGTGGCCGTAATCATTTTTCAGCATTATCCAAGTGACAGGCTGTGGTCGAAATATTTATTTCGCAGTTTTCATCATATCATATCGATTGTATATCTTTCTCCATGAATATGAATAGAATTATGAATAATTTATGTGCGAACCTCAATGCCACCTTCAACAGAATTACCAGCTGTCGTATATTATTTGATGTGCTTAATTACTTTCTGATACAACTGTGGAGTAGCGCACGGAAATGTGCCATTCAATAATGTCACTGAGTTGTTGACATGAAATAATATTGACATGATTTTTTCTATAGGACTTGTTTGTATTATGTATACAAAAAAAATTGAGAATTATCAAAACAATCATAAATCTTGTCTTGAATACAAACATGGAGAAGACACACTGCCTATAATAATATGATATTATTGTTTCATGCTGCCCAATTTAACTTTTAATGTATTTACAAATAGAAACAGAAAGTCATGTTCTTTCATGACATGTTTTGAATTGCTATTCTGATCACTGAGTAGATCCCATCTCAAATTTTCAATTAACACTCCGGGAACATCATAACAACTTTACATTTCCCAAAGTCCCAGTCCAACAAGATCTGCCGAGCTGTTGACTCTTGCTCCTAAATGATGGAGTATGATAACCAACAGGGAATACTCGTCCACAGTCCACAGATGTTGGTTCCATTCTTACGCGAACTTAGGGTATTTATCATTATCGAAGTAGATGAAGACAGTGACATATCTAATTGATCGAATACGGTGCTAGTTCAGCAAATGCGATACGTCTTGTATGATGTAATCAAGAGACTTTGATCTTTGAGCAGTGTCTGTCGATTCTCCAGGGTGGTGGTTCGAATGCAAGGATCCATTATGTGGGCTAATAGCCTACTAAGGGAGTTAGACGTGATTGGAACTCGAGTGTGGAGCTCTCCGTACGTATACTATCTACTGAGTACCTATTTACTGAGATGGATGGAAGCGCTATAATTCTGTTTAGTAAACATAAAATATCCGATATTTACCTAACAGTATTCCATTACATGTGGAATAATATGAGAGATACTTAAGGGTATAAAATTAAAAGCACACAATTTGAAGTCTTATGATGCTCATTCTCTTGACTGATATCCTAAGACTCTTTTCTAATAGAAGATGCAAGGATAACTGTATAATTCGATAATGCCAGAGAACTGACCTCAATTAAAATCATTTATGCTAGGCTAAGCTTCTCAAATTTAGAGAAAAGCACTTTCCGAGAATCCCTAAAATTGCTTTTAAGATTGCTGCTCTCCTGATAGTGATTTTAGAATTTTCGAACATACAAAATTCATCACTATGAAGCGATTAATAGTGTTTCAAAGTATTGAAGTGCCGAGATAAAAAGGGTAAATTCATACAGACTGATTAGCAATTTCCTCGGTAACTTGAGTTTATTGATAAATGTTTTGGATGGAGATTACGTAACTTTAAGTTCCTCATAGTATTTCAAGGAGAAAAGTTCTCTCTCTGGCTCATAGTTTCCGAAAAACAATATGATACCATCCTTGATCTGAGTGTTAAATAGTATATTATATAACGAGGGACTCGTTTTGGTGAGTATTGCCCTCGACTGCGTCTCGTGCAATAAACTCCTTCCTCAGAATTAAAGGCACTTAAGTCTTGTGTTATCTACGCTATTTTTCGCACTACCGTATTATATTGAATCACAATATAGTCCAAGATCCCAGGCCCGCCAGACGTTACTTATTTTCTGAGAAACAAAATGTGTGGAATAGAGTAGTGCTAGTATGTACTTGGATCATACGTATATTCGCTAGTTTGTGCCGACGGCCAATTTATAGATATGAGGTGCTAGAGGTACGTTAAAACATTAGTAACTTTCCTTAAATTCTGAGTGCTGATTTTTATGTATGTCCTAGAGAATATTGTTAAAAATCAATAATCAACACTGCCAGACACTACCCATCGGCGATAATTTTTGCTAGACCTTTTGGAACTCGCAATAAAATAGCTTCATCTTACTTATAGTCTGAGTCCTAATTTTTATATATGATACTCAGGAAACAATTTGAATACTTTTTGTAAAGAGCCAGACCAATCGTAGGGGCCAAACATCCTCCAGACAATATTAAAATATCGCTGTGAGTTTGAGCGCATGGTCTTTATTTGTACGCTTGATAGTAAGCAAAATATCTATGAGCATCCAATTCCTCTTTTTTTGTACTCACGGTCTAATCCAGTCTACTATGTGTGTGTGTTCAGCATATAGCAGCGTGGTCAGTTCTCAACAGTAGCTTCCTGCCATACAAATATTTGTAGAAATGCTCGATGGACTTCACTACTGCTAGTAATTCCCGTCTTGTGACACAACAGTTTCTTTCTGGCTACGACAAAACCTTACTGAAGTATCCGATGACTCTTTCTTGATCCTCCTGCAATTGGTACAGAACTCCCCCAATACCGACGTCGCTGGCATCTGTGTCCAAAATAAAACGTCCGTCCGTCTTCGGGTAACTCAGAATCGGTGCTTGGACTAGGAGTAGTTTCAGTCGCTTGAAGGCGACCTGACAGTCTTCATGCCAACTGTATCTGAGATTATTTTCCGTCAGTCTGGTCAGTGGTTTGGAAATATAGGCGAATCCATAGACAAATCTGTAATAGATACAAAGCTTGAGAAAACTACGCAGCTGATATTTATCCGCAGGTACCGGCTATTCTTGAATTGTCTTAATCCTCTCTACATC
The DNA here is from genome assembly GCA_963989225.1 of Dromius quadrimaculatus. Classification (NCBI taxonomy): domain Eukaryota; kingdom Metazoa; phylum Arthropoda; class Insecta; order Coleoptera; family Carabidae; genus Dromius; species Dromius quadrimaculatus. Next base: position 20,266,999 of record OZ022335.1, read on the forward strand.
AACTGCTACGCCTTCTTCGGAGACCACATATCTCAAATAGTTCACCCATTTTTGGAATAAGTAGCATTTTTTTGGAGTGAGTTTCAAACCAGCTTTCTTTGAATGCTCAAATACCTGCTCCAGATACTTCAAATGATTTTTCCATCACAATTATGTCGTCCAGTTATACCAAGCAAGTTTTCACAGTAATCCTTTTACTACGGTCTCCATAAGTCGCTCGAAGGTAGCAGGAGCATTACATAGGCCAAATGGCTTGACTGTAAGTTGCCACAATCCACTGCCAAAGGTAAATGCAGTTGTTTGTCGGTCGTTCTCGTCCATCGCTACTCGCCAATATCCACTCTTGAGATCTAGGGTCGAGAAGATCTTTGACATTGCCAGGATATCCAAGGTGTCATCAATCCTGGGTAGAGGATAACTGTTCTTGGTGACGTTATTCAGCTGGCGATAGTCGACACAAAATCGTGTAGACCCATCTTTCTTCTTTACGAGTACTACCGGAGAGGCTCATGGACTATTCGAAGGTTCAATGACGCCGTCTTGCTCCATGTCTTGAAAGATAGCTTCAGCGTCCACATTCTACGCAATCGGAAGTCGTCGCCGGTATCAATTTTGTGATGGACAATATTCGATCTTCCTTTTCGCCCCTCACTGGTTTCAAACACCTCTTTGAATCGGCGTATCAGATCTTCAGCTTCTGCGTGTTGCTGATCATTTAATGGTTGACCCTTGAATAGTAATGAGGTCGTAATTTTTTCGAAAGTTTGTCACAGTTAGGTTCTATCTTTGTGTATAGGTGTGCCACATCAGCTTCTTTAGCTGTGTGTGATATACTTCCTTCAAGTGTGCATGCCCGTAACGCAGCTCCAGTCGCTTGACCAATTTCTTATAAATATTGTCTTCCTTCGGTGGCATAATCTGTAAAATATTTACTGCATCTCCTCGGAATGCAATCATTAGCGCTGAAACTTCTTCAGTATCATTCCAGCTATTGAAATGTCTATGGTAATTAATCCAAGATGTTTGACCATCAAAGGTTCGAGGTTTGACACATATTTTTGTTATGGAGTCAGAATTTGATGTGGATAATTCAATTATCTCAGCTTTTGAAGTTTTCTCTGGAGATGGAACACCAAATTTATACTTTTCTTCAAAAATCTTAATTTTTTCATCCAATTCTTCTTTAAGCATTCTACAATTATCTTCAAATACCTCCTCCCATGTCTCTGAGTTTTCTCTGAATTCTTTCACTTACTGTTCAACTTTCCTTGTATTTTCCTCCATTTTTCCATGTAGTTCTTCTGTCATGTTCCTGAAATTTTCTTCCAATTTTCCTAATTTTTCATTTAATTTTGTTTTTAAATCTTGTTTCAAACTTGTAGAATTTTCTTGTAATTTTGTTTCTAAATCTTCTTTTAAACTTGTACTTTCGTCTTTGAGTCAACAACCGAATGTTAAAAATTTTCATAAGGAATATAATTGTATTTGTATTCCATTGTATTGGAATTATCTCTATAATAAAGCGTTGACATAAACTTAATTATTATTGAAAACTTCCATTTCACCATTAGCAACATGAGTTCAATGAAATTATGTTATAAAACCATCCAGTTATCACGCTCACACTCATACTCACAGCGATATTTTAATTTTGTCTGGAGGATGTTTGGTCCCTACGATTAGTCTGGCTCGCTACAAAAAGTATTCAAATTGTCCCCTAAGTATCATATATAAAAATTAGGACTCAGACTATAAGTAAGATGAAGTTATTTTTTTGCGAGCTTTAAAGGGTCTAGCAAAAATTACCGCCGATGGGCAGCGTCGATTATTGATTTTTAACAATATTCTCTAGAATATACATAAAAATCAGCACTCAGAATTTAAGGAAAGTTACTAATGTTTTAATGTACCTCTAGCACGTCGTATCTGTAAATTGGCCGTCGACACAAACTAGCGAATATGCGTATGATCGAAGTACATACTAGCACTACTCTATTCCACACATTTTGTTTCTCAGAAAATAAGTAACGTCTGGCGGGCCGGGGATCTTGCTCTCATAGTATAAAAGCAGATTGATTAATCTTACAATTTTGACAGCAGCAAACTTGATAGAAAAATGTTGAGTAAATTCACCATAGTAACAAGGCTGGCTACAGCAGTTGTTCAATAAATAAGCTTGCTGTTAAAAAGATTCGAGAGATTTTTGATATCGATAAGGCTACAGAAGAGGTAACTAGAAAATGATTTTGCCAAAAGTCTAGAAAATTTACGAACAACAATACAATGCACTTGTGAAATTGAGTAAATTGCAGTAATGCTAATACAAATCATCAAGAATAACGGTTTGAATTCTAATGAAAAAATTCAATTTGATATTTGGGTGAGTACTTATTCAGTTGTTATAGATTTATTTATTTTACTCTAGTCCCTTGAGATTTTTGATCATTTTAGATCCCAAGGGACTAGACTCAAACTTAAGTCCCTGAAACGAGGGATTAAATTCGTTGTTTACTCCCGGGAGTGCGAAAAAATAATTATCAACTGAATACGGTGTTGTGATTGATTATCCCCAAGAAGCTGTAATTCGAAAGTGAAGTGGAAAAAACATTTTTCGAAAACCTTTGATATTGCTCTCAAGATGATTGTTCTCCTGATACCATTTCTGGTCTTTGAAACAAGTAATTTTTTTTCCTTGGAGCATTGAAAAATAGTATCAGGAAAGTATGGATGAAAAAAGATATTAGAAGCAAATTAATTTGCACCTTTTTTTTAATCTAGAATGTTTAAGACAACAGAAATCTGGTTTTTCATAAAAATGACTTCTTAAATACAGCTCCTCAAGTATAATTATTTATATCGTCATACTCAGTCTGTAGCTCTATGAAAAAGATATCTCAAACTATTTTCCGACCATTAAATTGAGGGTGGAAGCTTATTTTACACTAAAAACTATAGATTAGGTAGATTTTTCTCACATATTCTTATTATAGGCTGTTGAAAACTATGTAACTCTCATTTTAAATATTATTCCTCAAGCCCATTTACTATCCAGAAAATTGTTAATGAATCTGTCTAGAATAATTCTTGTTATTTATAATCTCCCGATTCTATTAGCAATTTTCCAGAGGCACAGAATAATTATCGCCTCTTGATGTAGACTTTTGTGTGCGAATAATCCAAAATAGTATCAGGAGAGCAGAAATCATACGAGCAGTTTTCAAGATTCTGGGGAAGTGTTGTTCTTGATCCACTTCTGAGCTACAATCCTAATTATGCCGTACTTTTCACATTGAGAATTGTGGCATATTAATTCATAGAAACTGTGAGCCAAGAATTACTTTTTTAAAATAAATTTAACTGTTCTTGTAATATAATAAATCTTTGAATTGAAGCACTCCTTCCTAAAGCCTTCAATTTTTGAAAAAAAAATAGTATTCAATCCGCTTCAAAGAAATCTTTTTATATCTGGTCTCCTTAAACTATCTTTTAATTTCACGAAGACACAAAATATCAACTGCATCATAATAATAGATTTTGTGTATTTGTCTGAAAGACCTAAAAATAGTATTGGACGAGTAGAGACCTTGAGGAGAATTTTAAGAGCTCTTGGGAAGTATCTTTCTCAATTAACTTTTGGAGTACAGCTTTCAGGGTATGATTGATCATATCGTTGTACTTAGCTCCTTACTATATAAGAAGCTTCAAATTGGGGAGCTACATGACAAAAGAATTTGTTTTTCTATTTAAGCCTTTTGGGTATTGGAAGAGATGTAATTTTCATTTAAAATATTTCTCATTGAACCATTCAGTTCCCAAGAAAATTGCTGAAAATCCTTGAATTTTGTTTTTTCATTTCTGCTCTCCTGATACTGTTTTTCATCTCTGCTCTCCTGATACACAAAATACGAATCTATTTTCAATGATGAATTATGTTTGAAAGATTAAGAAATATTGACAGAAGCATTTCGAAGAGTTCTGGCCATGTGTTCTTCCCTATTTACTCGAGAAAAAAAATATTAAATTAGATTGTAGTTTTGTTCCAAGTACTGTCCCAGTGAAGATCACTTGAAAATGAATTGAAAAATATGTAAAAATGAAGAAGCTATTCTACCTGAAATACCTCCGTGATGAAAATAAGTCTTTCTTAATTGAAACAGAATGAACGATTTGTCACTGGGCATATCATTATTCAAAAATGATATGCTGAAATAATAGTCTGCATAAGCGATTTTTAGCGTCTTTAAAATTCAAATTCTCTAATATATTTTTCAAAATGTGGCTCATTTCCATGCGGAACAAGTACATTTCCTTGTCACGGTCGATAAATAAATTACAGTTTTATAAGGTATCATTACGTTCTTATGAATGGTTCTCATGAACTATAAGCGAGACACGGTAGGGTAGTATGTTGCAGGGAATGTAACAATTTTGCACGTTCGAAAACTAATTATGAAAATCCGAAGTCGTGGAGCCACGGTTCATAGCCGTATATTCCATGTGATAGCGTTTTGGGTTGTGTTCACGCCTCCCGGTCGCGCTTTTGAACGGAAATTTCTCAGACCATACACTATTTAGATCTTGCATGATGTTAGTAGATGCTATCTGCAGTACAAAGATACAAATGAGATTCAGAATATCTTGATGTGGAAATTATGTGTTCATATTTTTTGTACTCATTTATATTTGTCAATCCATTAACGTGAAGCTCGAAAAGAGGATTTCATCATTAAATAGAAGAATGGGTACAAGCGAGTATCTTGATAATCTTTGGTTTAAAGTCCTTTCTCTGTTGGGACGTCAGTGCGGGTATCGGCAGCATCAGCGCCACCGGAACAAGATCGTGGAAAGTGTAATTGCATTTGTGGTGCTAAACTTTGTTAAGATCAAAGATCCGTGTCCGTTGTTGCGGGCTCACATCGGATAAAAGACAGAAATTAAATTTCAACTTGTTGTTCGAGGAATCATTTCTTCGATTCCCTCTTAATTAATTTCCGTTTGCAGAGTAGAGTGCTTGCTACGTTCAAAAAACAGTTGGAATTTGCTTTCAGGAGTCGATTCGTTTATTCACTCAGACTCTCTTTAATTATAGATTGTGCGACTTGGTACGTGAGATACAAATTTTGCCCATCTTCTTTTCATCAAAAGAGGAGAAATCTCTTGTTTGATATTTGACTGAGGCACCACATTATTATCCAAAAGATGATGATTAAACCATCATTATTAATTATTTGTAGGGTCATGAGTTATGAAAGAGTTCTAAAAGATGACTCCAATTTGATATTTGATATAAGGAATCCATGAGGTTGAACTTTTTAGCGTGCAAATCTCATATTTTATTACCATAAGTCAGCCATAACAAAATCCAACGATAAAACTTTGCCATGCCCCAAATTCAGAGCTAAGTTGTATGCTGTATGCTCATATATTTTTATTTTTAAGATTATGAAGTAAAACTAAACTTATGGAGCACGCAGGCTTAAAACCTGATACAAGTAAATCTTAGTTGAGAATGCTACTACATTATTAACTTTAAGTACATTTGTAAATCGCATAACAAAAACTGTATTATGTTTACGTATCTATATTACGGATCTTTGCAAGTTTCAAGAGTTACATTTTTCATAATATGAAACTCCTGTATGAATTATTTAACTTTGCTCTCCTGTTATCTTCCCTGGCCCCCCACTCACTTTTATTCAGAGTTATTTATCCTACACCGAGGACTTGAATACAATATACGCAGATTATTTGAGGGTGATGATCCATCCTGGAAATGTTTGCTTCAAAATTGTTTTGTAATGTAGTAACATCAACTTACGAATACTTGCAGCAAAGATACTCATCAGAAAAGCAACTCTGGAAACTACTCCCAATACAGCCCTCAGGTTGTGATTTCATTTGGTATACAAAAACTTATTTCATTACATACTGTACATAAAGAATTTAACTTTGCCTATTTAAGCTTGTAATTCCAGCAGAAGTTTTCCTGCAACGGAGCATTTCTTGAAGAAAATACCATTTATTCAAATATAACGCCGTATTGAATCGAAATGATGTCTGCCAATAAACTGCGGGTTCAGAAAATAGCCAAAAAGTAAAATAAGAAAAGAAATATGCATTCACTGCGGAGCTTGCATTTCCAATGCGCACTGATTTGGAACAACCGTTCTCTGGGATTCGAGGCGGTCAAGAAATTGTTTGAGGAGAAAGAATAATCCATCTAGAATATTAAATTGAATTGATGCTTGCTAGGTTTCATTTAAATAGAAGGAATAAGTGATTTTCCTGGGAGATAAGTACATACTAGAGATAAAACTCTGCTATGTACTTATCTTTCAAACTAATTACAGAGCTCTCGGTAGTCTCTGCAGAATTATCAATGACCCAAAAGTTTGATATATAAATGAGTGAATGTATTGAACTTGGCGTCGACTTCGGAGCTGTAAATTGGTTGTTGCGGTACAGCTCCTATATTATGAAAGCTTGATAGCTTAGCGGAAAGAGTAAAGCTCGTGTCAGACAAGTCTACCAGCTGGTTTATCAGAAATGGAGTTCTGCATACTGCAATGCAATTTATGACACTAAGGACATACGGTCTTCTAGACTCAAACTCTGTAATATATCTGTTATTGCACACAAATTTAGAATTGGGTTTGAACGCTCCCAATTTGGAGATTTTCAATTAGAAATACGTATATTCTTGACTCACCGTTCTGTCTGACTCAGATCCATGAAATTATCATGTATAATTACTATTTAATCTATTGTAGGACGTGTGGTACGGACGGCAATAATTTTATGAATGCTAATAAGGAAGTAATGATACGGAAATTATATGCTTTATTGGCGTGACTAGTGTCACTTAAAAATGAAAGTAATATTGTTACGACGTGGCTGCTCCTTCTGCTGTTGGAAAAGAATCATGCTGCTTGTCGAAGAATGAGTTCCCACGAATAACTGTGTGTGATTATACTAAACGTTCCAATCACAATATGGAAGTCGTGTGTATCGACTATTACGCCAGAACTTTCTGGTTTCCTAATTATAAAAATGATAGCCATAGGTAGATGAGTTTTTTGAATCGATATTAAAAGATTATTTTTTCTCCATCATGCACCGATTCTAATATATATCACATTTTCATACGCATTGTTGAAACATAGAGGTATGCATGATATTTACAACTAATAACAGAATTTGTGACGAATCTTTCTCTAATATTTCACGACAAGTTGTTGAGTAAGGTTAGGTTTTCAAAACATCTGAAATGAAATACAACCCTGTACTGTTTGATCTATATTAATGTCATGTATTTACTGTGAATGTAGTCAACCGTGCTCTGTAAAATATGTTGTATATATTTTCTCTGCTTGTGTTGTTCGTGACCCTTGATATAACAAATGAAGATCTGACACTTGACAGTTCCGACATTACCGACAGAGGACTAAATCGCATACTAATTTACCGACAAAAAGAAAGAATTTAGGATGATATTATTTTGAGGGAATATGAACATAATAAACAACAACTTAAGGAATTTTTTGGAAAGAAATTTGTATATATAAAATGACTTCTTTATTTCTGTATCTCGTATTCACATTACTGACAACTCTAATATAAAACTAATTTAGACGCAAGTATAAATAAGACCTTGCGGCCGATTTAAGTCACTTCATCAGAAGTCCAGTCTTCTGAGTAGCCGTCCCAAGGTACGCTTCTAGTTCCAATTTCGAGTGTCATCTTCAAAATATTCACCGTCCAAGTGGAGCTATGTGCTTAGTCCGTAGTCCGTTAGCACAACTGTACGACACGATCTGTAAGTCCGTTTGTTTTTTATAAGTCCGTAAAGGGACTTAGATTTGTTTGCTTTTGCTGTTTCGAAATTAGAATATTTTTGCTGTTTCTAAGCTTGGAATATTTTTTGAATGATCTAACGTAGAATCACCGCTGAAGAAGTCTCCATTAGTTTTACAGTGTTAGATTGTTTTACCGTAGAATCACCGCTGGAGAAGTCCTTGTTGATTCAACAGTGTTTGAGTGATTTAACGTAGAGTCACTGCTGGCGCTGTCTTTGTTGATTTCACAGTGTTGCATTAACTCAACGTAGCGTCGCCGCTGACGAAGTCTTCGTGATTTTGCAGCATAAGATTGTTTCAACGTAGAATCACCGTTGACTTCACAGCGTTGAGCAAGATCAACGTAGAGTCACCATTTGGCAACCAGTTAGGTTTCACAAGCGTTGAAGATAAGTTATTCCACCGTTTCGAAGGTCGCTTCACGATTTTTGTTTTGAAGTTTCTTGCTGTCTGCGAGCGCCTGGGTTCGTACTACGATCGCTGGTGTCAAGTGTAATGTACAGCCGTCCCGTTACCGTCAGTGAAGCTATTACTGTGCAAATTCCTGCAAAATATGCTCACCGTCATTGTTATTTGTGTGGAAATGAATCTTATTGTGACAACTTTCTCCTGATGATTATTTTGACAGCCCTAACTCTTTCTTCATGAGCTATCCAGCTGTCTGTCCTAGAAACTGCGTCACCGACCGTATTCGCGCCCGAGCACACCGTCAGCAGTTTTAACCGCGACGCCAAAGTTAACATTCCCGCCAGCAGCGTGGTATCGTTTTGAATTAAAACTATTTCCAGTCAACCCTGGGTGAATACGAAGGTAGATCGTAAAGATTTCGGCCTGATAAAGAAAACGCAAGATTTTCGAGCAATTTTCTTCTTGTTTTTATTCACAATATTCTTGCAATTCCACACATTTGGTCCAACGATGTTCCAACTTTCTAATACCATTAGATTAGTGGGATACGTCCAAGTCTGCAAAATTTGCGTTCAATCAATATGAATCTTCGTCCCTTAAGCCATTTCTTCACAATGGGCAAAAGAGATTACAAAGAGCCAAATCTGTGGCATGTGGAACCGAGGTTTCTCCAGTGTTGCCTCAACAACGTGAGATTTTTGCACAGCTGTTTTATCGTGGTGTAATAGCACTTTTTGCAAGGTGGGTATGTTCAACTTTGGTTGCATTATTCAATTTGTCCCGTAATGAGGGAAAGCCCTTTCTTAGTAGTCTATGAGCACTACATCATGAGAATACCCCAGTGTTCGTCTCAGTTCCGATCTTTTCATTCGATGCAGATCTTCACTACCATAGCTAGTTTATCAGTTAAGGAAATTAAAAAAAGATTAATGGAGCAAAAAACTTTTCAGAACTAATTTTTTTGATAAATATGTTTTATTTGGAGAAGTTCTGTACATAAAAATGGTAAGAAATACAACGTTTCAACAACAAAGTGCTGCCTTTTTCAAGTGTGCATGTATAGTAAATAAATAAACAAAAATTGTCCAGACAACACAATACAAAAGGTGACTGGATAAAATATTAACTCCTTTGATCGTAGAACTCTGCATGTGGTTTAGCATATGATTCAATGTCCACTGGTCTTTAGGAGATAAAAATGAAGGTCTGAGTAGGGAAATAGTCAACTCCTTGTGGTTCTAGGTCAATCTGACTCTACTCTTTTTGATTTGGTACATAACTGAACCATCTACAGATCTTCAGGAGGTGGTGTTGAAGTAACTTCTGCAAGTAGATTCATAGATATAAATGACTTGAAATTATGAATAAATGACTGGTAACCACGATCGATTGAGTTCATAACCAGTATTCAAATTCAAATTATTAGATGATTTTTTTCATTTCAATTGCTTCTCTTATCAGCCTCTTGAACCAATTGTTCTCTTTAGCCAGAAGCTTTGTATTCTGAAAGTCAATGCCATGTAATTCTTGAATGGCATGCTCAGCCACCGCAGACTTTTCTGGGTGGTTCAATCTTATATGACGAGAATGTACTCTCAGTCTTGTTTCCACAGTCCTCTTGGTTTGTCCAATATATACTTTGCCACATTGGCAGGGAATCTTGTATGTACCTGGATACTGTAGAGGAAATCTGTCTTTAACATTACCAATTTTGGCTACAAGATGGTGCCAGATGAGGACGTTCACTTTGATTGCATCATTCAATTCGTCCAACAATGAAGAGCAATAGGCCCCAGTGATAGTTCCGCCTTTTTCTAAAAAGCCTATGAGCACTAAACCAGCAGAACTTTTCCATGACTTTTTCGGCAGACGAAACTGTTGTGGCTTTCTCAGGTACACTTTCCTCTGCTTCAGTCCATTGTTTGGACTACGTTTTTCCCCTGGAATTAGTGGTGATCCAAGGTTTAACTACGGTGATTAAACGTTGAAAAAACTTGATGATATTACGTTCAAATAAGTCTGGACACTCTTGAGAAATTTTCAAACGGATGTGTTTTTAATCGACTGTTATACAAGGTGTGACAGAAATAAATACATTAACTTCAACCAGTGATAGTTCTCGTCAAGCATAATAAATTTTCTTTGTAACTTTTTCCCGAATTCTCATCTTTTTTTAACATTTTTAACCCCTATAATTTAACGAGTTGTTCAGGTGCATAGTTATCAGATCCAGTAGCAGTTGCAATAGAACAATAATTGATTTTGACATATGTGAGTTTTCAATTCCTTCAAACAAATTCTGGAATAAAACAGATTATAAATTATTAATTCTGTGTACGATTTCATGGGCAGTTTAGGATTAGCTGAGCAAATTTATTTGGAACGATCTCCGAATTGTCATTTTTCACTTAAAATTGAGTTATTGTGGTTATGCTAATGTATTTAATGTCAAAATATCATGCACTTATATATTATGATGAGAATACCATGGGGTATTTAGAACCTAACGTTTATCTGGAATGTAAAACAGCGGATGAGATGAATGAAATTCATTAATTTATAAATGAAGCACCTGTATATTAGTTTTTCTCATATTATTACAAACTGCACACCTCATACTCAGGTCGTTTCAATAAAGTATGCCCCCTGAATTGATCTGCTGAATAAGCAAAATTATGTATCATATATTTCAGAAAATATTTAAAATCAATTACAAAGTTCAGTTTGATACATTTATAGGTTATATTTTCTGTTCTTCAAAAATAGAATCTCCAAAATTTCATGTAGCAATATTTCAACTGAATTATTTAATGATTCAATTAATTCAGAATTATATTCCATTCAATATTCTACCGTTTTCTTTGAATAAATCGTTGAATGATTTTCTCTCTATGTTTCTAATGAAGTAGGTTGGAAGCAGCAACTACTTTTTGAACTGGTTGTAGATGGCAGCACAGTCTGACTCTCCTGACACAGTGACACAGTTTCAGACAATTCAAATTAGCTGATTCAAGTGCAATAAACTTGTGCAGACAATCTTATGTATAAGAAATGTTCTATCCGAAAATATACGTAAAATCCCTAAATAAAAATCAAACTTCTCAAAAATGACATATAAATACGACTAAAAGACCAAATTGTTGATTACAGAGACAAATTCCGTCTTTCTTCCAACATATACAGAAATAGAATAATCGAGGTGAGCGAATATCAATGTATTGCCAAAATACTAATGATTTTTCAGTTTCAAATGAATGATTGACAAGACTACGATGGCTCAAAGTTGCAAAATACTCCTTTCAATCGACAGCTGTCATTCTTCCAACAAATGAAAAACATTCAGTTTGAACCATAGGCGCACTATGAAATTTTTGACAAAACTTTGATGAATTTTTACTCTGTATCCAGAGGATTTACGGAAAAAAGTTATTAGGAAAAATTGTTAGGCTTGACAAATTGCCTCATAGGTTAAAATTAATGTACTTATTTCTGTTACACCCTGTAGACCCGGTACCCTGTAACAAGTATTGCGCAGATTTATTATCATGTTAAACTGTATTTATGTCATTGAATTTGTCGAGTAATAGAGAATAGCAGGTCCCAGTGTTAGTTCTGCATTTTATAAGTAGTACGTGATCCATCAAGATGTTCACAGTCTCAGCAATCTTCAGTCGACAATTCTCTAGTATGGAACTGTGAGTTTATAGGATGATCTCATCGACCACGACGGTTTTTGAGCATCCCATGCCCATGCGTTCTTATCCCTAATAGACGTGAATTAAGTCACAGTCTTGACTCAGGCCTTTCTAAATAAAGTACTTAACGATCTTGAGTCTTGACCATTACATAATACGGACAAATCGCCACTGCTGTAACAAACCTACTGAGCACACAAGTCTCTAATTTTGCACAACGTCATGTTAGGGTTTTTATTCAAATAATAAGCGGCGTCCAGACTTCTAACCGAGAACTTCTCGAATTCTCCTGGTATTTAAATTCAATTTGGAGCAGCAATAAGTTGTTCATCATATTGGAAATTTTTATTCCAGAACTTTCGAAACCTCACATTCAATAAAACCTCACCACTCAATTCTCAATACAAAATTCAAAAAGTTGAGGTAATACGCATGTAATTATAACTCTCAAGTTTCATGAGATGTGATCCATTTTTGCATCGAGTAAGCACACACTTTACATCTTGTTGAGAAAACACTGTTTGCTTGTGACGATCTCTACTTCCAATATGCACATTTTTACTTTTCTCATATAATACGATACGAAATGTAACACAAACATTGCTGTAAACCGGCTGTAAAATAATATTGCGAAAGGATGTAGGAAGAAACTGTGAACTTTAATAATAAATAACTCTAGTTTATCTTCCTGCACATCCATGCACTTTTATTTCTGGGTTTATTTGCCTTATGAAATTCTAATATTTTCCATGAATGTTACTCTTTGTATTGAACATAATACCTTCTTGTTCTTTATTACTTTCTGATAGAAGTGATAATGCATACAATATCCTACGAGCTCCTTTATTTTTCATTTGTTTGAATCCCTGAATCGGAATGAATTTTTCCAGAGATCTCGGAACTTTAAGTTACACTTTATCCGCCACAACTGTTTTAGTAAGTCAAGTCAGTAAATCAGGACGCATAAATAGATAGCTATTTAAATAAGCTCCATGAATAGATACGTTCCATGTTCATTGTTACTTGCCTACATCAAATAGCAATCTGTTCCCCACCACGCTGATGATAACTGTCTGTTTTTCACACGATATGTAGTCGCTCGTAAAATAAACACGTTCCCAGGGATAAAACGAAGGGCACTTGCAATTCATTCTACTCAAAAACGGTTCCTTTTATCAATAATTCATCGGAAGCAAAGCCTATGAACCCCAATGATGTTACACTGACGACTTTATTTGCAACTTTTATACCCTCTATGAAATTAACATCCTTCAGAGTATTAACAACGTGTAACGGGATCGTACTCCATTAGTTTTAAAGCCAATTCATCCCCCAAACCTTACTGCTCTCATACGATAACCGAAAATTGTAATAGGCGCGTGGCAAACGCAGATCATATGAGGGGTGTGGAGTAGGTAGTTCTCACACTCTGCGGGGTGGCAGTTTACAGGTCTGTATTCATATTCAAATCATAGTACGAACACAAAAATGGATTTTGAGGTATCTAAGTAAGGCAATTCTATCCTTTCTCTGTCAGAGAAGACGAGAAGGATCACGAACTGAAATACGTTTTTTTGTAGCAGTGATGAAAGAAGGACATAAAATTACAGAAAACATACATTATACACAATGAATACAACTCTAACTTTTCTATTTTGTTACCCGAAACTTTGAAACTCCATACGTCCCTGTCTGTCTAGCTGGAGGCTGGTGTGTTCGGATAACATAAACATATGTCAGAGCGTCAGAGTGGATAACACTGCTCTTGCAGCCTATCGTCAAATCGCAGCGAATATTGTTGCTATTTTGCTAAACAAGCTGCGTTTAGTACAAGAGCAGGTGCTAAGTTGAATTTGGACAACTTGTACAGCCGCTCCATTTGATGGAGAGCAGTAATTGGTGGCGACGACCACAAAGCTTGAATTGAGTGGATCGTTAAGTGTTCATTACTAATTGCTGTCTCCAATTTGTATAATGAGTGCTGAACCATGTTCGACCGATATTCAAGCAAGCAAAGACCAACAATAGAATCTTTCGTGATATTTGAATTTATATTTGTCCGGGTGACCATATATTTGATATATGCTGTGTTATTCTACTTGTCTAGACAGGTTTTAGACGCTCAGTCCGAGCTCTGGCTCCGTAGAACGATCATGTGACTTTTAAGAGTGCTATCAGTTTAGGTGTGTATTACAAAATTTAGAGCAACATTATCCCATCAAGTTTTGTGTCAAACTTTAGGAACTTGCAAGTGTGTCCTATAAGAAGGATTTCTTGATGAAAGCACAAATATTTCTTTCAAGGCCTAGAAAACTTTGAAAGTCAAATTCGCTAAGAAAGACCTTCAACCTCAGAAACGGATAAAAATTTCGAACATGTGAGAGTTCTTGTGAGATTAGACCGTCAAATACTTTCTCCATATAACACATTTTGACCAAAGATTTACACTTGCAGACATCGTGACAACGTCCTATCCCGAAATTTTCGACCTCAAAGGGCTTTCCTGCTATTTTCCATCATTTATATTCTATATTATATATTAGGGTTTTCTACAGCCTTGACCGCCTGCCCTCTCTTAACCAGTCCCTCCATTCTCCTAAAATTCTTCTAAATTTCTCCTCTCCATGGCCTCGTCCCCTTCATCTCTCCACGATATTCGTGGCCTCCCTCTTTTTCTTCTCCTGATAGAACTCCAATCTGTAACTCTTTTTATCCATTTTGTCTCCTCTGTTCTTCCTACGTGTCCGTACCATAGTAGTCTTTTTTCTTCTATGTATTGTAGGGTAGTCTTTTCTACTTCCATTCTCCGGAGTATCTCCGCATTGCGTATACGGTTGAGTCTTGTTACCCCGCAGCATCTACGCCAATATTCCATCTCCGTTGCTTCTTTTTTTTGTATATGATCCAGCACTCAGCTCCGTATGTCATAATGCTTTGTACAATTGAGTGGAATATCCTATTTTTTGTACTTTTTGTTATGTGACTATCCCATATTTGTGAGTGCAGTTGCCTGATACATGCTGGAGTTTGACCTAGTCTCGTATTTATTTCTTCCTCTGTAGTTCCCTTGTTACTAATTGTGAACCTAGGTATTTGAGCTTATCCACTCCTTCAATTTCTAGACCTTCTTCAATTTCCAGGTTCTTTATTTCCTCCGTATTTGTCACGAGATATTTTGTTCTTTCATAATTTAATTTTTAGCCGTGTTTTGTGTATTCTTCTCTCAGTTTCCTCAACACAAAACTTAGGTCATCTTCATCTTGTGCTATTATCACTTGGTCGTCGGCAAAGCATAGTGTATATAGGTGTTCATTCCTGACTGGCACTCCCATTTCCTCGCATTTCCTTCTCCAGTTTCTCAATGCGTAGTCTAGATATATTTGAATAGCCCTGGTGATGTTGAACAGCCCTGTATTAGGCCTTTCGTTGTTTTAAGCCCGTCTGTCAGTTTTGCGTTAATTTTTATTTGAACCTTATTATCGCTGTACATTTCTTGTATTGCTTGTATCAATGTCACGGGCACTTCTATTTCTTGCATTGCTACCCCTAGTTTATTTCTTAGTACAGTATCGTATGTCTTTTTTAGGTCAATGAAAGCCAAGTATATTGATTGATTCTTTGCCTGTTTTTTCTCTATCAATTGTTGTATAGTATATATTTGGTCTATGCATGATTTCCCTACTGTAAAGCCTGCTTGTTCTTCACTTATCCTATCTTTCATATAATGCTCTAGTTTCTCCTTAATTACTCTTCCGTACTCCCTTCCCATTACTGCGATCACACTTATTCCTCTATAGTTCTTGCATTTTTTTTCTGTTTCCTTTTTTGAATATGGATGTCAGATGTGCCGTTTTCCATTCATCGGGCATTCTTTCGCCCTCTATAATTCTTTGGAACATTTCTTTTATAATTTGGACCATTTTCATCGATCCGTACTTAATCAGTTCTGGCACTATCCCTCCTGGGCCTGGGGCTTTATTAATTTTGGTTGTTTTTAGCGCTTTGATCACTTCTTCGGTTGTAATTGTGATGTTTTCTGCGTTTCCTTCCTTTGTAGTATCTGTGATGTTCAGGACTTCCTTTCTCTGCTCTGTTAGCAGGTTCGTATAGTACTTTTCTCAGTCTGTTTCTCTCAACTGTGACACCTGTATTCCTTCCTTATGACTTGTTCTCAGCGCTTTAATTGTTTTCCAGGCTTCTGAGCTTTTTATTCCTCCTATACATTAGTACATACCCTTATCCACATATCATTTTTGCTCTTATTCATTTATTTCTTAACTATTCTATTTTGGTTTTTGTAGTTTCGTAAGCTTCTGTCGGATTTGGAGCTTGGCCATTCTAGATATAAATCTTTCTTCCTCCTTATTTCCTTCTTCATATTTTCTGGTATGGTCCATTTATATCTTCCTGTTTCGTTCTCTTTCTCTCCCAGCACTTCTCGAGCTGCTTCTATTATGCTTTTTTTCATGTTTTCGTACGTTTCTTCTACCGATCTCAAGATAAATTTTGTTAATTTCTGATTTAGTCTTTTCTGATAAAGATCTCTTATAGAATCTTCTTTTAGAAGGTGAATATTTAGTTTTTCGTGTTTAGCTCCTCTTTTTCATCTATTTTAGTTTCTCCTTTTGTTTTATCCTGTATATTATACCAAGGGAATTCTAATTTTGCTACTAGTAACCTGTGGTCTGCCCCGCATTTTGCACCCCGTTTAACTCTTACATCCTTCAGTATGGAGTTGGTTTCTGTTTTTGTAATAAAATATTCTATTATAGAGCAGAGTTTCTTATATTCTCCTGATCTGAAACCTTAGGAATGTTTTTTCAAGGAGATTTTGGAAAGTCATCATTTTGGGATTTTGAAAAACATCCAGAAGAGTATGACAACGACTCCACCGGTGCATGGCTGTCGAAGGAAACTACTATGAAGGGAACAATATTGTTTGAGAAAAGAGAGAGTTTGGTAAATAAGAAACCAACCCCATTACTCTTCTCACTCAAATCCTATATAATTCCTAATGAAGAAAACGATGTATGAGAATTCAGTCACAAGTTTATTATTTTATCTTACTATACAGTTTCGGTCTCACCTGGTGACCAGGTGGGACCGAAACTGTCCGAATAGTCCAAGTCCTTTCTACCGTTGAGTGTAAGGATTTTAGTCTTAATTCTCAATTCGTGCACAAACTTTGCCCACTGTTTTCTCTTTTTTGCAGTCTGCTTGGCTTTGCGTAGTGTAATTCTTTTCTTCTCCAGGAGTTTCTCTATTATGTTATCCCAGTTCGCTCTTGGTCTTCCTCGGCTTCTCTTCCGTATGTTTCTTGATGTCCAAGTCCTCTTTACAGGTCTATTTTCCTCTATCCGGACCATCTGTCCCCACTAGCTCAGTTTTCTTTGCTCAATAAATTCTACTATAGGTTCCACTGAAAGTTCTGATCTTATATCTTGATTTCTTATTCTGTCCATTCTCATTACTCCTTTGACCCTTCTCAAATATTTCATTTCTAATGTCTGGATTTTACTTTTGGTTCTTCTCGGTATAACCCACGACTCACAACCATATGTTAGAACTGATCTAAATATTGTATTGTAAACTGGAAATTTTGTCTTCCTGCTAATTTCTTTCTTACTTATGAAGCTGTTATTCATGCTGTGGAAAAATTTCACTGTTTTATCTACTCTTTGTTAATGTCTTCGTCCTGTTTTCCATCTTTTGTTATTGTTACTCCTAAATATTCGAATTTCTCTACTTGTTCTATGTTTTCATTATTTAGCTTAATAGATTTTTCTTCATTACCTTTTATCATTACGTTTGTTCTCTTCACATTTATTGACATTCTGTGCATATTCAGTTTATCATTCCATACATTCAAATTTCTTTGCAGATGTGTTTCGTTTCTTTCGAATATTACAACATCGTCTGCAAACGCGCATTCCCAATTTCGATACGTTGCATATTTCTATGGCCTACTAATAGCTTCGTTATTTCTTGCTTGCATTCTTTTATAATATCGTTCAAGAATACTGTTAACAGAAACAGACTCATAACTCCTCCTTGGCTAAGGCCATTTTTCGTTTCAAATATATCTGATTTTCGATTTCTTTTAACAATAAAGTTCAAATTCTTCCTATATAAACTTTTGATCGCACTCACTAACTTTCCATTCACACCTCTCTTTGTTAAACTGTTCCAGATTCTTTGTCTGTGCACTCTGTCGAATGCTTTTTCCAGATCTATGAAGGCCATGCATGCTTTAATTTAAGTCGATAAGGTTCTCTGAACTATTTGTTTCATGGTAAAAATATGATCTTGTACACTTCTTCCTTTCCTGAATCCGCTTTGAGCTTCTTCTAGGGATAGTTCTATTATTACTTTTTTTTTTCCAGAACTCTCTCATATAATTTTAGTTTAGAAACTGTAGGGTAGGATAGAAATGATAAACTTATGACTGAATTCCCATACATCGTTTTCTTCATTTCACGTAACAGTCAGCATCATCTAATACATCCTTAATTCATAATAAAGACCCGCTCTATTCACAATAAAGATCATTAGATTCATCACATCATTCATTATGTAAGGGTTTCCCACTTACAATAAATTTATATTTTGGTAGATTGGGTTCTTTGCTGAACTGTGAGGATATTATATTTTGTACTTATCTGCTGTGATGGAATACTTCTGAAAGGGGGGAATGACTTGCACAGGAACTTGGAATAATTTGCACGTTTAACAAATGATAGAATATATTAAAGAATAATGAAGAATATAAAGATTAAGTTACCAAACTCCGATTGATCACCGGCTTTCAAACTACATTTATGAATATCTTACAAACTTCTAACTTCTCAACACACGCACTAACTAACTTATCACTAACTACATTATCACTAACTAACTACCCATCTTCTCTTCACTGACTATCTACATCTTCCTTGACTTACTATGACTTGACTCATAACTATTGTAATCCCTATTGACTTCTTTATATAAAATCCAAAATGCCAATATAACAATATTCGTTATTGACGCCAAACGTATTCACAAATAGTTCATATACCTCTATTGCTTGCTTGCAAGAAAGCACATTCCTCAATTTCGCGAGAGTTCAGCAAACTGTGAATTTGCTGACTCTTACAATTACTTGGCCGAGAAAGCAGCAATTTCCTAGCTAAAAGTAGGACTCGAGACTTCCAATCTCTGATTATAGATACAAAATGTGGCTTACCAGCCTAGAGAACGATCAATCATCTCACCACTATACTTGGCTCAATAATAAATTATAAAATGGGCCATAATAACTTGAGACTTAGTGGAAATTTCACAGTTAAGACGGATTTTCCTCGGAGAGGAGGCCAACTTATCAACTTTAAGAAGAAGGGTTTATCAGGATCTGCTCTCATTGCGGTACAAAATAATGTATTAACACGTGACGAGTATCTGGGGAACAGTTGGTTTAATACCGGAGAAAATTGACTAATGATAATGTTGATAGTCCCAAACAATTTTTTCATATTACTATTTAGAATGAAGCTCTGTTCTGATTCTTGAATCTGATAGCTGATCTTTGGGTTATCCTTTGAGTACATCTTGTAGATTCGATATATTCCAAGAGAGCTTATCTCGAAATGGATTGTCCTTGAAGAGGATGTCTCTATACGGAACATATAGTAATTTCGTTCTCAATTCCTAAGGTAAATTGTTGAATTGCTCCCGACTGAAACACGACATGCAAGTAATGAAGCTGCATGTGCCCCAGTTCCAATTATAACTTTAATTTGATTTTATAGTATCAATATATCTGTTTTCTCTACAATATATTGAAAGATTTCTATCACGTAGTGAGCAGAACTCTCAAGAAAGATATACTGTTATCTAATTTTATTCAGTTTATTCCAAAATCTCTCCGTTGAATATTGATTGATATTCAGTACGTTGGGTTGCGGTCTCTTGCAGAAATTGAATCAATTTACAATTTAATGAATCGCAAGAATCTTGGAGACTGCAATTACAGATTAATAGTTTTTCCTGCTTCTACTTTAATGGTGACTTGTGACTATACAAATTATCTCATGTTCATGCTTTGAAGGTTAATTTTGATTAAATAATTGGACGTACAGATCAATGTAGTTGAATATTCATCATCAAATTAATAATCATTCTGTGATGATCAAATATGAATATACTCATTTGACGTACATTCAATTACGTGTACAGTTTCATATTTCATTACTTCTGATTCTTAATCAACAAAAATGATGGGGACGGCATATGATCCATTTATATTCTAGCTAAAAAATTATATTAGTATTCGTTGAATTAAACTATTTTTAATTTACATTTTCATTCAAATGCACAAAGCGTCCTGAAAGTTGCATGAATAGAACTAATAAATTCTTTGATGTTACGCCAGCAGATGACAAATAATATATCCGTGACAAAGGACGAAGAGGTAACTTCATATTTTTATATGCAGCTGAAGACTATTGACGAGAAAAATACAGAAGTCATTATTATTTTTTCAGTTTTTGCTTTTATCTTCGTTGAAAATACATACGATTTTATATTACTAGAAAGAGTAAATGAACAAATCCTCAGTATTAACATCATTGTAAAATCTTCGTATATATTTCAAATAATCTTCTGTAAAGAATCCATTCAATCTACCCAAATGTAAACCTCAATTTTTCAATTTATATGAACATGAACATGATGTGAAAATAATAAATTGACGGTATTCTGCTGTTGCGTTACAATTAATCATTCCACAAGACTTCAAAATAAGAATAAAGAAGAGCAAATAAGCAACGTGAACCAAAATTTCCATCAATTCACAAATACTGACATTTCAACCTCTTTATTCTCTCCTGATCAACATCAATAACTTGAAATTGCTTACAGTATCTTAATTAAATATTCCAACGTAGAAATCGTTGTAAAGTCATGCATAAATTATTTGAGGAAAGTTACTTGGAAATTTTTTGTTTACGTCTTAATGAATAATTGATCATTCTTTCGAGCGATTCAAATTACGATTTAATTTGGCTGATACTTCATATATATATAAACAGGGTGTAACAGAACCTTTGTATCAAAATTTGATGGTTTATAGTACTGGACTGATCACGGATCAAAAATTTTTTTGCTGAAGTTTGTAATAACAGCAGTATAGTTTGCAAAAATATAGCATTTTGGGTATCGTTGGTTGTCATAGGTACTCCTATACAAAATAAATGGAAAACAATGTCACACAATTACTCACATGCGTAATTTACTATCAGTCAAGAGATCACAATAATTAAATGAGAATATCTTTATGAACTGCAGATTAAATGAAATTTGTACTACACAAGATATCACATGAATCTAAATAAAAGAATTGGAAGATTACAAATTTATAAAAATTGCTCAAAATTATCGCCGTTCACAGCAACACACAATGCAGCACGTTGAATGAGGTTACCGGTACAAGCTTGACGGAGGTAATTGTGTTCTCTTATTATTTCTGCGCTATTTTCGATACGCTGTTGCAGTTCTCCAATACTTTGCGGCGCATCTTGGTTATCATAAACTAATACTTTAAATGACCCCAAAAATGAAAACCATGAGGATTAGAATCTGGTGATCTCGGAGGCCATGGTATAGGACCACCACGCCCTATCCAACGACCTTCATATGCAGTATCTGGATGGTCTCTCACAAATCTGCTGTGGTGCGGAGGTGCACCGACATGGAGAAACCATGCATGCTGCCGAAAATCTAGCGAAATGTCCTCTAACAGTTCTGGTGGAGTGTTTTGTAAAAGCCCTAAGTATTCGTTACCATTCATACGCGCAGAGAATCGTTGCTGGAAATTACTTCTTCTAGTAACATGTGGGTTTTTTCGTGACCAAAAATTAAAAGAAAAGTAATGTTGTAGTTCTAAGAGAAATTATCAACTCAGTGGTTCAAAACTGTTTATTTATTTGGAGCCATTTTCTTATTTTCGAATTCCAGCAAAATTCTTTTTATTCATGATCAGTGCGTCCAATACTATATACCATCAAATTTTGTTACAAAAATTCAGCTACACTCTGTATAGTCTAGATATTGATGGCTAAGGATTTTAGATTGGAGTCTCTTTTCCATAAAAAAGTCACGTTAATACTTCGTAGTTCCACCTCAGACCTACTTAATTTAGTGACCATTACACGAGAATGCATTCATCTTTATCAAAGTCATGTAGTCTACTGAATCCTCTTGTTTCATGCGGACTTACCCTGACGTGGAATGTATTATGAGGAGGAGTATTAAATTAAGATATTAAGGCAAACATGTCTGCAATGTAGATATTATTATTCGTAGCTATCTTTGGGTTGTTATATGAAATGTCCATTATTCTTGTATCTTTCAGAAACATAATTGCATGATGCTATTCTTAGAGTCCTTTGGGTAGTGGACCAGATTATTTGATCACTTTTGAGACTTGAGGATTGGAAACTTAAGCAAACCATCCATGTGTATACATGATTATAAACTTTTATCCCAATTTTAATGATGATGAAAGCATCAGAGGAAAATATCAGTTTTGTGTTTATGTGCTTATCAAGAAGCAAAAAAGAGATTTTGCTCGTAAACGTAAGCTTGATTACAGTAAATAAATGAAGATAAATAGATAAAGCGGTGTCCTAAAATGTGATTCACAAAGTTTCGTATGTGTACTGCATTCAATTTTACTGCGCTATGTCGATGCTCTTTAATACCATCTCATGGTTCTGAAGAAATTAATGATAAAAAGTTTTGAAGTGATAATAAGTTGCAACAGAATAATGTGAGGTATTCCTTTTAGATGTTCGCAAGGATGTTTCGCAACAACACATCCTGGGCATTTTCGGAGAATACTGGTGCTTACTGACCCAAGTAAAATCGGATCGGAGGTCAGCAAAGGATGAAGTTGCCGGTTCTACGGTTTGTTGATCTCCAATTTGATCTTCGGCCGTCGTAAAGATTCTTATAGCCTTTGGAAATAAGTCCGTACGCAGCAAACAGGTGTCATAAAGTGAGAACGTGTCGACAACAGACTTTTCATTGAACGTGTGAAGCGAACGCAGGACGCATCTACTCTTTAGCTTGGTTCAAGAATGTTTGAAAGCGATGCCGCATCGCCTGCAGGGAAAGACCGAATGACAGACAGAGAGTTAAGCTGCTGTAAGAAAAAGTCAGTCCAACGTGAAATATTTAATATCGGTTGAATTTCTGGTATTTTCAAATGCTGCATTTGTATGGCTCAAACGGAGCGTGAAAACTGTGAAAGGAAAATTGTCCTTGCTTTAGGGGACGACTTGCTTGCATTCCAAGCTGCATTATGATACATTTAACTTGGAACAATTATTAACAGAAGATGTTTGTGGAAAAATCTGATCAATATCTTCTACGACGTACTAAGGTAGTGGAATTAAGATTAAGATAGGTGGCTATAACCCTTATTCAAGAATACGGAAGTGGAAATTGACAGGAAACAATCAATCTTCACTGGGAAAGATATTCCAGGATATTTCCGCTTGCTCTCTAGAGTGCAGTTTGGCGAAAACAGATTTCTATTCATTTTTAATTTTTGTTGTAGCGAAACGTAAATGAAAAATTATTGTTCTATTTCAGCAATATTCCACAGTGATGGGGGTATATATATTGTATATGTCCCAAGATATTTATGAAATACCAATAATAAAATGCTGGGAACTTCATTAATGTTTTCATGAACTTCAAATATTCTGCGTCGATATAGAATATCAATATCATGAACTGGGAAATACTCAGCAAATCTATATACGACTCAAACTTTTCCGAACTCCATCAAAAATGTTATAAATTGAAAAATATCGCCATTTATAAAAAATATTTCCAATACTTATGTAACAAGTGTTTTCACCCGATATAAAATGAGCTTATATAAAACGCGGCATGGCATCTGCAGATGACGTGCTTCGCTTCCGTTCTTAACGCATTTGATGACAAATTGAGTACTGTCTTAATGTACCCTTCAATACAGATACAATTATTGAAATAAACTCTGATCTTCCCCTGAAAACATTATAGTGTTATATTAGTGAAACTCTGTGTGCTCGTACAGGGTAGGTCAGGGGCTCGTACTGGTCGGCGACATCCCTGTCACCTGCTGGCATCACCAACCACGGAGGGAAACGATCAAACGTTCGATAATACACAACTCGTCAGATTGGTTTGGGCTTTTCAACTCGTTTTAGTCTGGAATTATTGCTAATCGGATTGTAGTGTGTTTAGTTAACGACTAATTGGGTGCTGTTTATAATTTGAACGCTTTCTGATGCACACCATCGTGTGCATGTTTACGACTGAACTAGATTAACGTCCTGCAAATAATATAACACTTAACTTGATTTCATCGACTTTGTGCAGAAACTGCAATCAACGACTATTTCATCCCTATTATGTTTTGAAGTCTTGATAGTAATGTCTATATAGACAATATATGGCGCAGTCGGTATACACGTCCATGTATATGAATGCTCCATCTTAATACCAATATACAATAAAATATATGCTCAATAAACAAGATAATAAGATCATATTATTCAACTAAATGATTCGTTCAATACAAACCTCTAGGAACCTTTCAAAATATAGTAAATCTTCTATAATCAGCTCAAAGATCGGAACCAATTCACCTGTTGTGATATAAAGACAAAGCTTTCGTAAACAATTCGATTGCTTGTCATCATTCATTAAACAACACACCCGTCATTCGCGGATTCATAATGAGAATGTGAATTGTTTTCATTTGTTTGGTTTGATGGATAACAACAGATCATGAATCGGGGAATAACATAAAGTTGATGAGAACGCGATACGTGCTTGATGAATTGTGATATTCAACCAAACGCTTGTTTCTGGTTGGTTCTGTTGATTTGTGCCTAAATAAATATCATAGTGGGATTTGTACAGATGTATATTTAACAGGAATGTTTTAATAATTGATATTCAGAGAGAAATCACCCCTTATCTAAATATCTGAAGCGGTTGTGACTAAAAAAAAAACTGGAATTGAATACTTGAAATTATTCTCTCTTTGGAGATTGAAGCTAATCATGGATAAAAGTCTGGCCTTCGGAACGGTCGGGTACATCAACTGACCTGATTAGTCGTGTAAAGAGGGTTTGAAAATCTTGGAAGTGGTTGTCAGGAACTAAAGTATTGGCACTCGCGCTGTCGTAAAAATATGCTAATAATTATACGTAATGAAAGCAAAACTCAGATTTAAATCATTCCACGATGGAACTCACAAATCACTCACTTATATAAGCTTTCAGAAAAGCTCTGTTGTTCTCCATCAATAAGTTAATTAACAACGAGGAAGCTCTTGTCTCATTATCATCGTTCCTAAGTGTAATTAAGCTGATTTCAATTCAATCTGCTTGGGATATTCATCATAATTTGTTCTTTGCATGTAATGAGCAAGATACGGAAGGATTTATTGTCTTTTTCGAGAGAGTCCGGTAAATATTCGAAAATTGATTATATTAAGGTTTTCAATATGTCACAATTTTTTAGTAAAATATTGAGAATTAGATGGGATAAGTTAAACTTTTGCCTCACGAATGCCGGCTCCAAAATTTATTTATTTCCAAAGGTAGTAATATTTTATGATTCCTACAGGAGTTCGGCAGCAATATTTGTAAGAGGTGATCGGATATAAACTTCAAGTTTTCCTAAATTCCTTCCTGAAGTAATTTGCTCATTTGTAACGATGTGAAGGCGTTCACGGACACCCTATTCAACTTTGGAACTTTTCTCGCGATATGGATTTGGAAAATTTGAACAGCTGCAACATACGGATTTTTTAGAATAACATGACATGCTGATAAGCTCAGCTATAACTTGTGGGGTCACAATTAGTCTTACTTTGGTTCCTCGATGACGTTATTGAATTCATCTGCCTTAAATATCTGATACTGGTATACGGTGGCTCAGCATCATTGATCCAATTACTTGCTTTAAAGGGTCGAGTTCAATCCGACCGAAACTTCAAGAGAAATATAAATATAAACTAAAAGTTATACATAGCGCTGGTACTCTTATGTGGCATGAGTCATACGAGTAATTAACCAACACTCATTTTCTGGATGAATGTTTTCAAACGAAAGGTTATGAATTATTAGTACTTGAAACTACATAAGCCTGTTTTCTCGTTTAAAAGTTTTCCAGCTTTCGGCTGGTAATTCAAAATCTAGTGTGGACAGCACATTTGTCTCTTTGTTGGCTAATATTTGATTATATAAATAATGCCACGCTGATCCAGAGTTGTATAACAAATTCTCGTATGTTTATTAACGGCTTAGTGTGTCCTCTTTTCCAAAATTCTTAATAATTTTTTCGCTTGGGAGTCATCTATTACAAAAGAAACACTTCAATGTATTAATATTTCATACTCAACCCAAACAATGTCACGTGATGCTAACAGATGGAACAAACAATACAACACGACAGAAGTGATGTCAAATCAATACATGTCAGTCAGCATTTCATGAAATACGAGTGAACTCAAATCATTTGGATTATATTGATGGTGAATGAGATATGTCGTGTGTTAAGAGATTGGTAACAAAATAATTCATGTAATATTATTTATCTTCAGATTTGAAGTTTTGATGATACTTATAACAAATAAGGAAAAATTTTTCACATAATTTGGACAATATAACGCTCACCAGGAGGTGCTTCCATCATTTGATATCACAGACTTAGAAAGTGGATAGTGCATATCTTGAGTATTATTGCAACTCTTCATTCTACTTTAAAATTCATGAACTTCGAGCCTAACCAACAAAACCAGTTGAAACTTTGCGACTATAGCACTGAAAAATGCTACCAGCGCTATCTCTTATCAAACATCACGTGACTTACTTGTACATCATTCGATATATATAATCAAACACAAAATCTCATCATTGCACGACTAGTCGGTTGCTGTGGAAGCAGCAGGTCATCATTCTTATGCTACAACATTCCTAAATACTGATTTCCGGGATTCTACGGCTGACATTTCTGAATTTATGCGCAAAATTCCAAGATCGTCAAGTATAGTGCACTTTCGACTCGGTCGATCTCGATGGAAATAGGATATGAGCATCTAGATAGTACTATCATCTTGAATACTGTATTCTAATATTCTACGTTCAATCGTTTTGGATTAATGCGGAAAATTGAAGAATGTTTCGAGTAAACTGCACTCCCGGCTTAGTCGATCACAATCATAATGCAACGTGTACAACTAGATGCTATAAAAGTGCTTAATACGAAATCTCAATATTCTGCGACTGATTATTTTAGATTCATGAGAAAAATTCGAAAAGTCTGTAATATGAAGTGCACTCAGTCGATTGGGACGAAAATAAGAGATAATCAATTGGATGCTACAGCAATCTCAAATAGTGAATTCCAGTATTCTACGGCTAACCATTCTAGATTCAGGCGGAGAATTCAAAAAAAGTATCAGGTAAAGTGCACTTCCAGTACAGACGATTGGAACCATAATGCGAGGTGCACAACTAGACTCTATACCAGTTATATTTAATACACAATCAACAATTTTACACCCAGTTGAGTGAATAGGTGAGTGAGTTTATCTTTTTCCACCAATTCTACCACCCTTTTTTTGGTTTGTGGGCTATGAGCACAGTACCAACACAAGAAATATCTCACAGAAATACTATAGATGCTTCTGTCTATGGAAATTGTACTTTTTGGGGACAAAGGGAGAGACTAGAGACAATGTATCTCTCCACGACTTCTTCATAGAAACCATCACTTTTTTCCATAGCACCTCTGGAAGCCATCTGATTTTTGTACTGTTTTAGCTTCCTGCGCGTCACACTTGTCCCTTTTCCAAGGACAGATCATCTTCACAACTATTACCGAGTATTCCTTTCTCCGCTTCTATACGGTATATCTCTATATTCTCTTATAATTCACACATAGTCTATTACCTTAAGGATGTATGAGCGAGGGCGTGGGGGAATAGTGAATTTTGATGGGTAGGGATAGGCTTGTATGTTTGCGGGGTGGAGTGGAGAAATCATTCACGTGATCTGTATGAACTTGGCAATGCAGCAAAAAGCCACGTGCTTGCCACCTTGCTATAGCAGTGCAACGTTGCCGTGTCAATTCACTGCGAATAAAAATTTATTCAATCAAGTAATTCAAATTTCATTTCAATTTTCCTTTTCAGGATGAACGGATACATACCGTTATTATATTCTTTTTGGCTGTATGGCTGGCTGGCTGGCGTGACGCTGAGCTCTCAGCAACTATACTATTTACAGACTTGAAACTGGTACTAAATAAAAGCTACTGTTTCGTAGGTTTGCACGAATTGCTTTAATTCAAGTTCAGTGATTGTGGAAGATTAAATTATTCAATTACTTGTTTCAAGTGAAACAATGCCCATAGATATATATGACATCAGGGATATGGCAACTGAAATTTATTGAAGTAGATGAAAGTTTAGTTACAACTTTAGCCGTAGGTGTCACTATTATTATGTACAGTTGTCAAATCTGTCCGGGATTCATTCAATGACTTGTTTGACGCGAATTTGAAGCTTATTAGAATGAATTATTATTATTGGATGAAAATTTGTTTACTTTTGGTGTATTTTTTTTTATATAGCTTTGATAAAGATCAAATTATCATTTTAAGGTACAGCACTTGACCTCCCGTCAGTCAATAACTGAACAATGAAGATTAAAAGGTATTTTTGAGTTTGTACATGCATGAATTATGTACCTATCAAATAGTCAACTTGAAACTAGTACTAAATGGAAGCTGCTATTTCGTAAGTTTGCCCAAACTGCTTGATTTCAAGCTCAGTAATTGTGGGAGACGGTAATTTGCGAAATCTTTGAAGTAACAAGCATTCATGAGCTGTCAAAAATGCGCTTGCATCATCTAGATGATTCTTCAATTTTTTTTTTATTCTACGCAAACTTGAACGTACTGATATTCATTTATTTATGAGCTCAATCATCTATTTCTCCATGAAAGCAATATATTTTGTATCAATTTTCAACAATTTATTACTTCAAAATATGCACGGTGACCAACTCTGAAATTTTAACAGTAAATTTTCTGGATAGAGTACTAATAATAAATAAATTTCGAGGCTTGAAATCAGAAATTGCTGGTACGCTCATACATCATTAAGAGGAGCAGAACGACTGGAAAAATTCAATTATTGCTACAATGTACGAATAATTCATTATCTATTCATTTTTAAAATGTTCTGGAGTAAACTTCCACTCTGAATAAAGTAGAGGACGTTTCTAGAAAGTTTGTAAGCTTGTCCATGTCAGCAAGCTCACGCCCTTCATTCTTATCTTTGGTGTAAAATTTTCAGGACCTCTCTACTGCAGGTAGTCTTGTAGAGAGTATCCTGATTGTTTATCATATTATTAATAAATATGTTGATGAATTTGGATTGTACAGGTTACTTATGTATGTTGCAGAATGACCTTGATAAATAAATGATAAAATAAACAGCCACCTCAGTGCATTCACTGTAATCAAATCAAAGCTACTGCGAAGATAACCCCTGAGAAAATAGAGAAACCCATGTAAAAGCTTTTGATAGAGCATTTGAATATACGCAATAACAGAAAAATGACAATTGTGCAACAAATCCTTTGTTACACATAAATATACTCGAATGAATAATGAAGTTCTATTTTGTAATAATATATGATTGTCATGTCATTCGATTATTCTAATGTTCTGAAACATTGATTTAAATAGCAGATACCATAATTCTTTTTCAAGAAAATCAATCAAATAGCCATAGATTTCAACATAAGCAACAACATTCACAAAAAAAAACTGAATAGTAAAAAGAGAAATGAGAGAACAATGCTAGGGACGAAAAATATACGGAAATTAATAAAACAATGGGACAAGAAAATACTTTTGTTGCTGAGTATTCAATTAAAAATTAAATTCGTGAATTGAAAACGGTGGGTAGCTTAGGAAGTACGGAACAAATTATAATTGTATAGAAAGTTTTCATCTTTTCAGCATTTTAAATACCTCAAACGAAAACTTTTCAACTAAAGATAATTTTAATTATACGTTCATGAAGAATGAGTTTAATATAGTCAATGGAACCTAAATACTTTCTTTCACAATTGATCAAACATATTTTCATCATTATACAAAACATGCGTTTTTTTGAATAGAATAACGTACATACTATTGCTCTTGAATGTTGAAGAGAGTTTCAAGTTTGTACCGTAATATCTTTCACATCAAACACAAGTGAGACTTACAAAATACTCGTCAATAATTATTGCAAGCAATCTGTGAACCAGTGGCGTGCGGTGACTTTCTGTGATAGGTGTGCACAGTCGGTGGTGAGGAAGGGGATGTATACATGGCCAACAATACAGCTTATTTTGCTCGCAGCAACCAGCAATCAATTCAAATTTTTCATATATTTTAATTTGGAAATGTGGCACGGACTGCTGGCCTTTAATTTTTATATTTTGAGTGAATTTTTTGTCTGGCGTTGGTCTTGTTTTCATAATTTTATTTTTTGTTCCGACATCACGACGTGAAAGAGGATTCTCCAGTAGATCACAAATTGTAGATCTATTTTCAGTTGTCATTCTACAAATGATAATTTCACAAAAATGAATAATTCAAGAAACGTATAAAATGAGTGTTTACCTAATATTGCTGTCTTAAATAACAAATAACAATATTCCAACTATTTTAAAACAAATTAATAAAAAGCGTTTGAAAAAGAACTCAGCTAAACGTTGAATATCCAGCTCCAGGTGCAGAAAGTCTGCCTGCACCCAGCGAAAGAGAACGAGCGATAGGAGATCGCTAATTTCGGTATGCTTTTTCTCTGTCAGACTCTATTCCTTCACTTTCCCTAGACTGACCATGCTAAACTGACCTCGCTCGCAGTGCAGGCGAGAAATCTGCACCTCAAGCGTCGACATTCGTTTCAAATATATAGCAGAGTGGCCCGCGAGGCGTGCTCGTATTTCTGGTTGCATAAATAGATAAAATACGCTCTTTCTCTGATTTTATAATGAAAATTTGTGGAATAAAATGAAGTATCCAATGAACCATTATATTAATTTATTTACGTAATTTCTAATATTTTCATAGGGTGTGCAGTGCACACCCTGTATATATGGACTGCACGCCACTGCTGTGAACGATATTTCCACACAAAAATAACATGTGCAAGCATTGTACAATTCTGTGAAATGATGCCACATATCGTGATAGGTCATTTATTCAATATTGATGGCGCAACTGGTTAGATTGATCTATTATTCTTTAAACATGCTAGAATACGATTTAAAGGTTGAATTTATATGTGCATATTTGTTTATCATCCCCATATATTAATTCTTGATGGAATATACCAGATATGACAGAAATAATGAAAGTTACAGTTATTTCGTAGCGCTAATGCTCCACAAATTTTGTTGGACAATTTCATGAAGCAGAAAAAAAACTAGAGATTTATCTCCAAAATTAATTGCATATTATGGTGAGCGAGGTGAGTTATTCATGAATTGGTCCAAATTTCTTGATTTTGGCTTTTTTTCTACGGTTGCGTGTTTCAGAAAAGCATTAAATTTTGAAAACATTGCAATATTCTATTTATTGTTGCTACATTCTGA
The DNA here is from genome assembly GCA_963989225.1 of Dromius quadrimaculatus. NCBI lineage: Eukaryota > Metazoa > Arthropoda > Insecta > Coleoptera > Carabidae > Dromius > Dromius quadrimaculatus. The sequence goes on from OZ022335.1 coordinate 20,298,664, forward strand.
ATGTAATCAACAAGAGGACACAGCGAGATGAATATATTTTTTCCGGAAAAAGCTGTACTGTATTTGCGGGAAACACACAGTGAAATCACATGTTTACCCTAGCCCGAATGTATTACTTATTCATTTTATGATCAACAGATTTAAAAGCAACCAGTATTAAAGAAGCTTATAGTATTTACAGAGTAGCATTCGCGCAGAGAAAACAAAGTAGGCACCATTCCCCAACAAAAGCTGGTTTCATTTACTAAGCGTTCCCGTTCATTTCGCGTATGTTGTCAAACAACGAACGTACGAGCTAAGCAGGAAGCGTTGGAATAAAAACGCGTAAATCCGCGTCGTGCTTGCGGTCCGTGGCTGCGAGAACCTACAGCGCGGCCATATTTAATGTAAAAGAGCATTAATGTGTTCGTTTGTTTCTGCAGCTGTGCCTGCACATTAACAGAGCACTGTATTTGTAATTATACACTTTTTACAATGGTTTTAATCGAAAATATGGGGAGATTTTTACCCACTACAACCACTTAGCACCAAATCAATAACTTGGTATTACGTGAATAATAAACGGAACATTAATGGACCTAATATTGCATGGAGCTCGAGAATACTGCTATTTCTCTGAACGGACCACTTCCTCCTCCATAATTCTGTGATGTTGGCTTGCTATTATACCCCGAGATTTCAGCAGAATTTTATTTGTTTTAATCTTCGTCATATTTCTTTCAAATTTTAAAATTATTCCCGTTGAAGAACGTTCACGGAATAAATTTTGCAACGTGCTTTGGTACGGAGACATTTATAGTGACGTCGGGTTTAATGTACATTAAGAAAAATTCCGGAAAAAAGAGCGGATTTCTGCACATAATTACAAATTCCAGAGTGTTGCCAGCAACATAGTCTAATTTTTGGTGTCGCCAGCGCCGTAGCCTAATTAAGGACTCGAATTAAGTCTAATATATGAGTAATATAATAAAATTTAACCGAAATGACGAGCACTAAAGTGATTTATTCATGTTTGTAGGACGAGAATTTTTTAATTAAACAAAGGTGATTCACTCTGTACCCATTTGCAGTTTATGATCTAATAACGTGGAGCCTACTTGAATCCGGAGCTCAATTTGAAGCGTCAATTCGTCTTGGATCTCTTTATTCCATAATAAAAACGAATTCAAATTTTCAGGAACAAGTTGGTGAGCTTCTACATCTGGTTAACTGCTGAAGGTAATAGACCAAGTGGAGGAAAGCACAGTTCCAGCAATTAACTTGTGAGTTTAGCTTCAATGCACTCCCAACTGTTTATTAGTATGAATGTTAATGAGCTGCCTCTGGTGTCTATTCAAAATAAACTCTTCTTCCATATTTATTATCAATTTCTCCCGAATATTTTTATTACTTTATGAAACGAAGCATTCAAGTCTGAGAAGGAGTTGTGCAAATTCATGAAGAATGAATTGGGAATAATAATAATTAATTTACCACCGGTGGATCTAGCAATAGTTTCTACTATTATACTATCAGATGTGGTTAGGATGGAAGCTCACGTCTATACTGTGCATGATGAAAGTCTTCAAATCAGTGGATATGACACCGATTGCAACAGGAGACTCCTGACCCGCATGATTGAAGGTTGAGCAAAAAAGTAGCACCCTTAGCTCAACATACCAGCTCACAGATGGCGCCACCAATCAATCAGCATACAAAAAATTAACTTCTATATTTATTAAGGTGAGTAAATTTTTGAAAAAATCTTATACAGCGTCGGGATTCGCACCCAAGAACTCATGCATTCTGGGCATGCGTGATAACCGCTACACCACGCTGAGACACCAAGTAAGTATTCCAGCACTGTATAAGAACTTTTCAAGTTGTTATTTAGTTGATTACTCCCATGTGATACATATTGTATTTATTACAATGAAGAACAACAATGACATCGAATCAAATTATAAGTTGAGAAAGAAGTTTTTCACGGGCTGTGAGGAAGCTCAGAAATTCATTAGGGTGGGTAAATTTTGGAAAAAAGTCTCAAACAGCGCCAGGATTTGAACCAGAGACCTCATGTATTCCGGGCATGCGTGATAACAACTAGACCACACTGAGACACCAAGTAAGTATTACAGTACTGCATAAGAACTTTTTAGTTGTCAATTAGTGATTACTTCAATGTGATAAATATTGTATTTATTAAAATGAGGAACAACAATGACATCGAAGCGATTTATAAGTTAGGAAAGGGGATTTTCACTGGCTGTGAGGAAGCTCAGAAATTTATTGAAGTAAGTAAATTCGAACCCGAGACCTCATGCATTTCAAAAATTTACTTACCTCAATAAATTTCTGAGCTTGCTCACAGCCAGTGAGAAACCCCTTTCTTCTATATTTAGTTACGCTTAATTCAAAGTTTCAGTACAATACGTATCAAATTTCAGCTGCAGCGACTTTTCAAAGTTCACAAATTGACAGAAATATGAGATTGACTCAAGGAAATTTTCAAGCAATAATTTCTTATAACTTTCGAAAAGAATTTTCTCAACAAAAATGCCTCGCGAAGTTGGTTTCTGTTTCCAATATTGGAGTAATACATCAGTTGACAGTTTCTCAGTGGTATATGGAATTCAAAGGTGGACGAATGAGTCTAGTCGGCGAGTTGAGGAGAGGCTCTCCAAAAACGGCAGTAACTTAAGAAAAATCAATTCAATGCGTAAGGTCATCAACGAAGATCGACATGTGACATATCGCGAGGTTGAGGCATTTTCGGGACTTTAAATATCTCAGCTCCAAAAGTCTCGCATGAAGAATTGTGTACAAAAAAATAGTTTTACTTTGGATAACTCATCTGCCAACCGCAAGACAGAAAGAAATTATGGTCAGTTAGTGTCAAAGAACTCTAGACCGATTCAACACGGGCAACTTTAAAAACGTGCACAACATCTTTAGTGGTGATTAGTCGTGGATTTACTCAGATGAATTAGAAAATAGACGCAAGTCGTCTGTTTGAATGTTACAAAGTGAGATAAATCTGACAAAAGTCATCCGTTCTCGAAATGTGTCCAAAATTATGGTCGCTACATTAGCCTCAAAAGCAGATCATATAGCAAAAATTCCTCTGCAAGATCGAAGAATTGGTGTACAACCATTTGTTTGCCGGAAGTAATTGCTTAGCTTTGAAAAACCAACTCTGAACGACGAATCATCCTCCTCCAAGAAAATGCAAGTCCACACATAGCTAGCAATACTATTGAATTTTTAGAGCAACAGAGCGTCCTTACAGTCTCGAGTTAAGTCCCAACGATTTTTCAATTCTCCAAGAAGCAGGAAGGGTCTACGGGTCTACCTTAAGAAGCAACCGATGCCTCTATAAATGCAATTTTGTCAGTACCAGTGAACAGAGGTGAGCATCCTACCTTTGCAAAATACCACCGTTACAATACCACTCGTTCTTAAAAACTGATAACAATTCTCGAAAACAACCCCAGTGAGGCGAACTGTCATTTGGAATGTCAGAAAAATGAAGCAGCTAGGAGAAATGGAAGAAATAACAGATAAAATTGTGAAACTTGATACTGAAATAACAGCCAGAATTGAGGCCAGAGAGAAAACCAAACATAAGGTTGATCAAGAAGAAACGAAGTAGACGAATCGGAAGAAGATTTAAAAACGATAATAGAGATGGTGAAAGGTGGCCAGACAACAACTTGAATGCGCCAGTATTCAAAAGGTTGTCAAGGTCTTCCTCAGTCTGTAGTATTAACAAATAATATTATAATCAATTGGCGAGCAGCTATACCCAATCGTTTTTCCCGGGCCATTTTTTTTAGTCATATTTCTCATACATATGTCCACTCGAATAATATATTGCCTCGAATACATTTTTTCACAGAAAAATGGAGAAAGGCACAAGAAAAAACTATCATCAGCAGCACCACAGAATATGCAAAGCAGTTAAGACTGAGTTCTTTCAAGCTCACCTCTTTACTTGTACTTATTTTCTCTATATTATCCTCATGTTAGGTGACGAAATGAGCAACATTTCAATTAATACGGAACGTAGGAGGAAATATTAAGGCGAAGAAAAATGATTCGCGGAGAAAAGGCCGGGGAAATGTGCCCAACGTATAATCGAATTCGAAGGGTCTCGTAGTCCAGTTTCTGACTAAAAATAATACTGGGAGAGCAGCAGATATTTTATAGTGGTTAATTTTGTGGGCATGCTCAGTAATATTCATGAGGTTGATGAAAGACCCGTTCGAAAGATATATTGCTTGAACATTCGATACAAATTTATTGGAAATTTCTTTTCAAATATATACTAATTCTGTTGTCGATTCGTAGTTCTGATTTTGTTGTATTGGTTGTTCTATAATACCTAATTTATGTGAGTGGTTTCATTCCAATCATACTGAAGTAACGTGAAAAGTTACTGCCGCAATGAAACGACCCCAACTAAAAATTTGCACCAAATAAAACAAAACCATGAAAACAAATTACATTCTCATACAGACAATAAAATTTACTGCTATCGGAGAAGAGAAACAGAACACATCAGAATAAAACAGTTTACAGTAGCGGGACAGTATTTCATTTCTAGGCGTCCCGCCGTCACTCGCAGTTGCTGTGCGCGTAGAGTTTTTGTCTTGGTCAGTGTAAGTAGTTTTCGTTTCCGTTTGGATGTGGTTCCATGCCCCCGGGACCTCATAAAAGTGATCCAATCATCTCCTGCGACATGTTGTCGAAGACTCGAGAACTCGTGACTTGTTTCCCAGGCAGAGTAATGCGTACAAGATGGAGAAATGAATTTCGTTTTGTTTTCATTGACGCATACTTCGTAAAACCAATTTTTTTTTGTTATAAATATTGTTGGAATGTATAATTTGTTGTTTGTACTAGTAGTTGGAAGTTGGTTTGCACATGAGTGAACGACGAACGATCACGTTTTGCATCACAAATAAAAGACAAGAAGCCGCCTTCTTGTAATGAAGTTTCGCTAACTTTCTTTGTCAAGAATTTCCAACTTTTCACATAGAGTCGTCGATGAATACTAGGGTATGTATCGTGGAAGTTTATATGAATTGAACGATTCAATGACTGTCAGCAAACTTCATTATGAACTCATTGAGCTTGAAGCATGGATGTTTTGGAGAGTGTGAATATTATCTCTACAATTTTCAATTGAATGGATAGCTAATTATAAAAAAAAATCCATTTATTAATAATTCAAACATGGATAGAAAAATAGCTCCAAGAGTTGATGCATTCAGGAAATCTTTTTGTACTTAGAGCAGCTTATGAAGGAAGGGATACATCTCCAATTTAATACAAGCAGGTGACATAATGAGAAGACAAGAGTTGATCGTTTGTTGGATGCGGTGTTCGTTGAGTCTCTGTTAGTGGACGACGCGTGAGGTGAGCCAAATCCTCGAGTAATTGGGTAATGCTCTAGGGTTTTCGCAGAAGGCTGATCCTACATCGGCCTACTGGGATCGTAAGCGGGAAGAGGATGAGAATATTTGAAAAGATAATCTCATTATAGTGCGCGCACGCCGACAGCCCGTAACAGACCAATTAGGTGTGTTTAGTGGACTGTGGTGCGTTACGCCACGACCACGCATTGCCCAATGTGAGTTTGCACAAATAAATTTCACCCTCAGTGCGGTGCCATACCAATTTCACAAAAATAGGAACTTGTATTCAGCTTTTCCCAACATGTTCATCCTTATTAAAATAACATCAGGATTGTGACAATGTATGTTGTCAACGCGTTTTTATCATATGCGATTTGTCTGAAATTATATTCCATGTCTTTTCATCACATCACACTATTTGTGATGAAAAAACATGGATATAGTGCTCGAGCAGTATGATTATATTGTAACGAACAGTGACCCTACTGAGTTGTTGTCCAAGGGCCAAGTTTACATCTATTAATATCGGAACTGATATTCATTTGTCCATATCCTCATTGAGAAAAAATGTTTATTCTTTCTTATATTCATTCAAATTCTCTGTATAAATTGATTTTGAATCTGTCAGTATGAATTAATTTCATTTCAAAGGTCAATTATATGACGTCTATGCGCTTGAGTGACTCCTCCATTCGTTTCACTGAATACGGAATTGAGGAAGAAGTAAGTGTTGGCACAGCTCATACTTAAAAGAGTGAGAATTGAATCTAGGTTGAGTTAAGGTTGAGATGAGTGTGAGTCATGTCTCTGAATTTGGCCCTAAATCATCGCAACTGATCAATATGTGTAAAGGACGGATGATGTCAGAATGAATAGACATTTCTGGTGATATTCGAGTGAACGTAACCTCAGGTATCTAAGCCAGTAAACTAAGTCGAATGAGTAAGTAAGGAAAAAGATTTTGGTTGGTTGGTTACGAAGCGTGCAAAAATAAACTGGAAAGAGTATCAGTGGGAATAAATAGAAAAACAGTTGTGAACGAACAAAAAGTGGTTGAAATGAATAAGATGACAGTGCTCGGTGCAAATAATAAAGACATGAATAGTGATATTAAGAGCGGCTATTTCAGTTAAATAAGTGTAGCCTAAGGTAAAAATAAAACCTACAGCACTGGCCGGTTGAGGTATAGTCAAGGGTTGTTCCTTGCTACTCCCATCTCTTGGGACTTACAGGATTTTCTTTTTTAAGTGGGATATGTTATGTACCTCAAGGGATTGGATATATTTTAGTGTTATTTGCGTGAGTAATGAGATAAGATGGATATTTCAGGGTGAATTTCTTGGCGGAATAGAGTTTCAGGGGAAAAGTATTGTGGGGTGGAATTGTATTTTTCTATGCTACTAGATATCAGGTGCATGAGAGAAGATAATTTTGGAGTAAGCCAATAACCAAAATTATTATTTGATAATTTCAGAGACTGTTTTCTCTATACTCTATTTTTTTTTAATAATTCTGTAACTAGAAGACTGAGTCACATTGTGAAACACTTTTAATCTAGTTATTTACTAACTGTCATTGATTGACGTTTGAAGTTTGAGATTTTATAAGTATTTATTACAAGTTTTAGAAATAATACGAGCAATATGTGAATTATAACAAGTAATAATAGCGTGAGTGCAAATTTCAACAAAATTTCTATCAACAGATGTATTTATTCAAATATAATAATTTGATTTTGACAGTCACTTAGAAGTACAGTCACATCAAAATGCATTAGAAATTATATAACACGTACATTCAGAATGTACAGCTGAATATCGTTTGTGTGAACTTGCCCGTCTTATGAACCAATCAGACATCAAGGTAAAACAATCTTCCCCACACTGACTGATCTATAGCTCTGAATCACAAACTTGATGTGAACATAAACATATCGTTCTATAGTTTGAGGCTCATATCGTGGAAAACGTGATAATAACTGTTCTTTATGTTATTCGTACGTTCATCTCCATATATATTTACGATAATGGTATTGCAATCTATGAACATGAATATTTGAGCCACTATACAAGTGATTCTCATTGATTTTCAGATTGCTCCATTTATCACTGAAACGCCCAGGTACAAAAACGAATCTGTCGAACTGAACATGCGAAATGCAACTGTCAGTTGGAGTTTTCGAATAATTCAAAACTACGTTTGAAGTATTGGATTTCATCAATACATGGAAATATTTCATATCCAACCACCCTTACGCAAAAAAAACTATCATGGCTCTCAAAGTCGACTCTGTTATATTACCAAATAATAGAAGTTTATGAAACTGTTGGAATAATATTAGGTTCATCAACATTATCATTTAACGTGGTCATTTACTGGATGAGGTGTCATCTTATTTGCAAATCCTTGGCATTCTTCCCAAGAGACATTCAAATCTAGCTTTGAATACGGAATAATGTTTCATTGATCTATCCGAGGTTGTTACAAAAATTTCGACTTACGTCTTTTTTGTACAATTTTTTTCTCATTCCATACCTATGTCGCCATCTGTATAACAAATTTGTAATAATTTTATAAATTAGTATTGCCAATGATTCTTGATTGAAGGGCGCTAATTCTGGGAGCATTCGCGTCTTCTTCGGTCTCTTTCGTTCTTGGGCTGTTGTGGCAGACGTATTTGTTCTGAGCAGTCTTGTAATTTTTCTAGTTGTTCTAAATTTCATGCTTATTTTATTCTATTACAATCAGTGTTATGATTTCGTAAGTATTTTGTTTATTATTTGTTCACGTTATTCCAATATTAAGAGTGTTTCGTACACATGTTCTAGTTGCTACCTGCCTTAGTTTATCATCTAATTCCGTCCACAAGAGTAGACATTCCTTTTTTGTAATTTACCGGCTCTTTGTATTTCTGTTTTGAATATTTTTTTACTACCAAACGCGATCAGGCGAATATAGATTTGGTGATACGCGATTTTTTCATATATATATATATATATATATATATATATATATATATATATATATATATATATATATATATATATATATATATATATATATATATATATATATATATATATATATATATACATTCGAAGTGAAAAACCTACGAGATTTGTGGGTATCTTCATTCCCTCCTTCACCTTTCCTCACCAAAGTATGTTTGATGTATGAATGATTAGTGAAAGTGGTTGATAATACATAATTTAACTATATTTTGGATCCAACGCGTTGAGAATTTGTCATTCAACAACTCGTTGTTCAATTTCTTACGTTGTTTGTGTAGATTTTGGTTTTCAAAGCTTGAAATATTTTGTTGTGGGCTTTAGTTCCCGTTTTTAAACTGGAAAATCCTACGAGTTTGTGAAGATGGATCAAATTTTTCAGCAACGAACCACATTCGTAAATTTATTGACTCGTCGCTAATAATCCTTTTTCTTGTCTTGCTAGATCTTGTATTTCCTTTGTTTTTCTACTCTTTAATGCTGAGCGTAGTTTTTTTTACTTTGTAAGTTTTTGGTGCAAAATTTAAAATTGGGCGAATGAATAACTTACGGATTATTTCATCTAATTTTTACTGAATTTACAGTTCATTCGTTTTTCAATTTAAATCTGAATTTATTTATTCAAGTTTAACGCTTCACGTTCGAAGAGAGCTCTCCAATTTTTTATAGGAACCTCCTGTTACAGTTGAATTGGATACTGGTTGGGCTATTTATTTTCAGTGTAAACTGCTAGGGATCTTGAGAGCCTTTGGCCACTTGAGACTAGTTTCTGACCTACTTTACGTTAAGAAGAACGTTAATACGTCTACGAAATCAAGAAAAACATTAATACTTTCCGAAGTTGACTACCAGGCGCACGACCAACCTTAACACCTTCAAGTACTGTTAAGTATTTATAAAAGCCCTATAAGACGCAAGATCAACTTTACTTAATTCAGGAAACGTTCTTGTCTGACGCTGTTTTTGAGGCTAACAATTCGTCATCTACCTTTTCTGCCGATATTAGTCTTGAGTTCCGCCTGAAGAGGATATTTAGCTAGTTTTTGTAACGTAATTTTGAACGTCTGTGACGTGTTCTCCAGTTCCCTTTTGGCTGTTGCAGAAAGATATTTTTGTATTATAGCTTCAACTATTTTCGTGAGTAACCAAATTTTCAGCGCATTTTTAGCGCATTAATCCGAAAAAAGCGCTATTATATTCACTTTGGCTGGCTGGCTGGCTGGCTGGCTGGCTGGCGTGACGCTGAGATCTCAGCAACTATACTATTTACAGACTTGAAACTGGTACTAAATAAAAGCTGCTGTTTCGTAGGCTTGCACAAATTGCTTTAATTCAAGCTCAGTGATTGTGGAAAATTGAATTATTCAATTACTTGTTTCAAGTGGAACAATGTCCATAGATATCTATGACATTAGGGATATGGCAACTAAAATTTATTAAAGTAGATAAAAATTTAGTTTCAACTTTCGCCGTAGGTGTCACTATTATTATGTACAGTTGTCAAATCTGTCCGGGATTCATTCAATGACTTGTTTGACGCGAATTTGAAGCTTATTAGAATGAATTATTATTATTGGATGAAAATTTGTTCACTTTTGGTGTATTTTTTTTTATATAGCTTTGATAAAGATCAAATTATCATTTTAAGCTACAGCACTTGACCTCCTGTCAGTCAATAACTAAACAATGAAGATTAAAAGGTATTTTTGAGTTTGTACATGTATAAATTATGTACCTATTAAATAGTCAACTTGAAACTAGTACTAAATGGAAGCTGCTGTTTTGTAAGTTTGCCCAAACTGCTTGATTTCAAGCTCAGTAATTGTAAGAGATGGTAATTTGCGAAATCTCTGAAGTAACAAGCATTCATAAGCTGTCAAAAATGCGCTTCCATCATCTAGATGATTCTTCCATTTTTTGGAAAAAAGCGCTATTATATTCACTTTGGCTGGCTGGCGTGACGCTGAGTTCTCAGCAACTATTCTATTTACAGACTTGAAACTGGTACTAAATAAAAGCTGCTGTTTCGTAGGCTTGCACAAATTGCTTTAATTCAAGCTCAGGGATTGTGGAAGATTAGATTATTCAATTAATTGTTTCAAGTGAAACAATGCCCATAGATATATATGACATTAGGGATATGGCAACTAAAATTTATTAAAGTAGATAAAAATTCAGTTACAACTTTCGCCGCGGGTGTCACTATTATTATGTACAGTTGTCAAATCTGTCCGGGATTTATTCAATGACTTGTTTGACGCGAATTTGAAGCTTATTAGAATGAACTATTATCATTGGATGAAAAATTGTTTACTTTTGGTGTATTTTTTTAATAAAGCTTTGATAAAGATCTAATTATCACTTCAAGGTACAGCACTTGACCTCCCGTCAGTCAATAACTCAACAATGAAGATTAAAAGGTATTTTTGAGTTTGTACATGCATAAATTATGTACCTATCAAATAGTCAACTTGAAACTAGTACTAAATGGAAGCTACTGTTTCGTAAGTTTGCCCAAGTTGCTTGATTTTTAGCTCAGTAATTGTGAGAGATGGTAATTTGCGAAATCTCTGAAGTAACAAGCATTCATGAGCTGTCAAAAATGCGCTTTCATCATCTAGATTATTCTTCCATTTTGGAATTAATTGCTTTAAATTGATAATAATTTTGTTCATAATTGATTCCGACGTCTATGCTTTATTTCTTTTTTGCTGTCGCTATTGTCTCCCAGAATAGTACCTTTTCCTCCTTTGATCATTTCCTGGGAGTGGCGCCCATTTCCTATTTTTCAGGTAAATATTTCTGGTGCCCTTATTAATAGCTAGCCTGGGTCTTCACTCTTAAGGTAGGATATTTTAATACTTAAATTCAGAGTCAATCAGAAGTACATTAAGTTTTTGCTACCAAATAGTGAAGAAACATTACCTTTTTCAATTTCCTACTGCCACCTTGGAAATAGGAAAAGGTACAAGGTGGATTGCGACATCGTCAGCTTGAGTCACTGTTTCAACCAAAATTTAAATTGGAGGGGAAGAAGAACTATTAGCGGCCAGAACTGATTTGCTAACTATTATCATTTTTTCCAAGAGACATCTACTCCAGCCTTCAATACGGAATACAAAAGAACTTGAAATTGGATGTGCAGAGCGAAAAATAGATTCAATGAAATAAAATCATATAAGAATTTTAATAACTTCGCTTGAAGTTGATTGCTACAGATAGATCTTTATAGTACAGTACTTGTAGACTTTCTGGAATCAGTGACATATTCAACCAATTCTGATTCGTTCGCAGCCTGGGGCAAACACTTTCGTACACAAAGTGAGTTCTCAACCCCAAGCAGTTATGAATGAAATTCTCTGCGGTCGTATAACGATCACGGGATCAATTTCTTTGCAGCATCGACCCCTAAAGTAAACGATTCTGCCACAGTTTCTGTCAAGTATTTCACAATAGTGGTGCATATACACTGATCGCAGCTCTGTGCTACTTCATGCATACTAATATTGCTGGATCATTCGCAACATACTAGTACACTAACACTAAAAAAATTTTTTTATACAAACACTATTAAAAGTACGACTTTTAATGGTTGCTTAGCGTATTAAAAATAACAATTTATGACATTGTTATCACTTTTAACACGTTACCATTGACGACGTGTTAAAAGTGATTCACTTTTAACCCGTTACCATTAACGACATGTTAAAAGTAATTCATTTTTAACACTAACATATAATGTTTGCTTAATCTTGATTGTTCTTTATTTTCAACATAGTATTTACATACAGAGTAATTCACCATAACGTTGACGATTTCCACAACTTGGATCCTCCTCAAAGTACGCCGAACAAACAGTCTTATAATATTTACTAGAAACATTTTTATCTTTGCACCATTTTAAAAAACGTCCGTAGGCGATCTCGTACTTCGAAGGTAATAGATAATGAACAGTTCTAGTAGCTGCTCTGTCAATTCCAGCTGGAATTAATTTATATTCTTGACCATCCATTTCATCCAAAATATCTGTCAAACTGTGTAAATAACAACAAAACATTGGTTGCTATAAAAGAGTACGTGGTTGCTATATAAATGACAATTCATCTAATATATCATAAGTTGAATAAATTTTTACCGATTTCGCATTATTCTCACTAACAATAGTGTTTGTATAAAAAATAGTGTATGAAATACGTGTTAAAAGTGATTTTATTTTCTTCCAAAGGTTACGCCACTCCGCTGCGCGTCGTGTCCAAACTTCCTTTGTCACAAAATAAAATGACACTTTTAACACTTATATCATAAATAACTATTATGGGCCTGTCGCTGTTTCACATGTACTTAAAAATCATCGATTGAGAAAAATTATATGTGAAGTTTGTCTTTCTCCGACTGATTGACATCTCAATGACTGTACTCTCAGTTTTATAATGCCGTGTGCAACTATTTGACATCTGAACCTTCTGTGTTCAATACATCCGAACAGAAACTGTCAGAGCCGAATTACCACACAGATAAGCTCACAAACAACTAGGATCAAAATGTTCCTTATTGTTCTTCCTTGTTGCTTCAATGTGGATTTGGCTTAACCGAGTTTACCAAGCACAATGTTACTCCAACAACCGCTAGTGGTCGTACTCAATAGCCAGGACTGTTGTAGTTCCGTTGCTGTGGCATTCACTGCTTGCTGTTTCTGTATATTCGTTTCTTATTGATTCGGAATTCACTTCATGGGTGCAAGCATGAGAGCACTTTGAGCTGTAATACAAGTTTTGTTATCAATGCTCTGATTTGTTCTCGATAAGGGGTAAACGGTGAATATACTGCATTATTTATTGTTGTCTTCGTCTGTGGGTCTTTGAGTTCATGTTGATTCATACAGATGATCTGATTTAATTGGAAGCTGACTCTAACGGTATTGATGTTTTGTGATGGATGTATGTTTTCTCAGTAGGATGTTATGCAGTAGTAAACATCCATATAAAGTGCACACATTTGAAACTTGATTTGAGAAGTACACAGGTTTGTTGCAATGATGTCAGAAAGCTCACACCTTTCATATTTATCATGATTTTTGTAGTGAAATCTGTTGGAACTACAGAATTTGTTTGATACAGGATATGAGTCTACGAATGAGACAAAACTTATTACCAACATGAAAAAATTGAATGAGTGTATTGCGAATCGACAAATACTAGCAAGAGATCGTGATAATGGTTGGAAGTTTCCATAAGAGGGAATATCAATATCAAAGACAGTTCTCCGTAAAGTCCAAGCACAATAGTATATCCAATAGCCTGCGTCACAGTTCTCCATTATAGTTTCGTGAAGAGCTTACAGATAGCGTTCCTCCCTGAATAAATTACAGTAAATTTTCCTGCAGAATAAATTAACAATGAATTTCTAGGCCATAAATACTACATCAACTGCAGAAATGTGTCGGTTTTCATGCGCACTTGACATTTAACTTGTTATATATTTTGTGCATTGCTTTCATGTAGTAATTGAATTTTTCTGTCTTTTGAGTGGAAAGTAATGTTATTTCCGCGGGGATTGCGAATTACATTGGTAATTAGATGAAATTTCCCAATCTTTTTACATGCATTCCGCATTTACAATTTAGATAACTCTAGCTTTGCAAAGCAGAAATGTAGGGGAAAGTTTAAGTTGTTTTCTTTGTGAAAGTAAGAGAAATCAATACTAGTATATTACTTATATTAATTCATTGTTGGGTGCTCTTTTGGACACCTAAAACAGAATAAGCTGTCAACCGCTGGAGCTTTTACATGAGTCACCTGTTTTAGACGAATCTTTGCTCGAGTTAAATTTGGTTTATTCAATGTGTTTGGTACTTATGCGCACAAATGTATATCAAAATGAAGATGACTGAAAGCTACATTGAATCGTGGTCTGGTTCCTCCTTTTTATTGGAAGTTGTGGAATTGCTGTCATTATTGATTACCTGGATGATGTCTTCTATCAGCGCGATAATATCTCAGATAATTAAAGTGGAAACGAAATCGGAAGCGCATTAAAAATATATATGCGGCGACTATTCGATCGGAAGTTCCATCCTTATTTTGTTCTAAAGTCGAGGATTCGGTCAGAATATTGACTGGCTTATCGGATTCACGCGATCAAACGCCTTTATTATAGATGTCCGACTGCGGCGTGAATACCGCACCGGAGCCACAGCAACCACGACGGCCCGAGTTCAGTGCCAGGTAAAAGCCGGAAACGCTTCCCTGTGTGTCTTCCGGTTGCCGGCCCCGGCCACTGCACCTCGCTTGAATAATGTGACACGCAAGTTTACCAATTCTTTTTCTTAATGCCCGTTGTTTCGAACGTGATGAAAATCAGAGACACGATATGCTCGTGAAACTTTTATTTTGTAAATATAGCGTGTTGTCAGGGGCGGACTCTTGGCTGAAAACGGCATTCTTTTCCTTATTATCAGTGAGAAATCAATTTTTTATTATTCATGTAATTATTTCCTGTCTAGAGACCCTTGAGCTATAACAGAATAAAATAGAATACGAAAGATTGAAGCTCCCAATTCTCAACAAATCAACAGAAAGCTCAACTATACCTACAGGTGAAATATAGAATTTGTAACGGTTTCATTGAACATCCATGTTCGAAATGATGATGACATCTACAATTGGTTCTTCGATGAAGGTATTAATAGATGGACAAAATGTGTGGGAGTTGATTATCAGGAAATATGATGCGCTGGAGTTGTTCGAATGGATTTAATAGAGTAATGAGTAAATGCATGCGTGTGTTCAAGACAGGTGTCAACATTGAGAGATATGTCGCACAATTCTGCGTTTTTTGCGTAATGCTCGATGCTTATATCAAGATATATAAATTTAAATAAAATTACCAACAAAGCACGCAAAATATACATAAGCTAGATTTGAATTTCTTGCTTGAATAATTACATCCATACATAATTTTTTCACTTAAACATAAACGCAGTAATTTGTACATGAACTATCATAAATTGATTATTAATAATCAAATCTAATATTGTACTGATGAAATTGAAGAAAAAATATTGACATGGCTTGTTGATATAACCATGATATCAATTATTGATGACAAGGTGCTGCAGTAATAAAATAACTTTGTAGACAAATACCAGGAGACTGATTACCAAAAGAGTTAGGTGAAGTGAAGGCCAGAAGTGCTTCTGTCGTTGTAAACGAAAATTGAGGATCGACTTAAAACTTCAAGCCCCTAGTTTCAAAAGTGAAATTAAGGGCTTAATAACAGCAGCAAGTAATGTTAAAGTGCAGGAATATCAAGATTTTGATACGATCTTAATTAGTTTTAACGTCCACACCACATTATCATAATAAGGAATGTGAAACTTTCGCAAATCTGACACATGAAATTAAAACTTGCAGGGAAGTATGTATGAAATTAATTTGGAGTTTGCTGAATTACTTTGAATTATTATGCGCAAATGACAATTAGTATCTGAATGTATGACTTGGAGACTGGAAGTAACTAACACTAGAAGTTGTGATACAGAAGTTTTGATTCGGAAACGAAACATGTTACCGTGAAGGCTGTATTATTATGAATTGTGAAGACTCCTGATGCATTCTTTTGTGCTTTTCGTCATATTGTCTATTGTTCCTAAAGAATCTACACTTCTAGTTGGTTCCGCTGCAGGTGAATTTTTTCGATAGTTGACCATGATCAGTAGACCATAGTCTACTCCATAATATTCAATAAAAGTTTGATTAGGTTTCCTATCAATCAAAAAAGTTTGATATATCAAACTCAATATCTTGCTAAAAGCTCCATGGATTGTAAATTCAAAACTTCTTCCTAAAACTTAACATTCAGTAAACAGTACAAAGTAATATTCAATAAAATATCTCGTGTTCTTGTTAGTACATCAACAATTTCGGTAATGTGTGAAACTAATTCATTAATCATCTCTTCGTTTGAAATATAAATGTACATTCACTGCATTTAGATTATATGGTGACATGTAATTCTCTCTAAATCGTAGACAATGCAATGTGTTTTGCAACTTAGCAGAGCTATTTCAAGTTTAATATTTGACTTTCCAAAGTGGCATGAATGCAACATACCAGATTCGAAACACTGCAGTTTGTAGGAGCTTCAATGTTTTGTACTAATTACAATATAAGTGCTATTTCGAATTCTGAATGTTAATACAAACACAGAATTTGTTAATATGCAAAGCAATACTTTGAATTTGCAACCACATTGTTTTGCAGATTCAAATTGCTTTGAAATGCGATAATTACTCTACAAAGTCAGAATATTCAGACTAGGTTGTTTTTCAGAAAATCTGCACAGAACACAACGCAAATAAGAGCAACCATTTTGGAGTAAGCATTGCTTTTTTAAACTTGGAGTCTTTCAATGTACATATCCTTACAAATTTCTATGAAATTGACAGAATGAATAATTTCGTCCCTACAAAAATGAGCTCTTATATTTTACGTGCCTCTGTTCCTACATCACGTGCACTTTGATCTTTGCTCTTCTTATAAGAAGAATGATTAAGTTCTAAACAATATTTTTGATTAAACTAAAGTCTACTCCAATACTGATATACGAAGTCATATATATTTTTTGACATATTGTCGCATACAAGTGATGTATTTGATTTGTTCATAATACCAAATATTCGAGAATATACAGTATTCGGCAGACCCTTTGTTTGTTCCCCAAGTTTGGTGAACCAACCAACACGAAAAATGTCAATATCACGCTACAATGCCAGACACTAATTGAGGAATGCGTGATACCACACAATTAAGTACATTGAGATGCCTTTATGAATTACAATAAGCATGCATCAAACTTTCACAATATTAATCAAACCTAAAACCTAATAGCAGAAAGAATGAAAAACCTCTACAATGCGAGCAACTGTCTAGCAATAACACAAGATGGCCTTTATGAAGTAAGAAAAGAATATACAAATCCTATGGGTTCCATAAGAGGAAACAGATCGTGCAGCAAAGCAGCCTTGAATGGAGAAAAACAGCTCCATCTCAGCACACTACTTAAAACCTTTGATGAAGAAAGTGAATGAAAATGTGGCAAAACGCCTGGGAAAAAATACGAACAACAAACTAAGAAAAATCAAAGAAAATTGAGGAATGGCCAACACACGGAGACAGAAGAAAACAGACAGTACTGACAGCCTCACATCAATGAGGATACTTCATGATAAGAAATCTGACGTGGACATCACGTGACTTAATTGTACATCATTGGATATATACAGGGTGTAACAGAAATAAGTACATCAATTTCAACCTGTGATGCAATTTGTCAAGCATAACAATTTTTCTTAATAACTTTTTTCCGTAAATCCTCTGGATACAGAGTAAAAATTCATCAAAGTTTTGTCAAAAATTTCATAGTGCGCTTAGGTTTAAACTGAATGTTTCTCATTTGTTGGAAGAATGACAGCTGTCGATTGAAAGGAGTATTTTGCAACTTTGAGCCATCGTAGTCTTGTCAATCATTCATTTGAAACTGAAAAAATATTAGTATTTTGGCAATACATTGATATTCGCTCACCTCGATTATTCTATTTTTGTATATGTTGGAAGAAAGACTGAATTTGTCTCTGTAATCAACAATTTGGTCTTTAAGTCGTATTTATATGTCATTTATAAGAAGTTTGATTCTTATTTAGGGATTTCATGTGTATTTTTGGATAGTACATTTTTTAAACATAAGATTGTCTGCACAAGTTCATTGCACTTGAATCAGCTGATTTAAATTGTCTGAAACTGTGTCACTGTGTCAGGAGAGTCAGACTGTGCTGCCATCTACAAGCAGTTCAGGAAGTAGCTGCTGTTCCTAACCTACTTCTTCAGAAACATAAAGAGAAAATCATTTAACGATTTATTTGAAGAAAACGGTAGAATATTGAATGGAATGTAATTCTAAGTTATTTAATTCACTGAAAATTTCAATAGAAATATTGCTACATAAAATTTTGAAGATTCTATTCTTGAAGAACAGAAAATATAACCTATAAATGTATCAAACTAAATTTGGCAATTGATTTTAAATATCTCCTGAAACATATGATGCAATATTCTGCTTATTCAGCAGATCAATTCACGGGGTATACTCTATTGAAACGACCTGAGTGTAAAGTGAGAACTTTGTAATATTATGAGAAAAACTAATACACAGGTGCTTCATTTATAAATTAATGTATTTCATTCATCTCATCTGCTGTTTTACGTTCCAGATAAACGTTAGGTTCTAAATATCTCATGGTATTCTCATCGTAATGTATAAGTGCATAATATTTTGACATTAAATACATTAGCATAACCACAATAATTCAATTTTTAGTGAAAAATCACAATTCGGAGATCGTTCCAAATAAATATGCTAAGCTTATCCTAAACTGCCAATGAAATCGTACACAGAATTAATAATTAATAATTAATAATCTGTTTTATTCCAGAATTTATTTGAAGGAATTGATAACTCACTCATGTCAAAATCAATTATTGTTCTATTGCAACTGCTACTGGATCCGATAACTATGCACCTGAACGACTCGTTAAGTTATAGGGGATAAAAAATGCTAAAAAAAGATGAGAAAAAGTTACTAAGAAAGCTTGTTAGGCTTGAAGAGAACTATAACTGGTTAAAATTAATGTACTTATTTCTGTTACACCCTGTATAATCAAGCACAAAATCTTATCATTCCACGGTTATTCGGTTGCTATGGAAACAGTAGATCATCATTCTTATGCTACAACATTCCTAAATACTGATTTCCAGGATTCTACAATCAACAGTTCTGAATTTATGCGTAAAATTTCAAAATCGTCAAGTGTAGTGCACTTTCGACTCTGTCGATCTCGATGAAAATAGGATATGAGCATTTAGACAGTACTATAATCTTGAATACTGTATTCTAATATTCTACGTTCAATCGTTTTGGATTTATACGCAAAATTAAAAAATATTTCGAGTAAACTGCACTCCCGACTTAGCCGGTCACAATCATAATGCAAGGTGTACAACTAGATGCTATAAAAGTGCCTAATACGAAATCTTAGTATCCTGCGACTGATTATTTCAAATTTATATGAAAAATTTGAAAAGTCTGTAATATGAAGTGCATTTCCGGCTTAGACGATTGGGACGAGAATGGGAGATGATCATTTGGATGCTACAGCAATTTCAAATACTGAATTCCAGTATCCTACGGCTGATCATTTTAGATTCATGCGGAAAATTCAAAAAGAGTATCAGGTGAAGTGCACTTCCAGTACAGAAGATTGCATCCATAATGCGAGGTGCACATCAAAATCCTGGATCCTATACCAGTCTTTAATACAAAATTTCTGTTGTATACGTTTGACAAATTCTAAGATTCGCGAGTTACGCACGTACACACATACATACGTACATACGTACCGACATCAAGCCCAAAATAGTCAAAATGGATTCAGGGATGCTCAAAACGTATACATCCATCAAAATCTCGATACGTGAATTTTGTCTGTTTAACAATATTCCTTTTTCTACGATCACTATAGAAAACAACATATTTCTCATACAAAACACAACTAGAAAACTTACAATTTCACACAACTGTGCGAAAAGTCGTGAGAAATCATTTCTCACACCAGTTTGACCAACTTACATATTAATAATTCATTCTGAATATTCTTTAGGTGATATATATATGATACATTTAGCAAGATTATTGACTTGATATAAATCTCTGTTTGCTTTTTTATAAGCCACATTTAAATACCAAAATTGCACTAAGTTCTGTTGGAATTATTTTCTTATTCTTGTAATATATATTCCGAAGGTTGGTAACACTACGAATCACAACTGTCAAATTGAAGCAGACAAAACACGTTCCATCACATTCTCTTGAAATCGAGAAATTATGTATGTAATTATTGTATCATAACCAAAATTAGATATCCACAAATATCATAACTGCAGTTGGAAAATGGTTAGTGACGAAAATTTAGAAAACACGCTACCCCAGATCACAGAAAACTCTAACTAATGAACCAATCAGAAGGTCGCCTGGTGAGAGTGAGCCAATGAGATACAATCTTTCCGTAGTTTGCAACAATTAGATTACACAACAATGAAATGTTAATCAACTGATAGAAAATATATCAATAATGTTCCAAATCATAACTAAAATTAATATCACAATAAATAAGCAGAGCAAACAATTAAAATGCCTAAATTATTTTATATTTGTGAAAATAGATTTAAAATCTCAGTTATACGAATGATTTACCTACATATTTCATTAAAAATTGTGATCGTAGAAAAAGTATAGTGTACAACACGTATAGAATCACCTATTTCACACTTGTGTGATTCCAGCACTCGACTCCGTCTCGTGCTGAAAATTACACACCTCGTGTGAAATAGGTAATTTTCTATACTTGTTGTACAATATACTATTGTACTTTAAGACCGTCAGATAGTCGTAGATTTCAGTGCCTCATTTTGTTTCTCATGCCTTCAAGAGGTTTGATAAGTATATGTATATTTGGACCGTGTGATCAACATAATGAAAATTAATTTCAAATTTGTATGAAAAGCATGTTCTGATCTAATTTTGTCGTTTGTGTCATGCTTACGAAATGAAATTCAGGGAAAAATATTTTGACATGTAAAATGTCAAACAAAATTGAAACATTTTGATGCCACAACAAGTCCAAACACTAAATTTCAATATGCTTTGGCTGATCATTCTGGATTCATGCAAAAAATTTGAGAAAAGTTTCAAGTAAAGTGCACCTCTGGCTTGGCTGATTCATACAAAAAAAGCAGGTACCCAACTAACACAAATAGTCGTCGGAACGTGACAGCAACTACATTAGGAACTTTTATGGGTCTCGTCACTAGCCATAGGCACGTATTAGGAACGTTCCTATTACGAAAGTACGACCAAAATGAGGAATAATTTTTGGTTCTGACTTCGTTCCAACTAAGTTCCTGGAGCTTATTCGGCTGCGTTCCAGAAATGTGATGGCTCCGTATTAGCGTCGTTGCTGTGTAGTTTTCGCGACTTTCTTGGAACTTTTCTCCCACTATTCCAAACTTGTTGCTTGCTTTGTCTTGCAACTAGTTTTATCTTCCTCATGTTCCACTCCAGTATAAAACTGTCTATAACATTTGTTCAACTTTGAAAGAAAATGAGATACTCTATGAAAGGAATATACGAACGCAATACAAATTTGTCATTTTTTAATTGAAATATTGGTTAGCAAATATTTTTTGTGAAAGAAAATGACGTTTGAAGGCAAAAAAGTACTTTTCTTCATACATTATTTAGAGCATATAATTAATTATTATTCATTAATTTGTTGTACGTAGTGCTAAATTTATGAGCTCGTCCAAGCTTCTAGTCATTGTGGTGTACAAGTTCTCGTTTTGTAGTAATGGCGTCGCATATTTTGCTAATAAGAATGGCGAAGTTTGGGAGAAATTACTTTTAAGTCAGAATTACTAAAAAATGCAACTTGAAAATAATTACGATTGAGCGATAGTTGTAGGAACCGAACGAAAACTGAAAGTATGGATTTTTAAAGTTTATTTACTACAACGTATTGCGGTGCCACTTCCAAGTTGCGACAAAGTTTTGACTATCACTGTGTCTGCTCAGTTGTCAGGTTCTAAAGAAACAGAGCATGAGACTTAGAAAAGAGAGACATGAAATTGCACAAATGTAGCCCAGGCTTCTAGCAACGTGCATTTTTGATCCAATTTTAAATATTTTGGTGGATCTTCTATGAGAATGTTATGTTCTTAGCTTATCTACTAGTGAATTTGGGGATATGATAAAATCAAGATTCTCAATCATCATACGAGGGAGTAACGTCGTCTTCCGTAGCATATATGATTTATGAAGAATATTGATTTTTGATGGTGACGATTGCACAACATCAAAATATACTTTCAGTACACCATTCGCTCTCAAGCCTTTTAATTTCCCGTGAAATGCTGTGGAATGTCAATTTTTTTATTCTATGCTTGCTTCCAATAACAGACGCTATTATGAACCAACGAACCCTCATACAACTATACGAACACTAAGCAATGATGCAGAGCATATGAATGTTTTGGGAACTACATGGTGAAGTTTTTTTCATAATGATTCTAAGAGGTGATACAAACTTTGTAGTAGCCATGCACAATGACGTTGAATTTTGCAGGTCGCAGTCACGTTACTTACACTTATGAATATCACTTCAAAGTTTCAAGAATTTGAGGTGATGCTAAAGGTTCCCAAAACGTTATGGCAACTTTCAAAGTTACTTGGAAGTAGTTGCAACTTTTAGGTTGCATTGTAGTAGCATTGAATAGTCGCTGCTACGATTGTTGTTGCTGTCAAGTTATTGGAGCTTTAAAGTGGTACCATTGGTAGCTACGACGTTCCCAATACCAAAGACATCACATAGAAGTAATATAACTATAAAGTAAATATTAGTGGTAAATTTTACCTGATTGCGATTGTAGATTTGTAAAATGAAGTTATCCACACATTGAAGTTGAATAATTAGTGACAGTTACGTAACAAATTCGCATTCGAGATTTCCGTTTCGGTTACGATTACTTTGGTGCTAGTTGGGTAACTATTCTGATACAACATAAAATACTGAATTTCAACATCCTACAGTTAATCATTCTGCATTTATTGGAAAAATTCGGAAAAAGTTTCAGGTAAAGTGCACATCCGGTACAGACGATTGGAACTATAATGCAAGGTGCACAATTAGACTCTTTATATATATATAAACATTTCCTCTTCAACCCTGCGGGTGTTGAGGTGTATCCGTTATTTAATTTTCAACAAAATTCTTCCATTTCTTCTTGTCCTTAGATAATTCACATGCTTGTCTATTTGTTAAATTTCTGTTTTTCAGTATAACATCTACGGTGTCGTCCCATGTTTTACGCGGTCTTCCTCTGCTTCTTTTGCCAGTTGATCATGCTTTCCATATATTTTTCACTTGTCTCGTTTCTGCCAGTTTATTTATATGTCTGAACCATAATAGTTGTTTCTCTTGTATTATTCGTCTAACTGATTTTACCTCTAGTCTTTTTCTGATATCTTCATTTCTTAATCTATCCATTTTAGTGACTCCAAGGATTCTTCTTGAACATTTCATCTCGACAGCTTGTATTTTATTCATTTGTCTTTCATTAAGTATCCAAGATTCACTTCCATATAAAAGTATTATTGTTTTGAAAGTGGTCATCTTTGTTCTTACAGTTACTTTTTTATGATTAAATATTGTCGTTCTCAGTAGGTGGTATGTTCTGTTTACAGTTGTTACTCTAGTATTCATTTCTTTCTCTATATTTCCTCCAGCGTCTATGGTGCTGCCAAGGTATTTGAATGTTTCGACTTGCTGAATTCTCTTGTTATTGATTTTTAGGTTAATATGTTTTTGTTCCTTCGATACAACCATAACTTTAATCTTTTCTATATTTATATTCATATTTGCTTTCTTCAGTTCGTTGTTCCAAATATTTATATTTCCTTGTAATTTTTCTTCGGAATCGCTGAGTATCGCCATATCATCTGCAAACAATAACTCAGAGACCCTAATTTCTCCAAGGTTTAGGTGTCCTATCGCGGTTGTTTTTGCTCTTTTATTGACTTCTTCTATTATTTCATCTACATATATTGTAAACAGAAGCGGGCTAAGACTTCCACCTTGTTTCAGTCCTTGCGATGTTCTGAATTCATCCGAAATACAGTTACCGATTCTTACATAATTTTTACATTTTCATATAATCACTGTATAGCATGTAGCAATTTATTCCCTATTTCTCTTTTTTTTTAAGATGCTCCATAATTTTTCCCTGCTAACTTCATCGAACGCCTTTTCTATATCGAAAAAGCAGATGTACATATCTTTATTGAATTCTAGGGTTCTATCTATGATTTTCCGGAGGCTGAAAATATGATCTTGTGCTGAATATCCTTGCCTAAATCCACTCTGCGATTTTTCTAGTCTATTACCTACTTTCATTCGTAGTCTATTTTCGATTATAGCTCCATAAAGTTTACTTGCAACACATAGCAGTGAGATCCCCCTATAATTGCTGCAGATTCTGCAGTCGTTTTTTTTATATATGGGCATAATAATGGATTTTCCCCAGTCTTTTGGTATACTTTTTCCGTTCCATATTCTATTGAACAAAGTATACAGCATTTCCTCTCCAGCGGTCCCCATATATTTTATTAGTTCTGGCTTAATATCGTCAAATCCTGCAGCTTTACCAATTTTCATTTTCTTTATGAATTCCTGTACTTCTGCAAATTCTAATTCTTTTTTTTTGTATTGACATACCATTGTCATCTCTGGAGATTAGCAATTCAGGTTCGTGTTGTTTTACTTCTAAAAGATTCTTAAAATGTTATTTCCATCTGTTCATCACGCTTGTTTAATTTTGTAGTATTCTACCTTCTTTATCCATTATTTGTTCCAGCAGCGGCTCTCTTCCATTCCTTATACTTTTTGTAATTTTGTAGAACAACTTTTTATTTTTTTTGTAGTTTGTCTCGATTTTTCTTCCCATTCTTGTGTTTTACTTTCTTGTATCAGTTACTTCACCTTCTTTCTTTGTTTCCTATGAATTTCATATTCCTCTTGGGTTCTATGGTTTGAGTAATTCCTCCATTTTTGTTTTTTCTTCTTTATTTTTTGTTTAATCTCATCATTCCACCAACGGGTGCTTCTCCTGCCTATTTTCGGTTTGTTTATGCCGCAAATTTCTTTCGCTGCTTGTTGTATTATATTTTTAATTGCATTCTCTATTGTTTCTGTGTCCACACTGTTATAGTTTCCAAGTTCTGATATTTTGCTACTTACTCTTTGTTGATATTTAACTCTTGTTTCTTCATCTTTCAATTTGTATACCTTTACAGTTTCTTTCTCTCTCCTTTCGCCATGCCCAGTACTGCTTTCTTGATGCTTCAATATTTTTATTTTATACTCTAAAAGGAAGTGATTTCTTCCTATTTCTGGTCCTCTCTTCACTCGCACATCTTTTATCTTACATCTATTTCTCTTTTTAGTTATTATATAGTCAATAATGGATTTTTCATTCCTGCTGAGTACCTCTCTGGTATATTTATGTACGTCTTTATGTGCATAGAAGGTATTTGTTATCTGTAGATCATTAACAATGCAGAAATCGATCAATCTGTTACCGTTATTATTTCTGGTTTTTTCTTCATAGGTACCCATTACTTCTTTAATCCCTGTGTTGTTATTTCCTACCCGTGCATTGAGATCGCATATTATGTAAATTGGATCCTTCAACTCTTCAACTATTGTAACGATACCCTCGCAGATGGCGTGGTTGTTACTTTTGACGTTGGTTTTGAAAACTGCTAACGGTGTGCTCGGGCGCCAATACGGTCGGTGACGCAGTTTTTCTATGACGGACGGCTGGATAGCTCAGACGGGAAGGGTTAGGGTTGTAGAAAATAATCATCCGGAGGTAGGTGTCACAATGAGATTTATTACACAAAACGACGACGATGAACAAAGAACATTAATTTACAGAACACTTGCACGAAGATACTTCGGAGGACGGTGACGGAACGGCTGAACATGACACTCGACACCAGCGGTCGCAGTACGGACCCAGGCCGTCGCAGATTACGAGAAACTATCTATGCGGGTGGAACCAAACTTGTTCCCTCGCAGTGATTCTACGTTAAGGCGGTTCGATACTGTGAAGTCACCAGATGACTCCTCCAGCAGTGCTTCTACGTTAAAAATAATCGACGCTTCGAAATCACGGAGACTTCTTCAGCGGAGCTTCTACGTTAAATAATCAACACTTCGAAATCACGAAGACTTCTTCAGCGGAGCTTCTACGTTAAATATTCGACGCTTCGAAATCACGAAGACTTCTTCAGCGGAGCTTCTACATTAAATAATCAACACTTCGAAATCACCAAGACTTCTTCAGCGGTGCTTCTAAATAATCCAAAAAATATTCTAAGTTCAAAAACAGCAAAAATATTCTAAGTTCAAAACAGTTCCTTTTACGGACTTAGAAAAAAACAAAACAAACTCACAAATCGTGTCGGACAGTTGTGCTAACGGACTTAGCACAAAAACTTCACTTGGACGGTACACACTCTGAAGATGACGCTCGGTATCGGAACTGGTAGCGTACTTGGAACGGCTGCTCAGAAGACTTGACTTACAAAGAAGTGACTTAAGTCGGCCAAAAGGCCTTATTTATACCCATATTTTAATGAAACCTTGCTTAACATGTTTTAAAAATTAAATCCATATTAGCGCTAGCAATAATATAACGAAGAAATACGGAAAAAAGAAGTAGTCATTTTTCAAATACACCTTTTGTTACAATAATACATTTCTTATCACTCTCCTGTCGACTACATCCCTTTCTGATTTTATTTCCTTAATATTAAAATTATTCTAAATAATTTTCTCATCGGTCGATAATATAGAGATTGTCAAGTGTCGGATCTAGTTCGTATATAGTCAACGGTCGCGCAGAATGTCAAAAAACAACAACAAGATATACAATATACAATATACAACATATTTACAGGACAACAGTGGATTACATTCAGACTTTATTACGGTGAGACATCAGACATAAATACGGATCACACGATCTCAACTTCTTTTAATTTCAGGTGTTTTTAAAAACCTAATCTTATTCGTCCACATGTGAAAGATAGTAAACGGTGATGGAGCAGTTGAAAACGGATGAATAAACGGTACGTGATGTTGTAGGTTGATACAGAGTTACTGAATTTGAATTTTACAGGGTGCGCAAGAAGGGAAATAAAATTGTGATGGACTAAAAATGTTTGACGGTGGCAGAAGGCTCTGGGATGTGCGACAGTGACGGATTTTGGGACCTAATTCGTTACACAATGTTTTGCAGTTCATCCCAGTAAGTGTCTTTTTCGTTGTTGTTTGCATCTTCATTAGGTGCATATGTGACTAGTATGTTTGTTTTTTCCTTGTTTATTTCTATAGTAACCAGTAAAGTGCGCTCAGAGTAGTATTTCCATTGCAATATTTTATTTTCTAACTCTTTGCTTATTATACACCTCACACCTTCTTTGGCATTTTCATTGGCTGGCACTCCACTGTATATAAAAGTATGCCCTTTCAATGCTAGTATCCCTTTACTTTTTTTTTTTGAGTTTCTGTAATTCCTGGTATTTTTGAATTCTCCTATGAGTTCTATCTTTTTTCCTTCAATACTTCTTACGTTCCAAGTTCCTGTTTTCATTACTTCATATTTTTGTATATTAACTCTCTTTTTATCATATATTTCATTTCCTTCCTTTTGCATTGCCATATTCGTTACCTGTGGGTCCTTTTGGTTGTACTTGATTATCAATTAGACTCTATACCAGTCATAGATACAACATTTCAACATAATACGTTCAACCAGTTTTAAGATTTGCGAGTTATGAACGAACGCACGCACATACATACCGACATCAAGCCGAAATTAGTCAAAATGGATTCAGAGATGCTTAAAACAAATATTTCCATCAAAATCTCGATGGATGAATTTTGTCGGTTTCACAATACTTTTCTGTACTTAGTACAAGAAAGTGGAAAAACACAGGAAACAACATACAAAATACTATATAGAACATCAAAATACAATCCTATTCCAATATAAGTACTGATGGTAGATTATGGAAGAAAATATTAGTAAAACAAATATTGGATACTAAATAACAAACTTAGGAAATAAATAATAATTTTTTTGAACCTATAAGCCCGGCGAAGATATAGTGATGGACCTAAAGCTATTATCTATTCTGATTCTAAATTATTACCCAGAATATCCATCAGTGGAGATAATTCATAATATGGAAAGCATAGAAAACAAGACAAGTTTAATTGAATATTCTGTTAATGGATAATAAAAGGGAGTCTTGGAAGATAAGCAAACATTGAGTTCTTGAGAAGATAAATAACTAATAAGTAAACTAGGCGAAGATATTACGAGAGATATTGGGGGCCCCGTACAAAACTTTAGAAGCATGTACATATTTAAATATATGGTTCGTCGTGCCACATCATGAAAATTGAAGCGTTTGGAGCACAATTGGCATTCACGACTCCACTCATTTTGATTTGATTTGTCTGTGAACAAATAAATACTCAACATCAGGCCTATTTCACTCCTTCTAATATTTGCCACAAAATTTAGTTTGCATCCAATCATTGGAAAGGCCATAAAGCAACAAAAAAAAAACTTGGCGTTGGATGTATCAATATCAATCAGAAGAAGAAAAGAGATCAAGAGTCTCGCAAGAATCTAATGATTCAAGCAGAATATTTATCGTGATAGTAAATTATTTAAAAGTAAGATTTAGTACGACGTTATTAGTATTAAATCACTCAAGTACAGGTCTGGCTTAACATGCAAATGCTCTATGCACATGCACATAAAACAGTACATTACTCAGAATAAATTTTCTCTGAAGCACAAGGAAACTGCTGAAAAGGTTTATTACTTAATTATACGTACGTATTAATAACACGGATTAACCGCTTGATTCGACGTTAATTGCTCGGATGTTAAATAAATTTTTTGCAAGAAAGACATGTTTCACATTCTGGATGTCCGTTTCAATGTTGCAAAAGAGTTGCAAATAATGCACATATATCCAGATCGAAATATAATTTTGAGGTTGTAATTAGTTCATCAAGAGCAGGTGATTCAAATCAACTGCGGAGCTTTTCGAATTTTGTTTGAAATTTGCAGAACCAACATTGAAATATATTGGAATATCAATTCAATCTGCATATAATTATTATAAATATATAAATAACATCAAAATAACCCAACCATATATCTAGTTTCCATTGAATATTAACGAACCATATTGATCGAGGGAAATTGCCCTATATTTAGTACATGTATAGTCATTATACAAATTTTAGTACTCAGCGGAGAAAAAATTATGGTTTTGACGTTAAGCTCAAAAATATTGACAGCATTATTCGTCAAATGTAAGAAACAGCTGACAATATTATTATTGATCACCTGTCCACTCACGTCAATTCGTGGATCAAAAGAGGTTACTGAAAAAAATGAGTAGTTGACGTTAAGAATGAAATTTGAGTGAGCCTCCTTCTTTAATTATTTACAGTTGACTAATCAATGTGATCATCGAGATACAGGGTCAGAATCATTTGAAGATATTTAATAAGTCACTGTGTATGCTCCCAACGAGATTTGGGCATGCGTGAATCGTAAATACTGAGACACCGCATGAATTGTCATTCACTAACTCCTGCAAAACAGTGAACTGTTGATGAAACCCCAATTTAGCCTTGCCAAAAATTTTTGGAAAGTCTTTTCTAATGATTACCAGATTTTAGATTAAGTTTTATGATCGATGTGATAATAGGCTTTTGCATTCAACATTCACCTTAGAATACTGTGTGTGCCCATCACAATATATTTATTCACCAACAACGATAGACTAGATGTTCAACATTATCTTAAATTGTATCTTGAAATGGATTGGAAATTGGAAACTAACTTCAAGAATAAGGTATCGCATCCATTTATAGAGGATTTCATAAGAAAACATCACCAACAACAATAAAAAAAGAACTACTGAACTTTAGAGTCGAATATCATACAATATGAATATTAAACATCTTACAACTTAATTTTACTTTTAAATAGCCACTCCCGCCAAATTTAGAGACTGGAACTCACCAAGATAATCTGTAGTGGCAGTATGGGGCCCTGCCGCAGCGGCAATCACCACGCAGAATAAACACCACCGTGCACTAGCCATTTGAACAGAGTGGCACTAACACCGCGTGCCGCATCCCGACTAGCGGTTTGCGACGCGCGTTCGACGCTATATCATGGAGCGTCACGACGATTGCGTCGGCGCAGCCCGCTCAAGTTCTGTAGGTAAACACCAACACGAAGGGATGAATAGTTAGGGTAATCATGAGTGTGTAAGTGATATAGGGTTTAGGGAAAGTTTGGATAATAGAGGATGAGATTGATAATTGGGAATATTGTGTCGCCGCAGTGATTTGTGCCAATTATTACGTCCTTCATTTCATTAGGTTCATTTAAGGTAGAATAAACCAAGGGTGCTCCGAACTCACAGATATAGGCAAGTATATAAGAGAGTCAGTGCAGAAAGTTCATTTCTTCGACGGTATCCATAACGTTCTCCTATTAAACTCACCTGAAGTTTAGGGAAAGATTGAAAACAGGCGAACTAAGAGAGGATTTTTTTTATCATGACAACAGTTCAACCCACACAAAAATTTGTTACATGAAGTCTTCAAAGATCGTACTTATTGTTCACCTTCATCAAACCTGACCTTTCTTCCTGTAATCTTTCTTCTTTCCTGGCACTTCAAAATTTGACTGATAGAATGAAGAAATCAACAGACTACTACTTAAAAAAAGAATAGGATTGATGTCTACAACCGATCTACTAGATTTTTCAACAATGCCACTGTGACGAATTATGTCCCAAAACTCTGTCACAGTTACATATCTCAGAGCCTTCTGCTACAGCCAAATATTTTGAAGTCCATCAAAATGTTTCACATCTTACACACCCAGTAAATTTTAAAATCCATAATTCTGTTTAAAAATACACCACCGTTTACCTTAGTATTATCAGCCACTAGTTGGAATAAATACATTTTCATGTTTCATAGCATGTGGTGGAATGAGGCTAGGTTTGAGAATATCTCAAATTAATTTTAATCTATATTTGTTTGACCCGTATTAATGTCTTGTGCTTACTGTCATGCATCCTGAATGTAATAAACCGTAATTCTATGAATATGTTGTATATTGTATATTTGGTTTGATGTTCTTCGTGACCTTCGACCATAAACAAATAAATATTCGACATTTAATCCACAGAGCACTGAATCGTAACTACTTTACCGACAGAGAAAAAGAGTTTAGGACAATTCGAATTTAAAGGAAATGTTTATAAGGATGTATTTATTAGAAAAAGGATGAGAAATTTGTCGTAAAGAAATTTGTATTTGTAAAATGACTTCTCCTTATTATCTGTATCTCCTCTTTACATTACTGACAGCACGAATAAGAAATTAACTGAAAGACAAGTTGATTGAGGATTCATCAAAATTTAAGAATGAATAAGGCCTTGTGGCTGTCTTGAGTCACAATTTTTTTCAAAGTCCAGTCTTCTGGGAAGCCGTTCCAAAGTACACTTTGGTGTTAACCGTCCAAGTGGAGTTTTTGTGTCCGTTTGCACAACTGTCTGACACAATCTGTGAGTTTGTTTTTATAAGTCCGTAAAAAAACTAAAATTTGTTTGCTCTTTCTGTTTTTGAACTTAGGATATTTACCGTAGAGTCACCGCTAGGGAAGTCTTCATTGATGTCACAGTGTTCGATTGTTTTACCGTAGAATTACCGCTGGAGAAGTCCTTGTTGATTTCGCAGTGTTTGAATAACTTAACGTAGTCACCACAGGTAAAGTCTTTGTTGATTTCACAGTGTTATATCAACTTAACGTTGCGTCGCCGCTGACGAAGTCTCCGGGATTTCGCAGCGTAAGATTGTTTCAACGTAGAATCACCGTTGAGGGGGTCATCATTGGCTTCACAGCGTTGAGCAAGTTAACATAGATTCACTACTTGGGAAACAGGTTTGGTTTCACAAGCGTCGAAGATAAATTAATCCACCGTTTGGGAAATCACTTCACGATTTGTTTGTTTTAAAGTTTCTCGTCATCTGCGACCGCTTGGGTCCGTACTGCAACCACTGGTGTCGAGTGTCAAGTTATCTCCGTGCAAGTTTCTGCCAAATATATGTTCTATGTTTACCGTCGTTGTATTTGTGTGTAATTAAATCTCATTGTGATATCTACATCCTAATGATTATTTTGACAACCCTAACCTTCTCCTTCTGAGCTATCCAGCCGTCTGCCTTAGAAACTGCGTCAATGACCACATTAGCGCCCGAGTACACTGTCAGCAGTTTTGACCGCGACGCCAAAGTTAACAGTTCCGCCATCAGCGAGTTATATCGTTACACCACGTAGCTGGCGGTGTCGTTGGTCTGACGCCGCTATCAGAGTTGCTAATGATATGCTCGGGCGCCGAATCGTT
Organism: Dromius quadrimaculatus; assembly: GCA_963989225.1. Classification (NCBI taxonomy): domain Eukaryota; kingdom Metazoa; phylum Arthropoda; class Insecta; order Coleoptera; family Carabidae; genus Dromius; species Dromius quadrimaculatus. The sequence goes on from OZ022335.1 coordinate 20,331,264, forward strand.
TGGTAACACAGCTCCTGAAACGGATAGCTGGATAGCTCAGAGGAAAGGGTAGTATCTGTGTAGAGAATAGTCAATAGATAGGTATCACACAATGAGATTTATTGACACATGAGAAATATGAGCGATATATTCTGGAGGAATCAGTATTGTCGACGGAATGCTGAAGACTTGCGGCGGTGCGGAATTTTCCGGACCCAGCATCGGTGACCGCATTGCAAACCATGGCGGTCGAAGACGGAAAGGGAGTTTCATCGCCTGTGGACACAGACGTGGTTTCTAAGCGGTAGTACTAGGCTTTGAAACTAATTCGACGCTTGTGAAACCAAAACTTGAAATGATTTCAACGTTTGAGAAATCAAAACATTGATCTCCAAACGGTGATTTAACTTTAATCTACTTCAACGTTTGTGAAACCAGAACTTGATTCGACTTTGAATAATTTCAACGTTCAAGAAATTCTAAGTTTTTTGTACAGACTTACGGTTCGTGTAGTACAATTTGCGTCAAACGGACTTAGCACAGAAACTGCACTTGAACAGTGAACGGTAACTCACTTTAAACTCTTTGGATAAAACTTGGAATCAGGCTGTAAAACACACTTTCAACTAACTACTCGTAGGGCCCTGTTTATACTCAGAGATTAATACAAACTCATTTAGCTTGGTCATTCAGATCAGACTTAATCAAGCGCTTGTACAATGAAAAATTGTATTCTAATATTTAGAATATCTTTGAACCAAATGTATCTAATGTCGAAGAGTTTATAAAAGACCATTTAAAGAGCAAGTAGCAATAAATACATTTGAAATTGAACACATCAATAAACAAAATTCATATGATTACAAAATTGAGTGGGTATTCGATTCGGAAATGCATTCAACATGAATAAAACAATTCTATGAAATAACTGGCTGAATCCATTGACCTATTTGGTAACTATTTCTGTTCTGCGTTTCCAAGTGTCACACTTCAATTCCGTATGTGCTTCGAATTTATGCCCTCAATTAATTGACGCTGATTTCGCATTATTGATTTATTGATAAAACTGACCAAGTCATCAAGCTGGACAAAAATGACGATGGAGGTCATTCTATATTTCTCGATTTGGAATTTCTATTAAAACTATTCACAATCAGATGCTAGAAGCACTAAAAAATAAAAACCACTGACTTAATCATAGGATTAAAGGACAAATCTGACAGTTCAACTCTTTTTATTGAAAATAATCTTTCACCAAAGTCAAAACTGGAATAAATTTCTTGTTCAACATCAGAAATTACATTTGGAGATGAATACCAACGTAAATGGTTTCGTTCCACGTTTTCATTCCATTTTAGCCTGAACCTTAAATGCTTTACCCTCCGATCAAAAGCAAAAGCGGTATTAAGCTAAAACATGTTCCTGTGTACAAGTATAGCTTTTAATAACATTCAATTCCAATTTGCTTTCGATCCTCAAAAAATGCCCACTTTTATTTCACGCTTCCATGAACATTTGTCCGTCGGCACCGCAGAATAAAATATTGATACCAGAATGTGAGGAATGACCGCATTGGAAGGATTTTGTTGTGAGTTTGTACATGAAATACCCCTGGAATCATTCTAATGGACTGCGGGTTTCGAATATCTTTGAATTTTTCATTGCTCAGGATCTACAAGCTTGAATAATATATGAGCAGTTTTCCAAAACATTCCACTTCATGTTACAATTCCATATTTATTCTAGTTACAGATATATGAAGGGAGTAAAATAAATAAAATATAACTTTGTTGTATTTGTTGTATTATTAGTTGATGTTGTCGTTGTAGTAGTAGTAGATGCAGTGTTTTCACTCATTTTTAATAAGCACAAGAAAGTATTGTGAAACCGACAAAACTCACCTAATGAGATTTTGATGAAAATATCCGTTTTGAGCATCCCTGAATCCATTTTGACTATCTTCCAAAATTAAAACTTATAGAAATATTTTGATGGTCTTTTTGTAGTACGCTTGGATTTCCGTAACTCCATGAGATTATCCTCTTGTTCTTAATTTTCTAGAACCGCATCTTTTGATAGGAAAGAACTATATCTTCCAAATTACTTAAGTTTTCTCAATCGGGAGAATTATCCAATAATCTTCTTCTCAATTGATCTGCATGTTTCTTCTTCCTCTTTTCATTAATTTCTACTTAATACGACACTTCTCCGTTTCGTTTTTTCATTATTCCAGGTGTTCAGCCTTTTTCCAATTCTTTTTTTACCCAAACAGGTTCTCCACTTTCAACCTCTTGCCATTTGACTTTTTTGTCATGAGCGATTATCTGATTTTCCAAATTTCTGTCCATCATTCTTCTAACATCTGGTTTCAATAATGTTGATCTGATATTCAATTTTATTCTGAACATCAAATTGGCAGGAGTTTTAGTTTTTGTTTTCTGAGGACAAATTCTGTACGTTATTAATACATGCTGCATTGCAAATTCTGGATCTTTGTCATACCATCTTGTTGCTGATATCTATTTTTGATTGTTCGTACACAACGTTCCGCTAAACCATTTGTTTTTCGGATGATATGGTGTACTTTATGCACAATACCATTGATTTTACAAAAATTTTCAAATTATTCGAATATGAACTGTGGTCCATTATCTGAAACAATTTGTTTTGGCAATCCAAATCTTGCAAACCACCTTCTCAATATTTTGACAATCATAGAACTTGTCGTTGATTGAATAATTTCAACTTCTATCCATTTTGTATAGGCATCTACACCTGAAACCACATTCGTCTATCCCCTGACCTGCTAAATCTATATGTAATCTTTCCCAAGGATTCTCCGGAATATTCCATGAAAATAATGTAACTTCAGCTTCATTTTCTTCATTCCTTTGACATCCTTCACATTTCTTCATGAAATCTTCAACTTCTTCATCTAATTTTGGCCACCAAACATAATATCTGGATATAGATCGCATAGCTTCTATACCTGGATGGCCTTCATGTAAAATTTTGAGAATAGTTTTCCGTAGATCTTTTGGAATTACTATTGTGACGTGCGAGAGTGAGGGGGGAGCTCGTAAAGACGACGCAATATGGGGAGGGGCTTCTTGTCGTCGCTTACGCCGCACCGCATCGCAGCACATCACCCCTTCCAATGGAAGCCTCTAATGATTTCTAGAAATGGAAAGAGTCGAGAAATGGAGAATTCGAGATAACAATATTTTTCTATATAAGGCCAAGCAAAAGACGTGTAGTACAGTACAGTAATAAGAGTAGTAGTGTGAAATAAATATCGAACAGTGACAGTAAAGTGAACAGTGTATATAAATAGTGAAATATAAATATCTGAGACCTTGATCAAATTAGAATTAAGTGAAAAATAAATAAATATAGTGTTATTAGTGACATGAGGAAAATAAAGCTTTTATTTCATTTAGATCATTGAATACTGACTTTTATTTAATTACAAACTGATTCTTCAAGCAATAAACATTACACTATTCTTCCATTCCACATGATAATTCCATCTTCGCAATATATTTCATCTCTTCTAGAGTGATGAGGATGGAGTTCTTCTGGTGAATCCTTGTTTTTTAATGGCCATCCAACTTCAATGTTTCTTCGTACTTGCCGAAGCTCAGGATCAGATTTTGACATCTTGTCAAACTGATATCTTCCATCATTTCTTGAGTTAATCTTCTAATAATGAGAAAACTGAATTAATTTGGGATATAGTTCTTTCCTATCAAAAGATGCGGTTCTAGAAAACCAAGAACAAGAAGATAATCTGGTGGAATTACGTAGATCCAATTTTGAACCACAAACTTTCTGTTATTGTAGATATTTGTGCTCCTGAATCATATTCCATCGAAGTTTGAAATCCATTAACTTTTACATCAATAGTTGCTCGATTTGTTACTCTATTGATCATTTTTACACTTTCAATCATCTGATTCCTATTATTTACACATTTTGTTTTGCAACATGATTTGAAATGACCGATTTTAGAACATTTATTACATTTCGCTTCTAATGCAGGACATTCTTCTAAAGTTTTATGTCGAAGTTTACCGCATCTGTAACATTTTTTTACATAATTATTATTGAATTTTGATGAATTGACTTTTTATTTATTCACTTTTCTGTTGTTTGCGGCAAAACCAATTTTCTGAAAGGTCTTCTGAGACATTTCGTTTTCTGCTCTTTGTAATGCCAATGCCAAATCAAGAACTTGTTGAAATGTTACTGGTATTTCATTTACTTTAGCTTCGAGCCATCGAGTTCTTACTTCTATGCCTAACTTCTCGTGTTTAATGCCTACAACAAATTGATCTCGCAAACGTTCATTCGAAGAAGCTCCTAAGTCACATTCACTGCTAAGTTTCTTCAAACGATTCGCGAAATTTGTGAATGATTCTTCATCTCTTCTTGACGCTTGAACTAATTCTATTCTTGCAGCAAATACGGTCGATGTAGGATTATATAACTGTTTCAACGCAATTTTAATCTCTTCATTTGTACAGTCGTATAATTCTCTTGGATATATATAATTTTTAATGGCTGTTAAATGTTCTAATCCAATATATGCCAATAGGCTACGTGCATGAAGTCTACTAGCGCCTCTAGCGGGCAATAGAGAACGATTGAACTCCATTTTATCATTGTTTCATACCTATAATTTTTTTAATGTACTAATATTATTTAATTCAGCTGAGTGCGTATAATATAACTTGCAAAGCATGACAGGTAAGTTGAAATTATTTATTTTGAGTATTTTTTTCTTCAATTATAATGTACCTATTATAGAGAAAACGTCTTAATTCGTCCAAATTGACAGGATAATCTCAAATTATGACGTCGATGATCTTGCAGATCGGGTTTGTATTTATCAAACACTGTATTCCTTTTACCAAGAAAGCATTGAAGGAAAGCGTGAAATTAATTTTGCCATATTGAACATGTTGAAGAATATGTTACTGACAAAATTAACAACAACATAATTGCGAAGTGCATCTGACAAACTTCTATCACTGAAACATCTTACAAATTAGAGATAGAGGTAAATTCATGAATCCCAAATCGATGATGAATATTTCTTATTTCACAATTGAATTACAAACATATTTGTTATATAGATTAGTAATGCAAGACAGACAATACTCTATTTACCGCTTTGATTCACTTCACTCGTTTTTTCATGCTATAACTGGGTACATGAAATCTATGAAACTATATTTCACTTGAATCATCCTTAACACAACAGCCTGAAACAGAACAAACGTTTTCCCATGTTTTATATGCAATTATTTTCACTTTTGAACTACAATGCTCAATGACAGCTCAATGACGTATTCTGAGAAATGGAGTTCGATGTTTACAATTGTGCTCACCATGAGCGCTTGCTTCGATATTTGTTCAAACTCCGCCCCCTTGCACATAGCCTACAGTAATGTTTTCCAGGCATCCGTCGTCAGCGGTCCATCACCACCTAATCCTTTGGCTCTACTTATCATTTCAAATTGTAAAATGTACGCATTCAATGACGTTCGGTCCTTTTTGAATGACTTAAACATACAACGTTCCATTTTCCTTTCAATTTCTAATTTATCTTCCATTATTTCACTAGCACCTGATATATTTGATGTAGTCATTTTGTACTTTTCCTCGTATCCAATATAAAATAACCATATATTAATCAATTTTATAGTTTATTTCTATGATGACACATTGTTTTTGTTACATGACATACCCATTTTTCATTCATGCATAGCATACTACAGTATGTATGTGTGTATGTGCGTAACTCGCAAATCTCAGAATTCGTCAAACGTATAATGCTGAAATTTTGTATTGAAGACTGGTATTGGATCCAGGATCTTGATGTGCACCTCGCATTATGGTTGCAATCGTCTGTACTGGATGTGCACTTTACCTGATACTTTTTTTGAATTTTTCGCCTAAATCTGAAATGATTAGCCGTAGGATACTGGAAATCAGTATTTGAAATGGCTGTAGCATCCAAATGATCATCTTCTACTTTCGTCTCAATCGCCTAAGCCTGAAGTGCACTTCATATTACATTCTTTCAGAATTTTTCTCATAAATTTAAAATAATCAGTCGCAGAATATTGAGATTTCGTATTGAGCACTTTTATAGCATCTAGTTGTACACCTTGCATTATGATTGTGATCGACTAAGCCGGGAGTGCAGTTTACTCCAAACATTTTCTAATTTTCCGTATAAATCCAAAACGATTGAACGTAGAATATTAGAATACAGTATTCAAGATGATAGTACTGTCTAGATGCTCATATCCTATTTTCATTGAGATCGACTGAGTCGAAAGTGCATTATACTTGACGATCTTGGAATTTTGCGCATAAATTCAGAACTGTCAGCCGTAGAATCCTGGAAATCAGTGCTTAGGAATGTTGTGACATAAGAATGATGACATATTGTTTCCATAGCAACCGACTAGCTGTGGAATGATGAGATGTTGTGTTTGATTACATATATCCAATGATGTGCAAATAAGTCACGTGATGTCCGAATAAAATCAGTTATTGTGGTTGTTGATGTTATTGTATTTATATTTCATTCATATTACCAATTCGACTAATTGCGCGTTCGGTATGTTGTCTCATTCAATATTGGTGCCAGAACTTTCTTTTACTTTGTGATCATCATTTATTTTTTGTTATAGTAAATTATTGATGATGACTCTGTTGTGGTATGCCCAGTAATTATAGTTGCCCAAAATTTGCGTAACAAAGCAAATTAATTCTGTGTTCATAATGATCATGAAAATACACAATTACCGTTATCACCTTTTATTAGCGTTCTAATCTAAAATAATTATTTGAAAGTAAAATATGTTGCACTCATAAAGTTCAATTGAATTTCATCCAAATGAACTAGTTCTGTGCCGGAATGTGTCATAATATTATATTTAATTGATTCCTGAATTGGAAACAAACGGTACCCAAATAATTCAAACAGATTGAAACCAATGCAATACTAATTCATTAACCAAAATAAGATCTTCGATAACATACATTAATTATGCAATAAATCATTAAAATTCTAGCAATACTGCAAGAAATGAACTCAAAATTAATTAACTGACATTCTAGTCCTAGTGTCAAATAAAGTAAAAATAAAAGTTCAAGAAATAACTTCAGATTGAGTCCGTGGATCTAAAATGATTATAAAAGAGGAATTGTAGGCGACTGAGCTTTCAACTGAAATAGAAGAAAGTTTTAAATTCTTACTAATTACTTTTGGTATAAATTCTCTCTTCTGAATTCAGCTTTCTTCATTAACATTGAAACCAACGGTGCTTGTTCTGCTGCTATTCGATAAGACAGAACTGTCTGTCTATTTTTATATCCTCGACTTCAAAAAGTTTTCACGTTTTTCTATGTTAGATTGGAATGGGACTATGATTAAATGCGTTCAATCCCTGTTGAATTATTTATATAAAATTGTAATCTCTCATTTTTTATAGTATGACTGCTGCCATATTCGCATTTTCATTTGGTTACTCCTCGAAAACATCAAAAATCTCATCAAAAGATTTTTTTATCTGTTATGTTTTCTTAATCTAATGAAAAGGAATAAGTAAACTATTTAATACATGAAATAGAACAAACAATGTAAAAAATAATGCTTGGATGATGAGAACGTGAAGGACAAAATGAAAAATATCTCAATACCAAAAACAAAGCGAGGCATTTCAAAAAACAATTCATGCGATGTTATATTCAATTACTTTGCATTTTTTTCAATTCATTAATCAAAACATTGATCAAGCAGTATATTTTGGATAATATGCTCTGTAACACCTGGTATATTATGAAATAATACCTTGAAATTAAGAGACCACCAAAACACGAACAACGTGTAGTGAAATTGATTTTCGTAGAGTGATATAAGAGCCAGCATAAATATATAGGTGGCCAGAGCTAAGAATAGAGCCTATAGTTCACGTATACGTCGTTAGAAAGCAGTGAACTACAAACAGTTTGTTGCAGAGCAGTTAAGAGTCGCAACTCACCATACAGGTGTATTATTGCGTGATCAGTGCAACTTAGAACAGAAACACGGGTATACATAAACATGGAGTAGTCTACGGAGTCGAAATTTTCTGAGTGCCACGTTTCATGTGTTGGAGGTGGAAAGTACACTTAGAAAGCAGGAACGGTCTGAATAATCATCCGAATATTGTATTACGAGCATTCAAATTCAACGAACTATATTTGAATAGATGTAAGAAGTATAATATGTCTATGCTATAAGATTTACAGATCTACACGTTGATTTCCCGGAAAACATATGGATTGAAGCATGTGTAACACATTATGCAGTGCGTTTATCACATCTAAGTTACCATGTCCTTTGTTCCTGTAGTTGCATCGTCGTCAAGTACTCCATTATTGTAAAGTTGCTGCTTGTAGTAGTTGTTGCTCTGCGTGCTAATCTATGCCACAAAAGTATCTGAATTTATTCCATCTTTATAGTCCTTTATGTCTATGTTGTCTTCCATATAGTTCAAATATAACTTATTCAAATATCAGAATAACGTCTCTTTGAGAATAAGTTATTGTGCATGGAGACTTAAATAACATGACACTAGAATACGAATCCTCAAATTAGTCTTGAATTTTTATTTCTCTACGGGGAGACAGCAGCAATGTCTGGAACTTTTTTTAAACTTTTTTTCAAGCATTGAATTTATCACAAGTTTTATTGGACATACTGAGGGATATCGTGATTTTTATTTAAGCAAAACTTTATAGGAATTGATTCAACAGAGCGAATAAAATGATGCTCATAAAAAAGTTGCTGTATCAATACAACTCTCATAAGGTTTTTGGAGTCGTGATGAATAAAGTCGTTAAGTCGTTGATCCGTATTATTCTAGTTCATTAGGCTTCGATTAGATTGGTTGAGAGCTTCATATCATATTCTTGAAGGATACACTGAATGAAACAGTCATATTGGAGAACTAAGTGGTCATTTTGTAGTTCACCAACGTCTGGAATACTCCAAGATAATTCTAGCAGCCTCTTGAAAAGCAGTTAAATTGTTCCAGGCTAGAGCAAGTCCACACACTCCCTTAATCTGTCTATATAAAAGTCCGCTTCATTTACTGAAAAATTCACACAGTAAATTGATCAATCGGATAGTAAGTAGGTATGCGGAGCTAATCAATATGAATTTTAGTGATATAAATACAAACGTGTCCTTTATTGAATATAGACTTGCCAAAACAACATGAAATCTCATGATCCGGCACTGTGAGTGGGGTGCCATTAGTGTTGCATGCAAGCAAAGATAGCAGCATGGCGGGCGCCGGATGTTCTTAGCGCAGCGCCCCCTAAACTCCTCACATCCGCTATCGACGGTGGTGCTTTCCCACCGAATGCAGATCTGATTAAGGCGCGCGAACGCATGGCGCCGCACACATCTTGAATGACGAATTTGCATTAGATGCGATTCGAACGGGTCTTTTATTTCATTTAACGTAGGAATGCGTAACGCGTTTGTGGAATTTAACGTGTTTTTCTGGCAAAGGCACAAGAGAAAGATTTAATGTCAACGTGAGAATGGGTTATTGAAAATCTGGCGAGATTCAAGTTGGAAAAACATACAGAAAAGACCAATAAATGGAATTTTAAATTGATCTCACTGACTTTTTCCTTCAATCAATTTTTAATTGTTCCTATCAAAGTTGGGACAAATTAGGTCAAATAATTTTATGTTAAATTTTTATTCTCTTCCGTAAAATCAAGAAATAAAATTCTTTTTATTCGAGACAATAAACTTCTGGAATAAAACACAAAGAAATCAAAAGATACGAACTGCGATAAACGAATTCAAATAATACAGGAACACCATTTTGGTTGATATCGTGTGGAGAACTAATTCAGGCATTCAGGGTGTACCTGTCATCAAAGATCATTGGTCGTCTACTTTACTAATTCCATTTTCCTTCATTCATTCCCCTCATATTCGTTATCTTAATGAAGTCTGCGTTCCGACGGCGAGAAAGAAAAGAAATTTCTCTTTATCTTTATGGGCACATGCAATCTCGTTTGCTTACCTTGTTTGCATCATTTCACGAATGGCAAGACAAACCTCGCTCTGATTTTCAAACTGAGATGTATCTTTTAGATACATTACAATCCATCGGGAGCTGATGTTCAATAATTTGAAGATAGTATAGTATAATCATTTATTGAGGGACTATAGAGTACAGTCGCAGGCCCGCCAGACGTCACTTATTTTCTGAGAAGCAAAATATTTGGAATAGGGTAGTGTTAATATGTAATTTTATCGTATGCATACTGGCTAGCTTGGGCCGACGGCCAATTTACACGTACCAGATGCTAGTATGAGAATTGATTCTCACGTGTTTTTTAGAAAATATTGTTGAAAATTGATAATCAACACTGCCAGACACTTCCCATTATTATTACCCAAAAATCCGTCACAGTTGCACATCCTAGAGCCCTCTGCTACCGTCACATATTTTGAGGTCCATCACAACTAGTTCTCATCTTGCTCACCGTATGAATTTTAAAGGCCGTGATTCTGTTTAGATATATACCACCGATTACCTTAGTATTATCAGCCATCAGCTGGAATGAATACATTTTGATATTTCATAACATGTGATGGTATGAGGTTAGGTTTAAAAGCATCTGAAATTGAATTCAATCTATATTTGTTTGATCCGTATTTATGTCTTGTGTTTACAGTTGATGAATTCTGGATGTAATCAACCGTTTTCCTGTGAATATGTTGTATAATTCATATTTTGTTTGTTCTTCATGACCTTTGACCATAAACAAAAAAAGATCTGACATTTGACAGCTAACCGACAAAGTACTAAATCGTAGCTACTTTAACGACAGATAAGAAGAATTGAGGATGATTTCAATTTGAAGGAAATGTTTATAAGGATGTATTTAGTAGGAAAGAATATGAAATTTTTCGTTGTAAATAAATTTATATTTGTAAAATGACTTCTTCTTTTTGGTTGTATCGCCTCTTCACATTACTGACAGCACTGATATGAATTAATTTTTAAAACAAGTTAAGTGAAGATTCATCAAAATTTAAGTATAAATGAGGCCTTGTGGCCGATCTAAGTCAATTCTTCAAAAGTCCAGTCTTCTGAGTAGCCGTTCCAAAGTACATTTCTAGTTCCGATTCCGAGTGTCATCTTCAAAGTGTCTACCGTCCAAGTAGAGTTTTTGTGCTAAGTCCGTTAGCACAACTGTCTGACACAATCTGTTAGTTTGTTTGTTTTTTTTATGAGTCTGTAAAAGGAACTTTGATTTTTTTGCTACTGAACTAATAATATTTTTGCTGTTTTTGAACTTGAAATATTTTTTTAAAATTTGTCGTAGAGTCACCGCTGGAGAAGTCTTCATTGATTTCACAGTGTTAGATTGTGTTACCGTAGATTCACAGCTTGAGAAGTCCTTGTTGATTTCGCAGTGTTTGAGTAATTTTACGTAGAGTCACCGCTGGCGAAGTCTGTTGATTTCACAGTATTGGATTAACTTAACCCTCCGTTAGTGTTCTCGAAAAAAGTTTCACGGTTGGTGTTGTGGGGTATGTCATACCCCACAACACCAACCGTGAAATATAAAAGTCCTCTCAAGCTATTTTAAATTCTAAAATATGATAATTTTTCTGTTTGCACATGTTCTACAACTTGTTATCAAGTGATATAAACTGAACAAAATGAATCCAGCTATATTTATTGTAAAAATATAAAAGATAAATCTGAATAACAGCAAGTCTGCCTTGGAAAAAACATTCATCAATATTATCGCTCATAAATACTTCTAATATCATCACACATCAAAGATCTTACAGTATTTATCGAGAAGAGGGATCAAATAAGTACAGCAAGAAAATATTACTCAAGTATCATCCAAGAAAAAAAAATTATTGCTCCTCAAACTGGGCACAGTTTTTGCAACTCAAAATTGCATGCTCCAAGCACAGTGGAATTCTACATCGCTTACAAGCATTAAATGTCTTTTTAATACATAAGCACTATTTTGCGCTACGTTTTTCTGGGCAGTAAATGGCTCTTTGGCTTTTGAGTGCGCCAAGTATAATTAGCGTGTGACAAGTAATCTTGTCGCACGCAAATCATTTACCGCTTAGAAAAATTAGCGCAAAGTGGTACTTATCCCGCATTCGTAATAAATAATAGTATCTGCAACTCGTGCGGTGTTGTCAATTACCCACTTGAGCGAATGAACGCACTTGCTTCGTTCGTGTACGCCCAACTTCGCTTTCGTGGGCAATCGACAACTTATCGCACTTGTTGCACAATTTACTATTCTATCTTTGTCTCTAGGACAAACAGAACATCTTCTACTTGTCTTTTGTCATTTGGCTAAATTGGCCTTAACAAATACCAAAATATGGAATAGCTTATTGTATAACGTAATATAATTTTTTATTACTCATGCAGGATAAGTACTATTTTGCGCACGTTTTTTCGGGCGGTAAATGGCTCTTTGGCTTCTGAGTGCACCAAGTATAATTTGAGTGTGACAAGTAAACTTGTCGCACGCAAACCATTTATCGCTCGGAAAAAATAAGTGCAGAATAATACTTAGCCCGCATTCGTAATAAAAAATAGTATCTGCAACTCGTGCGGTGTTGTCAATTGCCCACTTGAGTGAATGAGCAGTACTCACTTCGTTCGTGCGCCTAACTTCACTCTCGTGGGCAATCGACAACTTATCGCACTTGTTGCACAATATACTATTAAATTTAGAATGACATCGACAGAAATTGAAATTGTAGCTTCGAATACTTTATATATTTTCCGACAAAAGTTGTCAATTTGCAAAAAATCGAGCAATAATTTTGTGTCGTCTCAAAACGTGCTAGATGCTGCCATCTACTAGCCTCTTGTGGAACTATACTCCAAATTTTAATAAAATTGCAGTAAATCGAAAAAAACTCTCAAGTAAACTCATGTTTTTTTTCGAAAATAATTAGGGTCTTTTATATAACATTTTTTGATTGGCGCCCTGATTTTGACAGAAATCGGCGAATTATGCCAATAATACGGATTTCTGACTGAACCAGAACCGTAATCAAAAAATTGTAAATGACAAAGATGAATTATTTTTTGAAAATAATAGGACCTTACCTGGATGATTTTTTCGATTGTCAGCCTTAATTTCGAGTTGATAAAGCAATTTTTCTATATAATTGTATCGAAATCTCAAAATTGGGGTCGTAAATCTAAATTTTCTTTCAAGTAAACCTATACTATTTTTTGAAAATAGTTGGGGTACTCTATATAATTTTTTTTGATTAGAGCCCTCATTCTGACACAAATCGTTAATATATGGCAATAACACTAATTTCTGACGGAACCAGGGCCGTAATTTAAAATTAGTTAATCACAAACTCTGAGAATTTTTTGAAAATATTATGAGTTTACTTGAAAGATTTTTTCGGTTAACAGTCTTAATTTCGAGTAAACGGCGTCAGAAACTATTATTCAAGAAACGATAAATTACTAAAAAAATTTCACGTAATCGACAGAAATTGAAATTGTAGTGTCGAATTCTTCATTTATTTCTAGATAAAAGTAGTCAATTCGCGGCAAATTGAGGAATAATTTTGTGTCGTCTCAAAACGTGCTAGATGCTGCCATCTACTAGCCTCTTGTGGAACTATACTCCAAATTTCAATAAAATTGCAGTAAATAAAAAAAAACTCTCAAGTAAACTCATGTTTTTTTGAAAATAATTAGGGTCTTTCATATGACATTTTTTGATTGGAGCCCTAATTTTGACAGAAATCGGCGAATTATGACAATAATACGGATTTCTGACTGGACCAGAACCGTAATCAAAAAATTGTAGATGACAGAGTTGAATTATTTTTTGAAAATAATATGACCTCACTTGAAAGATTTATTTTATTGACAGCCTCAATTTCGAGTTGACAAAGCAAGTAATTTTTTCATATAATTGTATCGAAATCTCAAAATTGGGGTCGAAAATCTAAATTTTCTTTTAAGTAAATCTATATTATTTTTTGAAAATAGTTGGGGTACTTTATATAAATTTTTTCGATTAGAGCCCTCATTCTGACACAAATCGTTAATATATGGCAATAACACTAATTTCTGACTGAACCAGGGCCTAGCATTGCAGTGAGATGTGCGTTCATATTTTAGGAATAATCACACAATAAATTATTGGGATGGAATATCAAACAAAAATGTACATACGGCTTTTCTACATCTACATAATAAGTTACTTTAAAAGTGTACCGGGGTATATCATACCCCAACCAATTTCCAGCAAGTCTGATGCTCAATTGAAAGTTTATACATAGTTGAATATAAGTCTGTTCTCTTTGTTCAAGTATAATCCTAAGCTACTGAGAAAAAGAAATCACTTGTTTGTCTCAAATTGATTTTACGATTGGAAATAGAGGTAATGGGGTATGACATACCCCACAACACTAACGAAGGGTTAACAAAGCGTCGCCGCCGACAAAGTCTTCGTGATTTCGCAGCGTTAGATTGTCTTAACGTAGAATCAATGTTGAGGGGGTCATCATTGGCTTCACAGCGTTGAGCAAGTTAACGTAGAGTCACTTCTTGGGAATCAGTTCGGTTTTAATAATAATTATCAATAAAACAAGTAAATGAGATTAAAACGAAATAAATCCTTACTATAACACATTATTTAAAGAATCATAATTATTATCATTGAATAACATAACATAAACGGGAGATCTGAGTGAGATATTAGACTTATATGATGGTAAGTAGAAGGTAAGACGTAAGCGGGATGTTGCCCTGCATATATGAAATGGCAGATTAGACAAAATTTGGGGAACATCTGTTTTATCACACAAAATATTGTTTAGAGTAAATAATGCTACTTGAGTATGTCTACTATCCAATGATATTATATTAAATTCACTCAGCAAAATACATTCATCAATACCTTGCTCAGGATACCTTGAATATTTTTCCAAACCACATGTATTTGAGAAAACGACGTTGTACACTCTCTTAAAGATTCGCATGTGTGATATGTGGTGAGTACCAGATTAAAATAGCATATTCTAACCGAGATCTGATGTAAGCAAAGAATCACTTTCTGTTTGTTTTCGGATTATTGGATTGCCTGCATTGACGAATAATGAAACCAAGTGTCCTATTGCAAGTCAAAACAACATCATGGATATGAGGTACAAATGTAAGACCAGGATCGAATGAAATACCAAGATCTTTCGTTGAGACACATTTAAATAATAGTGTGAGATCTATATTATAAGCAAAGTCAATAATGTCTCTCTTACGTGTATATGTCATAATTTTACATTTGCTTATATTGAGTGGCAACGTGTTGGTTGAACACCAAGATTGAATACGATTGATGTCGAGTTGCAAATCCCAGCAATCATCAATGTCATTGATTATTTTGAAAACTGTCTGCATACAGTAGAATGTTACAGTTTACAATGTCGCAAATGTCATTGATGAACAACAGAAATAAGAAAGGGCCTAGATTAGAGCCCTGCGGAACTCCCGACCTAGCAATAAAGGGTTTAGAGATGTGGCCGTTATAGGAGGCATGCTGAAATCTATTTTCTAAGTGAGATTTGAAAAAAGATAAAAGTTCGGCATTGAATCCAAAATTTTCTAATTTTCTCAATAATATAACATGATTCAGTTTATCAAAGGCCTTCGAAAAATCTATATATACTACATCAAGCTGACCCTTTTGGTCGAGAACTTCTGAAACTTTTTGTGTAAAAATACACAAGTTAGTAACTGTGGAGCGTTTAGGCATGAAACCGTGCTGGTATGGTGAGATAAATTGCTTTACTTGAGGGAATAATTGATTGTACAGGCAGATTTCCAGCAATTTAGCCAAATTGGAAATAATTGAAATTGGCCTGTAATTAAAGATGATAGAAGGGTCACCAGATTTTAGAACTGGACATATTTCTGTAAGCTTCCAGACAGAGGGTAATGAACCAGTGGTTAGACAATTATTATACAAATACAATAGAGGAGTAGAAAGAGCTGATATATAATCTTAAAAAAAAAAAACTAGGTATCTGGTCAAATCCGGCCGTCATAGCGTTCTTTAACTTCTTTGTAGCTGAGATTAGATCATTTTCAGATATTATATTTTACATCCGAAACAGTGTCTAAATGATCCGTGTAAACACTAGCAAAATGATCACAGAACATATCAAGAATATCTGGAGGACATTCAGAGGGCAAGTCCCTAAATTTCATGAGCCCTGGAATCCAAGATACTCCTTTTTTGTTTTGAATGTAAGAACAAAAACACCTAGGGTCTTGACTTATGTTATTTTCATAGATAAAACGTAATTTTTGAACGAAACCCTAATGAGGTTTTTATTAATAGACTTTAGTCCTCTGTAATCCTGTAAATTTTGCTCACTATTATGTGTTTTATATTTTCTTTTTACAAGCGTCGAAGATAAGTTGATCCACCGTTTGGGAAATCGCTCCACGATTTGTTTGCTTCGAAGATTCTCGGCGTCTGCAACCGCATGGGCCCGTACTGCGACCGCTGATGTCGAGTGTCATGTATAGCCATCCTGTCACCGTCAGCCAAGTTATCTCCGTGCAAGTTCCTGGAAAATATTTTTTTATGTTCACCGTCTTCGTATTTGTGTGTAAATGAATTTTAATGTGATTATTTTGACAACCCTAACCCTTCCCTTCTGAGCTATCAAGCCGTCTGCCTTAGAAACTGCGTCACCGACTGCATTGGCGCCCGAGCACACCGTCAGCAGTTTTGACCGCGACGCCAAAGGTAACAACCCCGCCATCAGCGAGACTATCGTTACACTGTTGTTGTGACTGAATCAGCATTGGTATAGATAAAGCTACTACCTTTGCTATTTCTGGAGTTGAAGTTCTTTATAGAACTTGCTTTGGTATTTTTGTTGGGTTATAAAGGATTATTACAAAAAATTATCGTGATTGACTTACTATTTGTTGTATTGCAAGTTTATCTATTATTGGAGACTCTGTTGGA
Organism: Dromius quadrimaculatus; assembly: GCA_963989225.1. Classification (NCBI taxonomy): domain Eukaryota; kingdom Metazoa; phylum Arthropoda; class Insecta; order Coleoptera; family Carabidae; genus Dromius; species Dromius quadrimaculatus. The sequence continues at coordinate 20,348,340 of OZ022335.1, forward strand.
AATATAACTTCGTTTGTACTAGAAGGTTAATCTAATTGTCTAAAGCGTTTTTAATACATTTCTCCCAGAAAAAGTAAATTTTTCACAGTTCGACTTAAGTGGATTGTGCAGTTATCTGTGCATCAGTTTGTCAAAAATTTCATGCTTCATAGAAAAGTTAATTTTATTTTTATCTTATCTGCAATCGTTGGACAGTTGAACAAGGAAACTTAAGACGTCAACTTCCAATATGATGAAGTATCTTGGAGCAGATATCATTGTTTCGAGAAATTTCTTGCTGCCATTGTGAAGTTTAAGTACAAATTGATTCTGTATTGGAAAACTCAAGATAATTTGTTCACAATCCCAAAATATAATCACAGAAAATCATAAAACAGATGCAATAAAAAGACATAATGAGTCTGCCCCCAAAATATAGGAATTGCGCATATCAAGTTTATTATTTGGATCTTCCAATAAAGATGAGTTTCTAGAACAAAGTTAAGCCTTTCAGGTGCCTCTTTTCTTATAACAAAATAAGATAATCCATAGAGATAAGAATATATATAAGGTGCTATGTCAGCTATCAGGAATGCAACAATTTTCTATGTAATGTTGGACATAAAGGACTTGAAAGATTCAAACAATGCAGGAACAAGACTGGCCAAATAGTTATTACCGGCTGATAAGAAAATCGATATTCTAGAATCGATATGTAATGACTAGGTACCGGCGGGTAACAGTGCTTCGCTATGAATCGAATAATTTGTTGAAAGTGTTGACACACCTACTGTATAAAATAAATTTATAGTTTATTATGTCCCACAATAGGTTTAAAATAACCATTAGATTAATATACCGATAAATATGCTTCGTATATTATCGGTACTTCAAATCTTAAATACTTCTAAATTATTTCTGAATTGTTTTGTATGTACACAGCTGCAGAAAATTTCTGTGAGTTACTAATGGCCTTTCAATAATTTGTTTGCTATATTTTGAACTATTCTTCAATTGTTAATATAGCATCAAGATAATATTCAATATTTTATGACCATTCAATGTTGATGTCATATTAATAGAGTCATCGCCAACGGTACATTTACCATTGATACCAGTAGAACAAAGAACCATCCATTAAGTTATTGTTATTGAAAAATATTCCCATGAGTTCATATCTTTCAGTAAAGTAATCTTGTCACATTCATTCATAATCACTTAAATTCTACTTCAAGTAATTTCACTAATACTAAGCATTTAGTCATGATATGTCATTGATGAATAAATTAGTAATGTATAAATCAAATATTAGGTGATAAATGTAGACATAAAGTCATCTCAACAAAAGAACAACGCATTGTCATGCCCGCCACACTCTCAGTTAGCTGTAAACACGTTTGCGTGGTGTTATTATTATCTGTATACTTTAGTACTTGTACCTTTTCGCCAAGTCGGCTTTCATCGCTTTTCGTTGTTTGGGGACTCGTTCGTGTTTTAATGTCAGCCGTTCGCCTAAAGGCTATTACACATGATAATGCGCCATAAATAATGTACGCTAACCCACAATGAAAATGTTAATATCTAATTTTTATTAGCCCCACTCTCCCCGATCCTACGTACGCTCGTGTTTGCATACGTATCACCGGCATTATGTGCCAATTACCAGCCGCAACGCTGCGAACATAATTGACGTTCTCATTCTGTGTGAAATTGTATGTTAGACTCCGTTTGTATGTCTGCAACCCTCCCAAATTCTATAGGATTGAATTTTGTATTCCATTTTAAATATCACTTGAGTGGAAATAACACGCTTGTGTTGCTCTACCACAAACACGAAGATGATTTTTTTTTTAGTATTTCTACCCCTATAACAAAGGGTAATTTATTTTGGATGCTAGCTGCCATTCCACTGAAAAATTAACTCGAATATATTGTTATGTAAATACCTCAGTTTTGTTCGCAGGAATCCACTTTAATTTTATTTTACCTTTTTACTCATTTGTACAAAGCAAAAGTATTGTGAAACCGACAAAACTCACATATCGAGATTTTGATGAAAATATCTGTTTCGAGCATTGACTATTTTCGGTTTGATGTTGATACGCATGTGCATATGTTCGTAACTTTCAAATCCCAGAACAGACCAAACGTATGAAGCTGAAACTGGTTGTGCACCTCGCATCATGGTTGCAATCGTCTGTACCGGAAGTGCACTTTACTTGAAATTTTTTCTCAATCTCTCGCATAAATCCAAAACGATTGGATGTATGTTGAAATTCAGTATTTGAACTTGTTGGAGCATCAAAATGGTTATCTTACTTTTTTTAACGAATCGGTCGAGCCGGATGTGTACTTTAAATAACAGACTTTTTGAATTTTCCGCATAAATTCGAATCAATCAGTCGTAGAATATTAGCCTTTCGTATTAAGCATCTCTATGATATCTAGTTGTACACCTCGCATTATGATTGCAATCGTTTCTACCGGAAGTGAATCCAGAACGATAGAACGTAGAATGTTGGAATTCAATATTTAGTACCGTCTAGATGCTCAAATCCTATTTTCATTGAGATCGACTGAGCCAGAAGAGCATTAGTCTTCTGGAAATTTCTGCATAAATTCGAAACAATCGGCTGAAGAGTATTGAAATTCAATATTTTAGTCTGCTTTAGCATCTGAATGATTGCCTGCTATTCTCATAACAATCGACAAAGCCGGAAGTACACTTCAATTAAAAAATTCTAATTCAGAACTGCTAGCCGTAGAATCTTGGAAATCAGTATTCAAGGATGTTGTAGGATAAAAATAATGACCTACTGTTACCAAAGCAACTGACTGGTCCAGAAGCGCACTTTACTCGACAGATTTTTACAATTTTTTGGATAAATCGAAAATGATTAATCGTGGAACGGTGAGATTTTGTGATTGAATATCATATTCTCGAATGAAATACATCCAATGATGTACAAGTGAACCACGTGATATCCACGTCTGATTTTTATTTAATACTACTGATAATATTTTCTACTTTTTCACTAATAGTGTGACGAAGCTAGTTCCTTCTTTGTCCCTAGAAAGTGCAATTTCCGTACACACGCAAAAATTATAGTATCTCTGTAATGTCTGTATTGCACGATTCAATTTCTTCGTGAATAAATTCACGAAGTTTTATTTTAAATTCATGGGATCGTGTAATACGAGACACTTCGTGAATTTTTTCTTTATGAAGAAATTCATGAATTTATTGACGAATTAGAACGTGTTCTATTCTTCGACAACTTTCTAGAGAATTCTAGGGTTTTTTCTTCACATTTTGTCCTTACCAACATTTGAATTTGACATTGTCTTTGTTTACCTCCAACCTATCTTGCGGTCAAGTTTGTTAGAATCTAAAGAGATACTGTGGAAATTCTAATTTCATTGTACTTCCAATTCTACAGAAACTTGCAAGAAATACAATACAAAAATTAAAGACAGTAAAATGACAACTGATATTTAGGTTGGTACCATTAAATTCTTCACAATAAATCGATGGAAATCTTCAAGTGTGTAAAAACGAGCCAACATTTTTCTGCATGACTATAAATTCACGAAAAAATCAAGAACAACTTCATGAACATCTTCATGAATAAATTGAATCGTGTAATACAGGCATTAGATATTTATTGTGTTGGTGCCGTGCTCATAACCTACAAATAATAATGGGTTAAAACAATAAGTGAAAAATGATAAGCTCACTTACCACTTACGTAATACACTTTACTGAATGTAAAAGTATTAATCAAAAATAAAAATTGGTAACAGAGATGGCACTGGCAATCAATAGTTCTACCTTTGTATCACAGATAGCTCTAATACCTGTACGTTCTGTTTTTGTGGTGAGATGGCACTAGTAGCATTTGTTAGTGCTACAGTCGTGGAGTTATAGCCGGTTTTGTTGATTGTTGATTGGGCCAAATTCTCAAGAGATGCAATAATGGTGTTGTAAAAGTGGTGACTAGAGATAAAAGCACTTGCTTGTGAGCGCTCCATTGTCTATATTAACCCAGACACTTGTATTTTGAACAAGAATCAAGATTTGCAATAATCCTCAAAGTGGGTATGTACTTTCCACTCTCTAAGCCTGTTGTGTCAGATAATAGAAGCACCTTCTTGTGAGCGCTACATTGTCCAAATCAGCCTAAATATTTGATCTATAATTCCTAATTTTCTTGCTTTTATGATTCAATTATTTTTCTTACTTCATAATAAATAGTGGATAACAATAAAAAAGATTTCATAATAAGGGAAGATACAAGCTTGGCTGCAATAACAGACCTACAGTTTTTACTCCTACTAATGAAATGTATTTCGGAATTGGTGAGAGCTTTTTAGCGCATTTTTTGAAAAAAAGCGCTATTATATTCACTTTGTCTGTCTGGCTGGCTGGCTGGCTGGCTGGCTGGCGTGACGCTGAATTCTCAGCAACTAAACTATTTACAGACTCAAAATTGGTACTAAATAAAAGCTATTGTTTTGTAGGTTTGCACAAATTGCTTCAATTCAAGCTCAGGGATTGTGGATTATTCAATTACTTGTTTCAAGTGAAACAATGCCCATTGGTATATATGACATTGAGGATATGGCAACTAAAATTTATTAAAGTAGATAAAAATTTAGTTACAACTTCAGCCGCGGGTGTCACTATTATTATGTACAGTTGTCAAATCTGTCCGGGATTCATTCAATGACTTGTTTCACGCGAATTTGAAGCTTATCAGAATGAATTATTATCATTTTTTTTTATATAGCTTTGATAAATACCAAATCATCACTTTAAGGTACAGCACTTGACCTCCCGTCAGTCAATAACTAAACAATGAAGATAAGAAGGTATTTTTGAGTTTTTACATGCATAAATTATGTACCTATCAAATAGTCAACTTAAAACTAGTACTAAATGGAAGTTGCTGTTTCGTAAGTTTGCGCAAACTGCTCGATTTCAAGCTCAGTAATTCTGAGAGATGGTAATTTGCGAAATCTCTGAAGTAACAAGCATTCATGAGCTGTCAAAAATGCGCTCTCATCATCTAGATGATTCTTCCATTTTTTAATATTGATTGATCATAGACTTCTTGATCCCACTGTTCTCTAGTTTTAATTATGTTACTGGTTTTGATCACTGGGTGATCATCCTCAGACTACCGGAGAAAACAATAAAATTACAGGAACGCCGTTTTCTTTTATGAGATCTCTGTAATTTTATTTTTTTTCCGGTAATCTGAAGATGATCACCCAGTGATCGAGACCGGTAACCTAATTTAAACTAGAGAATAGTGTGATTGAGAGGTTTATGGTTCTTTTTTAATCAAAAAAGCCCTTACCAATTCCAGAATAGATTTCACCAGTAAGAGTGAAAACTGTAGGTCGGTTATTGCTGCCACGCTTGTATCTAGGTACAATGAACTGTTTGATTTGAGTCATTAACTGATTCATTGATTTTAAAAATGAATGAATAGGAACATAATAAGGTAGCAAAACATAATGTAATTGAATATGCCCAATACTGAGATTATGTGATTGATAGAAATATGTAACTGATTAATTGAATCAAAAATCTGTTCCAGGCCTTCCCAGATAGACAAAACAGACTCCATCCAATGCCTGTATGAAAGCTCACATCGTCTATTTGAGAGTTCACAGAATGAACCTAACGGTCGGAACAGTTGAGAATAAAGGTCAGTGATATAAATATTGCTGAATATAAATACTAGCTGCATTATTACTATGAATCAACATTAATTTCACTTTATTGTCAAAATTTAGACATTTCTAATCAACCAACGTCACTTTCAATATTGCTATGATACCAATACAGTCTATCTAAATATTTCGCACCCTGGCTGCGAAGTATTTCGCGTCCTGTAAACAGAACAATCATTTTGCATGTTTCAAGTTGCTTTGTAAATGTTTACTTTTAATGACACACACTAAATAATATTTCTAGTGACGATTTCGATGATCACCGCCCATCTACAATAACTTAATATACCATGTTTGATTCGATATGGACGTACAATGGACACTGTAGTGACATAAACTATGACACATGTGATGTAATCATGATTTGTAATTGGATTTGGTCGTGTTCGGTCTGCATTCATCTGCATAGGTGCAGCGATCAACGACGTCCCACTACATGCTGAAATATCCTGTAACATTCTGTAATAGCTTGAGTATATGTGGTTCGAACGTACTCGTATGTCAAAATTTGGAAGGATCTCTATTTGCATCTAGAGGTCTATAAATATACAAGATACACAACCTATCCAAAATCAATTGATTTGTATGTCGACCTCAAAATGGAATTAATTTAATTTTAGTGTGCAAATGTGTATTAAAAATGGATGGAATTTGATGGTCAGTTCCTAAACATTCGCAACAATATAATTGAATGTATCTGTACATGACGGTAATGCATTTCGTGTTTTCAGCAACTAGGGTAGATCCACTAATGTACTAATATAATTAGCGGTCAGATCTCCTGGCGCGTGGCAGTTTGGCCCGTCGAGGCGGCATTTGCTGGAGGGGTTGTTCGGTGAAAAGGGGGTAGCAGAACAGCGCGCTTGATTCGAGTATCCTCTTGTGAACACGAGAGCCATCAGAACTCTCTGACGGAGGCCTCTTGTACCAGTCGCCGAGATTTCTGTCCGTATGCAAATTTTAACTGAAATATACGTTAATGATTATGACACTGCATTGCACTTGAACAATTTATTTGATTTTAATTAGAATGCAGGCAGATTGTGCATTTACACTAAGCTCCTCTAGGTCTCTCAAAGTTTTCAACTCCCTTTGTGATTTAGTGGACAATTGGATCTAACTTTTTATAACTCTACGCTCAAAAATGATTCAAATAATCGTATATCCTTAATTTTTTACGGTACATACTTTACCGTACAAGGACATGCATGGATTGCGCACACACATCTCTGTACTTTGATTTTATTCAGTTTTTGAAATGGAGTTTGTATTTTGTCACAAATAAGTTGATGTACGAATATTATAAAACATAAATTTCAACAATAGATCACGTGCTGACCTTGTACACCGATTTCAAATCCCCCGCATTCCCACATCAGTAGAAATCAATATGATCAATTAAGTTCTCCAATATGATAAATTAAGCTGTAGAACCATTAAAACAATTTGCAAAATACTTCAATTTTCTTTAAAGTATGTTCTTCGTTCTGACAGATTCTCTAGCTTTGATGTCATCTTCAAATAATAATATTCTCAGTTGCATCTTCAGAGCTTGAAATAAACTATTAAAGTTGAACAAAATGTTTCCGAGGAAGTTGTGATAAAGTAGCATCTCTACGAAGATAATTAATTTAACAGATCCAGATGGCGCTACATGCGGAACAGTTCGAAATTAATTCAACCGCAATCTATAATTTACAGTAATTTACGGACTGCTAGCTCAACCAAAGTGCCTACCGCAAATCAATGAGGAAGTTTTAAATATTAACGATCTATTAGTTGCAGCATCAATTAGGATAATCCATAGTAAAAGATGATAGGAACTGTCAATTGGTTTCTGGTGATGTTTCCAAATCGACATGTAATAATTAGACTGTTGCGGAACAATGTACTATTTTTTATTTTCACTTTTATTGTAAATCGAAGGTGTGTATTGGACTCGTTTAAGAGACGGTAACATACTTCTAAACTTTTCTGCAGGCACAGCACACACGTTACCGTATATATTTTTTCAGGTTGTGCATAATGTGCTTCCCAATAGTTTTTTTGGATTTGTTGACGTAGCTGGTATTCACTCGATACCTTCTCGTACTCGTAAAGTTTCATGATAATCTTTATAAGCATTATCAATTCATTACCTTCGAAGAATACGTATGGATCTTCTCTCACAGACTATCAAATCACTATTTCAACACTAAAAGTTTGATTGCCTCAGTGGCGGTGTTGTCAACTTTGGCGTCGCGGTCAAAACTGCTGACGGTGTGCTCGGGCGCCAATGCGGTCGGTGACACAATTTCTAAGGCAGACGGCTATGTAGCTCAGAAGGGAAGGGTTAGGGTTTTCAAATAATTATCAGGAGGTAGGTATCATAATGAGATTTATTCACACATTAATACGGCGACGACGAACATATAACATATATTTTATAGGAACTTGCACGGAGATAACTAGGTTGACGGTGACAGGACGGCTGTACATGACACTCGACACCAGCGATCGCAGTACGGACCCAGGCAGTCGCAGTCGACGAGAAACTTCAAATCAAAAGAATCGTGAAGCGATTTCCCTAACCGTGGGTTAACTTATCTTCGATGCTTGTGAAACCAAACTGGTTTCCAAGTAGTGACTCTACGTTAACTTGCTCAATACTGTGAGGCCAAAGATGATCCTCTCAACGGTAATTCCACGTTAAGACAATCTAACGCTGCGAAATCTCGAAGACTTCGTCAGCGGCGATGCTACGTTGAGTCAATCCAACACTGAGGAATCAACAAAGACTTCGCCAGCAGTGACTCTTAGTTAAATTATTCAAACACTGCGAAGTCAGCAAGGACTTCGCCAGCAGTGACATTACGTTAAATTATTCAAACACCGTGAAGTCAAAAAAGACTTCGCCAGCGGATATTTTACGTTAGATTATGCAAGAATATTCTAAGCTCAAAAACAGCAAAAGTAATCTAAGTTTAAAACAGCAAAAGCAAACAAATCTAAGTTTCTTTTACGCACTTATAAAAAACAAACTCACAGATTGTGTCAGACAGTTGTGCTAACGGACAAAAACTCCACTTGAATAGTGAACACTTTGAAGATGACACTCGGAATCGGAGCTAGAAGTGTGCTTTGGATCGGCTACTTAGAAGACTTGAGTCGGCCACAAGACCTTATTTATACTTAAATTTAAATGAATCCTTACTTAACTTGTCTTACAAATAATTCCCTATCAGTGCTGTCAGTATTGTAAAGAGGAGATACAGATAAAAAGAAGTAATTCTACAAATACAAATTTCTTCACAACATATTTCATATTCTTCTCCCATTAAATACACCCTTATAAACATTTCCTTCAAATTCAAATTGTCCTAAGCTCTTTTTGTCTGTCGGTAAAGTGGTCACGATTTAGTCCTTTGTCGGTTAACTGTCAAATGTCAGATCTTTATTCGTTTATGGCCAGAGGTCACGAAGAGCATCAAACAAAATATACAATATACAACATATTTACAGGACAACAGTTGATTACATTCAGAATTCATCAACGGTAAGCACAAGACATAGATACGGATCGAACAAATAAGGGTTGATTTTAAATCCTAACCTCATTCCACCACATGGTGTGAAATATTAAAAATGAATTTATTCCAAATGGTAGCTGATAATACTAAGGTAAATGGTGGTGTATGTTCAAACAGAATAACGGATTTAAAAATTTATAGGGTGTGCAAGATGTGAACTAATTTTGATGGACTTCAAAATAGGAGTTTCAGAAAATAACTCGTCACAGTATCTAACAATAAAATCTGTGAAACTGTGAGCCTGAAGAATTACGTGATCTTTCACTCAAGCTTCAACAAACCATTTCACTTCATCCTGACTTCCCGAGCCTACAACGAAACAAATCCTAAGTCTTGTAATGCTCCTTCTTACAACATCAACTACCCCAAGTCCAAGGGGCAGCAGGATAGCCGCGAGTGATTAATGTGACACGAACATGGCTGGAGAAACAGTGGCAGGATACAAGGGGCTGTGTAGAAGGAGCAACGTGATAGAGTAAGGGATGAGGATGAAGCGAATAGACTACCACGACGTAATCGAATCACATTGGTGATTTCCCGCACGCTGGAGCTTGTGCTGTTTGATTATGTTGGAATTGGGAATCAGTTGTCCTTGCAGTTTACCGGAGATAATTAATAATGACAGGCTTCGTTAACGTGTGATTCAAGTGACATTTATATCAACGATTGATCTATTAGAATAGGCTCAAAGACCAGTAGGCTTGTATAGCACGAATATTTATTTCATTTTAAGAACAGCCCCAATGAATACTTTGGTCTTCTTTCTTGACTCTTTTTTTAAAGCTGAGTTCAAGCAACTTCATGTTATATTAATGTGGATTATTTGTAATCCATGTGGCCGTTGGCGAGTCCAAATGATGATTTGAGAGTGGTGAAACCCTTAGTGCAAACTTAATATGCATGCAAGAGCCATCATACAACGCTCATCGTTCGGTACTCACGTATGTCAGAGCGTTCGAACGTGCTGGAATTGCAATGTGTGGGAGGAGTGTGGTTAGAGCTTTTCAGCTCCAGAAGCCAATAGGTTGAAGGTGAGTATTCTATATATGAGGAAAATCAAAAGAGAATTATGTACCAAATTCATTTCTTTTTTGTTGTTGTGTAAGAAATGCATGTACTTTCAAAAAGTAATTGATTTCTGGCACCAACCCTGTATGATGTATCTAACTTTGTCCTCAATGATTTAAGACTCAAAGAACAGAAGGCAATTTTTTTTTATAGCTAATTTTAGGAGCGTACTGGAACTGTTTCTGCAGGTGTCGCACACACAATGTCGTCAACAAATTTGTCAAGAAAGGTACTCTGAAATTCAATTCACTAATACACTTCATGATGTAATAAGTTATTTGTTCTAAATATCATGTTGCAGTTATCAAATTGATTCCAAAATTTGTTCCAGTGTCCTGGATTTATAATTTTTCGACCAGGTCATCGCTGCGACTAGTCATGTAGTGTGCAAACACATCGTCATGAGTAGCGGACAAATTTGTAGAGCAGTCAGTCAAGCGAATGGAATTTTTCCTAATGACAACAGCAAACAATGGTAAATTTGTAAATGTTCGAAACATAAAACGACATGGTACGATGTTGAAGTATTTTAAAATGATGTGTCATTTGTTTTGCTGTTACAATCAAAAAGTATATTAGCAAGTTGGGAATGATATATTTTAAACAGAACTCTGTTTCTGTATAAATTATTTTCAAAGTGATATGACACTGAATTGGCAGGTTGACATAGTGACATATAGCGAAAATTAGATCTTGGAGAGAAATTTGTTATTTACACATGATAGAAACATGCTGCATGTGAAATATAGGTGAATTTCTGAATGAAAATACAGTTAAATTGATTTTCTGATGTCTACTTGCTCCACTTCTAATTGCACAAGAACTTCTGCAATTGTTTACACACCTTTCAAATCATTTTGAATATATATCTGGATAAAGAAGCTAAACAAAATGAGATTAATCAAGTATAGTACAAAGCCTCGTGCACTTTACATTCTTATTAGTGGTATGTATAGATTTGCGTGACTAGGCTCTCAGTCCCGGATTTGAACCTCTCCGTAGTTTGTTTTCCATTCATGCAGGTAATGAGCAGAGAACGATTTTATCGACGCCACAACGTAACTAATTTGATGACAACGAAACCATATTTACATACGAGTGGCGTCAGTTATTCAAAGCCCATGCGTGCAAGATTCTCGATCACTGCTGCATCGCCTACCACCCTAGCAAATTGTTACTTTGATGTAGGTACACCCTGCAATCATTAACACCGCAGCCATTTCTACTACGTTTATTTGGATCGTCAGTTTGAAGAATGTTTATTTCTGGATACTCACGTGTTCCATGCAAGTTTGGCAACTAGAAGCGTGTGCAAAAGTTGAAATATGTGATGGTTTGTGAGATCGATAGTTGCTGGTGACATGGCATTAGCCTAGCTAAGGTTCGATATATGTATCTGCAGGTTGTTTGGCCTTGCCCTACAAAATGACATGGAAAACTGACATTTGATAATTTTCCTGGAAATATTTCCAGTGTATATTTAAATACTTTGAAAGTAATAATACTCTGAATTTCTTAGAAACATTTATACACAATGTTGTTTGCTACGCTATTCATATTCTTCTACGTATGTTTTTACGTAATGAGAGGAAGATAGATGATAAAGAAATCAAAGATATTGATGCAAATATTTGTAAATGTTATTTTTGTGCCACGTAGAGGATGAACAGATTGAACACTCCTGTAATAGCTATTTATGTAATTAGTATATAATATAGAACTTTATTGGACGAGCCGCTGGTTATGGACGAGCAAGCAGCGCGAGCGAGTCTAATAACGAAGGCGAGTCTATAAAGTTTGTTTATGTACGAATTACATACAAAGCTTTATGTTCGACTGCTCTAAAGACGCAGGATATCTTCTGAAAATATTTCTTGATTTCCCTATTCAAAAATTCGGTAAGTATAACTGGGTGTGCTTTGCTAGTGTTGCTATTGTTACAATTGTTTTTACTGTTTGTTTGCAGATGTCAAAAATATTAAATACAATTTGATAGAAGAAATTAATACTTCAGAAAGTGTAGAAGAGATCAAATACGATAGAGAAAAATAAATGGATATTACAGAAAGAGTAGAAAAGAATAAATACGATAGAAAAGAATGAATGGATACTTCAGAAAGCGTAGAACTATATGCAGCAAGTGTCAAATAATCACAAATATTGACAGAATAGTATATTCTACAATAAGTATTGGAATGGCCTATATTCTGAACGAATGAAAAGTTTGTAATCAGAGCCGAAGGCGAGGATTACGGTTCGCGAGTGTGGAATAAGCCATTCCAAACATGTTGTAGTCTATACTTTCTCTAACAAGGTTTTGGAAACTCACCAATATTTCAGAGGAGACTTAAAAAAATATTAAATGCCAAACGTCAAATCCAGATATGAATACTTGAATTGTTAGAAAGTAACCATGGTAGTAGCCAAACTAACAGCTTCTGATTCGTCGAAATGATTCTAAAGGCTTACAGAATCATTCTAAGCGGCATACGGAATCATTCTAAACAATTTTTTAGAATGTCATTCGTTCCAACTTAATTTTTGGTTACGGAATATGCAAGTTCCAAAACAGTGTTGGAGAAAAATGTTTCTGTAACAAGAAGAATTCATCTTCGGGTCTGAATATTCGCGACAATACCAATTGTGTTATAAGTATTCATTACAATAATAAATGATATGTTGATTTAATTGTTTGAATTTATTTCATGTTGATAAGAAAATATATTTTTGTGACATTTTTTTGACAGTGACAGTTCCGTCCAATTATATAAAGTAAAAGTCCTAGTCCAATCAAGTGGCACATTATGGGCACTAAATGCAATAATACACTACATGATTATGATGCAGTCGAACTTAAACATCTTTTCGAGCCTGAGGAGCTCTTCAAGCTACCACACAAGACTGTATGCCTGGATTTTTTGATATTGGATATAATCATTTAAACAAGACCTGTACTTAACCTGTGCCTAGATTTTCGTGAACCTTCTTCTTCTCAGAAATACTGGAGGTAAAAATAATATGCAGTTTTGTTTACGAGGAGCGGCTCCCTTCCACTTTTTTTACAGTTGTATCTAATTTTTTGTAATCACAATAAAATTAGGTTGATTTGATCATATCTTACTAATGGTCACCGTGAATCATTATGATGCTGAGTTTGAACGTTATTGAGTTTAATCGTTCATCCCAAAGGTTCCCAGGTAAAATTACAACTTAAGTGACTCTCTCCCTCCCAACCTCGGAAGGGGAAAGAAATTATCAAGTATTTTCTTCGGCCATTTTTCCATTTGGTGCTTATTTCTCGATATATTCTAGCAAAAAATATTATCGTTTCCAGCGGTAAATAATAATTGAATAACCTATATATAATCAAGGTTATCTGCACTCCTCCTCCACATGAACTTCAAGTATGCTGAATCTCACATTCCTTCGTGCGCCTTACAAAGTTTTTTTTTCCACATAAATCAAAATGGGACACTTGTATATAATTTCAGCATTCTGCCCTTCTCCAAATAGACTTCAATTATGCCATATCGCACATTTCATCGTGCGCGCGGTGAAAAATATTTTTTTCAAGTTGAATTAAAATAGGACATTCTGCATATACTTTTAATTTTCTGACTTTCTGCACTCCTTCTTCATACTGTAAACTTCAAGTATACCAAATCTCACATTTCACCATGCGCGCAGTACAAAATTTTCTTCTCAGGTAAAATTGAAATAGGACATCCTGTATCTAATTTCGACTTTCTGCACTTCCTTTTCCACACAGACTTCAAGTTAGCCAAGCTTCACATTACCTCGTGTGCGCGATACAAAATTTTCCCTTCACTTCGTGAAATTTAAATGGTATATAAAATGTACTTCTAGCTTTCTGTATTCCTTCATATGAACTTCAAGTATGCAGAATCTCACATTCTTTCATACGTGCAATATGCTTAGAAAGTGGTACAGAACTTTCTCTTCACGTAATAATATATAGAGTAAAATATGACAGCCTATATATAATTTTTGCTTTCTGCACATCTTTTCCATATAAACTTGGAGTACGCCAAATCTCACATTCCTTCGTGCATGCAACATGCTTAGAAAAGGGGTCAAAAGCTTACTCTTGACGTATTGATATATAGATGATTTTCGATTCGGTTGAATTCTTCCTGACGTTTAGTTAAGCGCAAAGTAACCAAGAACTAAGTCAGTCCGGCAGTATATTTGAAAATGATCCTTTTGGATCTTCAATGGCTTCAAGGGCTAGCAATAATTAATAATAGATCTCTTTTGTTCTTGAAAAAATGGCTAACAACAGATAAAACTCCTTGGTTCATCAATCCATTTTCTTCAGATAATTTAGGATGCTTCTCGAGCACCAGTGGATAATCTACAAAGTTCATCACTTTCATTAGATTCAGTTCTATTATTCAGATAGCTCGGACATGTGCCAATGCTACAGATTTGGTAAAATCTCAGTTGAAAATGAAAGGGATTATAAGCAAGAAAGTCATTTAGAAACAAAGGCTATAGAATCACAGATTTCCCTTTTCTATTTCCAATCAAATAAACCGGATTTCTTTATAGAAGTGCTTGGATAAGTAGTGTATTTGGCGGTGCATATCTAAGACAGCGTACACCTCAATTTTTGGAGGAATTGTAATGTGCGAGAGTATGGAGGGTCGTAAAAGTGACCTTGTTTGCGTGGAACCTCTCGTCCTCCTCGCATCGTGCCGCACTGCATCACATCACCCCTCCCAATGGAAGCCACTAGCAATACTCCAGAAAAGTGGTAGAACATTCGAGGAATGGATATTTCTATATATAAAAGCAATCAAACGACTTTAGAGTAGCGTAATGGTGAATCTAGAGCAGTGAATATCAAACAGTGAAGTGATCAGTGTATATGGATAGTTAAAAATAAATATGTGCGGCCTTGTTTGACTCAGTATTAAGTGATAAATAAAAAATATAGTATTGTTAGTGATATCCAGAAGAATAAAACTCTTATTTCATTTTAAATTATCAAATAGTAACTTTTATCTTGATTATAAACAATTTCCAAGCAATAAACATTATACTATAATACCATAAAGAGGTGCTCGGATAGATAACCTAATAGTTAATGGGGAAAATTTGAGACTGAGCCACAGTTTTTCGTATGCCCTTGGCGAGATTGAGTACCCTAGGTTTAGTGGTTGGATATCAATGACAAATTTTTGGAAAATCTTACTCTACGAACCAATATGGCAGTTCCAAGCCAGATACTCCTAAGTACTATAACAGAAACGATGTTTCCACACCACGAAGATAAAACAATGCAGAAGGAATAGCAATAGAGAGTTGCTTCAGTTGTTTCATGACCCATTTGGTCAGAGATTCAAGTGCTACTCTACCGTAATTCAATAATAATACATCTCGCCCTCCATCTCCTCCAACTTTGAAAATGATTCAGGCTGTGTGATGTACGTTGCTATGGCGATAAGTGAATTACAAATATAGAATCTGTGGAGAGAAGAGCTCATAGCCAAAAATCCGATCGCACTTTATCTTCCCTGATCGGACTCACGGCCAAATTGTATATGAATCGATCGAGACTATAGAGCACTTGATAAAGTCAGGGTCCGCAAAAAAGACCATTTCTGGTTTTTTTTTTTTTTTGGTTAACTTGAAACTAGTATCAATCGATAGCAGAGGTTAAGTACTTCAAGATATCTGAGACAGAAAATGAAAAACAATTGTATGCCCGATCAGGGAAGTTGAATACGAGAATTACACTTACAAGTGGATGCTGACCTTTCGAACAGGACAGAGGATAGCAAGTTTTCGCTTAAAGAACATGACTTTCTCTATCAATTAATACTAGTTTCCATCGTAGGTTTCAATAGGGACAGGATCTTGCAGTTCATTGACCACGATATTCCTGATCGATTCATTCATCTGGCTGAAAGTTCAGTCAGGGAAAGTAGGTTTAGCAGGCCTCCCGACTATCATGTACGAGAATAATAAAACTAGAATATTTCTTCATATTATTTAAGTGACGGTTACCAACGATGAATGATGAATATAATTGGATTAAGGGTCAGGTTTCATGACTTTAGAGCAAAGGATGGCACAGTACGGTCAAGGAGGACAGGGCAAATATAGGTGACAATTTAAAATTCAATTGAATTCGATTCGTCACATAGTATATCGTGAAAAACTGCAGACATAAAAGTGACTCTGCTGTAAACAGTTTGTTCATATTTTTAATGTTAAAATTTGATACACCTGTCCTTTGGTATGTCATTTTACTTTTCCACATAGCATGTATCATATAAATTCTAAGATATAACAGTGAGACATACGCGTGATATTGAAGAAATTTCAATTAGAAAGCATCCGGAAGATAGGATGTGACCTACATTCTCAGTTCCCAAAAATAATAAATTTCGCTGTGGAACAAATATATATTTAAGTCGTCAACCGATACATTACCAGATTCCCAGAACGTTTTCTCACGAAAATATTGTTTAGGCGTGATTTATTCTTGAAAGCTAGGGCTGCAGACAATTTAATAAAGTTTTTTTTAGTGAAAACAATTTATTATATCACAGACACGTACATGGAGAAGTGTCAGCAAAGGCAACTGCTTGGCTCAGTCTATATTTTTGATACATATTTACCTTGCTTTTGGTGGTTACCACAAAATGTGCCGACAGTTTAGAAACGTTTAACTTGGGCGTAATACTGTTCCCAGTTGATAAAGGGATGACAAATGACGTCAGTTGAATTCAAAGTGGCGTGAAAGCGCACGTTCCAAGCAGTCGATGCACTCATTCACTTTATATACTACAAAAGAAGAGCATTACTCCGTTTATCCTTTTCATCGCCAGGCTGAATAGAGGGGAAAAACTATGCGACGCGCCTTTCACCCATTCACAATTTGACATCGCTTTGCTTTGTGGAATGTTTGTTTGCCAAAACCGCCTGTAGTTATTAATTTCTCAACGTTTGAATTATCATCCATTACATTATTTATCATTGAACAGTTCTTCCACTTTTACCTACGCACATTAACATTTTGTCGAGAAAACGAATACTGATGATGTTTATATAAGCAACAAACCAGAATTGATATAGCAATTCAACTGCTTTTCACATTCTGATTGAGAAATTTTCGTGGAATGTGTGATGAAAGTTGATACAATTTACGAGTACTATACTATTCCACGAAGAATAATTATTCAAGAGTTCAGAGCTCAATCCAACTTAATTTCCAATTAGGTCTTCATGCGAAACATTTCTAAATTACCCTCTTAGTCCTCAATATCACTACACCAACTGAAATTTAATGTACTTGATTGAAGCCTTCGCTGCTAGTTTATTGCCTATATTATGCACAAATCACATCAGAATATTATGAAGCCGCTAATGCATAAACTTTTAGCAGAGCTTCTATATTCTGCATGCATTTCTCGTGACTTGGGTGTAACAGTTTGGAAAATTACGTCGAATACGACTCTATAAACTTTGAATCTATATTACAAACATGCCATTATATTTTCCATCAAAGCTATAACGATATCGTATTACGGAAAGTCGTTACTCACTCTTTATCACCTTCTGGTAATACAGGTGATTATTTCCGTTTTATACTCTTGGATTAATTATGTACTTGCAGAATCACACATACTGGAACTAAAAGTAAGTCGATTTCTTTTTTTTAATGCTCTATGAATGAAATTAATAAATCAGAATAATTGATTGAGCTAGAAATAAAATGCCAACCTAATAAGGTCCATTTCATGCCTTATCCTGAAGTGTCTTACAATTACGTCTCGAATGTACAAAGTCCAAGTCATAAATATTCAGTTCCCACAAATTAAAATTCGAGACTCTGAGTTGAGAGAGACTCGTATCTTCTTCCGTTCTAAATATGTCTGAATATTCTCCGAATACTTCTTGATTCAATTATTGGATTCTATACCGCTTCTATTAGACTTGTAGCCCGGGGGAATGTCATTGTTTCCAGTTCACCAGTTCCCCTGGAACAAAAACTTAGTTCTTCATATTTTTATTTGAATGGAATACTATTGATGAATTGAGCAATTAACATATGTCTGTAAATGCTCTATAATAATTGTTTTGTAATTAATATCTTTACTATCAGGCAGAAATATTAATGAAACAAAATAGAAGGCTATACGTAACATTTATCGACCTACAAAAAGACTCCAGTAGAGTCCCAAAAAAAAATGTGGGAAATATTAAGGAAGAAAGAAATAAGTGATGAACTTACAAATGCAATAAAGAGTATATACAGTAATACCTCAAATTATATAAGAACAGGAAATGAGACCTCAACAAAGTTTATTATAACACATGGACTTGGGCAAGAAGGAGCCTTGACCCCTACACTATTTATAATTTCCCTGGACGATATAATAAAAAACATAAAAAGGAAAATACGGAGAGTAAATGTTGGCTAGTATAAACTAGCCAGGATATCAATAGCAGAATGCGCTTTTGCGGATGATTTGGCAATTCTGGCAAAAAACTAATACGACATGCAACACAACCTGAAAGTGTGGAATGAAGCACAACATGAAAGTGAACATAGAAAAAGCAAAACTGATGGTACTAGCAAAAGAAGGCATGGAAGCAAACGTAACAATGAACGGAAAAGAGACAGAACAAGTGGAAGCATTCACATACCTTGGAGCTGTTATACAGAAAGAATTGAAGAAGAAATAAACCTAAGAATACTCAACGCGAATAAGAGCTTCTACTCAATAAACAAAACAATATTGAACAATAGACAGATATCTAAGGGATCTACGATGACATTGTACAAAACAATGTATAGACCAACATTAATATATGGAAATGAGTCATGGAAGATGAATAATAGAATAAATATGTTTCATTGGGTATAAGTTCTGTAATTTATTAGAAACACAACGTTTCAACAGCAAAGTGCTGCCTTTTTCAAGTGAAAAGAAATATAAATATAAATAAACAAAATTGTCAAGACAACAAAAATAAAAATAAAAGTACAAATCATAACTAGATTAGTTTAAAATATATTAACTCCTAGGATCGTAGAGCTCTGCCTGTAATTGATGATTCAATATCCACAGGTCTTCAGGAGATAATAATGAAGGTCTAAATAGGGAAACTGTCAACTCCTTGTGGTTCTAGGTCAATCTGGCTCTACTCTTTTTGGTTTGGCGCATAACTGAACCATCCACAGATCTTCAGGAGGTGGTGATGAAGTAACTCTTGCAAGTAGATTCGTAGATACAAATAACTTGAAATTATGAACAAATGATTGGTAGCCATGATCGATTAAGTTCATAACCAGTATTCAAATTCAAATTATTCGGTGATTTTTTAATCTCAATTGCTTCTCTTATAAGCCTCTTGAACCAATTGTTCTCTTTAGCCAGAAGCTTCGTATTATTGAAGTCAATGCCATGTAATTCTTGAATAGCATGCTCAGCCACAGCAGATTTTTCTGGATGGTTCAATCTTATATGACGAGAATGCTCTTTCAATCTTGTTTCTACAGTCCTCTTGGTTTGTCCAATATATACTTTGCCACATTGACAAGGAATCTTGTATATACCTGGATACTGTAGAGGAAATCTGTCTTTGACATTACCAATAAGATTTCGAATTTTCAAACTGGAAGTGTATGAAGTTTTAATGTCATATTTATGTAAAAGCCTTCCAATTTTATCTGTTATATTGGCTACGTAAGGTAACGTAACAAATATTTTCTTATTATTTGGATCTTGAACAGGTGGCGTAGAATTCTTCTGTCTAAGTGCTTTCTTAATCTGTGTTCTATTATATCCATTCTTCAAGAAAACATCATCCAAAAATTTGATTTCATCAGAAAGTTTACTTGGATGACATAATGAAGAGGCTCTCTGATATAAAGTTTTAATAGTACAAAATTTCTGAGCAGAATGGTGATTAGATGACTGATGTAAATATTGATTTGTGTGGGTCGGCTTCCTATATACAGAATGGATAAGTTTGCCATTATCTTGTTTCTCTAGGTAAACGTCCAGAAAAGGAAGACTGTTATTTTCTTCAACCTCAATACTGAATTTAATGTTCCTATGTTGCATGTTAAGATGATCCAAAAAAATATTCAATTCATCTCTACCATGAGGCCAAACAACAAAGACATCATCAACGTAACGAAGCCAGACAGTAGGTTTCTTCATAGCAGTGTTTAAAGCTTTTTGTTCAAAATTCTCCATGTAAAAATTAGCGATAGAAGGAGAAATAGGGGAACCCATGGCGACACCATCAATTTGCTTGTAGAAATTACCATTAAAGATGAAGAAACAAGAAGTCAAACAATGTTTAAATAGCTTGACAATATCAGATGTAAAATGATCTTCTAATAATTTCAGAGTGTCGATGATAGGTACTTTCGTGAATAAAGATGAAACGTCAAAACTGACAAGTAAATCATTATCTGTCAATGTCATATCACTAATCAAATCCACAAAATGACGGGAATCCTTGACGTATGATGTAGTATGACCAATCATCGGCTTCAACAAACTATCCAAATATTTGGCTAATCCATATGTTGTTGAGCCTATTGAATTGACAATAGGTCTTAGAGGAACTTCCTTTTTATGAATTTTCGGAAGACCATAAAACTTGGAAATGACAGGATCTTGGGGAATAAGCTCTTTCTGAATATCTTGAGGTAAAGAAGATTCTTTCAAAAGTTTTGTTGTTTGATATTTCGAAGAGCTAAGTGGATTACTATTAACTTGAATGTAGGCAGCATCATCCAGTAATTCATTTGCTTTTTTAATGTAATCTTCTTTATTCATGATGACCGTAGCTTTGCCCTTATCAGCTGGTAAAACAACTATATCTTTATTATTTCTCAACTCCCTTAGGCACTGAAGTTCACTTCTTGATAAGTTGGATTTGACAGCTGGAGCCTTCTTCAAAATACGCACAGTTTCATGACGAATTTCTTGAGACTTTTCTGCAGGTAGCAAATTGATAGCAGCTTCCACATTCGTTATAATTTCTTCAACAGGAATACGGCTAGGAGTAATTCCATAACCCAAACCTTTACATAAAACATCACAAGCAGTATCTGACAAAGAATGATTACTGAGATTGATCACTAATTTATTTTTAGGTAGTGAGTGGGTGTCAGTTTCAAGATTATGTTGCTCAAATAATTTATCAAATTCAGTTTTTTGTGAATTACTTAACTTTTGATGTTGATCTTTTGAACGAAGAGTAAGAATACTATCCAAAATTGTCCAATCTTCTGGTGCCAGAACTAAAGATTCTACAAGCAAATTGATGGTGTCGCCATAGGTTCCCCTATTTCTCCTTCTATCGCTAATTTTTACATGGAGAATTTTGAACAAAAAGCTTTAAACACTGCTATGAAGAAACCTACTGTCTGGCTTCGTTACGTTGATGATGTCTTTGTTGTTTGGCCTCATGGTAGAGATGAATTGAATATTTTTTTGGATCATCTTAACATGCAACATAGGAACATTAAATTCAGTATTGAGGTTGAAGAAAATAACAGTCTTCCTTTTCTGGACGTTTACCTAGAGAAACAAGATAATGGCAAACTTATCCATTCTGTATATAGGAAGCCGACCCACACAAATCAATATTTACATCAGTCATCTAATCACCATCCTGCTCAGAAATTTTGTACTATTAAAACTTTATATCAGAGAGCCTCTTCATTATGTCATCCAAGTAAACTTTCTGATGAAATCAAATTTTTGGATGATGTTTTCTTGAAGAATGGATATAATAGAACACAGATTAAGAAAGCACTTAGACAGAAGAATTCTACGCCACCTGTTCAAGATCCAAATAATAAGAAAATATTTGTTACGTTACCTTACGTAGCCAATATAACAGATAAAATTGGAAGGCTTTTACATAAATATGACATTAAAACTTCATACACTTCCAGTTTGAAAATTCGAAATCTTATTGGTAATGTCAAAGACAGATTTCCTCTACAGTATCCAGGTATATACAAGATTCCTTGTCAATGTGGCAAAGTATATATTGGACAAACCAAGAGGACTGTAGAAACAAGATTGAAAGAGCATTCTCGTCATATAAGATTGAACCATCCAGAAAAATCTGCTGTGGCTGAGCATGCTATTCAAGAATTACATGGCATTGACTTCAATAATACGAAGCTTCTGGCTAAAGAGAACAATTGGTTCAAGAGGCTTATAAGAGAAGCAATTGAGATTAAAAAATCACCGAATAATTTGAATTTGAATACTGGTTATGAACTTAATCGATCATGGCTACCAATCATTTGTTCATAATTTCAAGTTATTTGTATCTACGAATCTACTTGCAAGAGTTACTTCATCACCACCTCCTGAAGATCTGTGGATGGTTCAGTTATGCGCCAAACCAAAAAGAGTAGAGCCAGATTGACCTAGAACCACAAGGAGTTGACAGTTTCCCTATTTAGACCTTCATTATTATCTCCTGAAGACCTGTGGATATTGAATCATCAATTACAGGCAGAGCTCTACGATCCTAGGAGTTAATATATTTTAAACTAATCTAGTTATGATTTGTACTTTTATTTTTATTTTTGTTGTCTTGACAATTTTGTTCATTTATATTTATATTTCTTTTCACTTGAAAAAGGCAGCACTTTGCTGTTGAAACGTTGTGTTTCTAATAAATTACAGAACTTATACCCAATAAAACATATTTATTTAAAAATGAGTTCTGAAAAGTTTTTTCCTTCATGAATAATAGACTTAAGAGTAAAATACAAACGAGTGAAATGAGATTCTCACGAAGAGTAGAAGGGGTTACAAGGATGCTAAAATCAGAAATGAACAAGTAAGAGCTAGTCTACAAATTGAAATTATACAAACCACCATTGAAAAGAAACAAGTTGCATGGTACGGTCACCTAATAAGAATACCGGAAACTCGACAAACCAAACAAGTATGGAACACCAAAATAGTGAAGAGAAAAAACATGAAGACTGGTCAAAACATGGCAGGATATAGTGGACGAAATACTGAGAATGAACAACATCAGCACCCAAGAGGCGAAGAGAAAGGCAAAAAATCGAAACGAATGAAAAGACTTCGTGAATAATATGAACTAAAATTAATATTAATTCTGACACCCGTAAGGGTATTGAAAGATTTGAAATGGAAATAATAATAACCAAACTTGACGACCTTAGTAAACCCATAATAATTGATCTAGTCCCATTTTAGGTGATGATGTTGTGACGAATTCAACTCTCAAAGTTCCGTCACAGCTGCACATCCTGGAGCCTTCCGCTACCGTCCAATATTTGAAGTCCTTCACATCTAGTTTTCACATCTTGCTTACCCTTAAATTTTAAAGAGCCGTAATTCTGTTTAAACACTACACCACCGCTTACCATAACATCACCAGCCATTAGCTCGAATAAATACGAGTAAGGTTATGTTTTGGAGATCTGAAATACAACTCTGTACTGTAAGATCTGTGTTTATGTCATGTACTCGCCGTAAATGTATCTTGAATATAATCAACCGTTGTTCTGTGAAATATTATGTTTCTGATTTTGTTTATCGTGACTCTTGACATAATAAATGAAGATCTGACACCTTATAGTTCTAATCTGATCGACAGATGACTAGACTACCGACGTAGACAAATAATTCAATGTATTATTGTTTTGATGTTTTCAATGTACTGTGAATCAAATGTAACCAATATAAAGATGTATATAGTCAGGAAAAGAAGAAAATATGTTGTAAAGAAATTTGTACTTGTAGAATGACTTCTATTTTTTTGTATCTCTTCTTCACTTTCACAGCGCTATAATGTAATTAATTGAAAGAAACAAGTCAAGTGAGATGTTATCAAACTTTAAGTATGAATAAGGCCTTGCGACTGATCTAAGTTACTTCTTTGGAAGTCTAATCTTCTGAGTAGCCGTCCCAAAGTGTGCTTTTAATTCCGATTCTAAATATCATCTTCAAAGTCTTCATGGCCCAAGTAGAGTCTTGTGCCAAGTCCGTAAGCATAACTTTACGACACGATCTGTGAGTCCGTTTATTTCGTAGAAGGAACTAAGATTCGTTTGCTTTTGCCATTTTGAACTTGCAATTATTTTGCTAGTTACTGTTCTAGCTCAGAGTCATTTTGTTTGGAATAACGTAGCCTCCCCTCTGGAGGAGTTTCTGTTACAGCCTTGAATTGATTTAACGTAGAGCCACCGATGAATAAGTTTCAGTGATTTTGCAGTGTTGGATTGTTACACGTAGCATCACCGCAGGAGAAGTATCTGTTGATTTCGCATCGTTGGATTAACTGAACGTAGCGTTGCCGCTAACGAAATCTTCGTGATTTCGCAGCTTTAGATTGTTTTAACGTAGAATCGCCGTTGAGAAGGTCATTGTTGGCTTGACTACGTTGAGCAAAGTTAAACGTAGAGTCACTACTTGGAAATCAGTTTGGTTTCACAAGTGTTGAAGATAAGTTAATTCACCGTTTGGGAAATCCTTTCACGATTTCAAAATTTCTCACCGTCTGCGACCACCTGGATCCGTACTGAGCTATCCAGCTGTCTGCCTCTGGAAACTGCATAACCGACCGCATTGGCGCCCGAGCACACCGTCGGCAGTCTCGACCAAAGTCAACAACCTCGCCAGCAGCGAGATATCGTTACAGTGTATGTTGATAAAATGAAAATTCCGATTCTTCTATAAGCAATCTATGGTCAAGACCTCTGAGTCAGCCTCGAAACAAATAACATATGTAAATACCAACACCCGAACGAGGGTCGTGGTGATGCCAGCACAGAAATTTGTATATCACAAACCGGACATCGCACAAAAAAGATTCGCTAAGCTTGCAGCTTCAATATCATATCTGCTGACCTCTCCTAGGATTGTGGTAAAGGGTCTAATCCGTTCATCGGGTAACGATGATAACACACGTGCAATATTAAACAGTGGTGAACAATGCGGTGGCGTTTGGAGGCAAGCTCTCAATTAGTACTACGAGGTTGCTTCCTGTCCGGATTTTGATCCCTAATTTGTCCCATCGGATGAATATTTTTAATTTTGTTGATTTTGTAATGTGCCCCACTATTGAAACATTGCTACTAAAGAATCCATTATCTGGCAAAAGCACCCTTTGTAGCAATAAATGGCAGCCATGAAGCGAATCACAGTACAAAATGGTCTGTTATCATTTCATAAAGGTTAATAAATATATTACAGGAAAAGGTAGACAAAGCGGAACAAAAATACGGTGTCATTTCCCGCAGTGTACATTCGAATTCACACAGCAGCGATGACAGCGCCGGATGTGCTGGACGGGGATTATTGAAAATGTATAGCAACCGGAAATTACATGTTCTGTTGCGTATCTACCCCGACACCGCGACACTGTAGATGTAAATCATAAGCTCGCGCTTGGTTCACCTGTATGTGAACGTATGTGTTGATGTGGTTGAGTTGGGATGTATGTCCCGATTATCTTGCTACAAATTTAATATGTATTCATATAGAGCCGTATTCAATCTAGAACTCATAGCATATCTTATTTTTAGCGCATTTTTTGGAAAAAAGCGCTATTATATTCACTTTGGCTGGCTGGCTGGCTGGCTGGCTGGCTGTCTGGCTGGCTGGCTGGCGTGACGCTGAGATCTCAGCAACTATACTATTTGCAGACTTGAAACTGGTACTAAATAAAAGCTGCTGTTTCATAGGTTTGCACAAATTGCTTTAATTCAAGCTCAGTGATTGTGGAAGATCAAATTATTCAATTACTTGTTTCAAGTGAAACAATGGCCATGGATATATATGACATTAGGGATATGGCAACTAAAATTTATTAGGGTAGATAAAAATTTAGTTACAACTTTCGCCGCGGGTGTCACTATTATTATGTACAGTTGTCAAATCTGTCCGGGATTCATTCAATGACTTGTTTGACGCGAATTTGAAGCTTATCAGAATGAATTATTATTATTGGATGAAAATTTGTATACTTCTGGTGTATTTTTTTTATATAGCTTTGATAAAGATCAAATAATCATTTTAAGGTACAGCACTTGACCTCCCGTCAGTCAATAACTAAACAATGAAGATTAAAAGGTATTTTTGAGTTTGTACATGCATAAGTTATGTACCTATCAAATAGTCAACTTGAAACTAGTACTAAATGGAAGCTGCTGTGTCGTAAGTCTGCCCAAATTGCTTGATTTCAAGCTCAGTAATTGTGAGAGATGGTAGTATTAATAGGACTAGGAAACGGAATCGTCACAAAACTGGTATCGCATTGAATAAAAATAAGAATCACGAAAATGGAATAAGACAAAAAAGTAATTAGTCTTCGAGTCCACTCAGCACAATTATAGTAAGTTGGAAATGAGAGCCAACTGCATGAATTAGTTTAAGGCACGTTGATCGGACAGGAATTTCAGTTCTTTGGGATTCAGTCGATTGAATTCTACTGTGCAATGATGAACTGGTTTCCAATGAAGCGTTCATCATAGAGCTGGTACATATTACCTTGCCTACAGGGATCGGGAAGCATCTGAACGGTCATGGGCTCAGCATGCTGAATTACATCGAAGAAAATACTTTATTATTGACTCTGTTACCTCGAGCCCTGGTGAACGCTGAAGCATTCGTTACAAAAGATCCCAGCTGCAAGAATATATGAAAAAACGACCATATTGGTCAACAGATACGCGTGTATGCACTATTGGGTGATACACGGATTAATATAGATGGGAACGGAGCTAATATGCATGAATTAAGAGAATTTCAAATGTATAAGCTGAGCTTTGAAGAAGCCTTCACTGAAAATCAATATAGACTGTATTTATTACACTAATAAACTCATTATTCAGTTATAAACAGCATCGAGAATGTATAATCAACCCAAAAAGTGCAAATACTGCTCTGCAAACATGGGTGCGTGTGTGTGTTGGGTACATACGACAATGTGTGTGCTGCTTTATGTATCGTTATCACTACGACTCTTCTTTCGGCTTCCATGTGTAGGAAGTGGTATATTGCAACGGAAATAGAAAATATACAACTATGATTTGGATAGAGCTCAAACGTTTATATAGTTTTATTCCTTGTTTTTGCAAAGCTGTTTTTATTGTCAAGTAAACGGGTATTCATGTGAGTCAAGTGATATTTTTTGACAAAGCATTCGACAGATTCTATGGACGTTCGATACCAGGCTTAAAACATCATTCACAAATTAACTAGTCTCAATAGAATAAGTAGTGATTTCATAACCAATAGCTGATTCAAAATAATACCAAAAGCATAAAAGTGCTCGCTATCCAAAGGTAAATGATGAATTCCCGAGTAAGCTCCAATTATTGAAATTTCAATAATATATGTGATATTAATATTTTGCTGGAGATGAGGCAGGTGGAAATGAATTCGCAAATTCAAATGAGCAAAGTTCTACCGCAGTCAGCAGCAAAGTTAGTAACAGAATTTCAATTTTTAAGTGTAACGGTTGCTCAGTAATACTTTTAAATGATTTATACATTCATTAACTCTCCTTAAATCATAGAAAAGCTACCGTGCACGTGTGGTCTCGAATTTCTGTTTTATATATTGCGTCCTATTACAGTTTTAAAACTCTAATATGGAATTCGGGAAGATATGCTCAGTTTTTCATATTAGTATGAATTCATAGTTGGAAATTGAATTTCAACTAGTTTAAGCTTTCTTAAAATGTTTGTAGGCAATAATTTTGTCATTTAATTTTATTGGGTCTAATTTGCGTTGAAATTTACAAACTCAGAAAGTCTGAGGTCTAGCGATGTAGGTGAAATTAGTCCACAGTGTGCAAAGTTTAACATGTTATTTAGGACAATTAGCTTCCTAATTACGTTAAGAAAACTGAAACACGATTTCCAACTTTTCAGCCTACGTGGTGAAAACCATCGAAGCGGATGTGCGATTCGCACGCCAACCTGTGCCTACAATCTACGAATATTTTTACTTTTGTTCCAATTGATAAAAAGATTAGAAGTTCCATTAAGTCAGAACTGAGATATATGTTATTCCATTAGAATTGAAGATTTATTATACCTTGGCATAATGACAGATTGAGTGGAAGTAGAGTCTTTGCACCCGCAAAAGTTGAATAATTCATCCAATAATCCATCCACTTTCATTTTCAAATTCTGTATATTCATTTGAAACTTTGACGTTTCGATCCTTTGACCAAGGATCTTCTTCAGAAAACAATGATACAAAAAAAAAACAAGGCAATTACCTAGATACTAAAAATATACAGAATACTAGATGTGATATCGTGGATATCACACCTAAACAAAAACAATAAAATCCTCTGGCATTCACCCAAGGCTTGAGGAGAACCACGTGAAAACTTCAAACAGAGAAAGAAGATTATATTAGCAAGGCTGAAGATTTGCTTGATGATCTAGCATATGAGTAAGTCAACAGGAGCCCTTCAAGTTCGGTCAAGTATCGAACCACTGAACTTCTTAAAGCATCTTCTTTAGGTGAGGATGTTATTGAATATTTAACTCCTAGTGGCTCCCATGTACCTAGATTTCATGGTTCACCTGAGATTCATAAACAAAAGGTCCCTCTCAGACCAATAGTCAATTGCATCAGTTCGCCAACTTATCTATTATCAAAATACCTTGACAGTTCACTGGGACCATTTATTAATAATTCTTCCTCGTATGTTGAAGATGCTAAGCATTTTATTGGAATTATCAATAACGTACGGTTGTGTGATAATAACATCCTTGTTAGTTTTGATGTTTCTTCTTTATTTACGAAAGTTCCACTAAAAGATTACATAGAATTTTTTGAAGAGAAGGCTTTAGAGACTAGTAATCTTAAACCATCCTTATGGCTTCGTTACGTAGATGTTTTTCTTGCCATTTGACCCTATGGTCGTAATAGTTTGAATGATTTCTTAAACCATTTGAATAATATCCATGAAAATATCAAATACACATCAGAAATCGAGAATAATGGCTTTCTACCATTTCTTGATGTGAATTTGAAACAAACCAATGATGATAGACTTTTGCATACTGTGTATAGAAAGCCTACACACACGAATCAATATATTCATGCTGATTCACATTACCATCATCTACAAAATACAGAACAATTAAATGTTTATTCCGAAGGGCTAGTAGTCCAGTCAAGTTGGCCTTAAAAATAGAGGTACTTGCATAAATTCTCAAGAAGCTGAAAATTGACATGAACGTTAGGGATACCATTATAATGAAGTTGTCAAAAGTCCCTATCGATCCCATGTGTGCAAAAAATTTTATACGAGATCAAATTTCGCAAAAATGGGCTTTCTGGGTTTTTGAGCGGAACGGTTGAATGAATGATAAGAATATTTAGACAAAAATTGTAGATCCTTCAATTCTCTACAAAAATAATGGTTCTCACTTCTTTCCTCCTAAGACTCACCATTTCTGAGAAAAAGCCATTCTAGAATTATTTTCTTGATAATATGCATGACTACGCTGCCTACGTACATTTTAGACGTATAATAAAGGTACAACCATTAGTCTGCGTAACTAGTACTCGTACATCAATATTGAATTATAATTCTAAGAATATGAAATGAAAAGAAACTCAATCCCTCATTTTATGTGACCATGCGGCCTTGAGTAAAATCTGTCTGCTGTCCAATTGTCAACGTAGCCGTGTCCGTCTTTTACTTACTTTGAATTACTTGCATAGATAAGTTACGTTTCGTATCTTTTGCCAAGCATACACCTGATAAAAAACGTGTTCAATAAGCTTGTCTTCTTCCAACCTCGGATTCTGCTCATCAACATTTTTATCAAGTATATTAGCAGGTTCAACTGGACCCAGAAGAATCTAGTTGCAAGCTAATTAATGATGTATTGGAATCAATCCACGCTCTACTCCCACCTGCACTAGAAAAGCTCCTTGATACTTTTTTTTTATAGCTACAGAAAGGAGTGTGATTCGAAATGTGGCTGCAAAAATGTAAGATGACTTTGTCCACAAGCATGCACCACTGTCCACTGCACCAGCTGTCAAAGTTAGTCGTGTTCAAATACTTAATCTTCAACAGAAGATAATCCTTATATCATCGATGAAACAACTGTTGTATCGCTATTTGAGCAATTCACGTCAACTCAGGAAGATGAAGAAGAAGTTGAATAAGAACACCTAATATTTTATTGAACTTCAATAAGAAGACCATAGAGTAGGCCTACCGAGCAGACCACATTGAAAAATACGCAGCAAGTACACTACCTCATAGGTGGGGTGGCAACATGTGCATAAATGGAGAATATAACATTGGAATGGCTTTTTCTCTTAAACAGTGGATCTTAGGAATAAAGAGATGAGGACTATTTTGTAGAGAATTGAAAGATCTACAACTTGTATCTGAGCTATTTATATCATAAAACTGATAGTGCCGCTAAAAGATTCAAAAAACCCGTTTTTACGAATTTTGACCTCGCATCGTATTTTTTGCATACACGGGATCGTTGGGGACTTCCACAATTTCATTATAATGGTATCCCCAGTATTCATGTCAATTTTCAGCTTTTTGGGAATTTATGCAAGGGTGAATGTCTATTTTGACTGGACTATAGTGATACTTGTCATCCTGATGAACTGGATAATGAAATTAATAATCTAGAAGTGATTTTTCAGATAAATGGCTTCAGTCATCACTCCATTAGAAAGGCTCTTTGATCTAAGTATACCAATACTACTGTTGATGATACTAGCTTAGTTGAAATTATGTTTCTCTACCTTATGTGAGCAATATCTCAGAAAAGATCGGAAGGATCTTGTCAAGATATAATTTCAAAGTTTCCTTAGCTCCGGTAATGAAGATCAAGCAGTTCATAAGATCTGTAAAGGACGTGATTCCTGTACAATCTTTGGACATTTATAAAATCCCTTGTGCCTGTGGGAAAGTCTACGTTGGACAGACGGGCTGAACTGTGAACACTCGCATTGCTGAACATAGGAGATGCATAAGATTAAACCATCAAAATAAATCTTCTGTAGCTGATCATGCCATCGAGTTTTTGCATGACATCAAGTTTGAAGTTGCAAGATGCTCATCGATTCATGGTAGATTGGTCCGAGAAGCAATTGAGATACTTAAACATCCAAATAACTTTAACCATACTGATGGTTTTGAATTATCGAATGTCTGGCTTTCTGTAATCTATAACACACACACACACATATATATATATATATATATATATATATATATATATATATATATATATATATATATATATATATATATATATATATATATATATATATATATATATATATATATATATATATATATATATATATATATATGGGATATGGAGTGTGAAATTGTTGGATATTGGAAAATATACTTTGAATCAATATCATTTAATGTCAAAACAGAATAATTATTACAAAAAATCAATCATCTCAAAACAAAACTTAGAAAAACGTCAGCCTATTCATCGCCTCATTTTTTTCACTCCTCCCTTTTGATCAGCGTTGGCGTCGAGTTTCAGAGGGGAAGAGCATGGGTTATTCGTGGATCCTACATCTCGGCCTTTCCTGACACTGGATTCGGCTTCGGATCCATCATCGTCGGACTGGGTTTCGGCTGTCTTGGTACCAATCCAAGGCTTAATGAAATCTGAAACAGAGCTAGTTTTTTTAGGACCCTCCCCATGCCCAATTCTTCAATATCATATCGGTCGTGTTGCTTCACTGCTGTAATCTTGTAGGGACCCAAGAATTTTGTCTTTATCTTGCTCATATTCGCAAATTGGGTTCTTCTGACTGCTACGAGATCTCCTAGCTTATATTTTTGAGCTTTCTTCCTTTTTCTATTGTAATTTCTCCTGTTTTCTTCTTGAACCTTTTGTATCTGTAGTTTAGCTTCGGTTCTTAACTTTTCTCTCTCTTCAGTAAATGATTTCACATATTCTGTTTCTATGAGTTCTCTTACTTTTATATCTTTGGGCTCTCCGCATATAAACTCCAAAGAAAAGTTCAAAAGGTGAGGTATTGATGGATCGCTGATATGTTTTGTTTATTGCAACTTGTACACGATCTACATGTTTATACCAATCTTCTTCTTTTCCTAAAGAAAGCTTCGTTAACACTGGTATTATCACTCGGTTGATCCTTTCGACCTGTCCATTGGCCCTCGCAACTCCGGTGGTGATATGGATCAAATCTATTTTATCGGCATGGCAATAGTCTTTGAACTGATTGGATGTAAATGCTGTCCCACGATCTGTAATGATCCTTTTAGGATTGCCAAACACTGTTTTCTGTAGCTCGAGCTTACTAATCACTTCATCTGTAGTCAATGTTTTAGTAGGATAAATCCATACAAACTTTGTAAACCCATCAACAACAACGAACAAATATTTATAGCCTTTCTTTGTTGCAGGTAGGGGTCCTAGATGGTCTACAGGGTATGTCTGTAACGGCATATCTTCTTTATTTATCGGATGTAGCGTACCTTCTTTTCCAGCTTTTCGTTCGGCTAAAATACAAGGTACATAATTTTGTATGCATTGCTGTATTTTTTGACGTAGCTTCGGAATCCAAAATCCTTTTAAAATTATGTCTTCGGTTTTTCTTACTGAAAAATGGCCATTCTCTTCATGAGTCGTCTTGATTATGAAATCTTCCATCTTGCTCGGGATAACTAGCAAATTATTTCCTTCTAATGATTTATATAAGAGTCCCTTTTCTTCAAAGTAGTCATCATGGGAATAACCTTCTTGTAACAGTTTAGCAATAGTCTTCAAATAGTCATCTGTCTCTTGAGCGATTCTAATTCTTTCTAGCAAGTCATTCTTCACAACGATCATGACAGCATTCCTTGATAAAGCATCCGAATGTTTCATGCGATCTCCGGAACGATGCTCGATGACGTAATTGTACTCTTCAAGCAGTAGGGCCCATCTGGCAACTCTAGTAGTAAGTTCTTTCTTCTTCATTGTCAAAGTGAAGGCAGAACAGTCCGTCACAATTTTGAATTTAATGCCCAACAGGTAGATGCGAAATTTTTTTAAAGCGTTGATAATTGCTAGAACTTCCAGTTCGTAGCTACAGTAGTTCTGCTTCGCAGGGGTAGTTTTCTTACTTGCATAATAGATTGGATGCAATTTTCCGTCATCTTCACTTCTTTGTAACAGAATAGCACCATATCCATATTTACAGGCATCCGTGTGTAGCTCTGTGTCTGCGTCAGGTGAGTATAGTCCCAACACAGGTCGTTCCGCTAAATGCTGCTTCAATTGGTCGAAGGCAATCTGCTGTTCTTCTTTCCAGATAAAGTTTACGTCTTTTTTTAACAAATCACTAAGTGGTTTGGCGATAAGGGCATAATTTTTGATAAATTTCCTAAAATAACCGGTGAGCCCTAAAAAACTTTGAATCTGCTTCGTGCTTATTGGTTTAGGATATTTTATGACGGCATCATTTTTTCCTTTTGCTGGTTTTATTTTATTATCTTCTATTTGGTGACCGAGATACTCAATGCATCTTGTTAAAAACTGACATTTTTTCCACTGAATTTCCAGTCCATATTCTTCTGCAGTTTTCAATACAGCTTTTAATCTTTCTAAGCCTTCTTCTTCGTCACGTGCTATCACTATGATATCATCCATGTACGTCAATGCTATACCACTTCGAATATGCGATTTGAAAACCTCGTTGATAAATTTTTGAAAAATTGCTGGTGAGTTGCATAGCCCAAATGGAGTTCTAGTAAATTCATATTGAGCTGATGGTGTTATGAAAGAAGTGTATTTGCGACTTCCTTCCTCCAATGGTACGTGAAAGAAACCGTTCTTCAAATCTAAGGTGCTGAAAATTCGTGCATCTCTGAGACTATCAAGTTGATCCTCTATCAAGGGAAGAGGATAATGATCTTTGATTATTTGCTGGTTCACCTTGCGATAATCTTGACAAATTCGAATAGAACCATCTTTCTTTTTCACTAGGACAATCGGACTGGCAAATTCGGATATACTCGGCCGTATGATACCTTCTTTGAGCAATAGCTCCATTTGCTTGTCGACTTCTTGCTTCTCAATTTGTGATAATCGCCTTGGA
Source organism: Dromius quadrimaculatus (assembly GCA_963989225.1). Taxonomy (NCBI): domain Eukaryota; kingdom Metazoa; phylum Arthropoda; class Insecta; order Coleoptera; family Carabidae; genus Dromius; species Dromius quadrimaculatus. The sequence continues at coordinate 20,382,838 of OZ022335.1, forward strand.
CGCTGATATATGGGTGTCTCATCTTTCAGAATAATTTTTGCTTGCAAAGGTGTTGTTTTAATCTTGTTCTTCTTTGGATCATATTCTTCTCGAATTTTCTGAATTTGTCTCGCAATCTCATGATCCTTAATATGACGTATATCTAGTTCATTGTTTTGATATTCATTGACTGGAAATATGTGTTGCAGCTCTTCATTCGATTCGATACTGCATTACTCTTTGCTTTCTAGTTCTTTCTTCATTATTTTTATATCAGCTCCACTAATTGTAGAAACAGCATCTTTCAATAATTCGTAGCCAATAATTAAATCAACATTCATTGCATAATTAGGAACAACATGAATTTTAGTGGTAAATTCACTATCATCAACTTTTATTTTGGTTGTAAAGCTGCCAAGCGTTTTGATTTGATGCGCTCCAAGACCAGATAATGGTATAATTTTATTAGTTAGTGCTGGGGTTCGTATTTTAATGTAATCATTCAGTCTTATCAGATTTACATCACTCCCCGTATCAACTAATGCTACTAAAGTCATATCTCCTATCATAACCTGCTTTTTAGATGCCTTCTTCAAATCAGTTTTCATCGGCAACACTTCTTTTCGATTCGAGTCTCTTCTGATTCTCTCGGTTTTACGTTCTGGACATTCCATAGACTTATGACCGAAATTGTTGCAGGAAAAGCACTTGACACTCTTTCCTCTGTCCTTGCATTCAGATGATTTATGGCCGGATTTTCCGCAATTGTAACATCTAATTACGATTTTGGCATGTCGTTTAAACCCTTGGCTATCACTTCGATTTGATTGACTGCGTAACTGTGAATCTCTTCTTTGCCTCTCATGTGACATGGTATCTTCGAATTGTTTTATTTTCTTCAGCAGTTCTTGGGGCTGATCATAGCTCATTAATGATAAAAACTTGGTCAACTCAGTGTCACCAATCCCTGTAACAATATATTTTATCATGGCTTGATTACTCACGTTTCCCTTCTTCGCTATAGCCACAACGTCGTAAAAGTATTCTTCGTCGGACTCGTTCTTTTTCTTCTTTCTATTCATCAATTCAATGTGAATGTCAGCTTCATCTCGACTAGACGGAAAACACTTCAATATCTCTGTTCTGAAAACCGTCCATTCCATTAAATCTTCAGATGCGCCATCAAACCACATTCTTGCTGCTCCTTTAAGCTTGGAAACTGCATGGAACAGGATTGTAGAATCATCCCATCTGTAGCCTTTTGACACTGCCTCAACCTTATTAATCCATTGAACAGCTGTTAAAAATGGTGTTTTTGATGGATTAAATTCAGGTAACATGTCAACAACGTCTTTTGGTCGCAATTCTTTCCTTGAAACTACCAATGGATCTACAGTGTTACTCAATGCAGCCCTTTCTCTTTCCAGCAACTGTCTTTCACGTTGAAGGAGTTCTCGCTCCCATTTAATCAAATCAATCGTCAGTGAATTCTCATTTTCACTTAATTTAACTACGTCAGCTAACTCTTCATCATTCTGCTCTAATTCTACGTTGGAATCCATGTTCGGCGTTGTTTTTTCCATTGTAGTCGTCTTCGTTCTTATGTTCTGCAGGCGTCTTTTTCGGCGGCATAACTTCTTACTTATAAATATTTCGTCTTCTTCAAGGATATTCGACTTTCTCTTTGTACTTTTTCTTTCTCAACTATTTCGTCTTGTTTTCGTTCTTAATTCATTCGTAGTCACACATTCAAATTCACGATGTTTATTTACTCACAACCAATACCACACCTCAGATTGTTGCTTCATATCCCGGACGAGCCCCCAAATTGTGGGATATGGAGTGTGAACTTGTTAAATATTGGAAAATATACTTTGAATCAATATCATTTAATGTCAAAACAGAACAATTATTACAAAAAATCAATCATCTCAAAACAAAACTTAAAAAAACGTCAGCCTATTCATCGCCTCCTTTTTTTCACTCCTCCCTTTTGATCAGCGTTGGCGTCGAGTTTCAGAGGGGAAAAGCATGGGTTATTCGTGGATCCTACATATATATAAAAAAATATATATATATATATATATATATATATATATATATATATATATATATATATATATATATATATATATATATATATATATATATATATATATATATATATAGTCATTTCCTCTTCTACCCTTGGGGTGTAGAGGTTCCAATTATATTTCATCCGTGTTTATTTCCACTGTTTCTTGTCTCTTGCTGCTGCATGCGCCGTTCTTGCCGTCATGTTTCTTTTTGATAATATTTTGTTTATTTCGCCGTCCCATGTTCTACGTGGTCTGCCCTGATTCCTTTTACCTATTGTCCTTGCTTTCCAGATTTCTTTAACCTGTCTGTTATTTGGTAACCTTATTAAATGGCCAAGCCATTGTAGTTGTTTGCTCTCTATATACTGTAGGGTTAATCTTATTTCAAGCTTTTTTCTTATAACTTGATTTCTTATCCTATCAAATTTTGTCACCCCTTCTATGCTTCTCAGACATTTCATTTCGATCATCTGGATCTTGCTTTTTTGTTTTTGGTTTAAAATCCACGATTCGCTTCCGTGTATAAGGATCGGTTTTATATGTCGTTATTTTTGTCCGTTTACTTACATTTTTGTGTCCAAAGATTGCTGTTCTTAGCATATGATAAGTATTTGATGCTGCCTGCACCTTGCGATTTATTTCTTCTTTATAACCTCCCTTACATTCTAATATACTACCAAGGTACTTGTAACTTTCAACTTGTTCTATTTTAGAGTCGTCTAATTTCATCTGCAATTCTTTATTCTCCTTCGTTACTGCCATCACTTTCGTCTTACTTGTATTAATTTTCATATTTGCCTTCGCTAATTCTTCTTTCCAGATATTCATATTTTCTTGTAGATGTACTTTATTTCTACCAAATATCGCCATATCATCAGCAAACAGGCATTCCGATATTTTAATATTTTTGAGATTTAAATTACCCACTGACGTTTTCTTAATTTTTGTATTTACTGTTTTAGCTATCTTGTCCATATAAATCACAAAAAAAAGAGGGCTCAGATTTCCTCCTTGTTTCAAACCTTGTGTCGTTATAAATTCTTCTGACATACAATTTCCAGTCCTTATATAATTCCTGCTGTTTTTGTACATATTTTTAATTGCTTGTAATAGTGTATTTCCTATATTTCTTCTAGCTAATACTTCCCATAGCAGTTCTCTATTGACTTTGTCGAAGGCCTTCTCCAGATCGACGAAACATATGTAAAGTTCTTTGTTGAATTCTAAGGTTCTTTCAATCAACTGTCTGATACTGAAAATATGGTCCTGAGTACTAAATCCTCTTCTGAATCCACTTTGTGTTCCAATGATTTCCCCTTCTGTTTTAGATTTTGATTTGTTTTCCAGAATTGTTTCATACACTTTTGCAGTAGTGCAGAGTAATGAAATTCCTCTGTAGTTTTCGCACATCCTATAATCACCTTTTTTGTACAGTGGTATAATTACAGTTTTTTCCCAATCTTTTGGTAATAGTCCTGCTTTCCATATTTTATTGAAGAGACTGTGTAGCATTTTGATGCCCGAAGATCCTATGAATTCAATTTGTTCCGGTTTTAGATCATCGTAGCCCGCCGCTTTTCCAATTTTTAATTTCTTTATAGCCTCCATTGTTTCATCAATTGTGATCATCTCCTTATCATTTTTTTCTTGGTTGTATGATTGACATTGACACGCTCTATCATTTCGGACCTCCAAAAGTTCCTCGAAATGTTCTTTCCATCTTTCAATGATATCTTTATCGTCAACAAGAATTTTTCCATTTATGTCTTTAATTTGTTTCAGTGGTACTTCTTTCTGTTTCCGCAGATTTTTTGTTACTTTGTAGAATAGTTTTTTATTTTGTTTGTAATCATTTTCTATTTGTACACCAAATTCTTCCCATTCCTCTTTCTTTGCTGTTTGTACATGTTCTTTGACTTTTTTTCTTTGTTGTTTGTATTTATCATAGCTATCTTGATTTGCATTATTCAAATAATGTTTCCGCGTTCTTTTCTTTTCTATAATTTCTTCTTTAATATTTTCATTCCACCACTGTGTTGCTTTTTTGGCTCCGTTTACTGCACTAGTGCCACAAGTCTCTATTGCCGCTTCGTTTGCTATTCTTTTGAAGTTTTTCCATATTATCTCTATTTCTAGATTGGTATAGTTTCCAAACTTCAGTATTTTGTCTTCTACCTTTAGTTGGTATTCTTCCTTGTATTTATCGTCTCTCAATTTGTATACTTTTATGGTTTCTTTTGCTTTTCTATTCCTTTCGTGTTTATCGTTCTCTTTATTCTTGGCAGCTTCAACTTTTGCTTTCAGCAAGTAATGGTCACTTCCTATTTCGTGGTTTTGTTCAACTCGTACATCGATAATTTTGTGCCTATAGTTCTAATTAACAAGCACGTAATCAATGATTGATTTCTCATTTCTACTTTTAACTTCTCTTGTGTACTTATGACAGTCCCTGTCCACATATATAACGAACTCTATTTTGGTTGGTGTAATTCTGTGTATATTTTTGATTATAAAGTACACTGAAGTCTATTCGACACTGCAGTTGTGAGCCAAACCAACAGCAAAGAGTAGCGCTACGCTGTCTTGTTGAAATGTCGTGTATTTTGTGATTTAGGATGTGTGCGGAGCTGTACCAAGTAGGACATATTCCTCTGTTTGAGGTTTTTGCGTTTTTTTTCTCAAACCTTGGGTGAATGCCAGAGGATTTTATTCTTCTTGTTAAGGTATGATATCCATGTTATCACATTTAGTATTCTGTATATCTTTGGTATTTAGTTACTTACCTTGTTTCATTTTGTATCATTGTTTTCTGAAGAAGATCCTTGGTCAAAGAATCGAAACGTCAAAGTTTCAAATAAATATATAGAGTCTGGAATCAGAAGTCGTTTTCATTGAATAACTTATTTCTTCACTACATAAATTAATACATCACACTGGTCGACAATTTACGACTTTATAAAATCTTCCTAAAATATTGATGTCAATTTCAATGTATTCTGATGTGGTATCATACTGAATCTTCCATGGCAGCTCTAGTTTTTGAGATATTAGAATTATTCACATTCATTGACATTTAGGAAGCAGATTTTTCTCCCTGTTTTACCTAGCACATCTGTTAATTTAGTAGTGAATATCACAATGACTACGGCGAGGAGACTTTGTACGAACGATCCAGATAGTTTTTGTTTCATTTGTGGTGGATATACCTTAATACAGTATCATAAAGACATTACCATCAAATAAAGCCTCTGGATTCCAATAATGCGACCATCGAGAGAGTCACTAGTTATTGATTATCAAAATGTGATTAATCCTCATTTGGTGAATCAAGATCAAGTTATATTACCACCGCTTCATAATAAACTCGGCATTAGGAAACAATTTATTAAGGTCCTTAACAAAGATGGTGAATGTTCTGTTTACCTATCAAACCTCCTGAGCTAAGTGCAGGAAAATTTAAAGTAGGTATTCTCGATGGTCGACAAGTTAAACTGTTGATCAGAATTCCAAAATTTTGTTAAGCACATATGAGCTCGAAAAGAGAACATGGAAATAATTCGTTTTCAAAATCCAAAAAGTCTGAAAACTATTTACATTGGTACAGGACATGTTGTCAAATTTGAGAGATTTTGGGTGTAACAAGAACATTGAAGTTCATCATTTACATTATCATTTTGATCGATTCCCTAAAACTCTTGGAAATTTTAGTGAGAAACAAGATGAAAGATTTCATCAAGATACGAGTTATGGAAGAACGGTACCAAGGATGATGGTACACTCATTTGATGACATATTATTGCTGGAATCTTTGTCAGGACCTTGAGCAAGCTCTTTATTCCAGAAAGTCCTATTAAAGACAATATTGAACGGATTCAAATCAATTTAGGTGTATGAAAGTATACATTTTCGTAAGAATTTATAACCTGCGTGTAACTCAAAATGCTAGAAAAAAACTAGTGCTAGTCTCAAAATCAGCACCCTCAATTTAACCAAAAACGATCAACAGAATTCTGAAGAATCATTCTATGTTGACCAGTGAATCATTGATTATACATTATACAAATTCAAAACACCACCAGCATCCATTCGATTTGATATATTCACTGAGTGTCTGAACACTTCAAACATATATATTGCAAGTTGATTTCGCTTGAATTAATTGAATAAAAATTGTCGTCGACCATCTTTCCTTGGATTCTTCACGCAGTTAAAGCCATATCTTCCTTCTTGGGAATCCCGAGTAAACAAAAATTATATCCTGCCTTTCTATGCTTTCTTTTTCCCTTATTTATAATAAAGAGGCTGAATTAATATCAATATAGATAATACATGTTCCATATGTTGATTTTTACTATTCTTTTATGGCGAAAAAATCAGCTTGAAGTACAGGAGAGGTACTTCTTATTACAAACTCACGTGTTTCATAGTATCGAATATTAGAAATGCGTTTCAATTTCATATCACGCGAGGCCATTACGCTGATTGTTAGCTTTGGTTCTTGTCGAGCCATTTCGACTTCAATTGCGAAAAATCAGGAACATTACTGTATCCATTACAAAATAATCATAATTCTGCTATTCTTTCGAATCAGTAAATAATGAATATTTGATGGGGCAGAAATGTCTGACCTGCAATTTCTGTTACAAATAATTCTACATTAAATCATAATTACTTTTTTATTACTGTTTGAATATAGGTTCCTAGAGGACAAAAAACGTTATTTCAGACAATTTGGGAGAAATTATTCGATATTCATATAGATTATAACTGAACTCAGAGCCCATGATAAAATTGATAAAATGGAATGGTAATAAAAATTTATCAAATCCATCAGCAACAATTCAAAGTAACAAGTGATTTGAAAATAATTGTTTTTCATTAAAATGATGATACTGCGTTGAATAATTGAAAACTAGATTAAATTCCTGATTAAAATGCGGAAAATAGAAACTTGTGGGATGAACAATCCCAAATAATTATATAATTCCAATTAACTTTTCCAATAATTTGGAATTGGTATCATACATTTACAAAGTCCAAAATTTTTTGAATAGACGTTGATATTTGCATCTAACCGTTGTGTGAAGTGAAGTCTTCATTTATATCATATCCATATTTTGTTGGTGTACACGGTACATATAATTATAATTATATACAGCAAGTGATAAAAAATTTCGCGTACTCTCTAATCGTATTATTGTCTGTATGGTAGCTCATTTAATGCTTCTGACTGTTGTATTTACACGTGTATGTACGCACGTTGTGATTCAGTATATGTTTTTCATAATTTCGAGTTGAAATCTTTGTGCAACATACACAAAAAACAAAATTGAAAAGGAAATTATGGAACACTAATGATATTATATTTTGTATACCGTTTCTTTGTGCGTTCGTCATTAATATCAATGAGCATATTCAACAGTATTTCTGATAAATCCTCATTACTTTTTAATGGCATCCATTTGGTAAGAATCTTATGGCTACAATATAAGAAAGAGAGGCGAAATGCATGGGTTCCAAATGAATGACTAAGGGTAACACTGGCCTGTTCCTACAAACGCACGAGTGAAGTGAAGCTGTTACGTTCCAATTTCGTTCCCTGTTTCCAATATTCCATTTTGTACTTCCTCAATATCCGATTCATATTTTCCTTCTACAATTAAACGTGAACAATTAAAAAGATTTAATTCAAGCTTATCTATACTCACCAAACATAAACGCAGCAGCCCTCTGCTGTCGATGCACCTAGGCCAAGGTTATCTGACGTATGTCTGAAGTCAGCATTTTAGTTGATTTTTTTGCCTTTGTAGTCCGTAGTTGACAGCATATGTATTCAAATATTTACAGATCAAAATTACATCAAAATAATACTCAATTAAACACATTCACACAGTAAAATATATAAAAATAAAATCCTGTGATATACAAAATAAAGTTAATCGAAATCGCCTTGCGAGATTAATGTTAATTGACGTTTTGCTTCAGGTCGCGTAGTGTTTCGAGAAATTAAAAACGCGAACAAGCAGCCCATTTTGGGGATTTTCAGAGACTTTTCATACCTCGTGTTCGGGTTCGTTCTTTTCCGCTACGAACATCTGTGGCGAGTTTACGACCTCGTAGAGCATCCAATCCTACGAATGTCACATCCTGCTGTCCTGAAGACCACCCACAGTACCCTAACCACTCACCAGTCGTTGAACCGACGCGACGCCTCCACGACGTCGTTCGACATCATCTTCACCGTTCCGGACATCAGTGGTCAGCTAAGTGAAACGTACGTTTTTTTTCCGCGCACTTGGGCTTTTGATGGTGTACTAGTTGAGCCAGAGAAACAGTTATTATCTCAATTCTTATTGGGACTTTTTTTTTTTCATATATTAATTGTGTAACGCGGGTTGGAGGTAGCGTAGGTTGTTGAGCTCTGGTTTGTTGACGCGCTATACGTCCGATTTGTGAGGCTAGGTCGATCTAGTTGGTCATTTATAATTGGTGCAGGCGTATAGGGCGTCGAATTATTGTTGAGTTTTTCCTCTGTGAGGGCGTGCTACTATCCAAGACGCGTAGTTTTTGATTTTGTTCATTTGCTTGTGCAATTCGTTGAAGCTTCACTTCCCTTTTTCTTATTCAATTGAAGAGTCACAATTTATTATCAGTTTTTTTGTTGTGATATCATTAACTTCAATAATTTTAGCCTCAGTTTTTTATGTTTGTTATTCACAATTTTTTTTCCGCATTGAGGTCATTTCATTAAATTCAATCATTTGTTCTATTTTTCGCTTAGTAGAGAGCCCTACCAATTTTATTTCCAGCCTTAGCTACCACAGGCCCCGTTTGAGGATAGATATATATTTTTTGCATGGTAAGTGTTGTCCTACCAGGTCGATCACTTGGTGGGTCCACCGTCAAAACCAACACCTTATTTTCCATTTCCCAGGCACTCTCATGGTTGTGTGCTCTGTGGACTGGCTAATAGTTACGTGGCGCCCCGGGTAATGCTGGTACTTAATTGAGAGCCTTAAAACTCTCACGACTACCCTAAGTAAGAGTCGATTCACGTCAAAAACTCAGTTATCACATTTTAGCGGAGTAGAACTGCTACCCCAAGTTTTGAACGTTACAAAGTGCCTGAGTTTAAGAAAAACTACTTCGGGGAGGTACGTGCAGGGAAATGTATCAGAGTTGCTGCATTTATCTGTAACTAACAACCTGCTTGCAGAATTATTAATCACTTGTTGTCCGAGTATTACAAAGTCATCGAACCGCCATCCTGGTGATCCTACCTCAGAACGATGCAGCATTCTTTTTTTGATTGTTGATTCTGCCTCATAGTGCTACAACTTCCTCCGACGATGTCAGTAACGTTGCGACGCATCGTAAACCCCGATTTCGTGCGCTGCTTTAAAGCCTTGTATAATTTTTTGATTTCTTCATTGATGTGTGTAGCTATTTCTCATTTATTTGTGTGTTAATAAATTTGTTTGTCTCCTCCGCACGTTTTTGTTTCAATTACAGCAACAATCCTTCTTCTTCCCTATAGCTATCCAACATCAACGCCAAAGAGTTGCTCCGTTATTGGCGACTGAGCATTCTATCCGTGCGCAATTCCAGCAAGACGCTAATGCGTTACACAGTCCACAAGTTGTGACGAAAGTGAGTACATAAGTTTCAGCTCATACAAAATAGAACCTATTTATATATATATATATATATATATATATATATATATATATATATATATATATATATATATATATATATATATATATATATATATAGTCTAACGGTGAAAGGATTTTAGTCTTTATTCTTTATTCGTGCACAAACTTTGCCCACTGTTTCCTGTTTTTTGCAGTCTGCTTGGCTTCGCGTAGTGTGCTTTCCCTCTTCTTCAGGAGTTTCTCCATGTTGTTATCCCAGTTCTTTCTTGGTCTCCCTAGGCTTCTCTTTGGTATATTCCTTGATGTCCAAGTCCTCTTTACAGGTCTATTCTTCTCCATCCTGATCAGGTGTCCCCACTAGCTCAGTTATCTTTGCTCAATAAATTATACTATAAGTATCACTGAAAGTTCTGATCTTATGTTTTGATTTCTTATTCTGTCCATTCTCGTTACTCCTTTGACCCTTCTTAAATATTTCATTTCTAATGTCTGGATTTTACTTTTGGTTCTTCTCGGTATAACCCATTACTCACAACCATATGTTAAAACTGATCTAAATATTGTATTGTTAACTGTTAATTTTGTCTTCATGCTAATTTCTTTCTCACTTATGAAGCTGTTATTCATGCTGTGAAATAATTTCACTGTTTTATCTAGTCTTTTGTTAATGTCTTCGTCCTGTTTTCCATCTTTTGTTTTGTTACTCCTAAATATTCGAGTTTCTCTACTTGCTCTATGTTTTTATTATTTAATTTAATAGATTTTTCTTCATTACCCATTATCATCACTTTTGTTTTCTTCATATTTATTGACATTCCGTGCATATTCAGTTCATTATTCCATATATTCAAATTTCTTTGCAGTTGTGTTTCGTTTCTTGCGAGTATTACAACATCGTCCACAAACGCTCATTCTCCAATTTCGATACGTTGCATATTTCTGTGGTCTACTAATAGCTTCGTTGTTTCTTGCTAGCATTCTTTTATAATATTGTCCATGAATACTGTGAACAGAACCGGACTCATAGCTCCGCCTTGGCGAAAGCCAATTTTCGTTTCAAATATTTCTGATTTTCGGTTTCTTCTAACAATATAGTTCAAATTCTTCCTATATAAACTTTTGATAGCACTCACTAATTTCTCATTCACACCTCTTTGTTAAACTGTTCCAGATTCTTTGTCTTCCCTCTGTCGAATGCTTATTCTAGATCTATGAAGGCCATGCACGCTTTACTTTTAGTCAATAAGGTTTTCTGGACTATTTATTTTGTGGTAATAATATGATTTTGTACACTTCTTCCTTTCCTGAATCTGCTTTGAGCTTCTTCTAGGGATGGTTCTATTATTACTCTCAGTATTTTCACAGAACTCTGTCTTATAATTTTAGTACTGTACTTAATAGTGAAATCCCTCTATAATTGTTACATTCACGGATATCTCTTTTTTTATATATCGGTAAGATAACTGCTATTTCCCAGTCTTTTGGTATAGTATCTTCCTCCCATACTTGATTGAATATTTTCAATAGCAGCATATCACCTTCATCACTCATGTATTTTAGCATTTCTGTAGTTACTCTGTCATGGCCAGGCGATTTTCCACATTTTTGCATCTGAATGGCTTCTTTTACTTCTTCAATACTTATTTCTTCTGTAAATGTTGCAGTCAGTTCACCTCTTGTTTGCAGTTCTATGTTTTTCTCTTCGACTGTTGTATCTAATAACTCTGCGAAGTACTTTTTCCATCGTTCCATTACTTGGTCTTCTTCTGTTATCAGGGATCCCGTTTTGTCTTTTACTAGAAAATTGTCTGTTGTTTTTCCCTTTCTTGAAGTTTTCATTGCTTTGTAAAATAGTTTCTGATTTGCTTTCCTATTTTCTTCCATTTGATTTCGGAATGTGATCCAGCTTTTCTCCTTCTCTATTTCTATTGGACTTTCAACTTTTTTGCGCTGCTCTTTGTAAATGTTGTACTTTTCTTGAGTTCTGTTGCTAAGATACTTCATCTAGGTTCTCTTTTTGCATTTTATTCCTTTTTTCATTTCTTGGTTCCACCATTGTGTTTGTTTTTTATTAGTTTTTACATTGAAAGTTACGCAAACTCCCCTTGCCACGTTTGTTAGAATTGTTTTGAGCGTTTACCAATTTTGCTCAATATCAGTTTCACTATTCATTGTGAGTTCTTTTATTTGCTTTGTTACCTCTTTTTCATACATTGTTGCTGCTTCCTGCGATTTTAGTTTGTAGGTGCTTACCGTTTTGAAGAACTTGTCAGTAAAATACATTTTCTGAATGAGCTCTCTCTGTATGCCTTCTGGATGTTCAATAAAAATTCATTAAAATTTTGTCTTGATCTCAATGTTCGACATTTGTTGTAATAATAAATGTTTTTTGACTTTAACCAAACCTGGACATGTCAATCATTTATTTGTATTCTGGCATTGTATTGAGATCTGACGTAATTCTATTTCTGCATATTTTCTGAGTTAAGTTGAATTTGTTTCTGAGATTATCAATCAGGCATATTCCAAACCATTAAGCAAAATAATGAAAAAGTGCAAGACAGGAAATCTAAAGGTGGCTAGAATCAAACTCTGCTATGTGCCCAGAAAATACCAACATGATTCATTGTGACATTTCTAATTAGGAGCCAATATCAATTTGCTGCTTTAGACCATTGACTGACATATGTTGTAGTTCGTGTGTGCTTCAGCCGGATCCAAATCTTGGCTTTGGTAGGCTAATTCCTCAGTTACTTTGCGTTATTGACTTGGGTTGCGTGTGACGTGCACTGCACCACAGACATCGACGTTCATCGCCGATGAGGGATCATTAACGGGGCTCAGAAGAGCCATGAGAGCATGCAATGTTTACTCAGTGGCCCATCCTACCTTTCACCGCCCTATATGAGAAAATTCTCTGGTATAATAAACAGAATAATGATAATGATATCGTGAATATTAAATCAAGCATAGTTCTGCGACTCTAACTTACTTCTGAGAGCATCAAAGGTGGAGTGCATATTTTGTATTTGGAGATCCAAAAAGTCTCTTATTCAATGTCAAAAGAATTGTTTCCCATTAGTACTCTCCCTTCAAAAACTGATTTCGATTAATTCTTAGTTAATATATGGCATGAGTAACCCAGGGTTGCTTGTCCTTTCCGTGTCTAGAAGAAACTAAATTTCGTGCCTAATGTTAGTATAATTACTTCCGAATTAATAGACACAAGCAATTGATTGTTTCGAAATAAAACTAGATTTGCGGGATCGTGGTATTGGGAACGACGCCAAATTCCATAGTTTGAAGGTTAATGGTGCGATTGTATGTTCTAAATGAGTTGATTGTTTGTTTGTCGAATTGTTTTGTTTCTGGAATTATTTACTTTTGTGTTGGAAACATAGCCAGTAAATTGTAAAGTTAACTGAGTTTTTCCAACGATAATAGATAAGAGGAAAAGTGGAGAGAAGCAATATAAATAGTCTAAAAGCAAGATTTAGGAAGATTTATTTTTTAACAAATCAAAACAACATTCATCAGAACACATTTTAAGGAAAAACTTGCTCTTATCTACTTAAAACTCAAATCCCAAATTTTCAATTATTTCAAACAAAATCAGTAACTTGTTTATGTTTATAAACTAGAAACCAATAATAAACCGGTATAAAATGGATTCCAGGTACTGTATCACAGTAGGAAAAAAGTCTTTCGTTTATTTGGAGTTTTCATTATAACAAGTGGAGCGTAATTTCCTCTGAAACTTCATTAAAATGTAATTCTTTCAACATATTTGAATTACTTTCTGTCTTATACTTTGTCCTCATCATTAGAGTACAATTTCCACATCACTTTTTGACACTCGCTCAAACGGAACCTCTGTAATCATTACATAATTGATGAATTTATTAGCCGGGGCAAGAAGTGTGAGAAGCACGAAAATTAATGTGATGAATACAGAATTCAAGTCGTATAAACTTTGAAGTACAAAGAGTAATTTAGAAAAATTCAATTCGGCTTCAAAATTATAACTTTCCAAATAGAAACATTGGAGAGCACGACTTAATGACGTGGTTACTATAACAAGATATGAGTAATACTGTATTGGAATATTTTAGAACTACCAGTGAAAAATGTATGATAATACCTGACAGTAGCGGGTGACTAACAGTAAATGACAATCCAGACATTAGGCAAAGATATAAAGGCAAAAAACCTATTTGAATATCTTTGAATTCATGCATTTTTAGTTATTAAAGTTCATATTTATATTTCGAGCTATATATTGTTTCTAGACACGAACACTATAATCAGTAATAGCGTTTTTAGTATTTTTAGATTGGATTTTCTACGTTATAAACGCATAAAAATAGAATTGAGGGAATATTTATTGTGGGGGGAATACAGAGGTTGTTGATGTAAGTGGCCGATTATTCTAAAAATTCATTTTAGAAAAAGTGAATGGCATCCTTCACTTACTATACCGCTGATATACAATCAAAGAAATTATTGCAAAAGAAATCAGTACACAGTCGATATAACTTCGCAAATGTTTTGTACGTTTTCGTTTGCATTATACTACGAGTGCTTTATTGAGTCGAATTCGAAGTTAAGTAATGTCTCATTAACTCAAGATATGAACTCTTCAAGTAGTTATTTCAGAGTGTTTTTCATAGTTTGAATCTGAGTGTTAGATTCCAAGTGTTTTGAATGAAGCTACCGTTCATCATCGAAGTGAAGTTTTTGTCCGTCTACCACAAACCGTACGACACGAAGGTGAGTCCGTAAAAGGAACTTCAAATCACCGCTTGGAGGTGAAGTTGAGGTTTCACGAGCGTTGAAGTAGCTTCAAGTCAGGTCACCGTTTGGGAATCAAGTCTTAGTTTGAAGTAGTTTGAAGTCGAATCGCTGCTTGTAGATCAAGTTTTGTTTGCACAAACGTTGAAGTAGATTCAAGTCAGATCACCGTTTAGAGATCAAGTTTCAATTTCTCATACGTTGGAATCATTTAAAGTCGAATCACTGTTGGTTTCGCAAGCGTCGAATCAGTTTCAAAATCAAGTACTACCGCCTGGGAGCCACGACTAGATCCAAAGGCGGCGAAAGTTCCTCTTCGTCTTCGACTTCCAGGGGTAGCACTGTGAATCACTGACATTAGGTGTCTGATATAACCTCCGGAAGAACTTCTCTTTGCCACTAGCCTTAAGCTATTCCATCGACCTTGACAGTTTACTGAGACCATTTATCAATAACTCTCCCTCGTATGTTACAAATTCTGAATATTTCATTGAAATGATTAATAGCATACGGTTGTGCGATAGTGGCATCTTTTAGTTTTGATCTTTCTTCTTTATTCACGAAGGTTCCACTAAAAGATACCCCAGAACGTTTGGAGAGGAATTTCTCTCCAGATATTATTGAATTATTCCACCATTGTTTGACGTCCAGTTTCTTAATTTCCAATGGTGATTATTATAAACAAATTGATGGCGTTGCAATAGGAAATCTTGTCTCTCCATTAATTGTGAATTATTACCTGGAATTTTTTGAAGAAAAGGCATTAGAGACTACTAATCATGAGCCATCTCTATGGCTTCGTTACGTAGATGTTGCTTCTGCCACTTGGCTCCATGGTCGTGATAGTTTGAATAGTTTTTTGAAAATATCAAATTCACATCAGAAATCGAGAATAATGGCTCTTCAGCATTTCTAGATGTAAATTTAAAACGAACCAATGATGGTAGACTTTTGCATACCGTGTATAGAAAGCTTACATACACGAATCAATATATTCATGCTGACTCACATCACCATTCCTCACAAAAGTACGGAGCAATTAAATGCTTATTCCGAAGGGCTAATGATATTTGTCATCTTGATGAACTCGATAATGAAATTAATAATCTAGAAGTGATTTTCCAGAAAAATGGCTTCAGTTATCACTCCATTAGAAAGGTTTTTAGACCCAATTCTAACAATACTACTTTTGAAGATATTAAAGTGAGTAAAAATTATGTTTCTTTACCTTATGTGAGCAATGTTTCCGAGAAGATCGGAAGGATCTTGTCAAGATATAATTTTAAAGTCTCCTTCGTTTCGGTAATGAAAATCAAGCAGTTCATGAGACCTGTAGAGGACGTGATTCCCCTACAATCTTTGGACATTTATAAGATCCCTTGTACATGTGGGAAAGTCTACGTTGGACAGACGGGCCGAACTGTGAACATTCGCATTGCTGAACATAGGAGATGCATAAGATTAAACCATCGAAATAAATCTTTTGTAGCTGATCATGCCATTGAGTTTTTGCATGACATCAAATTTGAAGAAACAAGAATAGTCGCAAGATGCTCATCGATTCATGGTAGATTGGTCCGAGGAGCAATTGAGATACTTGAACAACCAAATAACTTTAAACATACTGATGGCTTTGAATTATCAAATGTTTGGCTTTCTGTAATCAATAGCACACATATATAATGAACATGTTTTGGTTGGTGTAATTCTGTGAATATTTTTGATAACACTGAAGATTATTTGACACTGCAGTTGTGAGCCAAACCAATAGCAAAGAGTAGCGCTACGCTGTTTTCCTGAAATTTCGTGTATTTTGTGATTTGGGATGTGTGCGGAGCTGTTCCAAGTAGAACATATTTCTCTGTTTGGGATTTTCACGTGGTTTTCCTAAAGCTTTGTGTGAATGCCAGAGGATTTTATTCTTTTAGTTCAGGTGTGATATCCACATTAACACATCTAGTGTTCTGTATATATTTTTAGTATGTAGTTACTTGCCTTGTTTTATTTTGCATCATTGTTTTCTGAAGAAGATCCTTGGTCAAAGGATCGAAGCGTTGAAGTTTCCAATAAATATACAGAATTTAAAATCAAAAGTCGCTTTTATATGTCTAATGTTGATCGATCATACATTCCGTGTATGAATAAATTTCATTGTAACACCTACCTCCTGATTATTCTTTCAACAAGCTCTACATTTCCCTGTGAGCTATCTAGTCGTCCGACTTGATGAGTTGCGCTTCAGACCGATTTTGTGTCCGAGCAAATCTCTATCAGTTTTGACAGCGATAACTGGATCATTCGTGCGGGTTTGGGCAAGCTCAATTTTGCATCTTTCCGTAGCTTTCCGCTTGCAATGGACGGGAAGCCCAAAATCGAAGAGATACTTCTGTAGTGATGTAAGCTGAGCCTACACTTAGAACTTTCTGTGTCGGATACGGTGTTACACGACGTCTATTGAAAAACAAGATTATTTCACCGTAGAAACCTTTTGTTTATATCGGTTGCCGTTCTGTTGCACTGCTGGTGAACTCATTTCTGCACAAGGATTTGTTTCCAACTTGATGTCGGACGACAATCGGATCAAATACGTTCACATTGTAGGTTCAGCCTTAGACAACACACGCATTTGTTGTTGACTAATCTCAGAGAACCTTGTTGGAAGTAAAATTCGATTCCGCAAGTGTTACATGTTTCCGTTGAAGATAATTATGGGCTGCTCGCAGTGTAAGGTCGAAATACTGCGTCAAGATGAACTATAATTTCTTCCAGATGTGGACAAAGGACTAGCAGATAAAGCATTGTCCAAACTTTCTGTGTTCAACACATCTTTGTTTTAAAATGCGTGATCACGTTAGGAACATATGAAAAGCACGTGATTAGTCATTTCCTCGGGAAGATCGCTGAAAAATAGTTCACCTCGCTACGGCTCTATCCACTTGATGCCGTGAAATCACAACTTGTATATTTTATTCATTTTCATTTCCATATATATATATATATATATATATATATATATATATATATATATATATATATATATATATATATATATATATATATATATATATATATATATAGCCATTCTGTATTTCGAATTCATTTCGTCATTGTTATTGTTATTATTATTGTTATTGTTTCATTCTCATTGTTTGAATAAACACTTACCACCTTGCTATTCATATATTTATATTGAACCGCCTGGAGCACCACAGTTTTACAGAATGGTTGGCTGATTCTAGGGTAGCTTTTGATTGGAAAAAAAAGCTGTTATCATTTATAAAAACAGAAGATCACTCTCCGTCTCCCTATTGGTGATTTGGATGATTTTAATGAAGATATTTTTGATGCTGCTCTTTATTCTTTTACAAATTGTAACGAAGCCAGTCCCTACCGTTCGTCCCTAGAAAGGGTGAATTCCCAGAAACCCGAACATTTGTAGTATTATTGGTGCTCGCGCTGTGATGATCATAACCTACGAACTATAGTGGATTAAAACATTCTGTGAAAGGAGATAAATTTACTCACGTAATACCATTTACTGAGTTAAACAGTGTGAACTAAGTGTCAAACTAACTATTAATATCATAATTAAGTGATTAACTAGGTTAAAGTTATAATTGTTGGACATCTGTCAGATTTGACAGATAATGGCGCCATTGTGCAGAAGCGTGTGCAACCAAAATAGCGGCAATACGAGAAAGTTTCAATTTTGTAATAAGAGATGGCGTTGACGACACTCAATCGTTCTACAGTCATAGAGGCGCGATGGATTCAAAAGGGTAAGCTTGCATTTCCAATGCAATCCAAGAGTTGCTTAGTACATAAAGTATACACTCTTCACTTTTCTAAGTCTTTGGCATCAGATAATGGGAGCATCTTCTTTGTGGAGCGCTATACTATCTAATTCCAATGAGACAACTGAATTCAAATTAGATTTTTCGATTTATTTCATTTCTTCTAACTGTGGATTGATTGGTAGCATTGTTGGGTTTGAATTGACACCTTCTCCGCAAAGCGCTTGTTCAACAATGAAATCACCCAGGAACTAGAATAGGCTGTTCTTTCTCCTCTTCTAAATTATTATTTCCAAAAAGTTTTTAAATTCTTTTAAAAACGCCATATCTCCTGAAACCAATTTCTATTGAATAATTGTTCATGATAAATCAATCTGTTGAAATTATTGTTCGGTTCATAAATGATTTTTTGCATATGTTTAAATTAGATTTTGAGTCAATCTGTTGTAATTATTGTTTTGTTTATGTTTTATTTATTCTCCTTTGTTCAAATTAAATTCCTAAAACTCATTCTGTGGTTTCATTTTGAGGCAAATATTTTCACATTTCAGAACCGGACTTCCTTGGATAAAAGTTCCAATGTTTCGCTTCTTTTTAAATAAAAATATCCTGGCGCCCGAGCATATAAAACCTCATGTGAGTGAGTAAGGTGGTAAAAATTGAGCATCCATTCATTTCTAAAGATAAGAATAAAGTTTGAGTAATGTATAAATTGTAATCACAACTGTCATTGTGGTTATTGTGTTGCCTTTTTCATACATTACAAAATATTCAAGACGATCATTGTCATTTCCATCACCAGTTTCACATTTCTGAATACATTACATAAGTGGTTGTGCTATACTACAAACAGATGATGTGGTTTCAAACTAATTTTATTGGATGATTCATACCACTGTTGGTCCTCAATAAATCTGTTTATAATTCAATGAGGATTTCTCATGGAAATAACCAAACAATAAATGAAACAAATTTTAAGCTGTTGCATTGGCAATTGATTCTCTTATCATGCGCTATATCTTTTGTTCTTGAACTCTGAGGGCTACGGTTCAATCAATATGGACATCAATATTAAGAATGATCAAGATATTATCGACTTTTAAATTAGTCACAATAACTCATTACACTATTTTATATAACGCTTCAATATGTTTCCACATTTGTAATACCCCCATCTATGATTTGCACCACATATTTGCTATACTTTTCTTCTAGCAGTCTATATTTTCTCGATTTAATATTTTACTCCAATTAACAGAAAAAGCGTCCAACAAAATTCAGTAATAAAACTTCGACGTCTCGACTTCTGCTCATACTCTTCATCAAGGAAATTGTAATCATAAAACTTTTAATTATGATTTCAAAGGATATCGCATTCAAAGCACAGTACATGAAAGTAATTTCTAACTTCTAATGGTTGACACAGTCAATAAATCTTGTACGATTTACGACACAGTTGTTTTCTATTTGAGAAGAAAAAGTGACTTTCACGAAATATTTGAATGCAATCGCACGACAGAGGCAATCCACACTACAAGTTTTTGTGTAGTCTTGTAGATTTTCGCGTAACACGCGTCCAATTTCAGGTCATATTTAGAGGCAAAAGAACGTGCAACAGTAATAATAAGTAAAAACGAAGCGGCGTTATACATGCAACAATAAACGATGTCTCGCGTGCAACCGTGATTGTTAAGTTCTTTCGTTTCGGTTCTTGCTATATTAACGAATCGAGCAATGAACATTTTCAATCGATCTGGAACCGCGTTAGTGTGCAGTGTTCCTGGAAAAAAGGAAACGTGTCGTGCTACCCGATCGCGGCGCCAAACTCGCCGGCATATTTTCTACCCTGCTGTTTTGAGTACTAACACATAAATATGAACTTTTCTTATTACCTGGTAGGTTCAATACCATATTATTGATACCATCCACCTTCCGAGCAGACCACGACCGCTGCACATTCTTCTGCATCAGAAGAATTGAAGTTTAAATGAATTAAATGAATCAATATCAAAACATTAGGGAGATCTTCGTTGAATAAAATATCACCTGAGATGCCAACCTTTCTTTGCTTGTGACAAACACAAGTTAGATGGTGTATCTAAAAACCATCTGAAACAACACTAGTGGCCGCAAGAACACACAGTATATCAACTAGGCATACAAATACATGTACAATACCGACAGGATAATGTAATACTATCTACAGTTGACGGAGATTGTTTGCTTCCACCCAACAACGCTGAGCAAATATAGGTATTGATACACGATCAAAGGAAAAACAGCTTTGCATTGGTACCCCATGTTCAGGTCGGACAAAACATCACGGTCCCAAATTCCGCTCAGCTTTGACATTTCCGTCGCGTTATGAACATACCACGCGCTCCGTTCTGGTTTGTTAGCAGTACGTTAATACTTCCCAGTTATTTTAACGTCCGCGTTCCCCGAAATATTTATGAGCACGTTATAGAGCTAGATAAGTATAGTAATTGTTCGCGAGAAAACCAAGATTAGAATAAACTAAAGAAGTTTCCAACTTATTTTGTGTTATTTACTCATTTCTAAATATAGTTGGAAGAAAAGTAGCGATAAGTGGCTGTGTGGTCTTAATAGAGTTCACCATTATTAATTTGTGTGTGGTTTTGTTATGTTGTTGAAAAAGTTTGAATTTATGGAATAACTCTACCGTTTGCTGTCTTATATCATTGACTACCTGTATTTATATTATGCATGTTATTGGAATATCAAAATAGTAATAACTTTGGGTCCAAATATTACCCCCCTAACATTTGTCACTATTGAAACATCGATTTGTTTTCGCAATTATTACAATGTTATTTGAATGTAGCTTACAACTGTAGAGTTATAGGGGTCCTATTACACATATATTCATATGAAAATATGGCATCTCTTGCTTTTTCTGTTTGAAAATACATCACCTTTTACCTCAGTATCATCAGCCACCAGTTGGAATAAATACATTTTAACATATCATAACATGTGGTTGAATGAGGCAAGGTTTTGAAAATATCTGAAATTAGAATCTATATTTTTTTGATTCGTATTTATGTCTTGTGCTTACCGTTAAATAATCCTGCATGTAATCAACCGTTGTTTTGTAAATATGTTGTATATTGTATATTTTGTTTGACGTTTTTCGTGATCATTGACCATGAACAGATGAATATTTGACATTTGACAGTTAGCCGACAGAGGACTAGATCGTAACTACTTAACCGACAGACAAAAAGAAATTAAAACAATTTGAATTTCAAGGACATGTTTATAAGGATGTATTTAGTAGGGGGAGAGTATGAAGTTTGTTGTCATAAAGAAATTTGTATTTGTGAAAATATTCTTCTTTTTATCTGTATCTCCTCTTTACATTACTGACAGCATTAATGAGAAATTAATTATTGTAGAACAAATTATGTAAAGATTCATTAAAATTGAATTCGCTTCTTTGAAAGTCCAGTCTTCTGAGTAGCCGTTCCAGAGTACACACTTAATTCTGATTCCGAGTGTCATCTTCAGAGTGCTTACCGTCCAAGTGAAGTTTTCGTATTAAGTCCGTAACTGTAAGTTTGTTGGTTTCTTTATAAGTCTGTAAAAGGAGCTTGAACTTGTTTGCTTTTGCTGTTTTGAACTCAGAATACTTTTGCTGTTTTTGAGCTTATTTACCGTAGAGTTGCCGCTGGGAAAGTCTTTGTTGATTTCACAGTGATAGATTGTTTTACCGTAGAATCACCGCTGGAGAAGTCCTTCTTGATTTCGCAGTGTCTAAATAATTTAATGTAGAATCACCGCTGGCTGAGTCTCTGTTAATTTCACAGTGTTAATAACTGACGAAGTCTTTTTGATTTCGCAGCGTTAGATCGTATCAACGTAGAATCACTTTTGAGGGGTTCATCACTGGCTTCATAGCGTTGAGCAAGGTAACGTAGAGTCACTTCTTGGGAAGCAGTGGTTTCACAAGCGTCAAAGATGAGTTAATCCACTGTTAGGGAAATCGCTTCACGATTTGTCGGCTTTAAATTTTCTCGTCGTCTGCGACCGCCTGGGTCCGTATTGCGACCGTTAGTGTCGAGTGTCATGTACAGCCATCCCGTCACCGTCAGCCAAGTTATCTCCGTGCAAGTTCCTGTAAAATATATGTTCTATGTCGTCGTATTTATGTGAAAATAAATCTCACTGTGACACCTACCTCCTGATGATTATTTTGACAACCCAAACCTTCCCTTCTGAGCTATCCAGCCGTCTGCCATAGAAACTGCGTCACTGACCGCATTGGCGCCCGAGTACACCGTCAGCAGTTTTGACAATCTCGCTATCTGCGAGGACATATCATTTCACCAGGAAAAGTAGTTCAATAACAGGCTTCCACTTTGTAGCGGCTAGGGCCACAGAGACCTTTTTCGGGTGAGAAATTCTATTTCGACAGTGTCACATGTTCTCGAATTGTTTGCACATGGAGATAATTACAGGTCACTTGCAGGGCAAGGCCTACTCACTGCATCGAGACATGAACTAGAATTTCTTCCAGATGCGAACAAAAGACCAGCGAATGTAGTTTTGTCCAAACTTCCTGTGCAAGACATATCTTTGTTTCAAAATGTATAATCACGTTGAGAACATAATA
This sequence comes from Dromius quadrimaculatus, assembly GCA_963989225.1. Lineage (NCBI taxonomy): Eukaryota > Metazoa > Arthropoda > Insecta > Coleoptera > Carabidae > Dromius > Dromius quadrimaculatus. The sequence goes on from OZ022335.1 coordinate 20,405,774, forward strand.
ATGTTTAGAACGTGATTTATTCAAAGCTAGAGCAGAGGGACAAAGAAGACTCCAGGGCGGGAATTCAATTGGTGAGGAACAGGTCATTCCTTCGGGGATATCACTCCAGAACAGTCCACCTCGCTACGAATCTATCATAACTTGTTTTGTTCATTTTCATCACTAATAATTGTTTTATCTCATTGTTAAAATAAACACTTATCACGTGTTATTCATTTATATCAAACATCCAAGAACACCACAATTTTTCCAGTCCCTGATTGTTTCTCTTTTTCAAGACTATCTAGAGCAAATAGCTGTCGTTTCTCTGAAGCCTCTGTATCTAATGCCTCAAATCATGTTTTTAGTGTTGAACCGGTATCATTCCGTTGATCAATCATCTTGAAATACTTGCATCTCCCTGACTGCGCCATCTCTGAATGAAGCTCGGAACCAGTATTGATCAACCCTCGTCCGGGGGTGACCCTTCCTCTGGCTCCAGTTTAGTGAGTTGTCCGCTAGAGGCTTGAACTCCAGCAGATTTCTGCGATATGTCTTGGTTCAATGCTTTGATTTACAGTTATCTGCACTCTATTTCAACTAGACCGTACAACTACTCTCAGGATAGATGGAGTACCCACCTTCTTACTTTATTAAGGATATTTAAAAATCTGAAACGTCGATGGTAGTCGACTCAGAACATTAGTCGTTGTATATTATGAGTAATTTATTAACTATTAACGGTAATTCATACAATTCAATAGATATACTAAGAGTTCCCTCACAATGTGATTGAACATATGTTCTCTGAGAAATATTTTGTAATTGCTATGAACTTTGGATTCTATCTCTGGCCACGTGTATTATTTATTGCGGTCACGTATAAAAAGTTCGATGAAATGTTCTGTTTCGATTTGGGAATGTTGCAAATCCCCACTATCTTGCAGGATCTCCCGCAATCCAATATGGAAGATGCTGATCCCTCTGGTTCGACTCGGCTAATATCGCCGCGAACTTCCTATTCTATTTATTCAAACACCAAAGGTGCTAAGTTTTTGTTGAATGGCTATTTTGTAAACAAATTACTGTTGAGATAAAAGTTTGACGGTAAATCCTTTTATCAGGCCTCGCAATGAATAATGTAGGTTGTGGTTGAGGGGGAGCCTGTACTTGATACTGGTTTGTTAATCCGGGGAAGAGAGACACAGATTTATAATTAGTCGTGGGGTGTGTGCTTCAGGGCAGATAGGCTTCCAACAGGACATTGCGTGAAAAACCTCTCGAGATAAAAATTTTAGTGTAGAAAAGTTGATCTATACATGTACGAGATTGTCGTTATTTAACTGCGTTTCAACTTTAAATGTTGAAAAAAATTACTAATATCATTCATTTTGATTTTCTCGTTATTGTTTTATACATTGATATTTGTTCTCAAATTATGTCGAAATCAAAACTCACTCGGTTTTTTTGATTGTTGAGTAAACATTTCATATCAATTAATCAAACAATCAGTATTGCCTATATAGACATTACTGCGGAAACAAAGTAGACTGAAAATCAATTATTATATGTACTTGAAACGACCATCAAAAGTCTGAAAAACATGCTTTGTTGGTATTATAATACCCTGAAGCTATTATATATTCGAATAATACAAAATGATTCTAGATGTGTTTTTCTAATACCCAGTTTGAAGCAGACATTCATCACATATATCTTTCTATCATGAAATCCTCGCAGAAAAATCCCCGTAGTCTCTTCTAATTCGATACAAACCTTGTAAAATAGAGAAATAACAGCATTAATACCTTCTTCAAATCAACATGCTGCGCCACACATGAATTAACTCCAAAAATAAAATAACAGAGTGTGTGCTTTTTTTTTACGTGCATGTGTTGTTCGTCGCAACTATTAAATAATTCCATTGTCAAGTGAGTCTCATCACATGAAAATACTTCCAGGTATCATATTGTTATAATTAATTATTTAAAATTCTATTCAGAATGTCCAATTCGCAAAAGTTTCCATGTTCATTCGTAACTATATACAATACTTCTCATCTTTCCACCCACTATGAGAAATTGTTATCGAAATTAATGATGAATCATCATTTAGTAGCATGCGAGTGTACATCCTCTAATCTGTTATTATTATACAAAAAGTAGGCTAATGGATTAGTAAAGTAACCTTTGAAACTCTAAAATGAATGATTATGAATGGGAGAACAAGAGCTTCTATATGGTGATAAGCTATATTTTCGAGCTATTATTCTGTATGCTAGTTTGTAATCCATCCAACCTCACCATTTTGCCTTTGATATTAAAGCATTTAATGCAGTAGCACATATGTAAGATCATGCGGGCAAAGTATTTTGAGCCCTATAGAAACCTCTTAGAATTTTTTGACGATAATTGTCACAAATGCTCTTATCATCTCTGCTGCCCTGATACTATCTTCCGATTTTCCAAGGATACGAGAATCAAATTTTGTGCCTTCGCAAAATCCAGAAATAGTATCAGGGCTACAGGAATACGGAAAGCAACTATTAACAAACTTATTAGCAACTTTCTTGAGAACTGCTAAATAAGGGAAGAAAATTTCAGCATAAAACTCATATACCTTTCAGAGCCCTACAAAATATATATAAGAACAGACTTTTTGATCAGAAATTTTGAAGAAACATTATACATATTATCCCTAATTCAATTGTTGAAATGAAGCTCAATATATATTCATATAGCTCCTTTCAAGGTTCATACGATTATGTAATCAAATTTTCCATTAGGGCTATAGGAATACAGGAAGAAGACTTCATTTGAAAGCCCTTGAAGAAGCTATTATCAATTCTGCTGCATTGATAATTTTGTTCACCTCGCAGTTACGAGACTCTACTCTAAAATAGTATCAGGGCAACAGAAAATTCAATAAAATTAATTAATAATTTCTTGTCAAGTCAAAATTTTGAAGTGAAATATTCTGGCTAAAATATATATTACTTCCAAAGCCCTACAAGATTGATCCACAAAAAGTTATGACTTATAGTTGCCGAGAAATAAAATACTATCACCCTAATTCGAAGACTGGTAAAAAGCATTATCAGTTTTTTGGAGCCCTTTCATGTTACGTACGACGTTTAATTCTATGCCCTGTAATCAGTGGCACAGGTTGCTGTTCAAGACTGAGATCTTTCTTCTCAAAGGCCCTTTAAAATGCTTTTATCTTTTCAGCCATCCTGATGTTACTTATTCTAAATTTTTCGAAGATATGAGATTCATCTGCATTTTAATAGTAATCAATGTTTTATCTCCAATAATCCAAAAATAGTATCCAGAAAACAAATTTATGCAGGTTTTTCGAGATCCAGAGAGTGAAGGGAGAAATGTTGATCATAGAACTTACATAACATTGAACGCTCTACAAGGTTTATGAGGAAGAATTCTTTCTAGAGCTTATAGTTTTGGATAAACTATATATTGCTACCCTTGATTCAAGGGCTGAAAGAATGCTTTCAAAATATTTCCCATAGACCTTTTCATCATTCGTTCGATGATGTAACTAAATTTGCTATAGGATCTATTGATCAGCAGTTCATAGAAAGAAACTTTCTCTGAAAGCCCTTGAAAATAATTGTATCATTCCTGCTGCCCTGATAATAACTTTGGACTTTTTAAAGATACAAAATCCATTCACATGAGTGATCAATATTCCGCAGCTTTTCGAGTCAGCTGAAATTAGAGGAAAAATTCGTGCAGTTTAATCATCAATTTTTTTGGCAGCTTGTAAAGACTTACGTAACATAAAACGTCCTACAAGATTTGGGCGATAAAAATTATTTTGAAGACTGCAATCCTTGAGAAACAATACTTGAAAGTCAAGGATTGGGAATAATCTTCATTTATATTTTTCTATAGTGGTCCTGAAGTTGCTAACGATGATATGACTGCATTTTTCATTGAGGCTACAGTTCAATAGTATTATAAAAAAAAAAACCATTTGTGAAACCTGTGAAGGGGATCAATATTTCTTATCCTCGAGAAAAATAGTATCAGGACAGCAGAAGTAGCGATAGAAATCTCAAGCAAGTTCATTATAAATTTTTTCGAGAGCTGCAGGGTACGGAGAGATATTTCAACATAAAACTTACATAGCATTATAACAATTCATGTTTTTCAAGATTTTTGAGATTAAGAATATTTTCTTAAACTTCAAGGCTTGGTTGCACAGTCGTCGGTTCATTCCAAACGTAGCCTTATTACCCAGGCAACGATTTCTGAAATAATTGCTGGATAGCTACGCTTTGAATGAACCAAAGACTGTGCAACTGGGTTCGAGTCTCCGTGAAACAATATACTACTATCCTCAATTTGAAAGTTAGATTGTAACGAAACCTCGCTGATGGCGGAGTTGTTAATTTTGGCGTCACTGCCGAAACTGCCGATGGTATACTCGGGCGCCAATGCGGTCGGTGACGCAGTTTCTATAGACGGTCGGTTGAGTAGCTCAGAGAAAAGGGTCGGGCTGACGACGACGATGCGGTGACTGCCTAAGACAATCAACTTTCGCGGATTCGCGAAGCGACTTCTAGAACAGTGGATCAACTTTACAACTTGTTTTATGCCTGTGAAACCAAACTGGTACCCTAGCAGTGACTACGTTAAGTTATTTCAACACTGTGGAGCCACCAAATAACCTATCCAGCAGTGATTCTACGTTGCATTTTTCTGACACTCTTGAGCCAGCAATGACTTTTCTATCGGTGACTCTACGTTAAATTATTCAAATGCTGTGGAATCAACAGAGACTCTGCCGGCGGTGACTACGTAGAATTATTCAGACACTGTGAAATCAACATGGACTCCTCCAGCGGTGATTCTACAGTGAGACAATCAAACACTGTGAAATCAATAAAGACTTCTCCAGCGGTGACTCTACGTTAAGCTATCTCAACATTCATGGAGCGGACGAAAAAAGTGGAATAAAATGACTATAAGTTATATAATCGTACCAAACGGACTTCGAATGGACGTCAAACGGTGAACACTGTAGAATTGGAAAGATGGTTCTGAGAACTAACTTTCAAAAGATGTGACTTAAATCGACGGCTTAACGAAACATTACTAAACTTATATTTGAAATTATCTCGAATTAGTGCTGCTAGTAATGTGAAGAAGAGATGCAGAAAAAAAAATATGTCATTCTACAAATAAAAATTTCTTTCCAACAAATTTCCAAAGTTCTTTTCCTGCTTATATACATTTTTATCTGTTACATTTCCTTGAGGTAATATCGTTCTGAATTCTTTTTTTATGTCCGTAAATTAGTCTGTGATGTAGTCCACTGTCAGTAATGTTGGAACTGTCAATTGTCAGATTTTTATTTGTTATGTCAAGGGTCACAAAAACGAAAGTAGAAACAAAATATACAACATATTCTACAGAACAACGGTTGCTTACAATCAGGATACATTTACGGTGAGTACATGACATAAACACGAATCAAACAGTACAGGGTTGTATTTCAGATATTTCAAAACTCAACCTTACTCAACCACATGTCGTGAAATATTAAAATGTATTTATTCCAGCTGATGGCTGGTGATGCTAAGGTGAGCAGTGGTGTGGTGTTCAGACATAATTATGGTTTTAAAATTTATGGGACAAGCAAGATGTGAGAGCTAGATGTGATGGACTTCAAAATATTGGACGGTAGCAGAAGGCTCTAGGATGTGCAACTGTGACACGGCTTTGAGAAATAATTCGTCGCATGATATTCCTTATAGCTGTTTTGAAGCTGCGTGCGGTGATATAATTCATGAATTTGCTCTACCCATTCGTGCTATCCTGATACTATCTGGATTTTTTCTTAAGATACAAAGTTCTCTATCATGAAGCGGTGCTCTAAGAATCCAAAAATATCATTGAGTTATAGCAGAAATAAAAAGAGAAAATTCAAGAAATTTATTAATTGGCGATTATCTCGAGAGCCAGTGGGTGGAATATAATCTATAGCTACAGCTAACTACTACAATAGCGAGTAATAATCATATTTAATGCCTCAAGGAGTTCACTCATCTATGTATATATGATTATCTCCACATCTGGTGTATGATCAATAGAAATTCATGATGCAAATTCAGTTTTTTTCACTCAATCTTCTCTGAAGAATCACTTGAATATACTGACACAATTTGGTTGTTGCCGTATTTTGTTAATATAAGTACCTTCCGAATAGAAGTGGTCTAGAATTTCAAGGCTCACAAAGTAAAGTTCATGTTTCATAGCCTAACAAAATATCCATTTGCACGGTCGATGAGCTGATCGGTAATCAGAGACATTCAGTACCTTTGATTAAAAGTAGAAAAAAAAGACAGCTGGATTGTATGTCAGTTTTGTTGGTGCAAGCGTTGATTAATTCATTCTACAAATCCTGAAATACAAGAATTCCTTGTAACGGCATCATTTATCTTTGGTGATACGCTTGAATCTTTCTGATTGTCGCTAGTCAATCTTAGTGACAAAAACCATTCTTTTTGTTTCGATTCCTTTTGTCGTTTACAAAGTTATAACACAAGAAAGAAAAGTTGGATAATAATGAATTATATATCAGCAAACACATCAATTATTCGTGCCTTTTCGTGGAACTAAGAAAGCTTCTATATATATCACAATACAAACCTATTTATGAACAAACTATTCTGGTGAAATATGTGATCTCTTATTGGTATTCCAAAAATGATTCAACTGATTGTAGAATTAGTTTGAATTTCAAGTGAATACTGTATGTATTTCTGCATAATCGCTGCTGAATGCAATTCCTATTCTGAATAGTGAACTCTGTATGATGATATATTGTATCATTTTCATGAACGTAACTTCCTTCCTGCACACAAGTTGTCATGACGTCATGTATTTCGCGGTTATTAAGTGCGTGAATGCTACACCTACGCACGGGTGGTTCATCTTGTAAAGCACACGTTCTTACAAGTGTGTATCAACAAGTGGTTCATGTTGATTAACGCGAATGTGCGACACGAGGCGACGTTTGATGCGAACATGTCGCTGAGATATCCCAATTAACCCCTTAGTTGCTGACAACCAATAACTGAAACCTGACTTAGCATTTCGTGACTGGACGGATGATAGGTTTGCAGCGCCTGAAGATACCGTACGTGGGGATGTTCAATGTGGATGACGCTGACGTCTAAGATGTCGGCTCAATTGTCACGCCTCGAACGCTACTTTCATGACGTATTCATTTCATCCTTTACCATTTAGACTTTGTATAACTCTTGATTCAAGTCCACCTTAGTTATGCAGGAAAAATTGTTCCATCATTAATAATTGGTAATTTATTGTGTCTCACGAATTGCATTTACCAAAAAATTTGTAGTGATCTTTTTGTTTCCAATAAATTTTATCACGAAGCTCAAGATGAGAGAGACCGAGAGAATTGTGCCCTTAGGATGTTGTGTTACCCAAAAACAACGTGATGAACGCTTCATTGGATCCAGATCCAAATGAGAGCCAATCTAAACGCTCCCGGGGAAATTACTTGCAAAGAAATGAAACACGAACCATGAGGTCTCCCGTTTCAATAACATCGAAAGATTTAGAACTTAAATAACTTTTGCACATTCAGGTTTGTATTGAACTGAGAAGCCATACATTAATTTGCATGTAGGATCAAAGAAACTCAAGTAAATGAAAGAATATATATTCCTTGCATGCCCTATATTGGGATTGAATCTTCGACAACAAAACTACTAAATTTGTTACAGGAGAACAACACAGCCTGAAAATTAACATCTTACCTAACAAATCGTGAAACTCACAAACTAAGTTAATTATAACAAATTTCAACTTCCGTATTACTGAAATCTAATATACTTCAATCAGGAATAATTATTATAGAACGAACATGGTAATTGGGGAGCACACATGCATTTAGGCCATAATAAAGAGGGATGGTGTACAGTTTGCGATTTAGTTGGTGTGATTAATGACACGGGGCGAGGACAATGTCAGGAGCAAGACAATACTGCATACCGTTCCAGATGACATGACAACGTAATGGCAACGTTGCTGCACCTGCCCATACACACGATGGGACGCAGATGCCTGCTACTTCTGGACGATTTTACTTTGCTGTAAATTATTTTACTTGTTACAGATGCCTAGAAGTAACAGGGCTAAAGTCAACACTGCACGTTCTGTAAATTTGGATGATCATGTCTACGTGATGCTGATGATTTATCATCTTTAGATGATGCTCTATTTTAGAAAATTGGACTTCACGGCAAATAGATAAGAATGAAGAATCGTTGACATTTGCTCAGCAGCATCACTTTCATTTAAAGTATATTTTGGTTTATTTATATATTTCCTAATGGATTGAATGATCATTCTCTGTGATCAAGTATCAAAGCAAGAGTACAGGAAGAGAAGGGGATGAAACAAAGCTGTATTGTTCAAGGAATTCGCTACATGCGAGTAGATAAACCGACCATGACGGCTTGAGTGCATACTAGTCGTCTGGCAATTTATCTGACACAATGACGTCATTGGTGGCAGCTACGGTAACATAACTCACGAACACCGGACATAGTTGGACATATAAGTACACCGCCAAGAAATATGAAAGTGATAAATAAATAGGTACGTGCTCCCGTCACCTGGACTTAGTTCCCCGTTCTGCTTTGCATCGAGTTAGCGTTTATTCCCCATCGCCTCGCACATGCAATTTATGGTCCTCGGAAGATCGAATTTGGAGATTTACTGCGTCTATCTCCGGAACTATTGCCTATATTTCTTATCCCCGTAAATCTTTGGAGATTCGCAATATATCAAATATCGTGAGGGTATTACTTTTCAATTGGTTCGCATTAGTTTTTGTCGAAAACTGTCGAGTACTCCTGTTCTGTAGCGTTATTAACTAGTTAGTTGTCAGTGGTAATACGTCAAGCGCACAGATGGCTCCGGTTATGAAGTGGTAGGATCAGTAAGCAGCGCGCGATATTGCGGTGGCGATCCGTCAACGATGCTGCTTCTCCACGCCAAGACACCACAAATCATCAGGTCCCGTGGGCCGGCTACTCAGCTGTCACAACGAGCGAATCCGACTCGACACACGTTTCACAACAATAGAATCACAACGTGGTTGGAAAAGTAAACTTCCCTGTCTGACATCCCAACGGACTAGGCGGACACACACAGCCGCGCCTTGTTGCCTTGTCAAGGATTTCCGTCCTACGCTGACCTTAACATATTTCAAATTAAAATTCTTCAAGTCTAAGCGAAGCTGGGTTGCGAACATGACAGCCACTTTAAAATGTTTTCATCATATTCATGAGGAAGAGTAATATCAGAACGGTAAAGCTCAAGGATTTATTATATCAAGATAAGCTTTATGAGTTTTATTCAAGATTGTCCAATTTTATGAAACGTAAGTGGTGCTTAATTTCAAAGAGCTATTAGCACCACTAAAGGAACAAGTGTTTGAACATTCTTCTTCCCATTCGTAATGTGGGAAAAAAGAGGTAATGTTGTATTCAAGATGTTTTGTTTGAAGTGGGGAAATAAATTGTCGAGCTATATAATGGATGAGGCGAGTTCAGAGGTCAGGACGTAAGGTGCAAGATGGCGTGCGGGTCTAACTTATACAGGTTATACACTTGTTGAAGGCGGCCTTTGGTCGTGCTTCTACATGATGACGACGTGTTGTTGGCAGTGAGCCCTTAACTTCACTACTCAACGACAAACACACATACATAGCTGCTTCATGCTAATATCACGTGAGCCAACAAATTCAATCTACCGTTTCTTAAATACCGGTGAAACATATTTTATATACCAGACTGAACTCACCGGAGAAACTGATTGAATTGAATCCAATACATTAATTGTGCCTGTTCAGCGATGCTCCAAAAGAAACTAGAGTAACATTTAAATTTAAGATGTAATCATGCATTGAAATGAGAATTTCTATCATGCCTTTGTGTGTAGGTATTATTTGGATACTCTTATTGCAACTTTTTATTAAATTGTAGCATGAGCATTCCTCTGTCTTTGTACATCCCTTCATTCATCTTTGTTCAGTGATGGGTAAACAGAGGCTTCTGCTTCGGTTGGCTCACCTTAGGCTATAATTAAAGGTTCCAGATAATTATAAACAGAAGAGAAAGGGCATAGACACTTCGGAGTAGTGTCTTGCACAGCTTCGTGCTTATAAAATCCGCCTTTGATGATGTGCTCTAGGCGGTTGATATTATAAAGCTAAGCATTTGAAAGGTTCTCACTTTGAAATGTAGTGCCTTGCACATATTATATTAATCAATTCCTGATATAGAATAAGAAACTATGATTACAAGAACATCAGGTTTGTTATGATGCAGTATTCACGCTTAAATCCAGCTTAATTTGTATAAATTACGCGGGGCCAGCACAAATAAATTGGAGCGAGGTTAACCGTTCTGCGGCTGCGTGATTTATTGCAAGTTATAGGGGGAAACTAGCAGATCAGAACCGCCAAAGTAATCCAGTATTAACGGCATTACCCTTTCAACGGTCATGGATGCGATGCGAGAGCCATTTCTTTCGATCCGAAGCGACAAAAAATTGCATTCACTACCACAGTCACCACGTAATGTGATTTGAGAATGGTGCAGCAAAAGAAAAATGGGATTGCGTATTGTTTTACCACATCGGCAAGGCTTGGAATTGGAGGCACTCGCATGCAAAATCTAAATACAGGATTTTAAATATATGCTTGAGATAATAGGAATATTACATACGTTATCCGGCATTATTTATTGCAGACAGTGAATGATTATGAATGTAATGAGAGCAGTGAGATGGTTGCTATCAATAATTTCCAAGAATATTTCACAGAAAGTTTGAATTACCTGGACATATTAATCAACGAGGTAGTAACTCATTTCAAAACATACCGGGGTGTTAAAATATCACGTCCAGTGATGTAGTGACACGGTGGTTGTAGGTTGCGTGCAATGGTAGTCATTAGCATCAACCAACAAAGGTGTCGTCCTGTTTTGTCATACGTTATGGACGATTTATGTATACCTCTAATCAATTTGATGTGAATATATTGCTTTGGAGACGGATGTTGTTGAAAAGAGCATTAAAAATGATTTGACAACAAATTTTTCGAAAGTGTTGCATTATCACCTTAAAAATACATTTTTAACCCCGTTAGAATTCATTCACTCGGATCTAAATAGACAAAACGCGGTTACAGGTCAAAATTTCACATCTACTTCCAACCAACCCTAGGAATTACTCCTATCTGCATCGGTACTGCAATGATATTAAAAAATAACCAGAGTTTATCTCAAATTATATCACCGTCAGGTGGAATAGACCCATTATCTCCAGAGAGTGTCAGTACGAGCTTATGATGCTCTCCATCCTAAAAGGGCAGCCAAAAACAAGAACATGCCCGATAAGTACTTCACAAAATATCTTATAAAGTCTAATTGAAAACCAAAAACGTGGATATTACATTTTTGCAAGGAACGAGAACATTTATCAGTTGCAAGCCAACTTCAAGAAGAGAACAACAGAATTACAAGCTCAGTATCGAATTGCTGGTTCCATAAAATATCTATCATTTGATGCTCCCAAAAATTGCCTTCATGAGATTATTGAATAGCTGCAAATATTCAATAAAATACTTCATCGGCATTTTTTATGTTTTATAATTAATTTAGAGCTTCACTGGCAGTTGAATATGCGCAACAATAATAATATGTTACATATTTTGCATAAATTGGATGCATTGGCATGTGGTATTAATCATGTTCTGAACGAATAATGAATATATTGTTCCACGTATGCATTGGGCCTTATAAAGGCTTCCCAATCCACAAAACCAATTTGGAGCATCCAGTTCATAAAACAATATAACATTATCTAATTTGAATTAATTGATAATTGACTGGCATGCCTCCATCAATGATAAGGGACATTTGAATGATCTTTTCTGCTTATAGTTTTATACGAATGTGTTGCGGAAATAAAATATAAGCAATGATATTTCACGTCATCAGCACAACCCAATCTCTCCTCCGTTCGACAAATAGCAAGAGTCGGTTCTGAATTGTATCAGTTGAAAAAGTCACAATTTCAATATAACAATATAATATACTCATGCCTAGCCCAAAATATCTGGAATTGAAAGTTTCGAAGAATTCCTAGAGGATACTTTTTGCGATTTCTTCAGATTCTAGCCATTTTCAGATATTGCTCTATAAAATTCGTATTTGTTGTTTGATTGTTCTGAAATCTGATACAGTCATATATTCAAATGATTGGTGTAGATAACAATTGGGTATCTCTTATATTTTCTGCGATGAAAAGTGAAAAATCTGATGTGGACACCACGTGACTGACTTATACATCATTGGATATATAGAATCAAACACAACATCTCATCATTTCACGGCTAGTTGGTTGATATAGAAACAGTATGTCATCATTCTTACATCACAACATTCCTAAATACTGATTTTCAGGATTCTACGGCTAACAGTTCTTAATTTATGCGAATGCAAAATTCCAAGATCGTCAAGTAAAGTGCACTTTTGACTTGGTCGATCTTAATGAAAATAGGATATGAGCATCAAGGCAGTACTATCTTGAATACTGTATTCTAATATTTTACGTTCAATCGTTCTGGATTTATGCGGAAATTGAAAAATGTTTCTAGTAAACTGCACTCCCGGCTCAGCCGATCACAATCATAATGCAAGGTGTACAACTAGATGCTGATAAAGTGCTTAATATGAAATCTCAATATACTAGGACTGATTATTCTAAATTCATGAGAAAAATTCGAAAAGTTTGTAATATGAAGTACATTTCCGGCTTAGTCGATTGAGACGAGAATAGGAGATGATCAATTGGATGCTACAGCAAATTCAAATACTGAATTCCAGTATCCTTCTGCTAATCATTCTAGATTTATACGGAGAGTTCAAAAAAAGTATCAGGTAAAGTGCACTTCCAGTACAGACGATTGCAACCATAATGCGAGGTGCACATCATGATCTTAGAACCTATACCAGTCTTTTATACAAAATTTCAACATTATATGTTTGACGAATTGTGAGATTTGCGAGCTACGCACATACACACATACATACGTACATACGTATCGACATCATGCCAGAAATAGTCAAAATGGATTTTGTCGGTTTCACAATATTTTCTTGCACTTTTAGACCATCTGATAGTCATGAATTTCAGTGCTTCATTTTGATTTTCATGCCTTTAATAGGTTTGATAAGTATGAATATTTACAATACAATAATGCTGCAATTAAAGCTGGACCGTGTGACCAACATAATGAAAATTAATTTCAAGTTTGTATGAAAAAGCATGTTCTGATCCAATTTGGTCGTTTTTCTCATGCTTACGAAATGAGATTCCGGGAAAAAATTGTCATGTGAAATGTGAATTCTGAATGTCTGTTATATTCATGAACAGCACTTCTGGCTCAACTGATTGATACAAAAATAGTAGATAACTTTTTTGATGCTACAACAAGTTCAAAAACTAAATTTCAATATACTATGGCTGATCATTCTAGATTTATGCGAAAAATTTTAAAAAAGTTTCAAGTAAAATGCACTTCTGGCTTGACGGATTCATACAAAAATACTGATACAATAACAAGCTCAAATACTGAATTTCATCATACTACAGTTGACCATTCTAGATTTATTAGAAAAATTCAAAAAAGTTAAGTAAAGTGCACTGCCGGTACAAACGATTGAAACCATAATGCGAGATGCACTACTAGACCCTATACCAGTCTCAAATACAAAATTTCAACATCATACGTTAAACCAATCTTGAGATTTGCGAGTTACGCACGAACGCACATACGTACTGACATCAAAATAATCAAAATGGATTCAGGGATGCTCAAAACGGATATTTCCATCAAAATCTCGATAGATGAATTTTGTCGGTTTCACAATACTTTCTTGTACTCAGTACAAGTAAGTAAAAATACATTCGAATGATTGGTGTAGATTACAATTAGGCGTACTTCTTTCAGAAATGTCATGCGATGTCAAAAATTGTTTGAAATACTTGGAATCACTACAATAAAAATAAAAAAGAAATAAAATTATCACGATTTCTGACTCTATTTATATTGAATTTTCTGAAATTTGAGAGGCTTCAGTATTTTGCTCATGAATAGCAAAGCCACGTTTGATATGACTTTGCGATTTATGATTTATGATTTACACAGACGCAATTCTCGCCCTGCCGTTCAACTGTTTTATGGAAATGGAACACTGTACTTAAAAGTAGTGTTATAATGATGGGGACCGGATTAATTTTTGAATTAACAATGAAAGTGATTACTCTGAACATTTCTCCATGATTTCTCATTTATTATACCATAAGTAGTTGAAGTATTATCGATTATTACTGTGGTGCTATCACGAATGTTTATTGGGTCTGCGTTTGAATATCACGAGTGTGTAGCATGGGTGGTATTCACAAGCACAATAAACATAAGTGATTGCAGCACAAAAATAGTCTATAATACTTTAACTACAAATGGTATATGGAGGACTATTCCAGGAGTCAAAACAAATTTTCAAATTAGTTTTCTATGAATCTAGTAACAACTCACGTAGTTCTCATAGGAACGAGTAAACAAACTTCTGTCAAACTGAAAAATTAGAACTTCTTGCATTTTCTTTGATAAATAATAGAGAAGTATATTGCGACTTGATATGGAATCTAGTTCAGAACGGTTTGGTGATAGATCAGAAGATGAAATTGATGAAGATATTCAGAAAAATATTCCAATCAATACGAAAAAAGCACAAATTGAAGGTATCCACATCTTTGAGTAAAATACTCACTCTGACCACTTGTGTAATACCCGATAGTATTTCTACACGTCCAAATACCCACTCATATGCACCGTTTCTATGGCGATTAGCATTGTTAACCTTTTTATAAATACTACGAATGGAATAGTCATTTATTAAACCATAAGTAGTTGAAGTATTATCGATTATTTTTGTGGTGCTATCACAAATGTTTATTGTGCTTGCGTTTGGATACCACGAGTGTGCAGCATGGGTGGTATTCACAAGCACAATAAACATGAGTGATTGCACCACAAAAATAGTCTATAATACTTTAACTACAAATGGTATATGGAGGACTATTCCAGGGGTCAAATCATTTTTTCAAATTAGTTTTCTATGAATCTAGTAACAACTCACGTAATATTCATAGGAACGAGAAAACAAATTTCTGTCAAACTGAAAAATTAGAATTTCTTGCATTTTCTTTGATGAATAATAGAGAAATATTTTTCGACTTGTTACGGAATCTAGTTCAGAAAGGTTTGGTGATAGATCAGAAGGTAAAATTGATGAAGATATTCAGAAAAATATTCCATTGAATAAGAAGGAAGCACAAATTTGAGATATCCACATCTTTGAGTAAAATACTCACTCTGACCACTTGTGCAATACCCGATAGTATTTCTACACGTCCAAATACCCACTCATATGCACCGTTTCTAGGACGATTTAGCATTGTCAACCTTGTTATAAATACTACGAATGGAATAGTCTATTATATCCAAAATTGTACTCATTTGGATGATGCCTCCTGCTAAATGGAAATCTCTGTTCAATTCAAAACTCTTCTTGAATATATTATAGAATAAATACACTTTGATATCAAATTTTGTTAGAAATTACTACAAATGTTCTATAAATGTCTCCATATCGTATTAAAGTCCGCACTTCAGAGCAGTTCTACAAGGTTTGCACAATAACCGCACTAGTCTTTGATAATTAAATGAAATATCAAATTGCACCTTGGAAGCTCCTATTGAATAATGTTGTATTTGCCACATCAGAAATATTCTCTAATCTTAATAAAATTCTCAAATAGCAACCGATGTGCTTTGTGCAAAACAAAATTCGTAACCTGTTAAGCCGGAGGCCGGGGATACAGACCACGTTTCTACATCAACTTCCCAGTAGTCCTAGAAATTACAGGAAATGAAGGTCTACGTCTTTTAACTGCCCACTCCCGGTACAAAGACCGATCATAAGCATACTGATTCCATCTGCATCAATACTGCAATAATGATTTGAAAATAATCGGATGTTCCTCAAATTATGCCACCATTAGCTGGAATAAACCTATTTTCAGGGAGCGAGATCAGTATTTACCACAAAAGGACATTAAACAAGAAAATATAGGATAGACTTTTCCACAAGATATATTGCACAAAATTTAGAACCAAAAGTCTAAAGCCCATAGGTTATTCGCGTAAAAATGATTTATCACAAAATTTTATAGCAATTTTAAACTGATGTTTGTTATCATTTCATTGGAAATGCCATTACCAAATCGTCATTAATTCATTTGAATAATCTGGCGTATTCTGTAACACAATCATTAATTTATTATCGATCGTTAAGTTTTTTTACAAATGGAAATAATTGTAACAAGCAAATATTTACAATTTTTATCACTGTTACCTATGCTCATTGGCTGGAATAGATAATGATTGACAAAAATTTATCGATTGAATTACAGAATAGCCCCAAATGTGTGCACAAATCATGTATCCTGAAATACCTATGTATTATTATCGGTTGAATTTTCAGTGTTTGCCATGAAAAATATTTTTTTTATTTTACATATATGTTAACAATTTGTTTCTAGTTGAGATTCACGTAGCTTTTATTTTTTATTTATTTATTTATTTATGAAATTCGGCTTCTCAACAGGAATATTCCCAGTGATAGAGAAGCTCATACAGTAATAATACAAAAAAAACATCATGAAAGTACAAAGTAAATTAGAATATTCAAATATCACCAAAAGTAATACAAGATTTATAAAGCAAAGTCAAAATTAAATGAATCAACCATAATCATCCTCCCGAATTGAAAGCGATTTGAAGAAAATAAATCAGGCATTATTGTAGTACGACACATATTATTGTACAACAACGATAATTTGGTCACAGACGAATTAAGGGAAGCATTAGTTTCACAATGAGGTATACTAAACAATGATAAGTCTCTAGAGTAATAGCAAGGAATACGAAAATGAAAAGCGGACAATAAATCAGAAGATTCAATAGCATTGTTAAAAAGTTTATGAAGGAAGGTGAGTTCAAACAACATTTTTCTCTTTTCAAGGATCAAGATTTTAATTGTGAAAAATGGACATTTTTGCCTCAAGAATTTCGAGAATTTATCCTGAATGTTGTTAATCCTTTTAATATATGTATCATACTGAGGATTCCGGACTACGCACGCAAACTCAAGGTGACTTCTAACCATGATATGAGTGTACAAGGATGCTTGAAGTTTGAGCTTGATCGAATCAAGAATCCTAGCATTTTATATGTTTTTTTTACAATGCTATCGATATGCACATCAAACAAGAGTTCACTGTCTAAAAATACCCCCAGATCCTTTATACAATATATTTGACTGATGGCATGACCATCAATATTATATAAGTGATTGAAAACATTTCTATTTCTAGTAAATTTTATAAAATTACATTTGGAAATATTAATAGATAGACCATTCTCTTTCGTATAGTTGACCAATCTGTCCATATCATTCTGGAATTTAGTGCAGTCATTTCTAGATTGAATAGTATGAAACATCTTCAGATCATCAGCATACAGTACAAAATTAACAAATTTAAAACAGGAACCAATATTATTGATGAAACTATTAAAAAGCAATGGTCCAAGATGAGATCCCTGGGGGACGCCAGAAGTTATTCTTTCATCAAAAGAGTTGAATCCGTTCAAAACAACACGTTGTTTTCTGTCTTTTAAATATGAGATGAACCAATGGAGTAGATTACCATTTACACCCACTTCTGCTAATCTGTAAATTAATATATCATGGGGTAAGCCAATAAATCGCGTCATGAACAAATAACTGAATAGTCTATTCGATTAAAATTATGATAATTGGTACACGTGATATAAATGATGTTGGAACAACTCGCTGTGCACTAACATTGACAAAACAAGATTTGTTGAGCAGAAGAATGAACGACAGATTATTGCTGCATTATTCCACCCTTCATGCCAAGTGATGTTGCCACGAGAGGAGACAAGACGAGACTCCAGTCTCAAGTCCTGGTCTCAAGTGGGTCAGTCTCGCCTCGGTCTCGAGCCTCGACGAGAGTCACGGCATGATTTTTCAAAATTACATATTCTTACATGCGGAAATCAATTCGTTCTCCTGATCATCATTTTTATGAATTCTACTAAAAATATATTGTATTTGTGCGTTTGGCCCATAAAGTTATGTTTCATAGCTTCGTTAAAAACCACAAAAGCATCACGCTACAAATAATGTGTCTTTCAATTTTTGCGAACTACGCAATTATTTCCATCTTGTTGAGCAGCTTTGGAAGTTGTGATCACGTTATCACGTAAAACGAGACTAGATCGAGACTGGTCTCGAATCTCGTGACAAAACTAATACCAAGAAGCTGTAAGGTACAGTGTACTTGGTTTTTAGATGTAGACATTCTTCTTGTGGTTAAATTGTCGATCTACATCAGATACCTCAGGTAATATAAGCTTTCAAATCATATTCAATCCAAAAAAAAAGAGATATATTGAAAGATAGAAAGTTGGACTTGGGTTTGAGATTCATTGAACACATTATACTTGTATTCAAGCTTGGTTTACCCAATCACATGGACACAGACCAAAATTTCACACCTACTTTCCAGCAACCCTAGGAATTACTCAAAGTAAAGGTGTACGTCTTTTATCTGTATTATCACGACACAAATAATGATAGAAAGCATATTGATTTCGTCTGTATCATATCTCCAATAATATAATTTGGAAATGACCGGAGATTACCTCAAATTGAATCACTATCAGATGGGGTGAACCATTATCTCCAGGGGGGTGTCAGTAGAGGCTTACGATGCCTACCAATTTCTCAACCTTTTGGAAAGCTACTGCACAAACTATAGCACAGAATTTAGAACTGAAATTCAAGAACTTATCACTCGCGTAAAACCAATTAAATACAAAATTTTGCTACCAACATTGAAACGAGGTGACTCATCATTTTTCTTTCGATTACGGACAGATTCTCATTGCTGTATTTGACCAACTGACGGAGACATTAAAAGATAGTAGGTCGAATTTAGTTTTGAAATTAATTTTCACATCATACTTCTATGCAAAACTTATCAATAACTAGAGTTTGAGTTTCGTTGAACTATTAGTTCATTGGTACAGATCATATTGTCTGAGCTGTGGAATATGATAACGAGTCTAGAGAAGTATAGATTTCGCATCGTCAGATGATGACTGTTTTGATTCTACTATGATTCATTTTATCTAATATTCATCTAATATTTGTGTTTGTAATTCTGATTTATAGCCTTGAACTTCTGGAGTGAGCAGCCCGCAGCTCTTGCAGCTACTAGATTTTAGATAATCCCAAAGATGCTCCAGAAAGTTTGATTATCTCGTCCCACCCGCTGCTTGCAAAGCTCAGGTGATATTTTTATCTATTTAGCTCTATATTATTTTGGAAAATACCTGAATTTGGAGTTGATTGATATATTCTATTTTTTACTACAGATGCAGCTACAAAGATGGCGTTGCCCTGGACACTAAGGGAGAATTCCGAAAGAGAGTTTCGCCTCTTTTCTTCGCGTCATTGCTAGAAGAAGGTTCGCAATTGCCCTTTGTTCCTGTAGCTTGTTTCAAAATTGTCGAATGAAATATATATTTTCTCGATTCAGAGACATATGTAACATATAAAATTCAGTATAACAGGTGTAATTACAATTGACATTTGTTTTAGAGAGAAAATTATTTAAAAAGTTTGTCTAGTTGTATCATACATGATATGAGTTCTGTCGAAATCTGAAATTGACAACTGACAAACATCGAATTGGAATAGATAGAAAATATGTTACAACAAATTATATTCCAAATGCACAAATACAATGAAAATCGAATTCTGGGGCTTCCGAATTTCAATGCTTGACTTTGTATCATCCATCACTTCAATATTCACCGGAATATCAACTTTATCGGTTACAAGAACAGAATTTTCCATTCATTGAATAGTAACTACGTCCATATGACATACAATAGTCTGATACAGGGCATTTATGCTACCTTCATTAGATAATTATTATCTGAGTGAAACTGGCTGGGCCAATCACGAGACTTTTTTGTGTAAGCTTCATTACTTGAATATCAGAGAAGGAAAGAGGCTGTGCAAATATTTCTGCCCTAAAATTTCATTAAAAAATCTCCGGCTGCATTCTTTTCACTTTTCCTTTTGTGAAAGCACCTTAACTATTACAAGAATTTATTTGTATCGCAACCCAATAGCAGCATCTCACGTTTCTCAAAGCAGTAAAAGTGAACAAATCTCCGCGTGCCAACCGATCCGAAGTAGAAAATCCGTTATCACTTGGATTTCACGATTTGATGGATTTTTTTTGCTTGCCAAGGTAACCATTACTCATAATTCCCCGTGGACTTCACGCCGACTGTCACTTGTGAGACAGCGAATCCTCTGCGACATATTGGGACCGGAAACATATTTTTCTCCGACTGCAATATCGCGCTTTCGTGACACTTGTCGGATGGCCGCAGCTTGCAATGACGTCGACTTGTGTGTTTCAGTTCAAGGGTTGTTGTTTCTGTTTGTTTGTGACCCCGGCTCTTTCATGCTTTGTTGAAGATAACCTACGTCCTAAGTTGTGTTGCTGGACAGGTGCGAGAGTCATTGTAGTGTTGTTTCACAATATATTTCAAATGGAAATTGGATGATATGTTCCACGTTCCATCTAGAATATTTAACAAATATTACACATTTCTTGCATTTTTTTGTTGAATTATCAAATGTTTGACATTCTGTAATCAATAACACACATATATAATGACTACGTTTTGGTTGGTGGTTTTCTGTGTATATTTAGGATTATAAAGTACACTGAAGACTATTTGACACTGCAGTTGTGAGCCAAACCAATAGCAAAGAGTAGCGCTGTCTTGTTGAAATGTCGTGTAATCTGTGTTTTAGGATGTGTGCGGAACTGTACCAAGTAGGACATATTCCTCTGTTTGGGGTTTTTACGTGGTTTTTCTCAAGCCTTGGTTGAATGTCCAAAGATTTTATTATTTTTGTCAAGGTGTGATATCCACGTTATCACATCTAGTATTCTGTATATTTCTAGTATCTATTAAGTGTTTTGTTTTACTCTGTATCATTGGTCAAAGGATCGAAACGTCAAAGTTTCAAATTAGAAATCAAAATTTCTGAAAAATGTATGGATCAATAATTTGAGGTATTAAGAGTGCTATCAGGCTCTTAAATTTGGTTCATTACAAGCAGGGATGTCGCTTAGTAATTCTTTCAATTATTTCCATTTTTGACGTAGTTTTTGATTACAGAATGAACAACAACTCTTACTAATTGCTGGAAGCTTTCTCGTTGATTACTTTAAATTATGTATAACTATTGTGGATATCATCCAATGGAAGCTCAGTTATTTTTCTTTCAGAGCAATCTCTGGATGTACGTTTACGTTACGTGCATCTCACAGCAGTCGTTCCATTAAAAATACTACCTAATATATTTTCTCGAGGACAGTAAATCTTGCTTGCAGCTGTAAAAACTATTTCAAGATACATTAAAATAGTGGAAGTCGTTTTCCATCGGTCTGATTCAAGGAATTTATTTAATTCTTCCGAATCAAGTATCGAGGAAGGTAAAGCTTGTGACATCATGAAGGAGGTGACCTTTTACCTCAGGCGGAGGTGGGATGGTTTATTGGTGCTTCCGTCACACTCTAAGTCTTATTTGGTCTTTTTGTATGTTTTTAAATTCCAGCAATAGGTGCGGTGATGAATGGATGCTGCGGTGATAAAAGTGCAAGGTAATTCACGCGCAAGGGGTGATATATAGTGCCTTACACTTCGTCCCTCGCATTTTTACATTCCGAAAGAAAAATATCTTTGGAGAAATTATCATCGTTTCAATATGGTTGAACATTCAGAATTAGATTCTTGTTAAATACTTTAAAAAATAAGTACTGAACTCTACTTTATAGCCACACTTCCAATAAATTATGATATCATTAAGAATAGTTTAGTAAAACTTTTTATTAAATCCGAATTAATTGTATCAAACGTTCTTACCAAAACAATTTGGAATGAATAAGTGCTGAGGACTGTATAACGTCAAATTTCATTAATTTTGCAGAAGATCCTTGGATAGTTGAGTTGAGAATGTGAAACATGTAGATTTATTTAACTCGGAAATAAGCCACTATTTTGAATTCCGTCTTTCAGACTTTGTCTGGAATTATCAAAAAAGGCATGATCATTCATGTATCGATGTCTACGTGAGATCAGCAATATGACGGATGACAGCTGTCAAATAAATAACAGATAATTCGATTCCCTGCCAACAAACTTGGGCCACTTATGTCATATTGTATTATTTGATGTCACATATTGGTAGTAAGGCAAGTATAATAGATAATTTCAAAAATTTTCCTCCTCATTCTGCTTTATAAAGCTGTGTTCGGAATATCTTCTCTGTTTTTGTATAACCTGTCATTTTTATCACTGGTACAATCATTTTCATGGAACAAACTGGGATTATGATGTCATCCCTGAGTGTACAGAATAGAAGGAGCTTAGAATTGTTTTTTTTATTGTATCTCAGCTATCGGGCAGTCAAGTAGCTCTTCAAACGTTGTAATAATTGAAAGTCAAATCACCGTTATGGGATCAAGTGTTGGTTTAAAAAATTTGAAGTGGATTTGAGTCAGATCAACGTACACGAAGATCAAGTTTCAATCTTTCAAACATCGAAATCATTTCAAGTCGAATCACCGCTTGGAAATAATTTCAAGTCGAACCACCGCTTGGAAATCAAACTTTGTTCCATAAGCGTCGAAATAGTTTCAAAATCAAGTACTACCGCCCAAAAACCGCGTCTGCATCCACAGACGTCGAAAGTTCCTTTTCGTCTTCGACTGCCAGTGTAACTCGTCGTTCAGCATTCTGTCGACAGTACTGTAACGATACCCTTGCTGATGTCACCTGTAGCGTCGCGGTCAAAACTGACGGTGTGCTCGGGCGCCAATGCGGTCGGTGATGCAGTTTCTGAGGCAGACGGCTGGATAGCTCAGACGAGAAGGAAATAATCATCAGGAGGTAGAGATTTATTACACATAAAAACGACGACGATGGATACAGAACATACATTTTTCAGGACTTGCACGGTGATGACCTGGCTGACGGTGTAGAAACGGCTGTACATGACAATTGACACCAGCGGTCGCATTACGGACCTAGGCGGTCGCATATAACTAGAAACTCTGAAACAAACAAATCGTGGAGCAATTTCCTAAATTGTGGATCAACTTATCTTCGACGCATGTGGAATCAAACTGGCTCCCAAGTAGTGACTCTACGTTAAACTCGCTCAACGCTGTGAAGCCAATGATGACCCACTCAACGGTGATTCTACGGTAAAATAATCAAACGCTACGAAATCACGAAGACTTCATCAACGGCGACGCTACGTTAAGTTTTTCAAACACTGTAAAGTCAACAATGACTTCGGCAGCGGTGCTTTTACATTGAATTATCCAAACACTGGGACGTCAACGAAGCCTTCGGCAGCGGAGATTTCACGTTAAACTATTCGAATACATCCAAGTCAACAAAGACTTGAGTAGCGGTAGCTCTACGGTAAGTTATTCAAAAAACATTCTAAGTTCAAAAACAGCAAAAATATTCCAAGTTCAAAACGGTAAAAGCAAACAAATCCAAGTTCTTTTTACGGACTTATAAAAAACAAATAAACTCACAGATCGTGTCAGACAGTTGTGCTAACGGACTCCACTTGGACGGTTAACACTCTGAAGATGACAATCGGTATCGGAACTAGAAGCGTACCTTGGAACCGCTGCTCAGAGGACTGGACTTTTAAAGAAGTGACTCAAGTCGGCCGGTAGGCCATATTTATACTTAAATTTTAATGAATCCTTACTTAACATGTTTTCAAATTGAATTTATATTAGCGCTTTCTGTAATGTAAAGAAGACATACATATGAAAAAGAAGAAATAATTTTATGAATACAAATTTCTTTACAATAACAACTTTCCTATAACTTTTCTGTCAGATACATCCTTTCCTGATTATATTTCCTTGATATTGAAATTGTCCTAAATATCCTTTTATCAGTCGGTAATGTTGTCAAATGTCAGATGTTTATTTGTGTATGGTCAAAGATCACGAAGAACGTCAAACAAAATATACAATATACAATATATTAACGGAACAACGGTTGATTATATCCAGATTTATTAACGGATAGGCACAAGACATAAATAAAGATCAAGTAATATCGGTTGCATTCAATTTCAGGTGTTTTCAAAAAACCTCACCTCATTCCACCACATGTGAAATATTAAAACAGACTTATTTCAGTTGATGACTGATGAAATAAAGGTAATCGGTGTTGTATGGTCAAGCAGCATTACGGAATTCAAAATTTATTGGGAGTGCAAGATGTAAACAAATCTTGATGGACGTTAAAAATGTTTGACGGTAGCAGAAGGCTCTGGGATGTGCAACTGTGACGGAGTTTCGGGACATAATTCGTCATAGTAGATTCGAGGAGCAGTAGCTATTGAAAATTAATTTAATCAGGAAATAAGCCACTATTTTAAATTCCGTCTTTCAGAATATGTCTGGATTTATCAAAAAGTGCATGATCATTTATGTATCAATGTCTTCGTGAAATCAGAAATATGACGAATATCAGCTGTCAAATAAATAATAGATAATTCGATTCCCTGCCAACAAACTTGGGCCACTCATATCATATTTTATTATTTGATGTCACATATTGGTAGTAAGGCAAGTACAATAAATAATTTCGGATATTTTTTTGTCATTCTGCTTTATAAAGCTGTGTTAGGAATATCTTCTCTATTATTGTATTACCTGCCATTTTTATCACTAGTACAATCATTTTTATGAAACAAACTGGAATTATGATGTCAGTCCTGAGAATACGGGGTAAAAAGAGCTTAGAACTGTTTTTTTTATTGTATCTCAGCTAACGGGAAGTCGAGTGTAGCTCTTCAAGCTTTGTAATAATTTAAAGTTAAATCACCGTTTAGGGATCAAGTTTTGTTTTCACGACCGTTGAAGTAGTTTTAAGTCAAATTACTGCTGGAGGATCAAATTTTGGTCCAACAAACTTGAAGTAGATTTGAGTCAAATCAACGTATGGGGATCGAGTTGCAATCTTTCAAACATCGAAATCATTTCAAGTTGAGTCATCGCTTAGAAATAATTTCTAGGCGAATCACCGCTTGAAAATAATTTCGAAGCGAATCACCGCTTGGAAATCAAGCTTTGATTCCATAAGCGTCCAATTAGTTTCAAAATCAAGTATTACCGCCTTCAAACTACGTCTGGATTCACAGGTTTCGAAAGCTCTTCTTAGTTTTCGACCGCCAGGGTTCGCATTGTGACTCATCGATGTTGAGTGTCTAGTACAATATCCAGAAAACTTCACGCCGCCGCAAGCCTTCAGCATTCTGTCGACAGTACTGATTTCTCCAAAATATAGGTTGTATGATTATCGCTCATATTTTCTGTGTGTAGATAAATATCATTGTAACATCTTATTTCTGAGTATTATCTCAACGGACCTTATGCTTTCCTTTGAGCTATCCAGCCGCCCTGTGCCGCCGACCGATTTGGCACCCGAGTATACCGACAGTTGGGTCGAGGTCAACAACCTTGCCAACCGCAAAGTTTAGTTACAATTTATAACCTTCTATTCACTAATGCTAGAGTTTATTTCGATTTCAACCGCATTTTTCTCTATATTTTTGAATGTTTACAAAATTGAATCAAATAAAAAAATTCTGTTATAAAGAGAGCCCTCATAGGATGGATCTTTATCGCAACACGCCGATTTATCGGGGATGAATGCAACTGAGTTATATGCGACAAGCTCGTAGAGACGTCCGATGGAAAGGGTCATTGGTAGTACAAATACGGAGCGAGTACTATTGAAAATAAAAATCGAAGCAGTTTAAATGAATAGGAAGCAGTGGAAATGGATAACAGACAGTGTTACTGTATGGATAATATTTGAATGTAATTATGGTGTTCAGTTTAGCGTCGGTTATATTTTAATGAATACAGTTGAATTATTTTAGCCTTAAGTGGAAATAACAAGAACTACAATTCTTCAATCTTGTTCCGTCCCTTCACCATATCAATAGTAAGTAGGATGCAAGTGATGCATCTGTGTGCTTCTTTGGGGTGTCCGTTAGAACCCTAGGCTTTGACACCCGATACTAAAGGGTGAATACCCTAATGCCAAAGCTCCATCAGCCTCCATCTTATGACGCCGATTACTCCACCCTATACTGAATATTGTATAAGAAGAAAATTGTATTGCGGAGTGAAGTGATTGTATGTAGCTATCAAGATGTTTCCCTCCTCAACCAACTATTATTAATTCAAATTTCCAGTTGCATTATTTGCATCTCATATTACCTACTGTCTGCCGTGCTTTGATTTCGCGACTTTTTACCACGTAATTGATAACAAATAATTGATGATTATCAAAATATACCACTGGCGCCTCCACATCATCAAAAGGAAGGATAAGAATGAGACGTAGAACAAAAGGAATGCGAAGACAGTGCGCGTCGGCGTCATTCCTTCTTTCAGCGCCGACGCAAGCGTCGCCATGCGTTATCCAAACTTCTGTTCTGTATGCAGCCTCAATCTGTTCCCAGCTGGGGACTGAAGAGCTCATGCATAATAATGAATTACATCCCAGGGGCAAATTAAAATTAAAGGTCTTGCGTCTTCAAAACTTTGCTATTTAGTGCAATGATTTCCGTATGCAGATTAACTCTGAAAAGACTTTCATAACAAAATGCTAATCGGGATTTAAGATATATATATAATTCAGGTAGATTTGTGGTCTTATTATCACAAAGAAAATAAACTCGCACTTCATGAATAACATTCGGGTGAGTTTCAGATTAAAATCCACCACTGCGATGACAATTCCTTAACAGGATTATTGTCTTAAGACATCAGAATATAAAAAAAGATTTAAGAACTCCTACAAATATTCATATGCTGTGATATTATGCTTCCCGACTTCAACGAGACAGTAGAAATCAATATGTTCTCATGGAAGTGGTCAATAAAAAAGTAAATGTTGCAAGTAATTCACAAATTGCATCAGATCTCTCCATATTTCTTCTCAAGTAATTTACTCAAGCACACTTTAAATTATTAATACCTTAGGTCAATCCCCAAGGAAACTCGTCTCTAGAGTCGTGGTCCCCACAATGATCTTATGCTCGAGAAATGGACCAGCAAATTCTTGTTCCGTCCACCTGACTAAGGGGAATAAGATTCCCACTTCGAAAGGGAGGATCCACCCCCTATGGACTCCAGACATCCTAATTACATTCGACCGCTTTTAATAATTCACTCGAATGCTGCCAGTCGCTGTCTTTATTGCCTCAGACCAATATACTTCGAGGACGACTGTGGTCTCTTGTGATTACGCTCAATCAATGTTAGAGGACCTAATTATCGTGCATTCCTTCACTGCTTTGACAATCTGTTCGGATAAATGGATAATGGTCAATTCGATTAGGTTCGTTGCCGAAGAAGAGTGTAATGAAGATAAAAACTCCTCTCCTTCTGCATCACTTATTCACATACGTCATCCTTTTATTGAAAAAATCTTCTTCCTAAAAGTCTCCAGGTCGACATCTGCGTTTTCGTATATGAAATCTTAAAGCAATATATCAGAAAGCAGATGGAACTTTTGTTCAAACCATTATAAATAGAATTTGTTTTATTCCCGGGATGACAAGCAGAAATATAACTTGGAATCGGAGGTATTCTAGCTGAGTGTACCCTAATGCATAAAAATTCTAAACTTGGTTTCTCGCAAAATGTTCCTCGAATCGTGTTACCAAAACAAAATCCTATAATCCTTTGAGAACGAGGCGAAAGAAAAGAGGTGATAACTCTATGAAATCCTTCGCAGAAGTGAAACTAAACATTTTATTCATTATTGCACGCGGGTGCAGGGCTTTGGGTGGGAAGAACGTCAACTTGGCACGGCGTTAAGCTTCAAACTTTGAAGTTCAAGACGCCAAACATCGCAGTAGCATTGGTAGGCCAAGCGTGCATAAATGCGCGGCTTACGATTTGAAGAAGTAGGTACGATGTTGAGGGTATGGAACAGGACCGTGCCAAGACAGGTCAAATTGAGCCCAAGACTCTTATCATTAAAATATAAGAGCCAAGAAATATATTAATAACAAGCGTATATGTAACTTATAAAAACAGAATCGATTTGAGTGGCAACGTCAGGTCTCTGCAAATGTCAATGTCAATAATTCGGAGTATTACTATGATTTGTAATCGACATTAAGATGATGCTCCGGTCCTGAATTGACCCTCAGACTCTTGACAACTTTCCCCATGCGCCACGATAAATAATACATTGTGTCCACGACGCCCAGCTTCCTCAGTTGCTATTCGTTCGTGTCTCGTGTTCTACTCGCTACTTTTTTGCTGAACTTGTAATCCGAGCATTAAATTTTCCAGCGCGTATTAGACTCATACACGTGTGGCGCGAGATTTATCTTGAACGGGTGAAGGGCAAGGGATGAACGTGAGATGTTCATTGGGGTGACATTTCTACCCGACTTGTTTCTACAAAACTAGAAAAATGAAACACAGCTTCGAATTGATCCGATACAAAAAATAGTGGTATTAAGCAGCTAACTCTATTATCAATCGTAAGATACAACCCTTCTTGTTGGCTATAATCTAGGACTGAATATTTTTTTGTCGTAATGGCGTAGAATGTAAGTCACGCTGTATATGTTTTATGAACGGATTGATACAATCAAGAAGGAAAAATAAGCTGAGATAGATTTGCGTCGCAGCAAATCCACGTGCATCCTGCAAAAACATCTGGTTATTACGTAAGGCTGTGGATATTGCGACAGAGTACACAAGCCGATATTACTTCTAGGATTCGATCCGTGCCCCAACTAGCGACTAAATGCTTGTCGCTCACCACTTTCGCCCTTCGCAGCTTAGGGGCTTGCAGGGCTTACTGTTTGATCGATGTATCCACTGAAATAAGTTTCAGGCCAAACAACAGCAGCAGTAGTCAACTCATTCTCCTATAAATAAAATAATCGAATATATCCTTAACAGATTCCCATGACTCTCAACTATTGATTAATAAAGAGCTGCTAATAAATCCGTCTTCCAATTTTAATAATCTTCCATTTTAATGGATATCTCGACAAACGAAACAAGAGATCCTAATGATAAATAGCTAAGATTACCATATCGTACACAAAGAGACTTTTTGAATAGGATAAATCCAGCTTATTTATTCAATGCAATGTAATATAGCCGCCTCAGCATCCTATTATCTATACATTAAGGTCCATAAATAACGATAGAATGAAACAGGTATCCGTAAATATCGACAAGAAGAATTGGCGTACTTTGCATATTTAAATTGGGTTCGAATTTCTGGCAGAATAAAATGCGCCAAGCGTGAATTAAAGATAAATAAAAAATGTGACTACCACGTGTGAAAAGATAACAATAGGAATGCGCTACCTTTGTTTGCAAGTACGTAATGATTGGTTGCCTACAAGCTTGTTGTTATGTATATCGCCTTTTACTTGATACGGGTGTGGGAAGTAGATATTTCCTCGACCGTAAGGTGCGGTAACCATTTGTCGAGCCATAGGTACTTCTAGTTTTTGTGGAGACTGAGCCACAAAGCTATGACAAGATTAATATAACAATTGAACTAAAATGGCATTCAACGCAATGTAAGACAATATGAGAGTCTCTTGAATGAAAAAATGAAGGAGGAAATATGTGATTAGTAAATTACAAACTGATACAGCAATAGCTAAAAGGCTTACTCAGCTCAATCAAACAGTCGACGAAAAAAAGTCCTTAACTGCTACACCTCTCCGAGTATACTGTCATTCCAAATTTGGTTACTCTACGCTATCAGCAAAGTTAAATTGTCTGCTACTGGAAAAAGACCGAAAATAATTCCTACGATAACCTTGAGATACTAATCTTGATGCCTGCTCTGAAATGGCTAACAGAGACAGGTGAGCAATATCCAGGAGGTTATCAATAAAAGAGTGCATCCAATACTTCCGAGAGCTTTGTGGCTTTAGGTCTATAGAATGTTAACTAAAATAAATCAATTTTCAGAGTTTGAGCCATTTTATTGACGCGTACTTTCTATAATAGACAGTGTTGCCACGAGACTCCAGACTAGTCTCTGTATCGTCTCGCTTCAAAATGTCGAGACGAGACCATAGAGTATGAGTCTCGAGCTGAAAGTCGAGATCGAGACAAGACTTAAGTCGAGTCTTGGCCAGAGCAGATTCTATATAATAAGATTGTGCAACAGGACGAATGCCAATACTAGGACAACACATTCAATTTCATAAAAAAATATTAACATAATGGCAAAAAATATCAGATTAGGCTACACTGAGTTATAAAATAAGAAAATCAATACGATTCATCTAGAAATTTTTGGTAATTTGAACCATATGGCTCGTGATTCACAGTTAATAACATAACCTCATTTGAAAATTCAGTTTTTCTCCATCCATCTCTGAATTTGGTCCTTTACATATCGCAAACAATGCGTAAACTGAACATTCAAGCCTCTCAGGGGGTCGATTCTGTAACTTGCGTTAGTACTTGCGTGAGACAATTTGCGTGACTACAAAATATGACGTCACCAGCAATATCTAGTTACTTTGCTAGGGAGTTTTGTGCGTCAAGAGTTCCTCGGCTAGATTAGTGTTGGTAATAACTTTAAAATAATTCTGTAGGGTGAGTGGATAACAGTTAGAACAATAAACAGTGAGTGCAATGAAAATCGTTCCATGTTGAAGAGATGATTAATATTTTATAAGTAATTATTCGCAACTTCACGCTGATAACTACCCGTAGCAAAAAAATTGAGGACGGAAAGAAACTGAAAGATGAACACAAACTTTACAATAAACTTTTTAATATACGTGTGTATATTTACTCTTATATGATTAGGAATTTTTGTCCGATGAAAACCGGCACGCAAATGTGGTCTTATTCCATTTAATAGATGCATACACGCATCTTTGCTCTTTGCTCAATCTAAAATTTTCCACAAACTCCAAATTTCTTATTTCAAATGGATTTTGAGCATCCCTAAATTGTCTGCGCTTGATACGAGTTTCATTTTCCCTCTCTTCTAATATACCATTTTCTTTTGAAGCCATAAGAATCCCCAGTAAAGCCATTTCACAATACTAATGTGAATTCATTTTGAAATTATCATATTTAAATTACCGAAATTGAGTTAATAAATATTTTAGTATAATACACTCACTAATAACCAAAAACTAGAATTGCTAACTTTACAAATTATCAAAATAAAAACATTCCAAACAGCCTAAACACACAAAACAAAACGATTAGAATGAGACAGATAGTGTCGTAAGAAAATACAGTACCTCAACAGCTCACGCAAGTTATTTGCGTGTCTCGCAACTAATGACGTCATAAGTAAATAGTTTCTCAAATATTCGACAGAGGGCTTACTGTATATATGTGACAAAACTTTGTTAGTGTTAGTGTCGTAAGTAGTCACGCAAGTTACAGAATCGACCCCCAGATCCGCCATCAATTCATATGAACGCTCTCGCAACCTGAATTCAGTTCATGAATTCATATTGAGAATCGTAGGAGAAATATCGTGTGGCGTTTAGAAGCACATGTGCGAACTAGCATTATGAAATTCGGGAAATATTTTTTGTAACTCAGCGATTCTTAATTCAAAATTATAGCCCTAGCCTCATCATAAGGCTTAAGTTTAAACATCTGTTGCATAAAACTATTACCTCTTTATCATCTCGAATCCTTGTGGCTCCTGGGGTCCTATTTTAATTCATAGAGGCAGCTTGGAGATAGATCGCAGTCCCCATTTCAATGTTGTTATATCATAGCTACATTTATAAGGAGTTGAATACTGTTTGTTGGTGCAAAAAATATGATCGACAACCTAATGCTAGCAGTTAGTTGAGAACGTTGTTTGAAACCAGATTCAATTGATGTTCAATCATCTTCCTGATTTATTATTGATTATAATAGTATAATTTCATTCTATTGTTACTACTTTATGTCATACGTTTGTCAAATCTGATATCGAGCCAAGGAGACTGACTGGATCCTGTCTCTTACTTCTGGAAGACTGTTTTCAATGATGATGACATTGAATCACTTCTCTAACTGTCCGATAGGTGGTACATGTGTCAAAAGTCTATAAAATGTCGTCAAAAAACAGTCTTTATAAATTAGAATTAAGCTGCAGAGCGATTTTATGTATAGCAAATTCGACCAGTAGTCGGAATTATTGTGTAAAGCGTGAAATCTCAAAAAACACTTCATTTGTAGCGTAGTGTTCTTGGGATTCTTGACGATTTGAAATTAGCCAGAAGCTCACGTCTATAGTTTATGACCAAGCTATGAAACGTGATCTTGCGCACTGAACATACAAATACAAATTTTTGGTAGAGTTCATAGCAAATAATGATTAGGTAGAACAAATTGATTTCTGCATGAAAAAATATGTAATTTTGGAGAATCATGGCGAAACTCTCGTCGAAACTCGAAACCTAGATGAGACTGACCTATTCGAGATCAGGGCGAGACCGAAACGAGACTAAGCAAGGCGAGACCAGTTTGTCTCGTCTTGTGGCAACACTAATGATAGAACACCGCCTCGTGCATCACTTACCTTAGTATCTCTCAGAGGCAAAATCAGGAACCTGAATACACATTTTCGAGGCTAGAACGACACTATAGGCTATGTGCAAGGGGGCGGAGTTCAAACAAATATCGATGCGAGCGCTCATGATTTCATGTACCCAGTTATAACATAAAAAAACGAGTGAAGTGAATCAAAGCGGTAAATAGAGTATTGTCTGTCTTACATTATTAGTCCATATAACAAATATGTTTGTAATTCAATTGTGAAATTAGAAATATTCATCATCGATTTGGGATTCAAGAATTTACCTCCATCTCTAATTTGTAAGATGTTTCAGTGATAGAAGTTTGTCAGATGCACTTCGCAATAATTTTGTTGTTAACGTCAGCAACATATTCTTCAACATGTTTAATATGGCAAAACTAATTTCGCGCTTTTCTTCAATGCTTCCTCGGTAAAAGGGATACAGTGTTTGATAAATACAGACTCGATCTGCATAATTTGAGGTTATCCTGTCAATTTGGACGATTTAAGACGTTTTCTCCATGATAGGTACGTGTAAAAAAAATACTCAAAATGGATAATTCCAACGTACCTTTGATGCTATGCGAGTTATATTATACGCACACAGTTTAATTAAATAATATTAGTACATTATAGATATTAATTATACAAGTTTGATAACGCCGTTGTAATGAAACGTGTGTGATGTTAAATCACGAGGCGATTAGCCGAGTGTTTTTATCGCTCAAGTTTCATTACACTAGCTGTATCAAACGTGTATCATTCAATATTTTATCTACGACGGCCTTAATTGCTGCTGAATTAGATTTTTTTATTTGATGTTTGACATTCGAAAAACATTTAGTGTAAAATTCATAGCTTGATCAAGTAGCATGTTATGGCAACTATTTGTTTGTTTGACAGCTGTCAAAGTTATTAAGAAAATAAACATATCTAATTGTGAAAATCTTGTCCCTGATCTTGTCGTAAACGTTTATAAAACATGAATTAATGTATGTGTATTAATAGTTATTCATAATAAAGGAAACTTGAAGTGTGATAGAATTTCTATTTTGCTTATTTCTCTTACAAAAATGCGTGTCATTATGAATTTCATATTGGCACTAGTGCCATTATGAAATTCATAATGACACGCAAATTAGTGTGCGAATCACGTATTAGCGCACAGTCGTAGATAAAAAAAATTATAGGTATGAAACAATGATAAAATGGAGTTCAATCGTTCTCTTTGTTCAATCGTATAATACTGTAATGAACAGCAGTTCCTCAATATTCAATTTAAACTGAGTATTTTCTTACCCTCCATATTAGGTCTTATTTCTGAGGGAAATATATTGTTCCAGTTGCATGGATTGATGAATTAATAGTGATTCACATAATTAGTTATGAAAAGTGCCATATTGTTTGACGAAACGTAATATTTGCCAAAACGAGCGTAGCGAGTTTTGCAAATCACGAGGCTCTCTTACATCAAACCTATCCACCACGAGTCTTTAAAACCATTAAAAATTGGTTGTTGTCACTAAAACTAATTAGAACACGAACAATCAACCATCGTTAAGAATGTATGAGCGTGATAACAATTTTTGATTTCAAGCCTCAAAATTTATTCATTATTAGTCTTCTACCCAAATAATTTACTGTTAGAATTTCAGGGTAGGTCATCGTTCATATTTTGAAGTAATAAATTGTTGAAAATTGAGACAGTATACATTGCTCTTATGAAGAAATGAGTGATTGAGCTCTTAAATAAATAAATATCAGTATGTCCAAGTTTGCGTAGAATGAAAAAAAACTATACATAAGAAAGGTGAATATTGCAGTGTCCCGTTAATATTTCAAGAACAATATGTATCCATTCATCCTGGAAAAAAAATCTGACGTGGACATCACGTGACTTACTTGTATATCACTGGATATATATAATCGAACACACTATCTCATCATTCCACGGCTAGTCGGTTACTATGGAAATAGTAGGTCATCATTCTTATGTCACAACATTCCTAAATATTGATTTCCAGGATTCTACAGCTAACAGCTCTGAATTTATGCGCAAAATTCCAAGATCGTCAAGTATAGTGCACTTTCGACTCAGTCGATCTCAATGAAAATAGGATATGAGCATCTAGACAGTACTATCATCTTGAATACTGTATTCTTATATTCTACGTTCAATCGTTTTGGATTTATGCGGAAAACTGAAAATGTTTCGAGTAAACTGCACTCCCGGCTTAGCCAATCACAATCATAATGCAAGGTGTACAACTAGATGCTATAAAAGTGTTTGATACGAAATCTCAATATTCTGCAACTGATTATCTTAAATTTATGAGAAAAGTTCGAAAAGGCTGTAATATGAAGTGCACTTCCGGCTTGGTCGATTGGGACGAGAATAGGAGATAAACATTGGGATGCTACAGCAATTTCAAATACTGAACTGTAGTATCCTACGGCTAATCATTCTAGATTTATGCAGAGAACTCAAAATAAGTATCAGGTGAAGTGCACTTCCAGTACAGACAATTGCAACCATAATACGAGGTGCACATCAAGATCCAAGATCCTATAACAGTCTTTTATAAAAAATTCCAGCATTATACGTTTGACGATTTCTTCGATTTGCGAGTTACGCACGCACGCACGAACATGCATACCGACATCAAGCCAAAAATAGTCAAAATGGATTCAGGTATGCTCAAAACAGATATTTCCATCAAAATCTCGATAGGTGAATTCTGTCGGTTCCACAATACTCCCTTGTACTTAGTACAAGTGAGTAAAAATTGAAATGAAATTCAATTTAGTTGATTGAATAAATTTTTACAATAAATTGCGCTGCTATAGCAAGGTGACGAGCACGGGGCTTTTTGCTGTATTGCTAAGTTAATACAGATCCCGTTCAAAGCTATCCCTATCCATCAAAATTCACTATTCTCCCACGCCCTTGCTCATACATCCTTAACATTATCTATGAAAGGAATGCAACGAATAATGTTTGAGAATATAGTCCCTAGATCAATTTTAATACTATTGAGTGGATTAAGTATGTTTTAAATGAACTACTGATCTATGACAGAATTATTCCGATGGTGTCAGTATGGACATTGTTATTAGCACATCCACATCCAAGCTGATAGCGATGTCAAAAAATTACTGATTTAAACTTACCTTTTGATAGTCTAGTTGGAAATGAATCTATATTGGAAAATTTCAAATGAAAGAGGGCTGTACTACTTTATTACGGTATTTATTCATTCTATACATTCTTAAATAATTATACATTACCACAAACTACAGCTCACAATGGTTCACATCGTAATGTCTAAGCAATGTCAGGCTTTCTAAATAAAAGTATACACAATCACGTAATGGTAGTATTGTCTCTAATGACTTAATAGTTATCATATACAATGTTTATACATTATGTACACGTGACGGGTCAGCGTCGATATGTGGGATGTTGACTTTCAATTACCATCGTGATCACCTGTGAGTGGAACGGTCGATAAACACGACGAGAATTATAGTAAATGTGAAGAGCAGTTGGGGATGAGTTTCTGTAGTGACCGCAGAAGCGGCATTATAAGCCCCAGGAGGCTCGCGGATTGGAGGAGGGCCCAGCGTGTAGTCACTGTCGCTGTAATCTGAGACAAAATTACAAAAATTGTTATATATATCCACAACTGTTTTTATATTAGTTACACGAACAGAGTTTGAAAGTGAAATTGAATAACGAATAAATATTTGTCAGATAAGCATATCAACAGAATTATTATCGTATTGCAGTAAGTTCAATATTGACGTTAGTAACTGTAATGAGAAAATATTCCTTCCACATTTTCATATTAAATTATTCAATTTTCCATTCGGATACAAGCGGGAATATGCATAGAAATTTTGTATGGAGCTTGCTTACGAACTTTATCATGAGTTCCACCAATGTGCTCAAGAATCATGAATTACAAACTACATGTAGAGATTACTTGCATCGGTTTAATACTATTTTGCGGGCCTTCTTACCATGAAGAATCAGTAGCACCAAATAAATTATTATAGATGTTGAGTAATGTGTGTGACCACATCCATTGATTTAGATTGTACCCATATTATCTCAAATATCAGAGGTATTGCTTACACTTATGCTCGTCATTAAATCAATACGAATAGACCCCTACAGGCTTTGTAGTTTTGATTGATCATGAGATATTGATGCCATCATCCACAGCTTTCGGATTCGAAAATATGCACACTAAATGTATTATCTATCCGAGAGTTAACAACATATTGTATTGTCATTTATTATTAATTATTATTATTGTTGTACGTTAATAAATGATGCATGCTATTATCAAGTTTTGGAAGCATGTGGGCATTCTACATTATTTTTCATACTGATGTGTAAAAAGGAGGATTTGAGTGACATAACAAATAGATGCATACAAAATACATCGTCGGCAAAATCACATACATCCCTTGAAATAGAGGACTCAAAAATTTCGTCCACAGTGGCAGTGATATACAAGAATGTAAGAATATATGTGATGAATAGTCCTTTTTATAGCAAAAAGTTAAACCAGCTGTCCAAACCAATGCACTGCACTCATGTTTTGTCACATTATTTTATCCTTCTTTCCGCTATGACAGTTTTACAAACGACAGGACATCATTTACACTGACTCTCTGTGAAAATTTCAATTAAATGTTGCAGTTCCTGCATTTATTTGGAATGAGATCAGACTTGAATAAAAACTACTAGCTTTCATGCTACTGATGATAATTAACCATTTTTTTGATCTTTGTGAAGATAAACAAGTTTGCTGTTTACTTTTTATAGAAGCAGAATAATTTGCAGATATATTAGGATTTCAAAGGAAGTATTTTGTTCTCAGGGCTGATTGTTTGGGCACATTCCCTTTGTAAATAGGTGTTACAGGGGTTGTTTGGAATATTCTCGAATGGAAGCATGATTATCGCTATTATGATCATAATGCTAATATTTTACTTGAGTAAGAGTCTTCAGATAGCACTGTGTTCAATATTGTTGTTGCAATAACGATAATACGTGATTTTCATTAGTTCATGCTGCTATAAGAAAACTTAAGACCGGTGAAAAAAGGAAAATAAGCTAGATTCTACATTCTCCCTTCACTTTTGACGGTTGAAAAGTGAGCTGCTGAGTTCCAACATGATCGTACACCAATCAAGCATAATTAATGCAGGGAATGTCCAAAAATCGTCGCAAAAACCCACAATTCCATACTGGACGATCATCGACTAAAAGTTCGAGAAACTGCTGAGGCTGTAAACATCTCTACAGACCGCATCCACCACATTTTACGTGAATTGGGTATGTGGGTTGATCAAAAATACATTGGTTTGAATCAAGGAGGTAAGAATAGAAAGGAGGGAGCATGAGGTTATAATTTAGGCAAAGGGAGTGAAGCCTAGTGGGAGCGGACGAGCACCACTTTTGGT
This sequence comes from Dromius quadrimaculatus, assembly GCA_963989225.1. Lineage (NCBI taxonomy): Eukaryota > Metazoa > Arthropoda > Insecta > Coleoptera > Carabidae > Dromius > Dromius quadrimaculatus. Next base: position 20,444,198 of record OZ022335.1, read on the forward strand.
TCCGATCAGGGAGGGGACAGACGTCAGTTTTCAAACAGAAATACAATTGTCCTTGACAAATAAGCCATGATTTGGATTCTGATTGGAGTGGGGGAAATGATTTGAACATTTTTTTTATAACTGTTTTGACTCTTTGACGTTTCATCACTGTAGATAAATATTGAATTCATCATTATAGATCGTGAGCCAGACCACTTGCTGGTATAATACGGAGGGACCAGATGATATTCACATTGTCTGTTCCTGTGATATTAAAATAGTAATGGGAGACGCGAATGCTAAGATTGGCGAAGAAGAACATTATTTACCGATAATCGGAAAAGAAAGTAAGCATCAAAATACAAATGAGAATGGAGAAAAGCTGATAGAATTTGCATCACAAAACGGAATGATTATCATGAGTACATATTTCACACATAAAGACATACACAAGATAACATGGATATCGCCGGACGGAAAGACAAGCAATCAGATAGACTATATACTGCTAGATAAGCGCTACCACCACCTAGTTGAAAATATCAGAAGCTACCGGGGTCCTGAAGCTAATACAGACCACTACTTATTAAAGATGATCATAAAGAAAGAGAGGTCAACAATGAGTAACATTAAAGGAACCCAACAAAGATACAAAGTAGAAAAATTGAAAAAAGAGAAAATAGAGCAACAATACATAAGAAGATCGGAAAAACAAGAAGAAGAGAATAAAATACAAAATACGATAGAAGAAAGGTGGACAGCAATACAAGTCAAAATAAAGAAAACAGCCGAAGAAATGATAGCGTTGAAGGAAGCAAATAATGCTAGAAATAGCTGGTTTGATGAGGAATGTCAGCGAGCTATCAATGAAGGAAGAGAGGCAAGGATTAAGTATCTGGAGACGGGCACCGAATTAGATAAAATAGCATATCAAAACCAAAGAGGAATATTTAAAAAGATGTGCCGAACCAAAAAAAGACATCACCTTAGAGGAAAAATAGCATCTATAGAAAAAAGTTATAACAAGAAAGAATAAGGAAATTTCTATCAAAAGATTATAGCGAAAAAAGAGGTTTCACCCAGAAAGCACTTTTCTGCCGAGATAAGGAAGGAAATATGGTAGGAGATGAAAAAACAAAAATAGAAATATAGGCAACTATTTCAAAGACTTACTCAATAATAAGGGGGAAGTACAGAGGATAGAACATTATGAAGAGGAAGAGACAGAACAAAAAGATATACCGGGCCCAGATGAGAAAGAGATAAAGAAAATAATAGATAATTTGAAGAACAATAAGAGCCCTGGCGATAACGATATCCCGGCAGAGTTGATTAAGCATGGAGGAGAAAATATGAAGGAAGAAATACTCGAATTAGTAGCAGCATGATGAAAAAAGAAGCAGCTATCAGAAGCATGGAGAGAAGCGATCCTCTGCCCTATACTTAGAAAAAGAGACAGCGCCAAATGCGAGAATTACCGAGGAATCGCCCTGTTGGATGTGGTATATAAAATACCAGCGACATGGATAGATGGCAAACTGCAAGAAAAAATGGAAAACATAGTAGGGGAATACCAGGCAGGATTTCGGAGAAATAGATCTACCATAGATCAAATTTTCGTTTTAAAAGAGATACAAGCTACACATTATGAGAAGAATCTAGATTTGCATGTGCTATTCATAGACTTTAAACAAGTCTACGATCTGGTAGATAGGACTGAGCTATTTAAAGCAATAAGAGAGCTGGAGATCCCAATGAAGTTGATAAATGTTATCAGAGCCACACTGAATTATACCAAAAATAGAATGAGAGCGAACAATAAGAAGTCAAGCACGTTTGAGGTCGAAGTAGGTCTAAGACCAGAGGAACCTTTATCTTCAACACTATTCAACCTCATCCTTGAAGTGATAATGCATAGAAGCGGATTGAACAAATGGCTCAATATATGACAAGAGACACCAATGCCTCGCATTCGCTGATGATATCACAATAATTACAAAATCAAAATAGGAGTTGCAGTACACAGTGAAACGTTTAATACAAGAAGCAGAGAAAATGGGATTGGAAGTGAGCACCGAAAAAACCAAGTACATGGTGATGAGCAACAGTGAAAATAACCTTGAAAAAGAATTAAAAGTAAACACAGAAAGAGGGGAAGAAAATAGATTTGAGAGGGTGGAGAGCTTAACATACCTAGGAGCGAAAATCACATCTAAAAGAAAAACTGACGAGGAAATAAAAGAAAGACTGATGAGAGGAAGAAGAGCAGTAAGAATGATGAACAAATTACTAATGAACAAAAATTTATTTCAAAAAGCCAAGGTACATATATATAAAACGGTTAAAAGACCAACAGTGCTATACAGTAGCAAAACTTGGACTTTGACTTAACTAGATGAGCAGAAATCACAAATATGGGAACGTAAGGTGCTGGGGAAAATTTATGGAGGAATTAAGGAGGATGAAGGTCTCTAGAGAAGAAGAACAAACAAATAAGTAGAAGAAGTGTACATGGAACCAAATATTACAACAAGAATCAGGATGCAGAGAATAAGATGGTTGGGACATGTGGAAAGAATGCCAGAAGAAAGAAATCCAAAACGGATCATAGGAAGGATGCAAGACGGGAAAAAATAGAGAGGCAGACCAAAGAGAAGATGGATAGAAGAAGTAGAGAAGGATCTTATCACAATGGGGCAGAAGAATTGGAAAGTCAAAGCAAATAACAGAGAAGAGTGGAGGAAAGTAGTTTACCAAGCCCAGGGCCTCCAAGGCCTGTCGAGCTAATTTATATTATATATGTTCCTGTCACCGTATAGAGAATAGAAACCATGATGGCCATCATAGAATAGTAGCTTTTAAAAATGGCGTCTATTTAAAATGACTGTCGGCTGCGGCCTTTCAAATCATCGTTTCTCAAATGATCTATATTTCATCAAGGAAAACCAACAAAAGGTTGAAATAACATTTTTGCGTCTGTACTTTCCAAAAAATGGTGTGAGGTAGAAGCATTCGGCTTATTATAGAAGCTGTAATGCATTTCATAATCTTCAAGAAAAACATGAAGAAACGTTCGAATTGGTGCATTAGAAGCAAAGATATATGAAAACTTGTGCTGTCGGAACGCTGGAGCTTCAAAAACTCACGGTATGAAAAAATGTAAAATGCTAGTGAAAATTGATCTAGAGCATTTCAAATGAAGGTCCCTGATCTAAAACATATGATTGATGCATGTGGAGGTTGAACAACAGACTTGGGAACGCAATAGATGTATTTTGAGTAGAAAAATATTTTTTCACAATGAGAATAGTTGAGGTACGTAACCAATATGTATATTTTTTGGAGGTATTCAACTAACATCAATTACTCAGAAATAATAAAAGTAGACCAAGTTGGTAGCAATGGAGGTAAACATGACCATGAAACTATATGGGAACGCAAAATAGCAAGAGACGCGAAGTATATCAATGCAAAATATTTAGCTCACATTTTAGTTCGTTATTTTTATAACAGGTATTCATTACTTCTCACTAGCTATAATTGTGAGAGCCCCCACACCCTTTGAAACTTGTTCTGAAGGTAACTACATGCCTCAATCAGACAGATGTTTTTCTCAAAGAAGCACTTCATCAATGACAAGATAATTCAGAATCAGGAAGACCTGTCATCTCCTTATCTTCCAGTTACCCTAACGATTTTTTCCCCTACCATGGGTAGTGAGATCTGGAATTTTCGAATACTGTTCCAGACTCCTGACCTAAACGTCAGCTCGGTTACTAACTCGTCTCGTATAATGCATCAGCAAAAAAAAAATCTGGATAGTTGTCATTAGCCCATCAAGAAGAACTCATTTACATCCTAACTCTCTGAAAGCTTCCAAATAATCTTTGATATTGCTTACAAGTCTGCATCTTTCTTATATTTCGTTTTCCTGCGAAGGCACTTTGAAGTTGATGCTATTTCTTAACCAATAGTAAAAGTTATTTGCTTGATATCACCAACTTTTTGCTGATCTCCTTTTCGTGTTACAATGTATAAATAACTTCTTATATCCTTTTGAAGATCGAGCAAACATTCAAACATCCAAGGAGATTTTGAGTTTTCTCTCATGTCAAGACTTTGGGTTCCTGCTATGTATATCAATTAACCGAGAAGATCTCGTTCAAATTGAAGTACGGTTTCTTTGTTAGAGAACTTGGTTGTCACTTTTTTCTCAAGCGTTTCTAATTTCAGCCTAATTTTCTTGATAGGTAGATGAAAGCCATCCCGTCTTTGTGAGCGTGTTTTGAACTCATGATAAGCGTTCTGTCCCTTACTGTGAGCATAAATGAAATACACCATGCAAAGATACGCTGATGCAGCATGCAAGACGAGTTAGCTACCAAGATGACGTTTGGGTCAGAAGGCTAGAGCAGTATCCGAAAACTCCAGATCCCACTTTCTATGGTTGAGGAAAAGATCCTCAATATACGTAGATGGTACAGTGATCTTCCAGCTTTTAAAGATATCCTCTCATTGAAGTTTTTTTGTAAGAAAGGGATCTGTCCGATTGGGCATGCAAATGGTGTAAAGATTCGCACAGCTATAGCAATAATAAATAATGTGTTAGAATAATCGAAAACTATGATCGAGACTCAAGTAAGAAGGAAATTATACTCACTGTAAAAGTAACGAACTAAAATTTGATCTATTTTGTTTTGATCTACTTTGTGCCTTTTGCTATTTTTCGTTCTTTTTCAATTCCGTGGCCATGTTCACCTTTATTGTTACTAGCTTCATGGTACACCTTTATCATTCCTGAATAATGAATGAATGAATACTTACTAAATAAATATTTATCGGTTGATACTTTCAACTATCCTCATTGTGATAAAATAATCCTATTCGGAGTACATTCATTGTGTCCACAAGTTTGTTATTATTTGATCATCTACATGCATCAATAATATTTTTGATAAGTTACAGCGTTCTGGCTGCACAAATTTTGATATATCTTGGCTTTAAATAAACCGATTTGTATGTTCCGTTTTTCTTCTAATAGGCTATAAAATGCACTACAGCTTTTATATCAAGGTAGTTGTTCCTATCTTGCACCGTTTTATTGTTAACTACTGAAACATCAATGTTGAAAAGTTCTATTCCAACTTTCCCTAATTTTTAAGCGCATTTTTATCGCATTTTTCTGAAAAAAGCGCTATTATATTCACTTTGGCTGTCTGGCTGGCTGGCTGGCGTGACGCTGAGTTCTCAGCAACTATACTATTTACAGGCTTGAAACTGGTACTAAATAAAAGCTGCTGTTTCGTAGGTTTGCACAAATTGCTTTAATTCAAGCTCAGTGATTGTGGAAGATGAAATTATTCAATTACTTGTTTCAAGTGGAACAATGCCCACAGATATATATGACATTAGGGATATGGCGAATTCATTAAAGTAGATAAAAATTTAGTTACACCTTTAGCCGTCGGTGTCACTATTATTATGTACAGTTGTCAAATCTGTCCGGGATTCATTCAATTTGACGCGAATTTGAAGCTTATCAGAATAAATTATTACTATTGGATGATGAAAATTAGTTTTCTTTTGGTGTATTTTTTCTATATAGCTTTGATAAGGATCAAATTATCATTTTAAGGTACAGCCCTTGACCTCCCGTCAGTCAATAACCAAACAATGAAGATTAAAAGGTATTTTCGAGCTTGTACATGCATAAATTATGTACCTATCAAATAGTCAGCTTGGAACTAGTACTAAATCGAAGCTGCTGTTCTGTAAGTTTACCCAAACTGCTTGATTTCAAGCTCAGTAATTGTGGGATATGGTAATTTGCGAAATCTCTGAAGTAACAAGCATTCATGAGCTGTCAAAAATGCGCTTTCATCATTTAGATGATTCTTCAATTTTTTTGATGGAATATTGATAATTTTATTTCCATCAACTACAACAGAAATTTGAACCATGAAATTGCCTACAATTATTCAAAAGAAACTGATATCTGACTGACCGTTTGCAAGATATGATGGTTTGAACGATCACAGCCGACAGCCATTTTGAATGGCCGCTATTTTGATGAGATGTCGTTCTGAGATGGCCATCATTGTTTTTCATGCTCTATATGGTCACAAGAATAAGCAAAAAAAGTTTGATCTGGTCCGTCCAATTTATACTAGTTCCCTTAATTGAGGGATCTGGCACACGGACTATTACAAGCCAGAGACAAAGCAGCCCTCCAAACATTGGATTAGAGCAGAGGAAAGTGCGCCTAAAAGAGCCAAAATAATTCATCTGTCGGAAAAGTTATGACAAAGGTCTTCTATAGTTCTCATGGCATGGTGCTCATAGACCACTCAGAAAAAGGCATTACTACATTTATTTGATGATGGGATCAAAGCTTTACGTCCCCATCAAACAAGAAAATTTATATGAAACAATGCTCACAAGTCCCGTGTTTGTCAGATTAGGACCTCAACGATTTTTCTCTTCTCAACAACTCGAAAAATGGATAGTGGGACGAGGATTCACTTCTAATAAAGACGTCGAAGCTAAGACAAACGTTTATTCTGCAGCCTTTTATTATTTTGATGGTATTAAATGTACCGAATTACAAAGAGATTATGAGGAAAATTGTCCAGGAATCTTGTACTTCATCAGGTCAATAGTTTTATGAACCACCCTCGTGCTCATTTATAAATACATCATGTATTTCACGACCATGATTAGTTAGATCGACAACTGAGAAAATGACTTCTAGAATAACGACAAGAAAAAATGAGTTTCTATTGTAAGTATGATCCTCTAAAGGAATAATTTTGAGGAGAATTCATGATCAGATCTGAGATTGTGTTGATAAAAGAAGTACAGCTAGCTCAAGGTGGAATAGGTACAATTTGGAAATTCAACGTCCCAATACTTCAGCACAATGTGCCAACAAATATTCAGCGAGTGAATGAACAGCTTTGAGTATGGTGCAACGATAAAGAGAACCGCAAATCGAGTAATCTCCTCTGCGATTTTGTTGCCGACTGCAGCAACAACAGCAGAAACTGCAAAGGTGCACATGTGATCATGCGACTTTAACATTACATTGCATTTACTGCTACACCGCAATATTCAGAAAGCCATTGTATTCCACATGTTTCATTAATTTCATTGCCTTTGTAAGCAGAGGTAGGAGTTTTTCACTAGTGAATTGCATGTAGCTTTCGAGATAACAGTTAATCCCAACAAATTTAAACCATGAAATTACATTTCATTAATATGGTTGTCTTTGCGGACTCGAGCAGGTATGTTCTTGAAAGAAGCTTGTACGAAAACTTCAACCGATGTCATGAAGAATAAGTAGCTCATGTTACAATATATTAGTCATGAACAGTTAACGCCTAATGATTATATTATTGTGTTACAGTGTGTTTGTAGACCACATTATTTGTGGTTTACCCGCAAGAACCAAAAACAGCAGTCGGGTGTATTCCCACCCAAGTTATGAGGAACCATCAAACTGATGAGCAATGAAGCTCCCACTATTCTAATTCAACCTTTACCTTGAGAATATGTGATGGAGCATATTTTATGGATGTAGTAATAACAAAAGGGCTAAGGGACTAGTTTTGGGTCAGTATTCGGTTGAGGATCAGGTTTCATTTTCTGCGGACGGCTACCCCACTACTTATAAGTAATCAATGGCTAATAGAGATACCCAGCTCATTTGAACCTAACGATCTGTTTGTATTTTGTGTACCCTGCTTATTCAAGCTACTACAAAAAACTCCATATTTTCGCAAACAATTAAAATTGATGTCTCTAAATATCCCTTAAGCTTCTCGTAGCATTAGTTCTATTATAATGATTTCATGTGTCTATGAATTCACTGACAAAACTGTGAGAATCACCAACCCAATTGTTTTAAAACAAAAATAACTGTCCTCTACAGCAATGTAACATGGAAATCAATAATCATTCAACGATAAGTCATAGAATGATTTTACATGTGCAGGTTATAATTATCTTTGAATTATCGATGTCGATACATTTGTATATCAAAACTATGTAAACATTTACCAAGTTCAAAATCCTAAATTAATGTTTGCTCATACGATTTCCGAAATGTTATTGGACGCTTACGTCTACAACAATTTTTCAACATATTGCTGTAATTCTAGCAAATAGAATTTCCGATGAGTGTGGAATTATGTGTACACCGGATATCAATGTAATGAGGGTCAGTCAGAATATCCATTGTTAATGAAGTATCAAATTTTGTGTGGCTCTACTCCTATGACTCACATATATTTAAATCTGAATGTGAGTTGTGTAGGGGTGAAACAGAAACAACGAGCAATAAAAACGAAGAAGTTATCATAAATAAATTATTTTACTGCTATCGAAATCTAAGGTAGCATATGATAAGTTGTATGTCCTCACCTGAGTCTCTCCACTCCTCTAATCCGTAGTCAGTGATGACTTGATTGTCAGGCGGGGTGCCACTAGCGCTCACCCCTGTCTCGCCGTTAGGGTTGCGGTCACGCCACTGCTTTCCACGTCCCCGGCCACGACCACGCTCTGCAACAACACAGAGATTTAGAAGCCGGTCGAGATTTTGTAGGGGAGATTTGTATATGTCCCAGAAGGAGATATATTGTGTCAAGTCTCTTACAGCAGAAGAATTTAGGGGAATGTGTAGCAACAAACTTGAAATGCTTTACGAAGCTTGAAAATCAGTTAATTTACTTGCTATTTGTATTATTGGAGTTTGTTTCATGGGAGAACGTCATACCCAGACCATGATTAAATATAGTACAATCAAATAACTGTCTCATCTTCTATTAATATTTTCTAGTTTGTTTCTTATTTTTGGAGTTTCAGATGAAATTGTGCAAGGACTTGCCGAATACCTCTGCGGCTGCAGTAAAAGCATCGCTAATGGGCATTGCACAACGTGCAGCAAAAAGGCGAAGCCTGTCACCGACCTGTGACGTTATCTTGATTCCTGCTGCCTCTCTACAACGCCTCCACCAAGCACTTGACATCCTCGTTTATTGTTAGACGGTATGACAGCGATGTTTGCTTGTGTCGCGAGTCATGCCAGGGACTCATTGGATGACTTGTTTGCTCATTGAATTTCAGTGCAAAAAAGACTGTATGCTATGTGCGATTAAGAAGACAAATAAAAGAATGTACAATGTAAGCTCCATAAATCAATGAATTCATAGAGCTAATATCAAATTTGACAGCATCAATCAAAATATTGATAACAGTTTCGATCATTTTTAGGGCAAGCTGCAATATTACAGACAACAAATATTCACACAAAATACTCAAAGAAGAGGAGATTGGTATCACTATCATATAGACCTTTGTGCCTTGAGCATATTACGAGAACATGTGTTTTGAGGTAGTGGCAAATGTTACTCTAAGGGCTTTAAAGCATCTTTATTCAGCACTTAATATGGTCCCTTAGCTACAGTATCACCTCGGGAAGTATTCTCCTATTCTTTATTCGGGATTATACTTTTAACCCAGATGAGATTAGAAGTGGACATTTTTATATACTATAAGTTTTCTCAATTGATGTACAATTTGGTCCGACTGCACCTTTTTTGCTCTGATCAGAATTATGACTAAATTGTTAATGAATTCATCATTTATTATACCATAAGTAGTTGAAGTATTATCGATTATTTTTGTGGTGCTATCACAAATGTTTATTGTGCTTGCGTTTGAATACCACGAGTGTGCAGCACGAGTGGTATTCACAAGCACAATAAACATGAGTGATAGCACCACGAAAATAGTCTCTAATACTTTAACTACAAATAGTATATGGAGGTCTATTCCAGGAATCAAATCATTTTTTCAAATTAGTTTACTGTGGATCTAGTAACAACTCACATAATTTTCATAGGTACGAGTAAACAAACTTCTGTCAAACTGAGAAATTAGAATTTCTTGCATTTTCTTTGGCGAATAATACAGAAAAATATTGCGTCTTGATATGGAATCTAGTTCAGAAAGGTTTTGTGATAGATCAGAAGATAAAATTGATGAAGATATTCAGAAAAATATTCCATCAAATACGAAGAAAGCACAAATTGGAGGTATCCACATCTTTGAGTAAAATACTCACCCTGACGACTAGTGTAATACCCGATGGTATTTCTACACGTCCAAATACCCACTGATATGCACCGTTTCTATGGCGATTTAGCACTGTTAACCTTGTTATAAATACCACGAATGAAATAGTCTGGAATATATTGGTTAAATTCATAAATCCAATGTCAAAAAATTGTCATTTCCGGTCAATTTTTTCGGGGTGAAGAGGCTGCCGCCCATCTGGACAGGACAGCGAGTGGCACCCTGATTTTTCTCCAAAGTACAATCGTGAGATCTATCAGGGAAATTACCGAAAGTTGTATTTCTCTCAACATATAGAATCTTGGCTTTTTAAAGTCTGACACCGTATTGAACACTATATTTCCAGAATTCATATACAATATGGTAGTCCAACCAGAAAATATAAGGTGCGGCCGGCTCCCCAATCATTTGTGTATATATTCAAATAAGTATCAATGAGAATGTATTGAATTAGTTACCATGAAATGATGAATGACTGTGGTAGTGTGATTCAGAGTGTTATAGATGACATACGTGATATGTTTCATGTCCAATAGGCATTTGACAAATTAGTATGATGCTCGCATTTAGTAGAAAGTCCTTTATGATTATTATAACATGCGTGAATGATTTCGCGTAACTATTTTCTGCGATAAATAATCACAGAGAACCAGATCAATATGTTAGTTCATGAATTAAAATGGTCAGCACAGATTGAACCGGTGAAACTTACTGGATTCTGATGATGATCACGCAATGATTGAAATTAGTAATCTTACTAACACCTAAAGAGATATATTTTTTTATTTTAGACACATGCCAAGTCTCACATAGCTTCGTACGCGCAGAACAAAGCTATGTGAGATTTGGCATACTTGAAATTTATAGGAAAAAAAAGTGCAGACAGCTAAAATTATACACATGGTATCCCATTTTGATTTACCGCCCAGAGCGGTATTATTTCTATTAAAAACGACTTTTGATTTTAAATTCTGTATATTTATTTAGAACTTTGACCAAGGATCTTCGCCAGAAAACAATAGTACAAAATGAAACAAGGCAAGTAACTAGATACTATGAAAATATACAGAATACTAGATGTGATAGCGTGGATATCACACCTAAACAAGAAGAATAAAATCCTCTGGCATTCCCCCGAGGAAAACCACGTAAAACCACAAACAGAGGAAGAAGATTATATTAGCAAGGCTGAAAATTTGCTTGATGATCTAGCATATAGGAGAGTCAGCTGGAGCCCTTTAAGTTTGGTCAAGTATCAAACTACTAAGCTTCCTACAGAATCTTATTTAGATAGGGATGTTATTGAATATTCAACTCCTAGTGACCCTTATGTACCTCGATTTCATGGTTTACCTAAGATTCATAGACAGAATGTCCCTCTTGGACCAATAGTCAATTGCATCAGTTTGCCAATTTATCTATTATCAAAATACCTTGACAGTCTACTGAGATCATTTATTAATAATTTTCCCTCGTATGTTAAGAGTTCTTAACATTTTATTATAGTAAATAAGATATCAAGGGTGTTAAAGGGACAATAATGCCTGCGTTCAACATTATACTTTCCGAAGGCCTGTAGCCCGAGGTTTGTGCGTCGTAGGCAGTATTGTCTGTTCAACTCCCGTGGTACCTCCAATGTTTAATGTCCGACTTTTATTTTATTTCAATCAGAATTTTCAGCAATATATGTTCTGTCATTTTGATTTCTGTCAGAGAAATTACTCTTGTTACTTGCTGTAACTAGGAAACTTGTTTGTTATTTTTCAAATTAATGCCCTCGGGCATTATTTTGAAGCATAATGCCCTCGGGTATTATTTGCTACGTAATTACCCTGAATTCAGTGTCATTATGATAACAATAATAAACTAATCGGACATTGAATGTTGAACTCCTAGTGACCCACATGTACCTAAATTTTATGGTTTACCTAAGATTTATGAACAAAATGTCCCTCTTAGACTAATAGTCAATTGCATCAGTTCATCAACTTATCTGTTATCAAAATACCTTGACAGTTTACTGAGACCATTTATTGATCATTCTCCCTGATATGTTGAGAATTCTAAACATTTTATTGGAATAATTAATAACATACGGTTGTGTAATAATGACATTCTTGTTAGTTTTGATCTTTCTTCTTTATTTACGAAGGCTCCAATAAAAGATACTCTAGAACTTTTGGAGAGAAATTTCTCTCCAGATATCATTAAATAGCTTCGTTCATGAAATACTTTGGAAACTTAGCATGCGTTGACTCTACTATATTGTTTCGGACAGTTTCGTACAGTTAACATCAGGCAATATTGTAAATGTGTATTTCCAATGTTAAATACAAGTAGTTTATTGATATAAATGGATAATTAATATTATGAAAGGTTGTAGCTGAGCTGAGTTAATTATAGAAGATCGGAAAGGCAAGAAAGGAGCTACAAAACGGTGTTGTCTTAGAATATGTCAATGTGACAGTCGTTCAAAATCATTACGAGAAGATAATATGTACTATTTACTTCACATATCGACAGAAGAAAGCACAAATTTCTGGTGAAATACACATGAAATATTGTTCTAAGTGTGCAAAATGTATCGACGTGAAGATTTCAAACTCTGGATCACGTAACAAAGGACATATATTTGTTCCCTTTATTTTTATGGTGGCACTGGGCCCCCATGAGCTGAACTCAGCTTCATATCAATAGAAGAATAGAAAATTATTGCATTTTCTATCACACGAAGATTGTACATTTTATACTTTGCGAATACATAATCGCTTGATATTCATGACATTATTAATACTATCACAGAGCTGTCAAATATTTTTTAGGCGATCATGGAAAAAAAGGTGTTTTTATGGCTTCTTTTGCGGCCGTGAAGTTTCACTTTTTGGGACTGATCTGTCAAATTTTACTTTTTGGGACTGATCTGTCAAATATTACTTTTTGGGACTGATCTGTCAAAAAATATTTCATAAACACTTTATATTTACCTATATGGGCAGCTTGATGAATTCTTTAAGAAACAGTTTTCGCCTATATAGTACATATACTCTTCCGTCAACCTCTGTAGTTCTTGCAATTCAAAAAATGAATACGCATTTTTTGTTAAATGTCGACTTGATAGAAGACAATGAAATAAAATAATTTCAACGGCAACTAAGATTTACAATTGCAATGTTTTAGAAATAAATAGATAAAATGATGTGATTTTGGATTATTTCGTAATGATCGCCTAAAAAACGTTGTGTGCACCTCGGCCTACAGTTCTTTTTTGGTCTCACCTGAATTGCAGCCTCAGCTACGCTTCGGCCGCAAACAACAGATTCGACCAAAAAAGATAACCTTTACGGCCTTGATACACAAATAACTATTAATTTGTAATAATTGATGACAAAATTAATAATGAGATAACTTCGAGGATAAACATAATACAAGAATGATGAATAAAGAAAATAATACTAACCTATTCACTAATTCTTTCTTGTTACCACTCTATTTCCGTCCGTGGCACTTCAGCCACCGTTTCAATTGAAGGCAAAAATGTTTCACTAATTTACCATACAACAATGTTGCCTCATCAATCATCTATTCATTCAATATGATACTAAAAAACGTCTTTAGTCCTATTATTACTGCTTATTGAGATGAAACTATCCGAAACAATAAAGTAAAGTCAACGCATGCTAAGTTTCAAAAATATTCCAGGAACAATGCTATTATTGCACCATTGTTTGACGTCCAGTTTCTTCATTTCTATTAATGATTATTATAAACAAATTGATGACGTTGCAATGGATAACCTCATTTCTTCATCAATTGCGAATTATTACATGGAATTTTTTGAAGAGAAGGCATTAGAAACTAGTAATCATGAACCATCCTTATGGTTTCGTTACGTAGATGATGTTTTCACCATTAGGCCCCATGATCGAGATAGTTTGGATGGTTTTTCGAACCATTTGAATAATATCCATGAAAATATCAAATTCACATCAGAAATCAAAAATATTGGTTCCTTATCATTTCTTGATGTGAATTGAAAACAAACCGATGATGTAAGACTTTTATAGAAAGCCAACATACATGAATCAATATGTTTAGGATCTTGTCAAGATATAATTTCGCTCTGATCATGAAAATCAAGTAGTTCATGAAGTCTGTGGAGGACGTGATTCCTCTACAATCTTCGAGCATTTATAAGATCCCTTGTACCTGTGGGAAAGTCTACGTTGGACAGACGGGCCGAACTGTGGAAACTCGCATTGCTGAACATGGGAGATGCATGAGGTCAAACCATCCAAATAAATCTGGTGTAGTTGATCATGCCATCGAGTTTCTGCATGACATCAAGTTTGAAGAAACAAAAATAGTCGCAAGATGCTCATCGATTTATGGTAGATTGGTCAGAGAAGCAATTGAGCTACTTGAACATCCAAATAACTTCAACCATACTGATGGCTTTGAATTATCAAAAGTTTGTATTTCTGTAATCAGTAACACACATATATGATGACTATGTTTTGATTGTTGTAGTTCTGTGAATTTTTTGGATTATAAAGTACACTGAAGACTATTTGACATTGCAGTTGTGAGCCAAACCAATAGCAAAGAGTAGCGCTACGCTGTCTTGTTGAAATGTCGTGTATTTTGTGATTTGGAATGTGTGCGGAGCTGTACTAGATAGGACATATTTCTCTGTTTGGAGTTTTCACGTGGTTTTCCTCAAGCCTTGAGTGAATGCCAGAGGATTTTATTATCTTTGTCCAGGTGTGATATCCACGTTATCACATCTAGTATTCTGTATATTTTTACAGTATCTAGTTACTTGCCTTGTTTTATTTTGTATCATTGTTTTCTGAAGAAGATCCTTGATAGAAGGATTGAAACGTCAAAGTTTCAAATAAATATACAGAATTTACAATCAAAAGTCAAAAAAATTTATAGATTATTGGTATTATATTTCTTGGGAATATCTCGAGAAATATACACAGATTTGGATAGAGCGTCGAGCACTTTTATGATATGAAAATTGATGAATTACCAGTGGGCGACCACTGTGGGCTGTTTGTCAGAAAAAATTGTCATAGCATATTATCTTGGATTGTGAAAATATAGATGGTATACTTGAAGCTATGTAAAGTAACAGAATAAATATTCCCAATCGATACTGTCAGTATGGTAAAGCATTAATCGGGGTAATCCGTCAAACGATGTGTGAATGAACTATTTTACAATAATATAATCCCGTCCTCACGAAAAATTCAACCGCCATCAACAACGAGTAATATAAATGAGCGAACTCATTCTACTGAAACACCACGTGAATAAAGTGAGCCTATAAATTTTGTCGCATGTGACGATACATGATCCTAACCCCCTATGCATCATTTTCTGCGATCGTGCTCCTGTCGTTCGTTTGTGGTAATACTTTGCGATCAACGACATCGACATAGTAGAAGAAATACGAACATATTTTACCAAATGGAACCAATGACGGACGTATGTGCACATAAAATATATATGTCCTTTTAGTCTTGCGACAGCTCAATCGATCGCAGGATTAAGAGTCCTATTCTCGAAACAAATGTCTGTATAAGTGGGGTAATGGAGATGCTGAGTGCATCGGATTAAATAATGTATAATGTGATAATATTGATACTGAAAACGATGTGATTAACTATAATATATATTTCTTGGAAATTTTAATAATCCTCTCCAACATCCACATTAAATATTTCCATTTAAAATTGCGCTGAGTGGGCTGGTTCAAAATACGTATGTGCAAATGATGGTTACGATTCCACCACCCACACTATCATATAATATTAACGAAAACAGTTGGAGGGAAAAAGTGATCTCATTCGGATGTTTCCGTTTCATTTGTGAAAATGTACTATTCATTTGCATTTTGGCTTACCTTTATTTTTGGTGATTGCCGTCGCCGATGGAACGGTCGTCGTTCGCACTGTTGTCGGAGCCGGTATCTCTGGAATTGCAAGAATTAAATAAAGAAAGAACAGTCTGGAAGAAATGGAACTCTAGCGAATTTGGTTTTTCCCCGATTTAACAGTTAGAATAACTGCAGCATTCTTGACTGGGACGGATAAAACCCCTGAGATACTGCATATTCATTGCCAGCAATACAATGTCATTCAGACTTAGATTAGAGTTGACTTCATCAGAGTCCTAATAAGATCAGGAAACTCTCTCAAATGAACTACAATCTAAAAAGGAATACATGTTTTGATGGGAAGATTACATTATGGATCAATTTGCGTGATTGATAGATTCAATCAGTATAGTTGTGCCAAATTTTATCAGTTACACGTCTTGTATGATGATTTATAGTAGTATCATTAGAAGAAGTTAGAAATCATTTGGGAGTTTCTATATAGTAAAATAAATGATGATGATAGCTGTTGCGAAAGTTGTCCGAAATATTTATGACCCCACTCCAGGAGATCAAGATTCTCCAAACTATCGACGTTCAAAACAATCAACAGATGATACAAACCTTCAAGTTTAATAACACCATCTGTTTCTCCCAAGGAATTCTTGGCGACGCACCTGTAGGATCCGAAGTCTGTAGTGCTGACGCTTCGTATCTTTAGCATCATGTACTTGTTGTACCCGTTGTCCATGGAAACCGCCTCGTACTTGTCACCTGCACCACAACAAGATCACTCCTATTAGTTATCACCAGAACTGACATTTGTAACACTAAATATTAATCACGAAAATTTACTACTATTTCCAGATAGTAATTTTTGAAATATTTGAAACAAGCTTTACGAATCGGAATGCATGAATAATAAATTGATACCTTGATAGGAATTTGAGCATTGTGAATAATTTTATACATTTATTTTAATAATTCCGAAAGCAATTTCATGTATGCATGAACAAATTACTGATATATTAATTATTCATTCAAAAATATGCACAAATATTTCCTGTTAAACAAAAAAGTGCTGTATGATGTGAAATAGATAACAGGTCAAACAGTAATATTCATATAATCACTTTGTGAAACGCACTGTAGTGATAAAATTTTGAAAAGTCAATTTATCTCAAGAGTCTGTATCCTTTCTCTGGGTTTGTTGGAATATTAGCTTGTGTGTGAACAATGATTATGGTGTTCAGAATCGGAGTGATATGTAGAAAGGTAAAATTTTACAGCTTTAAGAGTGCGTTTCCAAAACAGCGACCTGAAGTGATAGTGGCTGAAGTTACAACTACTAGTGAGTGTTCAAGTTACTGTCAGTAGATGGCTAAATATTGGTTTGTAGCTGAGATCTAAGCAAAAGAACACATTATCTAACATTTGAGGTGAACTACCTACGTCCCTGAGGCCACGCGAAGTGGGTAACCTGGTATCAAATATCAGCGGTGTTGCTGACGTAGCGTGAGGTAAGTAAGCAGGCAACAACTGTAAAGAGAGTCAAGCAATACCAGGCGATGCAGAAACAATAAAATGAGCCGGACGGATCTTCAACAGATGGAAGTCAAAAAAGACGAAATACGAGTGAATCACTTGGAATGTGCAAGAAAATACCTAGATCCCCCACTAAAGCCCCCAACAAACTGCAGGAACGAAAAATTTAAAAAATATGACGGTGCAAAGGATGGAGGAAATTGAAGAAATGAGATCGGAACAAGCAAAACATTTTACAGTTACAGAGAGAGTAAATTAAGAAATTCAAAAGCTTAGGAAAGAGAATAGAGAACTAAAAGAAAGAATTGCGCTAGTTGAAGGGAAGGTAGATAGAGGAGAAAAACAGCAGAAGAAAAATATTAGTGTCATAAAGGGGAAAGACATTATTAGTAATAAACAAGAAATTAAAAAGTTCTGCAAGGAGTTAGTCGGAATACAAGTAAAGACAGAGTCAGCTCAAGGAGGAAATATAGGAGCAACAAGCAATTTCCTGACAGTAGTAAAATGAAGCAGTTGGAAGGAGAAAGAACTGACTATAAAGAATAAAAATAAACTTGAAGACAGCAAGATATACATAGACAATGACCTGACTAAAGAGAAAATAGCAATTCTAATAATTCTTAGGGAAAGTGCTGGAAAAGAGAGAAAGGAAGGAAAAACAGCTAAAGTACGCTATAAGAAAATATACATCGAAGGGCAATGCTGGATATGGAACAGCGAAAGCAGGGCAATTGAAAGAATAAGAAACTGAGGCATGACAACAAAGAAACGGATGTAATTGGAAATGACCAAGCTATGACCAAGGATAAGAGAATTTCAGAATTATTTAAGAATCATAAAAATAAAATGCTAATATTAGGAACATGGAATGTAATCTATCAATGTGCTTAACACAATATAAGATTGACATACTGGCACTTCAAGAAACAAAGCAAAAATCAAACGACATAATAGCAGTGGATGATTATATATTTGTCAGTAGTGGAAACGACACCAATTATTTTGGCACAGGTTTTATGATAAAAAAAGAATTGAAGCAGAAAGTTATAAAATCTGAACCAGTGTCCGAAAGATTATATACAGTACGACTAAGAAGAGTGTACTGAAAAATCAGCATTATAAATGGACATGCACTAACAAACGAGAAGGACGAGGAAGAAAAAGATAAATTCCATTAAGACCTTGAGAGAATAATAAATTTGATACCAAAATATGACTTAAAAATAGTTATTGAAGATCTCAATGCAAAACTAGGCAAAGAGGAAATGTACAACACTACAATAGGTGCACATAGCAAACATGATGAAACAAATTAGATGGGACAAAAGTTGACTGATTTTGCAGTAACCAACAATATGAGAGTCATGAGCACTCATTTTGAAAGGAAAGATATATATATATATATATATATATATATATATATATATATATATATATATATATATATATATATATATATATATATATATATATATATATATATATATATATATATATATATATATATATATATATATATATATATATATAAAGGAACATGGATATCACCTGATGGGCGTACATATAATCAAATAGACCATGTATTAATAGAGAGTAAGCATGCGAAACAAATCAAAAATATCACAAGCGAAAGAGGGGCAGTACTAGTAATGAAGTTGTCAAAAGTAGTACAGGATGAACACAACCGTTTGAAACGATATGACACCTCGCCACTAACTAATGAGAAAAGCGGAGAGCAATTTCAAAGTCTGCTGTCGAAGGAGCTACAGCTAGCACAGCAAGTTTTAGAGGTATAAAATGGAATAAATTGGAAGAAGCAATACGCAATGTCTTAGAACAGATGCTGCACAATAATGTGGGAGACAAAAATAAGGAATGGTTCGACGAAGAATGCAAAAGTGCAATTAGGAAGAGGGATATGGCTAAAAGAAACCTACTACTACTAAAGGTTACGGTGGCTAGGGCATGTGCTGACACTACCAGAGGACGGAGTAGTAAGAAAGATGTTAGACGGAGGTGTGGTGAAAAAAAATAAATTTGTATTACGATTCATCGAGAAAATACGATAATGTGCAATTACACTATACTTGTTGATTTATAATGTTATCATTGTTCCCAATAAATGATTTATTAAAAATTGATTGCTTATGACAAATTGTTATGTTGATAACAATAATATGTTTATGACAAATTTGTTATAAACAATCAGCTGTTGATAACAAATTCGTATTTTAATAGCAATTCTTTTTACCATTATCGCAGTAGATAGTTTCCAAATCTATAGCTTATGAAAGCTGCGCAATTCTGAAATTCTATCATAAAAATTATATGCACAAAGAAGTGAATGATCTTTCACTCCTGCGAAATCGCTGGAGTCAGTTTTCGCATTAGAGTCTCTGAGAATTTCAAACCAGACCAATGGTGCAGCCACCTGTCAGAAAAAGACTGAACTATTTTGGTTGGAGTCTATGGTAGAACCTTCTAGAATGACTCGAAATTTATTTCGACAGTTTTGGAGAAATTAATGATATAACTAAAATTATTCCTAATTGTTTATGAATTATTCTTCATTGTGGGGGGCATTTCATAATGAATTATATTTCTCCAGTTCAGAATATTTAGTGAATCAAAAATAGCTATTGCCCTCGGGAAGAAAATATACTTTCCGTTTTTATATACTTTTTTCTCATATAATCTATCATTTATTATAAATTGTCGAATTACTTTGTATTAATTTGATTATGCAACACGCAACACATGAACGCTCCCTTAAAGCAGCAGTAACAAAATAATTATTTCTGGAACGTATTGCAGTAATTTAAATAGCAATTTAGGAATGCCAATTGAGTTTGGCGATCTGCACCCTTCTCTGGATATGATGAAATATCAATATGTATTCAAATTATAATAAGATCTTCCACTATTTAATCAAATGAACTCTGAGCACATTTCAAAGCTATTGGCACAATTTTTTTTGTAATGAAAAGTTGGTGTGATCAGCAAACAAGATTGCAAAATGAATGATGTTTGAAGAGGACACGGAAGACCGCCATATTTCTGTGACGTCAATACGCACGTTTTCAATAGTCAGCAAAAGAAAACCTCGGTACTAGAAAAAAACACACGGCAAATGATTATTTAATTGTACCTGGGTGTCAAAGCAGCAGTCATCGTGAACCAAATGAGTTTTTCATCAATGTCTCAACAAGAGAGATACCAAAAAAAGTGGTTACAACAAATTCGACGTGATACCGAGGTGTTTTATAGCCTGCCCGCTATAGCTTATATTTGCATGTGCACCAGTAATCGACTCACATATTATTGATATCACATAATAATAATGATCAGCAGAAGAGAACTTACTAAAATAGAAAGTTGATGAATTCAAAATCATTATTTCTTAATTGAACATTGGTTTTATCAACGATTCTCTTCTCTATAATTAAATTCATGTTAGGCAAAGAGCAATTCATTAACAAACATATCATTTAAACTCAATTTGCAGATCGATAAAATACCATTGAAGGAAAATACCGAGTTTTTATTAGCATCATGCAATCAGGAGCTGCGAATCGAGAGCGTGCAATTAAATGATTCAAAGGAAACATGCAAGTAGACCTGCAACGAAACCGGTAATTG
The DNA here is from genome assembly GCA_963989225.1 of Dromius quadrimaculatus. NCBI lineage: Eukaryota > Metazoa > Arthropoda > Insecta > Coleoptera > Carabidae > Dromius > Dromius quadrimaculatus. Next base: position 20,465,379 of record OZ022335.1, read on the forward strand.
AAAATGTACTTGCACTACGAAGAGCTCTGTGCTCTACGATGCTTGGTTCAAATTAGCATAATTATTATGGTAAATTATATTTGATGCTAGAAATCGATCTGAGGATCATTAGATTATTTCATAGTTAGCTTTTGTTGTTTGTGTAATACAAAACTAAATTTGTAAACTTTTCATTATTTCAACAGTACTATTTGTTCATTAATTTACATTTTCATGTTATCGGTTGATCTAATATTGAATTGGTTGTTAATTAATTTGTCTGCCACTATTATCTGAACATTGATTAAAATGTATAATTTATATTATTCCTATTCGTTTAGCCTATGCGTTTATCTATAATTGAGTTCACTTCATTCACAGATTCTAAAATAGAACTCAGCTACATCCTTGTTGTTTGTCACCTTGTTGCAAAATAACAATATACTTGTCACCCAATGAATAGATTTTCGTATATAGCCATCTCAAGTACTAAAAAAACCTGAAGATTAGAGTGGCATGTCACTAAAAACAAGCGTACCACGTCTCCACGTCACTCGAAGCGCACAAGTGCAGCAGTGCCGTCATTTGGGTGATTAACGATCTCAGCTAATAACAATTTTGGTATTGATTAATCAAGGGCCCATCTCGAAACATGCAAGTCCACTTCACGACAGAAAAAGATGGCGGAGGTTGTGACAAGCACGCAGGGACGCAATTTCAGCTTGACAGCGCGTCACCGAATCAATTTGGCTCATTATTAATTAATGTACAAAAGGCGCGGAGCGTCCGATTTTAGAAGGGTTTTCGAGTATAATGTTTTGAAATGTCACATGAGAATTCCAAATTTTTCATTTGTTATTCCCCTACCAATATATTCATTGATAGATTCCGCTATTTTCTGCCTCAATACAAATGAAATTGACAAAAAATGTGATTCAAAAATATGATGTGATATCTCTAGCCTACGCCAGGTACTACTACCTGAGATAATCATGTCACCCTTCTCTGTAGTCCAGTAGTTTATCGATGTTGGATAGGCTTCCGTGTGACATTCCAGTGCCACATCCTGGCCGATGTAAGCCCCCTCAAGTTGATTTGGAATTGTCAACATTGGTGGAACTATACACAGAAGAGAAGCAAGTAATAATTGATGAAGTACAATGTATGGGCTGCAACGCTATTGATTGTATACACCAAAGAGTTCAATGTGCAATGATGTAATCAGTTTCACACAAATATTTGGCTACAACAACAAATTGCTCTCATTGAAGCATGATCTTGAATTTGAAGTTAAGTTTGTGAGAATATAATGACGCCTGGAGCTTCTTTATGGTTTTCTATTTTTTCAGCACTATAATATACAGTGCTCATATAATTCTCTCCTCATGTCATTATATTTGAAGTTCCAGCAAGGTATTGTTAATATCAGCCGCATATCAATTCAAAACTGAAAAAACCAATAAAACAGCCATCCGATAGTCAATTCTCGCGCATAGTAGCAGAGATTTTAGTTGTTCATTTGGTAGGTCTTCTTTACATTTCGGGAGTTTCACTTATGAAAAAACATGCCAATAATAGATTAGTGAACAAAATATTTACTAATACAGTTGGCTATCATCATATACATCAATCATTCTCCACAATTATTTCAACCGGAAAATTTAATTATCCAGGAACAAGAACATTTACTTTTATGTGGCTTTGTTTCATTCAAACTCACACATCCAGTTTATTAAATATTTCATTCATAATTTAATCATGCAAAATGAATATCAAAAACACGCTAATGATGTCGTGCAGTTGTCAAACAGAAATTAATAATATTAAAACCTATTTTATTTCATTAACCAATTTTCAGAATCCCTATGACATGAAAAATTCACAACTATTCATAAATTATTTATAATTTTTTGACATATTTTTTCTTGATAAAAATGATTTTTGACTTTAAATTCTGTATATTTATTTAAAACTTTGACGCCTCGATGATTTGACCAAAGATCTTCTTAAGAAAACAGTGATACAAAATAACACAAGGCAAGTAGCTAGATACTAAGAATATACAGAATACTAGATGTGATAACGTGGATATCACACCTGAACAAAAAAAATAAGATTCTCTGGCACTCACCGAAGGTTGAGGAAAACCACGTGAAAACCCCAAACAAAGGAATATGTCCTACTTGGTACAGCTCCGCACACATCCCAAATCACAAAATACACGACATTTCAACAAGACAGCGTAGCGCTACTCTTTGCTATTAGTTTTGCTCACAACTGCAGTGTCAAATAGTCTTCAGTTTACTTCATGATCCAAAATATACACAGAACTACGCCAACTGAAACATAGTCATTATATATGTGTGCTATTGATTACAGAAAGCCAAACATTTGATAACTTAAAAACATCAGTATGGTCTAAGCTTTGCTGTCGCTCCTCGCCGTGTCCCCATAAAAGAGATAATTACGGTTGTTGGGAGAGCTGTTGAGAAACTATCAGAAAATGAAGCTTCAGAGGTTCATCTTGGAACAGCGAAAGTTCTAAAGAACGCGAAGCAGCCCAAACCAAATTTAAGTAATAAAAATTTGAAGCATCAAGAGATTTACGTCGTAATGAAGATCTTGTTATCTTGCCAGCTGACAGAGGAAAAGCTACTGTCATTCTTGATAAAGAAGGTTATATTAGCAAGGCTGAAGATTTGCTTGATGATCCAGCATATGAGAAAGTCAGCAAGAACCCTTTAAGTTTGATCAAGTGTCAAACTACTATATTTCTTGGAGAATCTTCTTTAGATAAGGATGTTATTAAATATTCAACTCCTAGTGACCCACATGTACCTAGATTTTATGATTCACCTAAGATTCATGAACGTAATGGCCCTCTTAGACCAATAGTCAATTGCATCAGTTCGCCAACTTATCTATTATCAGAATACCTTGACAGTTTACTTAGATCATTTATTGATAATTCCCCCTCGTATGTTAAAAATTCCAAACATTCTATCTAAATGATTAATAACATATGGTTGTTTGATGATGACATCCTTGTTAGTTTTGATATTTCTTCTTTATTTACGAAGGTTCCAATAGAAGATACCCTAAAACTTTTGGAAAGGAATTCCTCCCTAGATATTATTAAACTATTCTACCATTGTTTGGCGCCCAGTTTCTCCATTGTCAATTATGATTATCATGAACAAATTGATGACGTTGCAATAGAGAAACCAATTTCTCTATCAATTGCGAGTTATTGCATGGAATTTTTTGAAGAGAAGGCATCAGAAACTTGTATTTATGAACCATCCTAATGGCTTCGTTACGTAGATGATGTTTTTGCCATTTGGCCACATGGTCGTGATAGTTTGAATAGTTTCTTGAACCATTCGAATAATAACCATTCGAATGTTAAATTTACATCAGAAATTGAAGATAATCGCTCTTTACCATTTCTTGATGTGAATTTAAGACGAACCAATGATGGTTGAGTTTCGCATACTGTTCATAGAAAGCCTACACACACAAATCGATATATTCATACTGATTCACATCACCATCCTTCACAAAAGTATGGAACAATTAAATACTTATTCTGAAGAGCTAATGATATTTGTCATCCTGATGAATTTGATAAAGGACTTAATAATCTGCAAGTGTTTTTCCAGATGAATGGCTTCAGTTATCACTCCATTGAAAAGGCTTTCCGACCCAAGTCTACCGATACTACTGTTAAGGATACTAGCGTGAGTGAAAATTATGTTTCTTTACCTTATGTGGGTAATGTTTCGGAGAAGATCGGAAGGATCTTGTCTGAGTATAATTTCAAAGTTTCCTTCGCTCCGGGAATGAAAGTCAAGCAGTTAATGAGACCTGTAAAGGAAGTGATTCCCCTACAATCTTTGGGCATTTATAAGATCCTTGTACCTGTGGGAAAGTCTACGTTGGACAGACGGGCCGAACTGTGATCACTCGCATTGCTGAACATAGGAGATGCATAAGATTAAACCATTCAAAAAAATCTCCTATAGCTAATCATGCCATCAACTTTTTGCATGACATCAAGTTTGAAGGAACAAGAATAGTCGCAAGATGCTCATCGACTTATGGTAGATTGGTCAGAGAGCAATTGAGATACTAAGACATTCAAATAACTTTAACCATACTGATGGTTTCTAATTATCAAATGTTTGGCTTTCTCTGATCAATAACACACATATATAATGACCATGTTCCGGTTGATGTAGTTCTGTGTATATTTTGGATTATAAAGTACACTGAAGACTGTTTGACACTGCACTTGTGAGCCAAACCAATAGCAAAGAGTAGCGGTTCGCTGTCTTGTTGAAATGTCATGTATTTTGTGATTTGGGATGTGTGCGCAGCTGTACCAGGTAGGACATATTCCTCTGTTTGGGGTTTTCACGTGATTTCCCTCAAGCCTTGAGTGAATGCCAGAGGATTTCATTTTTTTTGTTTAGGTGTGATATCTACGTTATCACATCCAGTATTCTGTATATTTTTAGTATCTAGTTACTTGCCTTGTTTCATTTTGTATCATTGTTTTCTGAAGAAGATCCTTGGTCAAGGGATCGAAACGTCAAAGTTCCAAATGAATATACAGAATTAAAAATCAAAAGTCGTTTTTATCAAATAAGTTCTGAAAAATGAATAGATTATATTCTTTTAGATTCTGCCAAGTACCCAAACTTGATTCAAATACAGATTTGCATTAACAACTAATTCTTCATTTGCAATTATAAAATACTGCGAGTCTCTTGTAAATAAGATCATGAATATACGAGAGCAGAATGGAATATTGTTTATGTAAAATTGTTACTCGACTCAATAGAAAGAGAAGCTCTTTAGCGGTACCTAGTGTCGCGTTTTTGTTTGAATCTGATAACATTCGTGTTTTGACATATAGTCCAGTCAAGTTAGCCTTAAAAATAGGAGTACCCTTGCATAAATTCCCAAGAAGCTGAAAATTGACACGAACGTTAGGAACACCATTATAATGAAGTTGTCGAAAGTCCCCATCGATCCCATGTGTGCAAAAATTTTTATACGAGGTCAAAGTTCGCAAAAATGGGTTTCTGGGTTTTTAAGCGGAACGGTTGTATAAATGATAAAAATAGTTCGGACAAAAATTGTAGATCCTTCAATTCTCTACAAAAATGGTTTGCACCCCGTTTTTCCTTAGACTCACTATTTCTGAGAAAAAGCCATTCTAGAATTATTTTCTTGATAATATGTATGACTACGCTGTCTATGTACATTATGGACGTATAATATAGGTACAACTATTAGTCTGCGTAACTAGTACTCGTACATTAATAATGAATGATAATTCTAAGAATATGGAATGAAAAAAAACCCAGTTCCTTTATTTTATGTGACCATGCGACCTTGAGCAAAATCAGTCTGCTGTTCAATTGTCAACGTAGCAGTGTCCGTCTTTCACTTACTTTAAATTACTTGCATAGATAAGTCATGTTTCGTATCTTTTGCAAAACATACACCTGATAAAAAACGTGTTTAATTAGCTTGTCTTCTTCCAACCTCGGATTCTGCTCATCAACATTCTTATCAAGTATATTAGCAGGTTCAACTGGACCCAGAAGAATGGGGTTGGAAGCTAATTAATAATGTATTGGAATCAATCCTCACTCTACTTCCACCTGCACTAGAAAAGCTCCTTAATATTTTTTTTTTATAGCTACAGAAAGGAGTGTAATTTGAAATGCGGCTGCAAAAAAAATAAGATGACTTTGTTCACAAGCATGCACCACTGCACAAGCTGTCAAAGTCAATCGTGTTCAAATACTAAATCTTCAACAGAAGATTATCCTTATATCAACGATGAAACAACTATTGTATCGCTATTTGGCCAATTTACGTCCACTCAAAAAGATGAAGATGAAGAAGAAGTTGAATTAGAAGACCTAATATTATATTGAACTGCAACAAGAAGACCTTAGAGTAGGCCTACCAGGTAAACCACATTGAAAAATACGCGCCAACTACACAGCCTCATAGGTGGCGTGGCAACGTGTGCATAAATGGAGAATATAATTTTGGAATGGCTTTTTCTCAGAAATAGTGGATCTTAGGGAGAAAGAGGTAGAGACTATTTTTGTAGAGAATTGAAAGATCTACAATTTGTACCTCAGCTACTTATATCATAAAACTGATCGTTCCGCTAAAAAATTCAAAAAACACATTTTTGCGAACTTTGACCTCGCATAAAATTTTTTGCACACACGGAATCATTGGGGTCTTTCCACAACTTCATCATAATGGTATCCCTAACATTCATGTCAATTTTCAGCTTCTTGGGAATTTATGCAAGGGTGAATGTCTATTTTGACTGGACTAATATATGTTACGAAAATTTTGTTTAGAATTTTCAATCAAAGGAAAGACACATGATTCATCATTTTTTGGAATGAACTGCATCTAGAATTGTACAAACAATATTGGCATGGATGATGGACAGCCTCGAAAAACCCAATGAAAGAAGGGTGGTCATGTTTAAACTTCTGTTTTTGTTATCAAATATCACAGACTTCTAATTTATATCAGTTAAAATCATAAACAATCTGAGTTTTCATTACGTAGAAGCTATTCTGGAATAAATATGAAATTTTATTACATAGCAAAATGTCACCGCGGGCTACTTATTGAAGCAAATGAAAAACAAAATGCTCTTGTGCACTTGTGGCTAGTCATACAAACTTAATACACTTGAAATATGGAACAACGAGAGTTAGCGAGACTTCAAGAATATGTACTTCTTCGTTGAGTGAACTGTAATATAGTATGAGTATCTCAGCCACGTGCTCATTCATCCTCGACTTATTGTACTCTAAATTTTAACATGAATTTTTAGTAGGGACATCTGTAAATTAAAAGAAATAAAACTGAATTGAAGTAGGAGAGAAACAATAACTTGAATCAATGGTTCGACAATTTTGAGTTTATGGAGATAGAATTTTCTTAAACAATTATAATTGAGTTACAATCATCATAGTACATACAACTTGTTGCAATGTTTTGTATAAGTTCTCCCATCCACTTATTTGGTATGGTGAAGTTGTTAAAACGCAAATCCGTGCATGGATTAGATCCACATTCTTATTATTGTAGGGCCAAATGATAATCTGCTCTTCACAGCGGAGGAGCTCTGAAAATAGAATGAAAAGAATGTGGAAAAAATATTCTGCACGTGTTACTTTTATGTCTATTGTGAAATTTGTTCTCTGGCACTTCAAGCTCTTGTGAGGTCAAATTCTCACAGACCAAACAAAAATGTTACCCTATTTGGAACTAACGAGTAGAAGTAAAGTTGAGGAGCTCTTACATTGCACGCGCAACTGTACCCGTTTGCTTATTGACGGCGGGACTCCGTTGGAAGCGATGCACAAGTATACCGCCATGTGCAGACGGCTCACCTTCGTTATGAACAGAACTTCTCCGTCCACCACGTTTACTGCAACCAAGCGCATTCCATTAGTATTGCAATGTTGCAGGGAAAACATGGAAAGAAACTTGTACCGATAACAAGATTTGAACTACACTTGACGCCTGCATAATCTTGATTTATCGATTATAGACATTTCAAACATATGTATGAAATCCGAAATAAACGATAAAATTTATTGATATTCTCTTAGTCGTAGGGTGCAGTTATCAGATTACAAATTTTTATGAAACCATCAAAATAGTTACCATTTTCGCCGTTGTAGCGAATGTCCTCACCATCTTCTCGTCGCCACATGACATAAGGCTCAGGATAACCGTTTGCCTTGCACGTGAGGCTTACGTTCGTTGACTCCAGGACGACCATGTCTGTACTTGTATCCTTATCCACTATGCTCGGAGGTACTAAACACAAATAAGTTTTACGTGCATTGTCTAGTATTACGGCCTTTATGACGGTATATTCTAGTTTGGAGCTAGTAAAGGGACAAGTAGTAGTGTCCGGGGTAGCTTTTATGTCCTACGAAAACCACTAGATTCTTGTAATATAATAATTGATATTGAGTATCAGTTTCATAAAGCATTAACACTTGAATTGAGAGAGTTAGGAAATGATACGCCTGTGAAAAATGAAAAGTAGAACATGTAAGCTGCAAGGACAATGATATGATCAATAGTTGTGAAACAAAGAGATGTGAAATGATACAAGTGCTAGAAAAGTATGTGAAGGTATTCCTACAAGTTATAGCTATCTATCGTTTGATAATTGAGTAGCTGTTTGAGTTACAAGCGATAATGTTCAAGATTTTGTGAGGGAATGTAGCTCACCAACAACCTGGAGATATCCCTGGCGACTCCGCATGGGATCTGTGTTGATCTGGCACATATACCAACCACGATCCGCTTCCTGCACATTTTTGATGTGCAAGTACCACGAACGGTGGTCATTGTAAGATAAACTAATGCGCGGATTTTGAGTGATCACGTTGTGATGAATTGATAAGATAGTTTGGGTATCCACACGCACCCACGCCACCTGAAACAAGAATGTGATTCAACGATTGGGAATATCAAATAGAGCACAAGTTGTCATCAAATAAGATGGAAATAGTAGCGTAGTATATCAATTTCCCTTCTTCAGGTTATTGTCCTATATATCAGTAGTCTGTTTCTCTCGTCAAGTATAGGCCAATAATCATTTTATGTACTAAACATGTTCAAACTGTATTATCCCCAGTAAAAGCCTATGAGATAAAAGTTATGTTCTAGTTTGTAAAGGTGATAGTTTTGATTATATTTCGTATCTATTAATTAGATCACAGTAACTGAATATGTTGATGTTCAGAAAGTTCATAACGTTTAAAGCCACACATACACGAAAAGTTATTGTGATAGCTATCAACAGATTCTAACCTGAGCACGTATATACGTATACAAATCGATATGTGTAATTTACGTGTGAGCTACATTGACTTGCTTTCCAAATCATAAGAGGGATTTCACTGGTATAACAACACTAATATATATAATATAGCAATAGTATTAGAATTGGTATTCCAAAGAATTATTATCCGAAAGTACATGTGATCGATATCATTCACTATTAGCCTTGATATTAGTCCAAGAACCGATCGTTCCTCATCTTTTCTGATCAGACTTACGGCCAAATTGTATATATGTCAATCATGAATATAGTATTCAATAGGATGCTAATCTTTAAGAATTCAGGATGTCGAAAAAAAGACTGTTTCCGATAAATTTTTTCAGGGTTAACTTATAACTAATACCAATTGATAGCAGTGGCCAAGTACTTTCAGACAAAACCAGGGTGTTACTCCTGTCTTGTCCGGGACATAAGAATATAAACAATAATCGTATGGGAAGTTGAATACGAAAATTGGTAACACTTCAAAGTTTGAGTTTTTCCTGAAGTATATGACATTTGCTACCAGTTGATACTAGTTCCAATCATAAATTTTATTAGGGAAGTTGACTCCGACAAAAATAGACCAGAAGTAGCCCCTTTTCGAAACATGTAACATGATACCAAATTTATGAAGTCAGGCACCCTATTTACATACAAAAGATCTCACTTGGACACAGCTGATTATATATCATGACGTACGAAGTTTGATTTGAACTCAAATATACGAATCATCCATTATATTGAAAGCACAAATGTGTTACATGATGTAATGGAGTTTGATGATATTGCTAGGAATATAATTTTCTTGAAAGCTTGAACTTGGAGCTCAGAAACGTTCAAGTAACTGAATACTCAGCTCCAATGATAATGGCGTGAAATAATTCAGCCTACTCAATTTGCAGTTGTAGAATACGGCTTCAAGGTATTCTTGATGTACTATCACGAGTTCTTTAATTTCTTAATGATGAAATCTATTTCCATGTAGGTAAAAGTACACATTCACGATAATACATTAATACAAAAGAATCAACGTTACCTTTATAATAAAGCATTCCATCCAGATTCGAAATACGTGAATGTGGAGTTTGTTATCATAAGTTCCAGCTTTGTTGTAACTCTAAAATCGATGTAAAACATTTACTGGATTCAACAAACTTTTAATAAGTACTTATAACACAAAGCTTTCTAGATCAGAGATATCAAGTTTTCTCTGCACTGAATTTTCTACATTTGATTTAATGGAAAAGTTCGATTATTTCCAATTTGTGATGAGCTAAATCAGTTTTGGTGTTGCAGTATTGGTCTCTTTTGTCCCTTTGCTCTAGCTTGCTGTACTACATGTGTTTTCAGCGTAATTATACATTTTGAAACGAAGACCAAAAGCAGTTTCATGTGAAATGTTGCCAAGACGAGACCATGTGGCTCACACAGTCAAAATGTTATCAAATCTCTTGTAGAGCCAAGCTTTTAACTCTAAACTCTACACGCCCTGACTCTTCAAGCACACCTTTGTCAAAATATGTGGCTTGGTCGTTTCGTTACTACAAGAACTATTGTATAACAGAAAAGTAATGAACAGTGAAAAGTTATGCCTATGTGAATGTAGCGAAATGGCCAAGCCATATATTTAGACTAAGGTGAAGAGTGAAGTTAGGGCTTGTAGAGCTAGAGCGTGTAGAGTTGGCAACATTTATGAAAATGCCCTTTACTTCTTTTTGTAAGTGGCTTGTGATGATTTTTTTTTCAACTTCTTTGGTGCTTATTCTACTATTATTTATAACAAGGAGTCTCTATATCAGTTTTCAGACCTCTAGCATCAAAATTTGCGGAAGTCTCATACAAAGTTTCATCTCCTAGTTTAAGAGGATGGGAGTAAAAGCCTAAGTTTTGGGGTTTTCTTGTTGTTTGTGTACTTATACTAGCTAACAAACCAAATCTCAGCTTTCTAAGACTTCAGAAGATATCCTGAGAATTTTGATGATTATCAATGAGTCAGTGACAGAATCAAGGTGTTTTAGATATCAATATGAAAGCTATACATCTGAGAATCAATATGTTCATTAAATCAACTATCGACATCATATCTCGAGAATTTTGTTGATCCATTCAGTCCAAACCCAAGTTCTTTTGCGCTACGCTCAGCTCGTCTTGGCGGGGGCACTACCATGCCCCCAGATGTGTTGAACTTAAAGTTTGGATAAATTTACATTCGCTGGTCCTTTGTTTGCATCTGGGAAAATTTCTGGATCATGTCTCGCAGTAGGTCGGTCGTGTCCTGCAAGCGGACTGTAATTATCTTCATGTGCAAACGATACTAGAGCATATGACACTGTCGAAATTAAATCTCACTTCCGAGAATGATCTCTGTAATCAGTGAAGAACAAATGCGTGTGTGGCCTCAGCTGCCATAAGTTTTTTGGACGAGATCTATAAAACCTTTTAGTATATAGAACCAGCGTTTCGGCCCGCCATGAGGAACAATCGCTTGGCTTCGCTGCGAAATGGCAAGACCATATTTTCAGCACAAGCACCTCTCATCCACAGAATTTTTCCTCAGTAATTGTTTCAAGGTACAAGCACTTCATTTCCATCGTATGCTTGTTATTGGTCTTAGTATTGCTTTACTTATCACTATCTCCAACAATTCATTATTGATAATACGGTACAGATTTCTTGAAATTTCCCTACCAGATTACTGATAGAATAGTTTCTCTACCTATAAGGTGTTTCTCTCATAGTCCTCGATTACAGTAGTAGAACACTAAACAATAGGCACGACGGAAACAAACTAGAAAATGGATGTGCGATTCACAAGAAAAGAGTGAGAGATTGTTCGTGAGTAGAATCTATACCGGCGTTAGAGTCTCGACAGACCGAGGACGTGCGTGGGCTTCTGATCGCCGAGAAGTCGACCAACCGACCGCTTGTATGTTTGTGAAAGCGAAATCATCCCTTTATTTCTTGCGTAATTTAACAAAGAAACTGTGATAATAGATAATAAGAGCAGACTTGATGTCAGCAACGTTATAACGACCGCGAAAATGAACTTGTAGGTCAATTCACTGTTTGTGAACAATAGCTCTGAATTTACTCTAGTTACATGAATGTACGATACATCTTTCAAACTCAGTGTTCCCAATAACAAAATAGCTATGACAAAAATTGAATTTCTTTACACGCTATGCATCCTGTATTTCCTCATCAAGTATACGTTCAATCTTCAGAGGGCCACTCGAACATATATTGAATCTCTATTTCATCAAATGAGAGCTCTCCATTCACTGTAAAAACCCAAAGCTCCAAATTCTGCTCTTATGCATTCTGATTTCGCTTCGTCGAGAAATAACCAACTGAAACAAAATGCTGGGAACGAATTCCGGGAAGAAAATGCAACTCAACTGACCGTGTAAAACAACCTTTATCAATAGACATTTCCTCTGTCTACGTAGAGTGTATCATTTTGCGATGTGTGCAGCGTTGACGTTATTGAATTTGCTGGTAGTACACAGCAGTACATGGGTCGCTAGACTGAACACCCGAGCATCGATGACGAGGTACAACTTGGAGAAGCCGTAAATTCCGGACGTGGATGCTGAGGAAATAAAATAACTCGGAAAGGAATCTGAGGACTTCCAGAAATCTACAGTACATTTGGCAATGAATATACAATTGTAACAGTGGTAAGTACATTCGAGGGAGTTGAGAACATCAATTTGTCCTGTTGACATTTCATGCCCAAATATTCTGTGACTTGCAATTACAGTCTTCGGACAGTTATATGTAGCCACATCTTTTGGAAAGAAAAACCTTGGGTTACTTGTCCTTCGTTATATTGTAAGATGATATTTTTTGAGGAACATATTGTTGTATAAAATGTCAAGTATATGCTTCCAAGCGTATACAAATAGGAAATATGTTCTTCAAAGAATACAGATACAGTCGTATTGAAATTTCCAGGAGTAGTTATACACTTTCGCATTGATTTCACTGGATTAGCAATCCTCCCAACTATTTAGAGCGTAAACCGGAAAGACAAGCCACCCTAGTACGACCCTCATTTCAATCCATTCCCGTGTCTGCGTCCCTGATTTGCTTGGTGCTTGGGATGCCCCACAGCAGCGTTCCAACCTCGGTGATGGATTGCTTTAGCTTGGATTATTGGATTGCACAAACGACAAGGGATTCTCTTTCTCTTCTGCACTGGAGATTGTGCATGTGCGCAGCTTTAAAATCGAATTTGTTATCCTACACGTGCATTTGCGATGAGATTTCGTCAAGAATACCAAATAATTGGAACTATTGTAAACATAGCTCGAATAGATAAAGAATTCTGAAACGTGATCTTTCACAGAATACAATAACAACCAGTCAACAAAAAATTCATCATATTTCTCAACCAATACTTAACATGAAATGACGGACTTTGCTATAGGTAGACTTACCTTGAAGCCACGTAGATTTTCTACGACACAAGCCAAAAGGGCATCGCGTCCGATTGTCACCGTGATATTTGGAATAGATTCTGCAAACCGAGGGAACGCTGATTCTGCAATAGAATGAAATATCTTACAATAAATTGAATGCTGTCATGCAGAACACTTGCTACACATCAAAATATACAGCTTACTAAATTAGTTCAATATCACTAACAATAGCACAAGTTATACAATATCTCATAATGATATCAGAAAGATTCCACCTTGACCCAAATGGATACACAAACGGATTTAGGTTTTGGATAGTGATCAGAGGGAGATTTCTATTACTTCTGGAAACGGTGACCTGTAAGGATCAGAATTTCAATACCTGTTCTCCCTATTCTCAATTATTTTGAGATGCGATCTGTCAAAGTTCATGATTATAGATACTGAATAGGAATAGAATTTCACATGATCCCACCATAACCACATAGAAAAGCATACCGAATAAAGCTCTACGATTTTGGACCTTGATGAATTGGAGTCTAGTTGTGAAACTCAATGTTCATATGCTGATCAAACGACTTTATAGTGACACACCTGAAAAATCAATATTTTTCGATCTAGAGCTATTCTAAATGTGATAATTGAGTTGAAACGAAATGTGAAAAACTTGCTGAGCACTCCAAAAAACTATATTCCTCTTTGTTATGTTCTGTAGCACTTGAGTATCAGACCGAAATAAAAAGCCGTATTGTGCACTTCAAACAATATATTGTGTCACAATTAAAACTGCCCTAAGCACATTTTGCTCTCTTGATAAGTATCGCCGTTGCAGTAAATTTGGAAGGTTAGGTTTATTTTTAAATGTATAGAAATTTTATTTTTAACCCTTTGGGTTGGCTCACTAGAAGGACGATGAAGATATTTCGCAACCATTCTACAAATTTCCCACACCAAAGGCCCTAACCTAGAGTAAAACCTCTTTTCTCATCGAATTGTGTATTATTGAATAAATCTTAATTGGAAACCGTTGATCTTCCAATTGTGTCATCATTTTTTGAACAAGGAATTAGCCCAACAATGAACTTGAACAAAAAAACCGAACTTGATAATCAGCTCATGGATCGTATTACAAACAAATTCAGTACATGCAGAGATAATAGAAAAATAATAATCTAAGTTCGAGGACTGTTTCTTTCGTTTATTCGCCTCATTCTCTCTTTGTTTTGAGAAGCTTGAAACTATGGCTCAACCTGTAATACTTTAACCTGTTGAACAATTTTGCATGTTCTTGCCAAAAATTATATACAAAAATGGCTCCAGTCATCGATCGATAATCTGAATTATACTGTTTTTTTTTTGCAACAAAGTATTAGACTAACAATATGTTCAAACAAAAATTTTAGATTGGTGAGTCTATTGATTCTTATTACAATCAAATCTCCTACTTATAGACAACAAGTACTTTTGCTGCCCTCTCCAGAGATGTATAACGCGAATAGTTACAGCTTGTCAAGCCAGAACGCCTATAGCGTATCCTCAGTGGCTCCGCTCTATCGGTTGAATTTTACATCTATGAGGTGTGCCGTCAAAAACGTAAACTATGAAACGTCATTTTTGTATGTCATATTATCTGGTAATTATGAGTATAAATAATTCACTCAGAAGTTGTTGTGTTGTTAAATGTACTAATACTAAAACAAATAGCCTCGAACTACACTTTGAAAAATCTCCTGGAAGAGATTTTGGAGCAAAACAAAGAGAAATGTGCAACAGCAGTAAAATGAGTGTAATTTTATGTAATATTCTATAAAAATGTATTAGATATCACTCAATTCTCAGTAACAAGCATCTTTAACAGTAGTTAAATATTATAATTGTAAAGGAACTCAATGAATATCATTTGGATTAGTTTCTTAATTAACTGAATAGTCACACAAATTTGTCTCAGCATGCTTTACTGAAAGCACCAAATTTTTGCTTTATATTTTTCTTTCTCAAAATTCAAGAGTTATTTAAAAGATAAACAAGATGAGAATTCTTTTCCCCAAGCATTTCGCTCAAGTTCTGTACGTATATAACACATTATAGATCTAACTGTGATTGATTATCTTTAGATGAGTCACAAACAATAGAAAATGAGAATGACTATAGTTGATTTGCTTCTTTTAGGATATTTTTAGTAATATTATAATTTACAATAAGTATTGGGATGGTCCATTCTCTAAAGGAGCAAAAAGTTCTCTTACAAGGTTTTGGAAACACACCAATATTCCAAAAAAACCCTAAAAAAATTTCAAATGTCAAATGCACAACCATAAATGGATATCTGAATTGAAGGAAAAAATTAATTCTGTATATTTATTTGAAACTTTGACGTTTCGATCATTTAATGACCAAGGATCTTCTTCAGAAAACAATGATACAAAATAAAACAAGGCAAGTAACAAGATACTGAGAATATACAGAATCCTAAATGTGATAACGTTGATATTACACCTAAACAAATAGAATGAAATCTTCTGGCATTCACCCATGGCTTGAGGAAAACCACGTTAAAACCCCAAACACAGGAATATGTCCTACCTGGTACAGCTTCGCACACATTCTAAATCACAAAATACACGACATTTCAACAAGGCAGCATAGCGCTACTCTTTGCTTTTGGTTTGGCTCACAACTGCAGTATCAAATAGTCTTCGGTGTACTTTTTAATCCAAAATATACACAGAAGTACACCAACCAAAACATAGTCATCATACAGGGTGTATCATGGGAAGTGAAACATAGGCGTTTAACATGGGAAATCAGTTTTTCTGTGCTCATTGCTCCCCAAATTATCTTAGACAAAAAATTTCAAATGGATATTGTAGAGCAAAAGTTCTGTACCGACTTGATAAGAGAAAACATCATTTAGGCTACTTCATGATAGCAAAAGTATTATATGATTATTCACGGAGCTACATTTAATAGTATCAGCTATGAAATTATAGATAATACGTCAGTGTCAGAATGATGATTGTCAAAATAGATATCTTCCGTAGGTAGTGAATATTAATTTTCTAAATAAAAATCTAATAATAATGATGGTAAATAATGGGTGGTTTAATTTAACTTATTGTTTAAGATTGATGAAATAAAATAAAGTAACACTAACAATTGAATAATGCAACAAATTAAATCTAATATGAGCTACAACAAACTCAAAATATTCTTAAATTCTCAAATATTAATAGATTTTCAAACAATCCTCCTTTTTGTGCTAAACAATAACCCAATCTATTGTAGAAACTTGTCGAACGTAACTTAATTGCCTATTATTTATTTTTTGACATTCTTGTGTTATAGCATATTTAAGTTCTTCTATAGTCTGGTATCTTGTTTTATAAACATTAGTTCTCAAATGACTTGAAAAAAAAAAAAACCGCGCGGATTTGAATCAGGCGACCGTGCTGGCCAGTTAATTGATCCTCTCCGTTCTATCCAGCTTCCAGGAAAAGTTTGATCAAGATTTCCCACAATTTCTGTTGTACTATGTGCAGAGCAGCCATCATGTTGAAACCGCACATTTTCTTTATTTGTTTCGGCAATTTCTAGTCCAACTATATTCATTAATAAATTCAAATACGACTCCGAGTTTATTCTTGTAACAAAGAACAGGCCTATTATTTGATGTCCTAAAATTCCTGCCCATACATTTACAGTTTGTCGGTATTGTGTCTGGGACTGTATAACGTTATGTGCATCATTCTTGGACCAATACTGGTAATTATGACCATTGGGTTCGCAATTCATGGTAAATGTGCATTCATCTGAGAATAAAATATTCCTTAAAAAGTCTCTATCAAATCTGACTTCTCCATCATTATTTCACAGAATGATGCACGCACTTCAAAATCTCGTTCCAAAAGATGTTGATGATTTCGAAATTTGAAAGGAATGTATTTATGTTTCTTAAGAATTCTATGAACTGTCATAAAATGAATACTCAGTTCCTTGGAGATTTCTCTTACACTCATTGTATGTTCTAGTTCTATCAGAGCAAGAACATTTTCTTCATTTTCATTGTAGCTCTCAATATTTTGTTCCTCTTTCTTGAAATTGAGTGTATCTGTCTTCTCAAACTTGGCAATGAATAGTTGAATGGTAGACATCCCCGGAATATCATGATTTCGCCAAAGAGTACTAATATAATCACGAATTTGCCGCAAACCATTGCCAGAATGAGACCACTTAATTATTTGTAGCTTTTCTCCATTTGAATAGTTATTCATTTTTGAGAATAACTTTTATATCGATCTTTAATAGCATTGTTCATGAAATATTTTTGAAACTTAGCATGCGCTGACTTTACCATATTGTTTCGGACAGTTTTATCTCAATAAGCAGTAATAATAGGACCAAAGACGTTTTTCAGTATCATATTGAATGAATAGATGATTGGTGAGGCAACATTGTTGTATGGTAAATTAGAGAAACATTCTTGCCTTCAGATGAAACGGTGGTTGAAGTACCACGGACGGAAATAGAGTGGTAACAAAGAAGAATTAGTGAAGAGGTTAGTATTATTTTCTATATTCGTCATTCTTGTATTATGTTTATCCTCGAAGTTATCTCATTATCAATTTTGTCATCAATTATTACAAATTAAAGTATATGACAGCTCTGTGATAGTATTTATAATAAATGTCAAGAATGTCAGGCGATTATGTATTCGCAAAGTATAGAATGTACAATCTTCGTATGATAGAAAATACCTTCATTTTCAATTCTTTTATTGATATTAAGCTGAGTTTAGCTTATGTAAGTCCAGTGCCACCATAAAAATAAAGGGAACAAATATATGTGTCCTTTGTTACGTGATCCAGAGTTTGAAATCTTCACGTCGATACGATTTCATCCACGAATCACATTTTGCACACTCAGAACAATTTTTCATGTGCACTTCACCAGAAATTTGTGCTTTCTTCTGTCGATATGTGAAGTAAATAGTCGATATTATCTTCTCGTAATGATTTTGAACGACTGTCACTTTGACATATTCTAAAACAACACCGTTTTGTAGCTCCTTTCCTGCCTTTCCGATCTTCTATAATAAACACAGCTCAGCTACAGTCTTTTATAATATCAATAATCCCTTTATATCAATAAACTACTTGTATTCAACATTGGAAATACACTTTAACAATATTGCTTCATGTTAACTGTACGAAACTGTCCGAAACAATATAGTGGAGTCAACGCATGCTAAGTTTCCAAAGTATTTCATGAACAATGCTATTACAATATTACAATTTGTCAAAATGAATAATAATAATTTGACGTATAAAGCATTATGCTTTTGTTCGTCTCTTATTTCTAATTCCATGGCTCATACGATTAGCTGTAATTCTGTGAGTTCTCAAATTCTATTTCTGCTGTTATGAGGCTGCCAAAATATTTCTTTTTATTGATTCAGATGCAGAAATTTCTGTTTTACTATATCCATTTGAAACTTTTTGTCTCAAATAATTAGGAGAGCAATGCGCAGGAAAAAACTGATTTCCCATGTTAAACGCCTATCTTTCACTTTCCGTGATACTGTATATATGTGTTATTGATTACAGAAAACCAAACATTTGATAATTCAAAACCATCAGTATGGTTAATGTTATTTGGATGTTCAAGTACCTCAATTGCTTCTCTGACCTACCATGAATCGATGAGATATTATCAAATTATTCCACCATTGTTTGACGGCCAGTTTCTTTATTTTTAATGATGATTATCATAACAAAATTGATGACGTTGCAATGGGGAGCCCTATTTCTCCATCAATTGCGAATTATTACATGAAATTTTTTGAAGAGAAGGCATTAGGAACTAGTAATCATAAACCGTTCTTATAGCTTCGTTACGTAGATGATGTTTTTGCCATTTGGCCATTGAATAATATCCATGAAAATGTCAAATTTACATCAGAAATCAAAAATAATGGCTCTTTACCATTTCTTGATGTGAATTTGAAACGAACCAATGATGGTTGACTTCTGCATACTGTTTATAGAAAGCCTTCATACAGGAATCAATATATTTATGCTGATTTACATCACCATTCTTCACAAAAATACGGAGCAATTAAATGTTTGTTCCGAAGGGCTTATGATATTTGTCATCTTGATGAACTTGATAATGAAATTATCAATCTAGAAATAATTTTTCACAAAAAATGACTCCATTTGTCACTCCATTAAATAGGCTCTTCGACCTAAGTCTACCAATACTACTGTTGAGGAGCAATGATTCAGACAAGATCGGAAGGATCCTGTCAAGATATAATTTCAAAGTTTTCTTCGTTCCGGTAATAAAAATCGAGCAGTTCATTAGACCTGTAAAAGACGTGATTCCCCTATAATTCTCGGGCATTTATAAGATCCCTCGTAACCTGTAAGAAAGTTTACGTTGGACAGACGGGCCGAGCTGTTAACACTCACATTGCTGAACATAGGAGATGCATAATATTGAGCCATCCAAATAAATCTTCTGTAGCTGATCATGCCATCGAGTTTTTGCATGACATCAAGTTTAAAAGAACAAGAATAGTCGCAAGCTGTTCATTGAATCATGGTAGATTGGTCAGAGAGCAATTGAGATACTTAAACATTCAAATAACTTTTTGGTTTTCTGTAATCACTAACACACATATAAGATGACCATGTTTTGGTTGGTGTAGTTCTGTGTCTATTTTGGATTATCAAGTACACTGAAGACTATTTGACACTGCAGTTGTGAGCCAAACCAATAGCAAAGTGTAGCGCTACGCTGTCTTGTTGAAATGTCGTGTATTTTGTGATTTGGGATGTGTGCGGAGCTGTACCAAGTAAGACACATTCCCCTGTTTGGAGTTTTAACGTGGTTTTCCTCAATTCCTGAGTGAATGTCAAAGGATTTTATTCTTTTGGTTCAGGTGTGATATCCACGTTATCACATCTAGTATTCTTTATATTTTTAGTATCTAGTTACTCACCTTGTTTTATTTTGTATCATTATTTTCTGAAGAAGATCCTTGGTCAAAGGATCAAAACGTCAAAGTTTCCAATAAATATACAGAATTTAAATTCAAAAGTCGCTTCTGATTCGTCGAAATGGTTCTAAACGGCATACGAAATCATTCTTAACGACAACGTTTTGGAATGTTACTTGTTCCAACATGATTTCTGGTCATAGAATATACAAATTTCAAAACAGTGTCAGAGAAAATCATTTTGGTATCATATCATTATGATTTTCTTCTACACCAAATGCGAACTACTCACAATTTTTGATGCCAAACATGTTTACTGCATTTCCATTACCAGAGGTAGAAGAAAATTCTTTCCAATGAATGCAGAAATGGATATAGCTGACTTATCCATTTCTTACAATCATTGCCAACATAAATTAATACGAACATCAAAGTCATTCGTTGCATGATATCATACAATCAAAAACCTCTTTCTTCTATATAAAGAATATTGAAATTCTTTCTGAACTACATGTACATAATTTGCTATCCAATTTCCTAGAAGCTCATAAATTTCTTCCTCCAATTCATTAGAATTTATTTGAATCTATTGATTTTTTGATAGGATATGTAAGCTGTAGGATATTACAAGGAATTCAACTGATCTCAAAGTTTTGGAGCAATAATGAGAGCCTGATATTGTTTAATTTGAGTTTCTGTTGATTTCATTTCTCATCCTGGAATGATTGATGGATATCAATGGCAATTCTAAAAGTCCGGGCGCCCGTGACAAAAAAAGGGAACAAACAGGGTTATTAGGTCCTCTATTATCTCGACTAATTTCTTGAAGACCAACTCATTTTGTGACTCATGTAATTACTTTCATGAACTTGTGTAGAACATTTTCATTTGAGACTGAAAAAGGATGAGTTCATGTCCAATTCCGCAGATTAAATTTATATATAATTTTTCAACTTTTCAGTTTATGCTGTGACATGAAAGTAAAAACAAACACAAATTAATTGAGAAGATTGCTATCGCGGTTGAGATAATAGTGTTCCAGAATTAGGTTAAACTGTGGCAATTATACCGGAAGCTTCACTGTCTTTGTGTCTTCCTTTTCAGGATTATAAATTACTGCTCGTGGTTTGACTCACTCTTGTTATTTAATCAGATAATGAGTGGATATTTCTCGTCAAGACATACTGTGCTTCTTTATGAATATCATGACGATTTATGATTATAGAATACGAGATGTTTTTGGGACATCATTTTGCATCCGGTTGACCGCACGTGCTGATACGAATGATATGATCGCGAGTAATCGGAGCGGAAGAAAACGCGCTGAGCGAGCGTTTTGCCGCAATTCCAGCCCACTCAATAAACCAACTATATATATACACACATGTGGAAAGAAACGAAGCTGTTCACGAATCATCGACCCACTTTATGTGCTTTTAAATAGTTTCCGATAAGCGATATCTGCGCCCAATGCCGGGCTCGGCACGAAACGGTACGTAGCCCAAACAGCGGGAACGGAAATCGGGAATGTTTGTGCGACATAGTTAGTACAACGTGTGTTCAACATGATTTCAATTTTCTGTAATGCTCGTGTTAATGTTGCACAATCAACAAATATTTTATATGGTTTTCTTTTTATTGTTTCTTGTGGTATGGAAGTCAACGTCTTTTATTTGATAAACTATAAACATTGCTTGTAATAGGCTATAAAGAAACAAAATTGGCGGTTTGAAATCTGATATCTTATGAAATAGCTACATCGACTGAAATGGCTTCATTTGAAAGTGCATTCGGGTAATACCAAATGAAATATTAAAATTTGCGTGGAGAGATAGATCGCAAGCACTTATAACTGAAAACGCTCTGAATATGATAATGTCTGTTGAAGAAAGATTCGTTGCTGAGTTGGCATTTTGGTTTCACCTGCACTATTGCAAAGTTGCAGAACTGGTATGATAATGTAAATGAAGATAGTTCCTATAGTTGGATTAAAGTTTTATATTGTTATTGTTCCAGCTACGTGTGTCGTAAAATAAAGTTTTTGTTACAAATTATTATTAAAAACTTTGAGTGAAGTTATGTTCCACACTAATTAAATGTATACAATATCGGAAATATTAAGACTGCTAGCCTCTGATGTTCTAGATTGCTGGAGGCTTGTGTAATATTATCGATATAAATATAGGTACTACGATCATCAATAATGTATTTCTTTCCAGCAAATAATTTATAAGTCAATATGTAATTCATTCCTAATTTATTCCCTCATAAAATATCCAAGACACAATAACTAAAGCCATTAACAATCTATTACACGTCTACGATACAACAGCTGTTTCAGTATTACATAATCCCCATTCACTTTATTCACAACCCTACGTGGCAGGGCGCAAGTTCGCCAGTACCCTGTAGTTACATCTTCCCGAGAATCTACTGTGAGAGCAAACCTGCGACAAGCTCGTTACTGTCTGCGGGTCAGGGTCATTAAAGGCTGTGCACGATTCCTCATTTACCAAAATTATTCAAGATTCGTGGGCGTGGGGGAACGTCGTGATTGTGGTTGTCCAAATTTGTAAAGATATTCGGGAGATGATAAAATATTGAGGAATGCTTTGCTTTGTGACGAAGAAAAATGAGAGACATTACTTTATTTACTGTTATCTTCACTTTCGCGCATATACAGGGTGTAACTGAACCTTTGTAACAAAATTTGATGATTTATAGTGAAAACAGCAGTAGTTTGCAAAAATATAGCATTTTGGGTACCGCTAGTTGTAATAGGTACTCCAATACACAATTAATAAAAAACTATGTTACACAATATTCACATGCGTGATTTACTATCAGTAAAGCAATTAGATTAATTGAATAAGAATATTTTTATCAACTGCAGAATAAATAAAATTTGTACCACACAAGATATCATATACATCTGACGGAAAGAATTGGAAGATTATAAATTTACAGAAATTGCTCAAAATTGTCGCCCTTCACAGTAACACACAATGCAGCACGATGAATGAGATTAACGGTACAAGCTTGACGGAGGTAATTGTGTTCTTTTATTATTTCTGCGCTATTCTCAATACGCTGTTGCAGTTCTTTAATACTTTGTGGCACATCTTGGTTATCATGAACTAATGGCTTTTGTAACGTTCAAAACCGATTTGACGTCTCAAAAAAAATACGTTATTGCTCTTAATCTCAGGGAGATCGTAGGTGGAGTGAGGCGTCATGAAACTAGGCTTCGGGCATACCCGGGGCGCCACGATATTGTCTTTTTGTCCGCAGGGCACACAACAACGAAAGTACCTGCAATAAAAGGTATTGGGTTGGACACGGGGTAACGGAACGGTGTGACCATACGATGGCCTTCAGCATTAACCAAGTGGTCGAGCTAGTAATTCACTTACCAAGTATTGCGCCTTCAAACAGAGCCAAGGGTAGCTAAATGCTCTGAAAGAGAACAGGTAAGGTTCCTCTTTCCACGAACAAATAAAACAATCTACAATTCAATTTAAACAAATTAAATGACTTTAATAGCAAAAAGAGGAATAATAAAGATTAAACAAAATATGAATAATAAACTGAATCTGAATTGACCAACAAAAAAAATGAATAACTGATTAATGAGCAAATGAATTTAATATTGAATACAAAAAAAAAAACAAGTACTAGCTGAAGGCTAAAATGCAAACAACGCACCTTGGCGGACAGCGCGCAATCTCAAAGAAAACAACAACAAAGGAAAACGATGCCTATACGTCTAGCCCTACACTCGCCGAAGCTTACAAAAAAAACGTAATAAGGGGCTCAGCTCAATCGATTGCGCCTTACAAATTCGACGTATAGCGCATGTATCAGCTACTGCGCCACAACTACTGTGCCCAAGGGGCGTTTGACAATACCGTAAAAGAATAAAACAAGAAAATATCTATTGTGCTCCTAGCTGCCCTAGGAGCACCACAAATGATCAAAATAATTAAAAAAATGACGGTGCACTTAGCTGTCACCACTGGGCCTCTGGAACAATGGCTTGACATCGACTGGCCTTGGTGAAGGCGTCGGACCAAAGTCGGTCAAGGGATGGCGTCAAGTTTAAGGGTCCTGGGATGGTCTTCAGGATCCAGGAGTCGGTACTCGCGTCGCTGCGTGCCTGGCGGGCGACTAGGACCTCGCCTTGATGGACTTGGCGGTTTTCGCAACACGAGGTCGCGGCCGTAAGCTTAAGAAAAAATCCCCACAATGGGCTGCTCGATCGCGGACTGGTTCCACGACACTTCACGCGACCGGAGCAAACGCTGATTTAATTTTTAATCCCGCAAATGCGGCTTTGAACATTCAAAATATTAAATAAAATCGGCGCAACAAAAACTTTATGGCTCGACCTTCTGTCCTCTAGCACTTTTCTGCCTCGACTTAACTTAATTCATCTTTTCCGCCAAATCAAGAAAAAACCGTTTTTTACCTAACTTCCTGTAATACTATTGGTTTCAGCTAATTGAGAGAAATGTAGAGAGAAGAGGGAATGGCGGGAAAAGGATTATTAGGGTTAAGGAGTTTTATTGTGAGTGTTATTTTATTCTAATGTTTCTATATTATGTGCTGTGTGTTGTTAAATGTGATTTGAATGTAATTTTAACTTCTAAATAAAATACGTTTAATCATTTGACAATATCTGAATTTGCGCTGTCTGCTAGTGACCCCTACGGCAACTATTTCAACTAAAATTCAAAAACTCTTGGACTTGTCCGAACGACAACTCAATTAAAAATTATTTATCGATCTGTCAAACTACAATAACAAATGCTTCGTAAGTAAAATCTGATTCTATTTGAAATAACAATTATCAATATTTTCAAATTGTAGCTAAATGAATGGATAGCAGTCTAGGATATGGAAAATGGAAAAATAGGAACAAGGTGCGAAATTGGAACGTAACACTTTGAATAACCCCAAAAATGAAAATCAAGAGGATTAAGACCTGGTGATCTCGGAGGCCATGGTACAGGACCACCACGCCCTATCCAATCTTCGTATGCAGTAACTAAATGCTCTCTCACAAATCTGCTGTAGTGCGGAGCTGCACCGTCATGGAGAAACCATGCATGCTGCCGAACATCTAGCAGAATAATGTAAGAGATATATTCTTGGGATTCCAGTCAATATTTTAATTTTATCTCTTTTCTGCTTTACAGTTTCGGCTGCACCTCAGCCATCCTTAAAAGCGCTACAATTTTATTTGATTACTAATTATGTATATATGAATGTCAGAAATACTTACAAATGAATTATTGTTTGAAAAATTGAAGTTATACATTTGTTTAGATTTATATTAATATTGAAAAGCGAAAAAAGAAGGAGAAATTTTCTCTTGTCATATGCCACACCCGACATCTATGCAAGGCGTTGGCTAACTGCGTGTTAAAAATTGTGCGTGCACGCATTTTCAAAAAAATACATATTGACACTGGTAGAAGTTTGTCAATTGTGGTGTCAATCAATTAAAATTGTGCATCGCGCTAAGAATTTCGGCGATATCTTTGACGTCCTCTACCTCTACTAGGATTAGGTCGAAGTGATCCTGTATCACGAAGACGCTGTAGTAGTCTTCCAAACATTCGATGACTGAAATGCCGTCTGTCAAGATATCGTTCTGCATGCAAATGCTGCGCTGCTCTCCCGTTCTACCCCACTTCTACGTGTACTATCATCATATCAGTTAGTGCTAAATTACTAAATACAATATTCGTCTCCTTTCTTTTTTATTTAATAACAATAGCATAAAACTCTTTCCTACGTTACAAATTTTTGCCGACAGAAATTAATAGAAAATTATTTGGTTCATTTATGTATCACGCAATATCTATTAAATTTGTGATTAGTTGTTGGGTAATGGTTACGAGTAATGTTCTAATTCTACAAGAAATCATCAACCCAGTGGCCCAAAACTGTGTCATTTGATTGAAGCCATCTCCCAATTTCCGAATTTCGGCGAAACTCTTTTTGATTTATGATCAGTACGTCCAATACTATATACCATCAAATTTTGTTACAATGGTTCAGTCACACCCTGTATTGATTCAGACAAATGATGGTCATTTTTGATCCAACTCACGATAAGAGCTACAACGCAAGTCTATGAGAGTAGCTCGAAAAGTTTTCGGCCGGGAGCGTGAATGTATATTAATCGAAGTAAAACTTTCGGATAGCGCTGTGCCAAGTTTCATACCTGTGTATTCTGTTCTGGAATCTGTTCCGTCATTTTTAACAGTTGGAAAATAGGCAGCTGAATTCGAATGACAAACGTACGAAGCTGCCAAGGACCAGGGTACCTATTCTAATTGTAGCGACACTCAGGTCTTGATAACTAAGATGTCATAATGACGTCTTGTGACCTTGCTAAGATTATCAACATCTAGTTATTTTAAGTTCATAGGTTGGTACAAATAAATAAGTTGCTAGTAAAAAGACGCGCGCCTATGAATTCATTTTTGGAAAAAAATATCCATCTACGCATCAAATACCAAATCATGACATTCGCCACGTCTTTATTGCTCCTAAAATCTAAAAACCAAGGACAAAATCATGTCTATTCTTATATTGTATCTAATATATGAGAGTATCATTACCCGAAAATGCGCTGGCACACGATTGTGATATATGTCAGTATGTTTATTCAAACTATTCACAATATGCAAACAGCATTCCTTGCTGAGCCAAAAATTTGCACGAAACTCTGCGTTCGCAATTCCAAAAAGATCTTGCTCATACCTTATTAATCTTCGCGTAATTCTATTTTCTTCGTTCTTCAAATTCTACAGCCTCAACAACCAATAATTGAAGCAAGCAAAACGCTATATCAATCAAAATTTTACAAAAAGAACTTCAAAACAGTCGAGAAGTAAACAAGATAACCTCAATTTCAAGCTAAATGTCAGAGTTATCAAGTCGCTATCTCGGTAGCGACACTAGCAAAGATGTCGCTAAGTTTATCGAGGTCTAAACGTCACATATGACGTATCAGCCCAGCTTCTAAATACATCCGTAAGATGCGCTAGAGTGTTATCAAGACCCTGTTGAGTTATCAAGTTGATAAGTTGAATTAGAATAGGCCACCAGAACGATCGTCTACCAAAGATCCAAGAAACTGCTTGATAGATTGTGCCACAATATTTTAAGTGATACTTTGGCTGCTGCGTCTATTAACAGCCAATCAAAATCGCTTTACCTTGAGCATTTCTAAGAAGTGTCTTGATGTATTAAAATGCAATTCTACCAAGTTTCTTCAACATTTCAATACTGTAGATATATTTCAGATTCAACAATACACACGCCAGAAATAAAGCAGCGATCTTAGCAATGAATTGGAACAGGAAAAAGTGTGCCTCAAGAAGCTGAAACAGCTCCATCAGCCGGAATATCTATAGCAATAGACTACTGGATTTTCTCATGGTGTACTACTCATAGACTATTTATAAAAAAGCAAAACTATCACTGAGGCCTACTGTCAGAGGGAAACATCTTCATCTAGCAAAAAAGGTGCTATTACAACATAATGATGCCCTTGTGTAAAAGTAACTTGGAGAAATGGCTAGGGAGAAGGGAAAGGCGCAAAAGTTCAAATAAAGAGGTCAACGTTTGGACAAATTCTTATTTAACAGACTTGGGTGCTCCTTATTAATCTGATGACATTGAAAAGTTAGGGCATCATTGGACCAAATATTTTGAATGGCATGGAGATTATTAGAAGTATTTTTTCTACAATCATCAAAAAATCATGACATTTTTACATCAATATTAGTATACGAAATGTTGTATTGGAGTTGTTTATCATGACAACGGGCACGAAATATTTCGTGCACCGATTTTATCTTGACAACGTGCACAAAGTACTTTGTGCACGTTGTCAAGAAGAAGAATTCGACTAATTTCTATATTTTAATATGATTTTGATATATTTTTTTAGTTTTTTGACGTCTGCAGAAAAAATGTTGTATGCTACACGTGCACGAAATTTCTTTGGAGCTTTCGAATTATTTGTGTCTCGGCTAAAAACTTACATTCTCAAGCACAAAAGTATAATTTCGCGCACTAGATACATAAATAACTATGGGAGTCTGGTGTGTTTTTCATCAGGTCGAAAGATTGGTCAAACTGCCCTTGTATCATCAATATCTCTTCAATTTTGTATTTGAATTATTGATTCATTGTTCAATTAATGCAAAACATGCTAGTATACAATATGCATACATCCAATTCGAGTTAAACTTCATTGACAGTGAAACTGGAAGAACATAATCAAAGCTTATTGCATTTTGACGTTTGTAGCTCCAATGATTTGATGGTCCCACGAGCTAAGTTGGTGTCCACTTTGTGTAATGATTTCATGACGTGTCGTATGTCTTTAATCGCTGTATTCTATATTTATTACTTTTAATAAATATCATTGATGATAATGGGCTTTTCTATTCAATACTTACATACATTAGGCTAATATTTTTGTTCCATTAAATTTTATATTCATAGTAAAATAGTAGAGGATCGAATTTATATCCAAAAGTTGAGTGCCATTCATGGAGTAAAAGTAAACAATGCTCAACTTCCAAGAATATTTATTTTCAGACAATAGATCATTTGGATGATATTAGCTTTGTGGCAAGTATTTGGCTTTCATGGCAGGTAGTCTTATCGAGTCAGATATATTTATGACTTGAAAACTCATGTTTATATGGGAGAAAAGCCGCGAAAGAATGCTAATCTCGTGATATAATTAGCATAATAATGAAAAATTGTTGGGGGGAGAACATTACTGCACCAGTACCCCTTGCTTCAATCAAAAATGATCAAATAGCCAAGTCAATATTTATCCTAAAATTGAAACAAATATCCACGATTAAATTTAGTTCATACTGCATTCTGAGCCCCTAAACTTCTCAAGAAATCGAGGATCAGATGGATTTGTTCAAGTACTCAAATCTTCAAGGCGTGTCAATCAAAATAAATGCTCAGAGCGCTGCCTTTATGACAAGCTAGCAGACGTACATTTCACATATTCTGACATATGCCCACAGTTATTTTTCCTGTCATTCCCACAAAATGTAATGTCTTGAAGTATACAAAAACGTCATCATATCATTCTTTTTTCTTAAAATAAACCAACCAAAAATCCATTGAAAAGTGCGAGACAATAATCATCCAATTATTATCAAGTACTGGATTGATAAAACTCTTCTTGTCATATTCAGAGAAGCCATCCCATACATTTCCATGTAGTCGCTACCATCTTAAGATTCATGACCGAGCACCCTTCGTGTACTATATACATACATAGTGTGTTTTCCTCTCCTTTTCCTGCTGTGTTGAAACTGTGAGGCTCCCTAGTCTTGACAACTTTATAAACCTGCATTGTTTAGCTACTTAAACTTTAATGTCTCATTCTTTCCAACAGGTTGACTCGACGCTGAGAGTTCGCGTTCTCTGGGAATTGGTCCAAGAGGCGCCGGAGCGAACGCCGGAACGACACGCCAATGAGGTCTGCCATCATAAAGCCTGGTTCACACGAGGTCACTAAGCAGGAAACTTCAACAAGATAAGAAGGTGATTCCAGTGTTACAGGTTACTGTTTTCATATTTATTTGTAACAAGAATCCCTCGAGTGTACAACACTATAAAGGCGAATGGAATTACACCCACAGTAATTTGAATTTGGAATGACGTGTAACTAATTAAGTAATTAGAGTGAAAGATTGAATAATAATGGAATGTTGTTGGTGTTTGATTAGCAGGGGTTGATTAACAATTTGATGAGACAAATTATTTATTTTATGATCTCCTTTACTTGGGAAATGATTTTTATGAGCCCATACCGTCACAAAAAGCAGCCATAGACTTGCCTTTGTTTAAATTGAAGATATATTGTAACGTGCGAGAGTGTGGATGCTTGTAAAGGTGACCTTGCATGGACGGAGCCTTTCATCCTCGTTGCGTCGCGCCGCATCGCATCACATCACCCCACCCGATGAAAGCCTCTAGCAATATTCCAGAAATGTGGTAGAACAATCGAGAAATGGATATTTCTGTATATAAACGCAAGCAAACGGTAGTAGTGGGTAGTGTAATGGTGAAGCTAGAGCAGTGAATATCAAACAGTGAAGTACTCAGTGAATATAAATAGTTAAATCTGAATATATGCGACTTTGTTCAATTTAGTATCAAGTGATAAATGAATAATATAGTGTTGTTAGCGGTATTCAGGCAAATAAAATTTTTATTTCATTTTAAATTATTAAATAGTGACTTTTATTCTACTTATGAGCAATTTCAAAGCAATAACAATAACAATATTATCAGTCTGTGGTAAACAATGCTGCTCAAGATTGCTGGAGTCTCATGAAACAATAATATAACAACATTTCTGGAAGAAGCCATGTTTATTATCAAATCGTTCAACACTTTTGGAATCTGTATGAAATAAGGATGTGACAGTAGACTTCAGAGTTATCCAGTAAAAAGTGATTGTGTTTATGTAACCATGAATCATACAGAGCTCAAGATGAATAACAGGACTCGTGAAGACGGGATTTTTTGTCAAATATAAACAAATTACAACGATCGAATATTTCAGAGTGATATGAATTTCTTTTGTAGTCAATCTGGAGCCAGTGAACTAGAATGATATTTGTGTACATTCATTTCCAGATCATAAAATATATAAGTGAGGTATTTCAGGATTGGGTAAATATGGCGACCTCACGTCTCACAATATGATATACAAATACTTGTCATCCAAATGAATATTTGTATTGGAAGCAATAAATTTCTTGATCATCAATATCACTACGTTGTGCAGTTTATGATTGAGTGTTCAAAGTAATATTTATGAGTCATAATCAAATGCAATTCGATTGGTAAAATAACGTTCGCAATCTCAGTAAATCACGCAACACAATAAAAACATTAATGCACAAAACATAATTTAGTGGCGATGCTAATCGCCACAATGTTTGATTTGCAACGACGTTTCAATCAGCTTCCAACATTGAACGCATGGCGGCGCAGTGAACAATTCTCCCGCCACCCCGATTTCCGTTTCGTCCTCTGGCACATTGTGTATTCAATGTGGTCCTGGTATTATCCCATTCCCTGGCCGTAACCTTCGAACCTTAATCTCGTTTTCCTTTTTATTATCGATATAAAACCCTTATATGGAAGCAATAGAAACACTGCCTAAAATAATGTTCCAGGCCCTGTAGAAATATTCCGCGTTCATACAAAATGAGGTTGAGTTCTATTAGTATAAAGGGAGTTCTTGCGGCAGCGAAAATGAATAAGGTCTGTGTTGATATGCCTTTTAGGTTTTATGTTTGATGTTGAAGATCACTTTTCACGATGCGTTGATGTGAGCTAATGTAATCAAATTGCTGTCTTCCGGAAGTTGTTCGAAAACATGAGAAAAAACGAATGGTTCATTGAAATGAGTCTATCCTTTTATTTTCACAGGCTGAACAATTTACTAAATATTTAGAGGTATTTGGACCATCCTGATAATTTATCTTTGATAATTTCAGTAAATAATATCAGGAATTGGATCACATCATACCATGGTATCATCCTAATCTCTCACCATGTTAAACAACATGTTTATTATTAACACACTGATGGACAGTACAATAAAAAATATAACATGTGTTGTGATACAACTGGTATTTACAATTTTTCTGAAGTTATTACTTTGTAATTCATTTATTGGTTGTATTTTCAGTATATTTTGAATCTTTTAGCAAAAAAATAGGGCGACGTCTAAACACGTCGTATCATATCATAACTCTTGTTGAAAATTAAAAGTGACAGAGTCGTTGGACGTCTATAAACGTTGTATCTATTTTAGAATATTCAATAAAACATCAACTAATATTTCTCTTAGATAAACTTGAAACAACATCAATCTGATTTTTGTGCCATTCTTCGAAGCACTCAGGGCTTGAGAGTGGACTATCCGAGCAACTTTTACATCGATAGCTGGTTTCGCTGCTAATTTTTCTCCTAGTACACATTCTACATTTTATAGATGAATTTTTCCGAGTACTAATAGGAGGCACAAGATTTCTTTCAGGCCAGTGACCATATACTGCAGAAGCCGGAGTAGACATCAACTGGGGCGTATTGGATGTTCTTCTATTATCGTGAATATTTCTTTGTGTCAACGAATGTTCACCTTTTGTTTCTGGGCTTATAGTTCAATGAGCTTTTTGATAGCTTCTCCGCGAAAGTTCAAAAATCTGTAACGATTGTCATTGATTTCACAATATTTTCTATAGAAGGAAAATGCGTTCCAAGTTGACACATCTAATGGTCTTCCTTGGCGATGAATAGTATGAAGTCATTTGGTCTGCGGGATCAATTCCTGACATATTATCATTATACATAGCGACTACTTTTTTTTAGCTCTGGATGATTCTCATTGTTATGATCAAAACGTCTCTCTTCCCTTTCCATTTTGGGATGTGAATTTTCTCTAATCTCACCTCTTTCTGATTTTATAACAATCACATTTTCTTTGATTGCTTCTCAAGGTTCCAACAGTGTGCGTTTTGTAAGAAAGTAGCTTCTCTGAAAGTGATACGCTGTATAAGCCACAACTAGTTCTTTGGTTTTTGATGTGTTACCATCGTGAACCTCACATTTCCCTGAGTATATTTTCATATTGAGTGAAATGAAGTCGACCACAAAAAGGTAACAATGATTCGTTACAAAGTGGAAAATAGACTTTTCGAAAAGTTTGTATAATTGCATCCATCAAAGGCTTAATTTTCCCCAACTTTATTGATTTCATTGGAGAAACGGATATACAACGCAATATTTGCTCAAACCTTTGTCCCGACATTCTTTCAAACTTGGTGAGAATATCTGCCCAGACAAAGCCCTAAAAATTATTGCATTTCTTCTTCATTGGTTCTACGGAAGGCCTGTCTTGTCGAGCTCAAGGCCTCCCCGTATTCGTTAGTTGATGAAACCAAAACATTTACCAAATCAGGAGTAAACAAATAATTAGACATATCAATAGGTGTAGTATTTTGATTGAAAATGTAAAGTATCTTTTACAATTTCCTCTCACTCATCTTCAGTTTCAACTATGTCATTTAGGTTTTCGTCTGTTTCGGGTACGGGTGGGTTTAACATTTGTTCTGCATCAACTTCGTCTGAATCTTCGTGATTTATTTGTGAATCTTCTGAATCGTCAGAGTCTAACGGTTCATTTGTAGGATCGTAGTCTTCTTCCGAGCCAAACTGTCCTTTGGTGTCGCTATAAGGATCATCTAATTCTTCATCAGGTGGAATAATTTCATTATAAAGATCTAACAAATGCTGTTGTTGCCGTTCGTACGGATTCATCATCTTTACCTCAAGATATTCAGAAAGAGCTTATTCCTCAAGATCCCGTCATTTCCAAGTTTTATGGTCTTCCGAAAATTCATAAAGAAGAGGTTCCTCTAAGATCTATTGGTAATCAAAAAGGTTCAACAACATATGGATTAGCCAAATATTTGGATGGTTTGTTGAAGCCGTTGATTGGTTATACTTCATCTTATGTTTTGTGGATTTGATTAGTGATATGACATTGACAGTTAATGATCTACTTGTTAGTTTTGACGTTTCATCTCTATTCACAAAAGTACCTATCATTGATACTTTAAAATTATTAGAAGATCATTTTTCATCTGATATTATCAAACTTTTCAAGCATTGTTTGACTTCTTGTTTCATTATCTTCAATGGTAATTTTCACAAGCAAATCGATGGAGTTGCCATGAATTCTCCTATTTCTCCGTCTATTGCCAATTTTTACATAGAGAATTCTGAACAAAAAGCTTAAAGCACAGCTATGAAGGAACCCACTGTTTGGCTACGTTATGTTGATGATGTTTTTGTTGTTTGGCCTCATGGTAGAGATGAATTGAATGTATTTTTGAATCATCTGAACATGCAACATAGGAACAGTAAATTCAGTATTGAGGTTGAAGAAAATAACCGTCTTCTTTTTCTGGACGTTCACCTGGAGAAACAAGATAATGGTAAACTCATCTATTCAGTATATTAAAAGACGACTCATACAAATCAGTATTTACATGAGTCTTCCAATCACCAACCAGCTCAAAAATTTTGCAGCATTAGAACTTCATATAAAAGATTCTCTACTTCATGTCATCCAAGTAAACTGTATGATGAAACCAAATTTTTGAATGATGTTTTCTTGAAGAATGGTTACAATAAAACACAGATCAAGAGAGCACTTAGACAGAAGAATTTTATTCCTCCTGTTCAAGATCCAAATAATAAGAAAATATTTGTTACGTTGCCTCACGTAGCTAATATAACTGATAATATAATTGATACACTTCCAATTTGAAAATTCGAGACCTTATTGGTAATGTTAAAGACAGATTTCCTCTACAATATTCAGGAATATACAAGATTTCCTGGCAATGTGGCAAAGTTTATATTGGACAAACCAGGAAGACTGTGGAGACAAGACTGAAAGAGCATTCTCGTCATATAAGATTGAACCACCCAGAAAAGTCTGCGGTGGCTGAGCATGCCATTCAAGAATTACATGGCATTGACTTTAAGAATACTAAGCTTCTGGCTAAAGAGAACAATTGGTTCAAGAGGCTAATAAGAGAAGCAATAGAAATAAAAAACCACTTAATAATTTGAATTTGAAAACTGGTTTTGAACTCAATCGATCGTGGTTACCAGTCATTTGCTCATAATTTCAAGTTATATTTATTAATTAATCTACTTGCAAGAGTTACTTCAACACCATCTTCTGAAGATCTGTGGATGGTCCAGTTATGGGTCAAACCAAAAAGAATAGAGCCAGATTGACCTAGAACCACAAGGAGTTGACTATTTATAACATCAGCGTGAGACCTGCTCAGCACTTACGACGGTTCAATACAAAGGTGATGTCTATAGACGTTGCATCTGCTATGGCTGCGCAAACAACCAACACGGTAACTCCCTCTCGTGAAGGGTTCTATTTTCATTTCCTTTGTGACAGTATGAAAAATTCAGATCTGCGCACTGTGACACTAAGACTTGAATCGTATGCTATCCACATCAAGAATGCAACGTTTATTAACGTTGTGTCCCTAGCAGCTATTTTATGATTAACGTCTATAGACTTCATGTCTACTTTTTCCCAAAATTCGATGCACTGTTTATCCGATCGATCTAACTAGGGCCCTATCTCAATTTATACCAATGTTGTTGAGGTAACGCTTGAACAAGAAATGGGAATACTGTATAATTGATCATGTTTTTCACGTGATGGACGATAGTTGGAAGAAGTCTGAGCGTTGATAAGAGGGCAGATAGTTTCATCTTGTACATAACATCACACATAAAGATTACCCTTATGATTTCATGGCATCCTGAGCATTGTGAGAGTTCATGAAAAAACTCTGTCGGAATCAAAGTTCTTGTGGTATTATCTACGATAAAGAAATAACTTTCTAATATCTTTTTCTCCTATTCTGGCAATGAAATAAGAACTTTATAAAAGTTTGCGAGTCTTGTTAACTTTGTTAAAAAATCATCACACGTTCTTATTCTCTCTAATCGCGTAATCTCATACTAAATCCTCACAAAGTCAAAAAGTAGAAGTTGAAAATTCTTTGTACGTACCGTGATTAAAGTCTCCCAGAACTGATATTCCGTTCGATTCCAGGTTGCGTACTCGTCTGCCTGCAACACAAACAATGTCGCTTTATAATGCAATCGTGTGCGATTCACATTTGTTTGCAATAGAATGTCACACATCGATCTTTTCCAAATAGCCAGAGGTGTAGTTGCTATGGTTATTGTCACCCCAATAGATTCACCTGCATACAAGTTGTAATTGCAAAGCAAAAAATATTCCAGCTATTTTCATTCTAAATTCGTAGAATTGCTCGGATTTGCATGTGAATGACACAAAACGCTACGATTCTTATTGTTGCTCAAAAAAGTAACTGAAAATTGAGCATAATTTACAGAAAAAGTGATTAATTGATTTTAAAATCACGTAATCACTCCTTTGCTTATGCCAATTTGTTACCATTTTCATACCATTATCAAATTTTAATTTGTTTATGTAAATGGGCAATAATTATGTAATATGGCCAGGAAAAAGCTACACAAATTGAACAATCACAAATACATTTGTTTGATATTTGATAAATATTTTCTGTGTATACTAACGAATCTATCATATTTGATCAGACGTATAACGAGTTCATATTGTTTGTTAGCGGATTTTAATTATTCTGTTATATAAATTCATTTGTGAAACAGTATTAATTATATCAGAGCTCTTTTAGATTGGATCTATGAGTAATTGTATACACACCAATTTATTTCAATTGGATTCAATGTTTTATTCAATATAAAAATAATAATTTTTCCTTAGTGTTATTAGTGGAATAAAAAAAAAACATCTTTTCAAATCGAATTGATTACAGTAAAAATTGTATTGCTGAGAGTTCTAGGAATTTCCGAAGTTCGGTTCAATTTTAAATTGAATGAATAATAGCATTGCATGTTCCATATGAATTACCAATTTCCCTGAAGAATGCGGTCGGAAAATTCAAGAAACTTTGATTTATCGAACCCAATTAATGTGGAAAATATACCAGTACAATATGTTCCATTATTAATGCTTGAAGCTGTAGCATTCATTACAGAACCAACAACCGTCTGGATATATATTATAAGCACATATTCTTCGTTTGTGGCCGGTTTACAACTTGCTGGCAAGATGGCACACAAGCGTTTGGCGCATCCGTATAGTACGCGTAGGAGCTTTGGCCGGAGTTTAAATTGCTGCGTTGCTGATAACAAGCATGCAGTACTAAAACACTACGATATAAATAAGAATTCAAGTGCCTTTGCTCCTGTTTTTCCAGAGAAAATTCGATTCTCAAATAGCTGCTTGCGAGAAGAGATAGAGCTAAGGGTGCGATAGATGATAACATAGATCACTGGCATACTATATATATAGATCAAATAGCACAAAATGTCGATTAAAGAAGGTAACAAGATGAACATGTGATTTGGAATCAGGAAAGTGATTCTTCTTGAAAATCATGGTATCTCAAATACATTTCAGTTAGGATGTGTGAATATTATTGGAGCCAATTGGCATACATATCGTAAATATCTATCAATATCTATAACTACCCCAACAACTTTATCATTATGTATATTAAAAATTCAATTTTTGTACTAATTAATATGTAAATGTCCATGTTTAACATCCATAAACATATACATCACCATTTTGATAGACTTATACCTTCATTAATATGTTCGTACAATCAGTCGGTCATAGCAATGTGCATCAGCATGCTCATAATCATATCTCTCAGCATTCTTATAGTCTAAGATCCTAAGTGGGATCGACCTTCACTCATCTGCTTACCGGATGGAAATCATATTTTATCAAATAACATGTGTATGACCATATTCAATATTCATGAACATAAACATTACCATATTGATAAACATACACATTAGAATGTTTTTTCAACCATTAGTTCAATAACATGTTCATAAACATGCTCATAATCATGAACAACACCATTTTTGTACCCGTAAGCAAAAACAGGTATATAATCATGCTCAATATTCATGGATATAGACATAACTATATTGATAAATATATACATTACTATGTTTTCTCCCAATTAGTATAGGATAAAATGTTCATCAGCAATTTCGTAATCATATTCCCCAACAAGCTTATGACTATATATATATATATATATATCAACAGCTCATTGACCATATTTGATGAACATATACTCTACCAGATTGGTAGACATATATATAATTATGGTCATTCAAGTATTTGTTCATCAACACATTCAGGAAAATGCTCTTAACCATGTTCTCTAGCATCCTCATAGCTGTCTCCAGCATTCTCATTGTCCCCTGTGTAAGAGTCAGCAAATTCACAGTTTGCTGAACTCTGACGAAATTGAGGAATGTGCTTTTCTTACAAGCAAGCAATAGAGGTATATGAACTATTTGTAAATACGATTGACGTCAATAACAAATATTGTTATATTGGCATTCTTGATTTTATATATAGAAGTCAATTGGGAGTTACATAGTTAGTCAAGTTACGAAGTTATAAGTTAGTGAAGAGAAGATGTAGATAGTTAGTCAAGGAAGATGTAGAGAGTTAGTGAGTAGATGAAGTAGTTGGGTAGTTAGTTAGTGATAATGTAGGTAGTGATGAGTTTGTCAGTATTCTTTTGTTGATTTCTGGTTTCATATTTCCTTTATTATCTATTGTTGCTCCTAGATATGTACAGTCTTCTACTTGTTCTATTTGGCATCCGTTTAGCTGTATATTAGTGATTATCCCCTCTTTTGATATCACCATTACTTTTGTTTTTTTGACATTTATGTTCATGTTGTGTTTTCTCAATTCTTTGTTCCATACATCTAAATTATATTTCATATCTTTCTCATTCTTAGCCAGAACTGCTAGATCGTCTGCCAATGCAAACTCTGCTATTTCAATTACGGTCAACTGGTAACGTCCAATGTCTACTTTCTTCGTTTTGTCTTTTATTTGATTCAATATATTATCGAAGAAAATAATGAATAATAATGGGCTCAATGCTCTTTTTTCTATAAGCCTCCTAATTGTGTATATGTGGTCTTGTGTGCAATGTCCTTTCCTGAATCCGCTTTGTGACGTTTCCGTTTTTGATTTCACCTGTTGTCTCAGTTTCTTTTCTAGTATGGCTTCATATACTTTGGCTGTCGTGCATATTAGTGATATCCCTCTGTAATTGTTACAGTTTCTATTGTCTCCTTTTTTATGGATGAGGAAAATCACTGCCTTTTCCCAATTTTCAGGGCTTTTTTCTATTGTCTAGATTCTATTCAGCATCACTAATAGTATTTGTTCTCCTGCT
This sequence comes from Dromius quadrimaculatus, assembly GCA_963989225.1. Taxonomy (NCBI): domain Eukaryota; kingdom Metazoa; phylum Arthropoda; class Insecta; order Coleoptera; family Carabidae; genus Dromius; species Dromius quadrimaculatus. Next base: position 20,504,658 of record OZ022335.1, read on the forward strand.
GGCCCCATGTATTTAAGTTGTTCTGGTTTTATTCCATCGTGTCCCGGAGCTTTTTTGTTTCTTAGCCTATTCAATGCTAGTTTTATCTCTTCTTCTGTTATATTCTCTGTTCTTCTGTGCTTGTTGATGTTGTCGCATTGCTGGATCTCCTCTTCTTCATTGTCGTTGTTTAAGTGTTTTTCTTCCAGCAATTCCTTGAAGGGATCTTTCCATCTTCCCATTATTTCCTCGTTTTCGATCAAAATATTCTCTTGTTTGTCATATAGTTGTCTTAATGCACATTGGTTTCCCTTCTCACTGTTTTTCAATGTGTTATAGAATAATTTTTTATTTTCTCTATAATTATCTTCCAACTTATTTCCAAACTGTTCCCAAAGATTTTTCCTTAGAAATTTTCATAGTTTCTTTCGTTTTTTTTTTTATTTTCTCGTATTCTTCCCTATCTTCCAGTTTTTTTGTATTGAGGAATATTTTCCATTTCTACTTCTTCTTCTTGACTTCTTCTCTAACTTCTTCATTCCACCAGTATGTTTCCTTGTTGCAGCCTGTTTTCCTGATCACTCCGGACGCGTTTTTTGCTGCGTCTTTCAATATATATTCAAATGTACTCCACATTTCTTCTACGTTATTCAAATTTGGTCTCGATGTGCTGTTTATAAGTTCACTTATGTCTTCTTCGTTCTTCTCTCTTGTTTCCTTTTCCTTCAGCTTATCTACTCTTAATTTCATCGTATTTTTCCACTTTATACTTGTCTTCTGTTTTTGTGTTGCCTTATTCATTACTCTTATTTTTGCTTTCGTTAGATAATGGTCGCTTCCAATTTCATTCCCTCTTTTCACTCTCACGTCATTAACATTCTTTATTTGTGTGCTGTTGGTAAGAAAATAGTCTATAAGCGATCTTTCGTTCCTGCTTCGCACTTCTCTGGTATATTTGTAAATTTCTTTGTGCTCGAAGATCGTTTTCAATATTATCAATCCATTCATGATGCAGAAATCTATCAGTCTGTTGCCGCTATTGCTTCTTACTGGCTCACCATGAGTTCCAATTATTTCTCCCAAACCTATATTCTTATTACCCACTCTTGCATTAAAGTCTCCCATCATGTATATAGGTTCTACTAGATTTTCAAGTTCTAACTGTAGCGTGTCCAAAAAATCATCTTTAGTTGTTTTGTCCTAGTCTTCATTTGGTCCATATATTATTATTATACTTGCTTTGAATATCTTCTAGTCTTATAGTAAGTATTTTATCATTCACTCCAATCCATTCCTCAATTGAGTGTTCTATTTTTTTATGTATTATGCAACCCATCTCAGTTTTTGCACATTCATTTTCATTGACTCCGCTATATATTAGTGTATGATTATTTCTTAGGCTTGTTATTCCTTCTCCTTTCCTTTTTGTCTCCGTTATTGCTGAAATTTCTAACTCTGCTTCTTCGAATTCATCTATTAATCCTTTTTCTTTGTCCTTTAAGCTTCTAATGTTCCATGTTCCTATTTGCATTATCCTTTGCTTCTGCCAGTTCGTCTTTATTTGATCCTTTCTTGTTGTTTTATTTGCTATTTGTTTTTTGAACTTTCCCGTTCACTTCTCCTTTTTCTTGATGAATTCTTAGGTCCTTGCTCATTTGCCTCTACTTTGTTCTCCAGTTCTGTAGCTCCTTTCAGTTGCTTGCTCCAGATATAAAGTATATTATCAATTGTTATCTTTTGATAACCAATTTTTATCCTTCTTCCTTTTGCCTTCTCTTCTTTTCCGATGCTTCTCATTTCTCTTTGAATTGTCCTTTCTTCCCATGTTAGATCATTATCTATGAATATATTTGTCTCTGCTAGTTTATTCTTAGCTTCCATAATCTTTTGTTTCTCTTCCCAACATGCTAATTTAGTTTTCATTTTTTCTTTTCCCGTGTACTTATTCAGAGTTATGGCTTGTTTGATGTCTGTCTTGACTTGTAGCTTTTCTTCTAACCAGACTTTAATTTCTTCCTTTGTTCCCTATTCTAGCTTTAAGCCCTTTATTTCTATGTTGTTCTTCCTTTTTAGTGTTCCTTCCTTTTCTACGTTTCCTTCCAGATTTTCTATTCTTTCTAATAAGTTTTGTTTTTCTCTCTTCTATACTTCATCTTTCTTCTCCATTTCTAATTTTATTTCCATTATCTCCTGTGTTCGTCAACATACTTATAATTATGTTCCCCAATAACTATGCTCATCAGCATGTTCATTGATGTCCATCTACAGGATCATTTGATGATAGATAGTGGAAGTTCCTATCGATATTGCTTTTTTCATGAATATTTTTTAATTATTCTTCATCTGCACGAAACAATCATAAGTTGAGTATTCAAAAGTGCAAATGATCAGCACAATCATTTTAAAAGAAATATATCGGCAATAAGCACAACAAAGGCCCTTATCAGATCTCAATATTCTTGAAAACTTCAACAGAATAGAATAAAAATTATTTAGCCAGTCATGGCACACTGTGAGTCGAACGTTCGACCAGGGAATAGCAAAATTGCAACTTTGTGAGCCGGGCTCAGAACTAGGTTCCTACTTACAGTGGACAGAGAGTACGAGCGCAAAATAAAGAAAGAAACCATATCTACAGTAGATGGAAATCGTCGAGTATAGCACGTCGTTTAGTAGAAATGCGATCTGCCAGGCATGGCCATTGTGTTATCGCAGAGATCGATAAAAACGTATGTATGTATGAACTTGTCGCGCTTCGAATCAAAGTCTCTGATCAGCCCTAGCGTTCGAAAGCTGTATGGTGAAAGGGGTGAAGAGATGGATGATTGGGGTGCTAGAGCAGAACGATTCGAACTTCAATACGGTCTTGAATTATATCAAAGTTTATGTTTATTTTCTGTATTGTTCAATAAAGTAGAGCACAGGAGTGAACTGTTGTACAATTTATCATGAAATGATTTTGATTACAATTTCTTAAAATCGAAAATATTAAAGGGCAGTATCATATTTCAAATATTAATTGTCAATCATACTTCCTGCTAGCCCTTCAATGTCCCCAATTCAATTACATTATAAACAAGCTGTGTATGAAAATTACAGTTGAGCTCACATTTCGGTGTTGGATATTTGGTAAATATTTAACAAGAAAAATTCTCGTCACAACCAGTCAACCTAATTATTATAACACGTTGGGGTGTTATTTCATGAATTATTCAAACATGTTAATCATTTTAAGCGTAACACACCAACATTAGGTATGAATTCAATATCAAATGTTTAAAAATATGTTGTTGTTGATGCAAAACAATTCCAAACTGAATGAAAAATCGCATAATAATTATCCTGCAGTTCACGCACAGAAATACAAAATATATCATTGATATACATGAAAATATACAAAATTTATTTCATTAGTTAAATATTATTTATTTTGCTGTTATAAATTTGAAGCTATTTGGATTAAACAAATTTCATGCTTGGAATGTATAAATGAAAGCTGTAAATTTTCTGTTTGTGAATAATAACAATATTTCCGATCCATTTCTATTCATTACCCATAAATTATAGTATCATATCCTAAAGTCGGTTGACTTTACAAATAACAATATTATGTTGGATTCCTGGGGATCCCCGCTTTGTGCTTTTGAAGATAGGCTGGTAAGGATTTAATCAGTTAATGGAGCATGTGCTGCCACTGTGTGAGTACTGCGCAAGCAATGCTTGCTACATACTTGGATTTGATTTTAAGTGATCAACTCATTGTCAACAACAAAAATAAACCAAGATTAGAATTTAAGATAGACTACCACAAAGTTTCAGTAGAAAGGATTTCACGTCTCTTATAGTCACATCAAACAATCCACGAGTTTAGAAAAGCGTCAATCTTATCGCCGACAGGGCCAGCAAGCTCAAATATAACCTGGAATTAAAGCTTACAGCTAAATATAACTACCAACTTCAAGCATTGCAGTCTTTGTGCTACAACTTCCCAACTAAGAGGTAGAGTTTACGTTGTTCTATCTCTAAGTATATTATAAAAGTTACTATTGCTCTCTTGACATGCATTACTTGTATAATAGGTGGGTGGTTAGAGAGGTTAGTGGAAAAGTTAATTTCGTATTTTCCATATGCACCATTAAAGTTTCAGGCTCACTTTGAAGTTAGTGCACTATGTAGTAGCAACCAAAATTAATTGGCACCGACTATAACTGTATGTGGTTTACTTACAAGCTGTTAATTATTATCTCTAGTTTATTACAAGTGTGCACTTTAATTTAAAATCATGATCAAGCTGTTTCAACTGTATTACCGATTTACTAATAGAATCATTGATTAGGGCATATAATTTGAAGATTTTTTTTATCGTCATGTGAAGAGCAACAAATCTAAAAGATCATATTGTATGTCAGGTTATTCTTCTTTCAAACTGAATATATTATATTCGCGTGCTTCCGGAGGAACGTATTTCTGTCATGAGTTAACAAAGATAATATGCTGGTTCTTTGGTGCACGTATTCGCATCTTTAATAAATTTCGTGCATCCCAAGTGAAATGTCAAATGATACGAACTCATTTACATAAAATACAGTATTTTTCGGGAGCCTACAGTGCTAAATTAATTTTATTATTTCCCAAGACCATTAATCAGACGACCTCTTCGGAATGAACAGTTTCTGTCGGTGACCTGCAACGGGTTACACGGTGAACTTTGACGAAAATACTTTTTAACTTTTGCCAAAGTAGTTATTACTGACATTCAATCCAATTTACTGGTATAAGCTATTGGATTAGAACGATGTCATCGATTTTATTAAATTACGATGTCCCACAAAATTGCTGTTAATGTTTTCTGTTTCTTGAGTTAGGAAATAGGTAGGCTATAGTCTCACTTGAATAAACTTGTTTTAAGTATTGAATTGAATAGCGCCAGGCATGATTTCTCTTCAAAAAGACTCATTTGCCTAATTGCAAGTATCTGTTGGTTCTTTCACAATATTTTCATTACGTAGAAGTGCACCACGAACTGAATTAAGAAGATATAGCGGTAAAGTATACTTTAATTACAGGATGCACTTAGTGCATGAGTAGAACAAATAATCCAGTACAAAATTAATACAAAGGAGCATATTTGAGAACTTTATTATCATTATCGAGCTGAAAATCATAATGTAGACCAAAACTGGAATAAATCGTCTCATCAAAGAGAATATAGATAAAATTTTGAAGGTTTCTGAAAGAACAATTGTAGATATACACACTTGATTTATACGTATAAATTTAGTTTCGCGAGCAATACAGTCGGATAAATAGAAAGTTTCCCTTGTCTGAGTAGCAAATATACAAAACAACTTTAATAGAAAAACATAAATTTTAAGCTTGGCGCGATCCGAACACTGAACGTTAGCCCGCAAAAAGGGGAGAGTTAACAGAGACAGATAGATTTCTTGCAAACGGCCACTGCCCTTTTGCCCTTTTCCCTATTGCTGCCATTATTATCCCACCCCCGCATGTATACACAAAATCCGCGAAATACTGCAGACGCCGCGCACAAGCTGACTCATTCGCAGCAGTTTTTGTCTGAGAATACAAAAAATAGCAAACCATTTTTTACGCAGTGACTGTATGAGAAAGCAGACAGATCTATGTTTGTAGTATAACACAAATCGCATCATACAATTTTGTTTTATTCACATATTCATAACAAAACATGTCGTTCTGTAATTGTAACATATCTTCCAATCTTTTATACATATTATCGCTACAATCTTAATACATGTAATGATGCAAGTAAGAATGAATTTCCGGGAGAAGTGAGAGCCTATAAATCACTCCACTCAATCTAGTCATGAAATATCCGGGAATATTAAATTTTGTAATATACCTTGGGACGATAATAATGAAGAACTATTAAACGAAATTAACTTATGATGTTGAAGTTTTTTGCCCCTCAGTAAAAGTTAGTAGTACTACAGCAAAATTTAAGTAATGTTCTAGTAAACAGACGGTGAAGTGTGAAATTTATTTTGCACTTTTCCACTTTGTGGATCTCTGTTAAGCCTGCATACTAACTTGTGCGGAATAACAATGCAAAACTGACCCGTTTATACAATTTTTACCTCCACAAAAACAACTCATGCCACATTCAAAATTTCCAATTATACATTCCGTCCATACGATTATAAGATATGTGTGCATGTAGATGACTACAGTTCATAACTGAATAATTTGTATCAACAAATGTGTTGGTTCATACAAAAATGTGATCAAAATAATGTTATAGGCACTTTTATATCCAAGAAGCTCGGTCGGGATCCAACACAGAAATCATAAACCAAAGACAAAGGCATTAAGGACACAGATAACCAACATATCAAAAGCAGAAACAATTGCGACAAAACAAGACATGAAATCAATCTGAAGACCGACTATTGAGCTTAGCAGAAATAATTCTGTGCAGTCAGCGTCTGTAAATTTGCAAGTGAGGCGCTTTCTTCGGAGGCGAGACCAAACCGATGTCCTTAACTACGTACCTTTATTTCTATCCTCCTATCGCTTTACCCAAGCAACTGAGACGTATGAGGATAGATCGGAAAGCTCTCGATCAGATAAAGAAAACGCAAGATATTCTTGTACATACCCCAATTGCATTCAATTCATTAATGTTCTAATTTCTTATCACCGCTAGAATAATAAAATACGTTCTAATCTGCAAAATTAATATTCGTCGTAGCCTCCACCTCTTCATTTCTTCAAGTTGGAACAAAAAAAAAGCATTAGTAGGAGTCCAATCTGGCGAGTATAGAGCATGTGGAAGAATCTTGAATCAAAGTTTCTCGAGTATTGTCACAACAAAGTGAGAATTGTACGTAGATGTATTATCACGCTGGAATAACACTAGTGTTGTCACGAGACTCGAGACCAGTCTCGGTCTCGTCTCGTCTCACTTCAAAAAGTCAAGACGAGACCACAGAATTGATCTAGAGCTCGACGAGACTTGTTTCATAATCATATAAAATTCATTTTTAAGTCGAATCCTAACTTCTTTCGAAAGAAATCTCAATAGTTGAACTAAGATTTTAGCTGATGAGTAAGTTTCCGATTGAGAATATATACTTCATATTCAGCCTATATAAAAATTTTTTTTCGTCAATTGATTTTTCAAATTGAGTTATTTGGTTCTATCATGTTTGGTATTAAATTAAAGGTCCTGTGAGGATAGTTTCAGTAGAAGTGTGAAATAGGATATTCAAACGATTGTCAATTGCTACTTCACAAGTTAATTAAATCATGTCTAGTTTAATATCAATCTAGGAAGAAAAAATCAATACTGTTTTTTCATGAATTCTAGTAATTTGAATCATATAGCTCGCTATTCACAGTTAATGACATAATCGCATTTGAAAATTTGGTTTCTCTTTATCCATCTCCAAATTTGGTGATTCACACATCGCAAACAATGCATAAACTGAGCATGTAGGCATCTCACATCCACTATCAATTCATATAAACGCTTTGGTAACCTAAATTTAGTTTATATGAATTTATATTGAGATTCGTAAAAATAATATTGTATGGCGTGAGACATATGTGTAAGAGTCAGCAAATGCACAGTTTGCTCAACTCTTACGAAATTAAGGAATGTGTTTTTCTCGTAAGCAAGCAATAGAGGTATATGAACTATTCGCAAATAGTCAATAGGTAGCCAAGAAGATAGTTCCAAGTTAGTCAAGAGAAGATGTAGAGAGTTAGTCAGTAGAAAAAGTAGTTAGTCAAGAGAAGATGTGTAAAGTTAGTCAGTAGAAGAAGTACTTAGTCAGGGGTAGTTGGTTAGTTATTTAGTGATAATGTAGTTAGTGATAAGTTAGTAGGTGCGTGAGTTGAGAAGATAGAAGTTAGAAGTTACATAGTAAGCTAGTCATAAAAGTAGTTTTGGGAGCCGGTGATTAATCGGAGTCTGTTTACTTCATCTTGATATTCTTAATTATTTTTCAATACATTTTATTATTGGTCAACGTGCAAATTGTTCCAAGTTCCTGTGCAAGTCATTTTCCCTTTTCAGAAGTATCACATCAGAGCAGATAAGTACAAAATATAATATCCTCACAGTTCAGCAAAGAACCCAATCTACCAAATATTAATTTATTGTAAGTGGAGATCCTTACACATATGCAAACTAGCATTCTTGACTTGAAACATCTAGCCTTAACCTCGCCATAATGCAAGTTAACACATTTGTTGCATAAACTATTACGTCTTCATTATTTCGAGTCCTCGTGGCTTTAGAGATCCTATTCTAATTCATAGAGACAGCTTGGAGATAGATCGCAGTCTCTATGTCAATGTTAGGTCATAGCTACATTTATAGGGACTTGAATATTGTATGCAAACAATATGTTCGACAACTTTATGCTGGCTGTTACTTAAGGACGATGTTTGCAACTATTTATAGCATACAAATGTCAAATCTTACAGCGAGGTAAGAAAATTGACTTGGCCCTATCTCCTACTTCTCGAAGACTGCTTTCAGCGATGATGACATTGAATTATTTCTCCAATTGTCCGGTTAGTGGTTCATGTGTCGAGAGTATAGACTCTCGACACATGTCGAATGACGTGAAAAGACAGTCTTTACAAATTAGAATTGAGCCCCCGAGTGACTGTAAGCATTGCAAATTCGACGCGGGCTGTACGTTAAGTTCATCCAACACGCAAGCGCGTTGTACGTGATCACGTGATCATAGCTCCCAGAGCTGCTCAGCAAGATGATTGTGTGATGCAGGAAATTTGAAAAAATACATCATTTGTAGCGCAGTAAGCCAGAGCTCACATCTCGAAGCTTATGACCAATCTATGAAACATAGCTTTGCTCACCAAACACACAAATTCATATTTCTGGTAGAATTTATAGCGAATAATAATCAGGTATAACGAATTGATTCCCGCATGTTGGAACGTAATTTTGAAAAATCATGACGAGACTCTCGTCGAGAATAGTGAGCGAGACGAGACTGACTTACTCGACACAGGGCGAAACTAAGACGAGACTGGGCTAGGCGGGACCACCACAAGACCTGGACGAGACTCACTGAAGTCTCGTCTCTTCTCGTCTTGTGGCAACACTAAATAACACCTTATTTTTTGTTATATTGGGACGTATAGCTCTAATTGTATCTGTCAATTTATCTAGTAGTAAAGAGTAGTGAGAGCTCTGCATTTTTCTAAGTAGGATATGAGCACTACACAAAAAGAATCCTAGAAAACCGTTCTCATGAATTTTCTGGCATATGTAACTGTATTACTTTCATAGGCTCTCCCTATTCTGCTTCAATCCTTTGTTTGGAATAATGATTTGTCTTTGGCGTGAAAATGCGACACTCTATCCAAAATATTATACAAAATGAGGTGGCGGTCTATCGAAATTAAAAATTCCACGAACCTCCAGTCGACGGTGGTCGTCTTATATTAGAATTAAGGATTTTTGCAACGATTTTGTCGATCACGATGGCTTGTACGCGTCCAGTGCGTTTATTATTCTCGATTGACGTACTGCCAAGTTCAAATACAGCCGCCTAAATGCTATCTGTCTAAAATGAAGGAGCAGATTCTTATAATGTAGCATCTAGCTCATTTTTCATTGCAATTTTTGGGCGTTCCGTACGTACATTATCCTGGATTAACAAAGAGTCATGTTTGAATTCAGTCGCCTACTTTCCAACTGTCGGGAATGAAGGAGCAGATACTTTTATTGTAGAATCAAGCTCATTTCTCATTTCTGTCGGTCTTAAGCTCTTCAAAACAAAAAACCTTCAATTCCATCATTTCCATGAGACAGACAGAAATTGTTATCTCATCGTCACTGCTAGAACAAATCTGCTGAACATATAAGTCAAAATTATGGTCATACTAGCGACATCTATGCTTCAGGGCAGAAACTCAGGAAAGACATCCCAGATGCCAACTTTGCAGCACAAAAACTTGAACGAAGAGGATGCCGGATTGTTGTTTATATAATCAACGTCTGCGAAATGGTCAACAAGTGGGGCGTATACCTCATCAACAATATCGAACCGATGTTATTTGTAGAGTGTATTCTTGAGTTTCAAGACTGTAGTCTGTCTGTCTCCTAACATATTCCGCAGAGAGTCCGGTAAAGATTACCAATCGTCAATCTTGCGATGCATCAGCATCACAATTTGACGATAGTAGACCTCTTAATTTTACAAATTATAGAACACAAACATAGAAAAAGGGTTTGGAGTCGGAGCATGAGAATCTTCTACAAGTGAGGCATCTATCTCAATAACAAGATCTTAATGAAACATGTTGTCAAATTGTAAGGCGTCACCGTCTGCCTTTCTTTTGACCTATCCAAGACATTCAGGCTTTTCTTTAAAGTAGTCTCATGAAGAAGGCGCTGAAGAATATCAGCATCGACATCACAATTTGGCGACAGTAGTCACCTTAATTTCACAAGTCGTGAAGCACAAATAAAAAAAGAATTTTGATTTCGAACAGAAGCAACTCCTATAAGTAGGGCAATCATTTAACGGTAAGACCTTCATAGAACATGTCGTCAAGTTGTAAGACAGCTACTACATTTGATACCATCATCTACGTTTTTCCTAACCTATCTGAGGCATAGGGGATCTATTTAACGGTAAGTCCTTCATGAAGCATATCGCTGAATTCACAACTTTACCCAAATTACTTACAGAGATGTTTTTTAGTGTAGATTTGCAGAGAAGGCAGCAAAGAATAACAATCATCAACTCAGTAATGCACCGGCGTCACAATTTGATGACAATAGGAGCCTCAGTCCTACAAACTATAGAACGCAACTTGAAAATGAGATTCTGATTCTGAGCACAAAACAATTTGCAAGTGGGGCATCTATTTGAACGGCAAAACCATCATGGAACATATCGCCAGATTGTAAGACAGGATCACGACTCTACCAAATCAATTTGGTGTTTCTTAACATAGATTTGCAGAAAAGGCGGAGCACTTGTGTCATACTTTAGCGCCCAAGCAGGTATAGGTCCAATACGTAGGCTTGCGAAAGAAACTATGGTGAATCCGAACATGCTAAACATCGTTGACGCTCTTGCCGAGCGCATTCGAAAATTAAAGCTGAAATGATCTCTCTCAATGTAATATTCTCCCAAACACAGTACATATGTTTCTTAAACTTTCCTTGTGTTATAAGTGAGTTCCTTGTGCAAGTTGAAAAGCTTCAACTAACTCTCGAGTACTTTTCTAACAGCATTCTTACCATTTTTGTATTCTCCACAACAATGTATTCTGCACACGATCCTCCGTCGTCTGTCCCCTTATATTCCGTACACATTTTTCTTTTCTACTGCAGTTACAAGACATTAATAATTCCCTTAAAGCCCTCCTCTCACTAAAGTAATCAAAATGTAGCAGCCAGTGGTGCTTAATAATAAATGAAGCTGTTTGCATTTACATTTAATAAAAATAGCATCAAACAGGTGACACATTCCTATTCATTACATTCAGAAAGTTATAATATGAATCCAATTAAACTTATATAGCAAAGAACCTTCAGCGTCAAAGCTTCAGTAGAATTTAAAGCGAATTGATTGAACGAATCATGTATCATATGAGAAATTAGATACCAGATGAAACATTACTCTTACACTTCGATTTGATAAGTATAAGTACATTGAATTTTCAATATAATTTGTGGACAAGACAAGTCGGAAAGATTGTTTTCTGATGTTATTATCTCTTTTTCGTCACGATAAGGTAAAGGACTTCAGTTTAATATTTGAAAAAAAAAAAAAAACTCACGTTAAGTGTTTATAAGTAAACCATTGGTTCGCATTCATGTGAATGTTCTTCTTTCCTCCAGAAATTTTGAATCTTGTGGGAACCACCACCGAATAAATTGTGTAATAAGGTCAATTGGTTACTGGAATATTTATGCGTTGTCCCTAGGGCAGTTGCCTTGCTCCGAGTTTTTTCCGGAAAACAAATTCACCCTCAATCAATGACTTTAAATTTCCATCATCGAAAATCAATGTATTCAGAAATGATCATGAATGGAAGGCTCGTGAATGTATTGTTTGGAAACTGTGAGAATCGATTGACTGTGATGCACAACAGATTGTCGTCTTGTCGCCTTTTCAATAAATATTCTCGCTCCGTCGCAACTTCTCTCATTGTTAGCAACAACAGACAATAAGAAAATAGGAGGAATTTGTTCGAACGAAGTTTATATTCACAGTCAATTCGCTGCGCAAATATTGGAGCAATTTGTATTTTCATTATACGATTAACTCAAAAACTCCTGAATGCAGTCCATCAAATTTTCATCTCAACAATCCCTTGATTGTAGTTTCTTATATACTTGTTGTATATTTGTTTAGATTATTGGAAAGAAAGATTGAAAGATTCCCTCAATCCAGACTTGATCACATTCTAAAATTCAGTGAACAACAAAACCTTTCGTTGGTATTCCATGTGATTTATCTGACGGATCAACTGGAATCACTGCTGTAAAATAACGACTGCTTCTTTCTCTATAGTTCTTTTGTCTCGTTGTGTCGTAACACTTCTTCTATTGAACCAAACGTTCCCATTTGATTGATTGATCAGGCGTTACGTGACCTGACGACGATTCTCGGTCTGAATCGTTCCGGTTTGCATCAGTTTTTCCAATCGAAAAAGCCACATTAGATTCGTTACTGTAGATCACACCACATTCGCTACAATTTGACAGGCTTAACGCTACTACTACGCGTACTTATCGCATTGTCGATGTCGCTATCTCCGGGACCCTTTCAAGACAATTACGCTCCTAGCGCTTCTACCACGATTAGATACGAAAGATACCAATGTAAATTTCAGGTGGAACAGGGACTTGATAAGAAACCGCCATTTCTAGCACCTCATTAAGAGACAGCTTAGTTTAGGTGTGTAGTCGTATATCTCCCAAACGACTTTTCATTTACTGCTAACTTTAAATTGGAGCTTCGTTTCTAATACATTTTCCTACGACAAGACGCGCATCTTAATGACCACAGTGATACGTTAACTTTGTGAGATTTTGTCTAGCTGAGTTTAACCTTTTTTGAGTCTGCATTTGTCTTTACTTGAGTTGTCAGCCCAACCGTAATATTACATTAGGGTCGTAACATTTGATCGTGAAACAGTATTAGTAATTCTACTAAGGCCCAGTCTCATAAACATTCACACAACATGCTGAGCTATGGGCGGTTAAATGACTGTATTCGTCCTCAACGTTATGACTGAAACTAGCAACAATGTGAGCGTACTGGACAAATATTAATATTCATCAGGATTCATTCCCAATAACATCACAATGCTATCTACGATCCATTATTATCAACTGAACTATGTGAAGCTTTTTCAAATGCAAAATCCGTCAACTGGAGCATGATCAATTATTTCTAGTTTTTGATGTGAGTGCTACAGAAAAAGTGGTATCATTCGTTGTACAAACAAAAGTATTGAATTATGGAACAATTTTCCGGTATTTACTGCAGTCAGAGCTTTGATCACTGATACACTAAAACCTATTAACAACCTTAATGTACATGTTCATGGAAATCTGATAATAAACATTCAGATTTATCCCATGGTTCTATAGATATTTCTTGGTGACTTTAGCAGATACAAAGCTGAAAAAACTAATTTTGAATATACGTAATACAGAAAAAGTAGTATATACCTTCAGCTGGACAGGCCTTATAGTCCTTGGACTTGTTGTACATCTTTCCACTCCTTTCTGTCTTTTGATTCAGTTTCTCACTTTTCAATTCCTAATTTTTCCAGATCCTTTTTGACTCCGTTCAGCCATCTCTTCTCCTGTCTGCCTTTCTTCTTCTTCTTTATAATTTTTCTTGATAGCCTTTCTTTCGCTATCCTTCCTACGTGTTCAAGCCATCGTATCCCTTGCATTTTTATTCGTGTTGTAATATTTGGTCTCCCATACATCTCTTCTAGTTTTTTTCTTGTTCTCGTTCTTCACAGGTTCTCTTCTTTCACGCCCCCATGTATTCGTCTTAGTAAATTTTGTTCTTGTTCCGTTTCAACAAATGTTTCGCATCCAAATGTTACGGTCGCCTTCAAAACTGTATTATATATTTATCTTCTTAGGTTCACTGATAGTTTTGATAGCACCATAAGTTTTTTTCGTTTTTTTTTAGTGATTTTACACTAAATCTGTAAGAGCTCAGACTCGTTCGAATCTAAAATTATTGTTGTGCATTTTTTTCATTCTTACACATTCAGATCTTCTTGTACTTATATTTAGCCCCATCTGTCTAGCTTTCTCAATCAGTCTTCTTGTGATTCCCAGAAGGAGTATTAACAAATTAAAATACTGCTAAAACTGTGTTCAGAGCTTTGATCATTAAGACTTAACAGTAATTGAGAAATTATATAGTCCGAATTATTATAAAACCAATCATAAACCTTCATCTTTCAATTTTCAATACTATTTCGAGAGCTTCCTAGCTAGGAGGAGAGAAGAAGAAAGTCACGTTCAAATTTCAAATGGGGACTATTAGTTCTATATAACAATACGTGAAGAGGAAGCTTTGTTCTTAAGAATATTGCGTGCACGAAGGAATGTGAGATTTGGCATACTCAAAGTTACATGAAAAAGAAATGCAGACAGCTGAAATTATGTCCTGTCCCAATTTAATTATCGCTGAAAACGATATTACTTCTCGCTGGAATATCTAGAAAAATTAACACCGACTGCAAAAGTATCTAACATTCAATTCTCACTTTCTTGGTGAGTGGTGGAAGGGGTTAGAAGAAAGTCACGTTGAAATTTCAAATGGTAACCACTATTTTCCAATATATTATAGTAATTGATGTATCGAGGGTGTTAAAAGGACAATAATGCCTAAAGTCAACGGTGTACTTTCCGAGGGCCTCTGGCTCGAAGTGTGTACGTTGATTGTCCGTTCAACTCCCGTGCTGCTTTCAATGTTTGATGTCCAACTTTTGTACCATTTAAATCAATTTTTTTAGCAATGTTTGTCCTGTCATTGTGATTTTTGTCAGAGAAATTACTCTAGTTATTAGCTGTAACTTGTTCGTTATTTTTCAAAATAATGCCCTACGTAATAACCCTGGAGTCAGTATTATCATAACAACAATAATAAACTAGTCGGAAATTATAGTAATTAAGATATCAAGGGTGTTAAAAGGACAATAATGCCTAAGGTCAACAGTGTACTTTCCAAGGGCGTCGGGCTTGAGGTGTGTACGTTGACCGTAATCATTATTGACTGTTAAACTCCCGTGGTGCCTTCAATGTTCAATGTCCGGCTTTTGTTGTATTTCAGTCAAAATTTTTAGCAATGTGTGTCCTGTCATTGTGATTTCTTTCAGAGAAATTACTCTAGGTATTTGCTTTTACTGGGAAACTTGTTTGTTATTTTTCAAAATAATGCCCTCGGGTCTTATTTTGGAACATAATGCCCTCGAGTATCATTTGTCAAGTAATTACCCTGAAATCAGTGTTATTATAACAACAATAATAAACTAGTCGGACATTAAATATATTAATACGTGAAGAGGAATCTATATACCACTTTTATAAGCATATTGCGCGCACGAGAGAATGTGAAATGCGATATACTTGAAGTTTATATGGACGAGTGCAGACAGCTAGAATTATATTCTGCCCTATTGTTATTTGATACTCCGAATAGAAATAGTCTGATCCTCACATCCCGGTGGGAGGAGGGAAGGTATAGAAGGAAGCCACGATCAAATCTTGAATGGAAGTCATTTTAATTCCTTCTTAGTTTATTGAAACCACCGAGGATTCTTCTTCTTCTTCTGGCTCTCAACTCTTAGTGGGTTTTTGTCTGCTCTACAAACTTTTTCTATATAGCTGTATCTCCTGTTGCCTGTTCCCACTGTCTCACTCCTATAGTTCTGAGGCTATCTACTATATTCTCGGCTCATCTCTGCCGTGGTCATCCTATCGGTCTTGTCCCAGCTGGTGTCCATTTATGAATCTTTTTAGCATTTCTGCCCTTATATAGGTATATATTTCTTGCTGTATGTCCCAACCATTTTATCCTCTGACTTTTTACAAATTTCATGATATCTGCTCCATCTATGAGTTGTTCTATCTCATGGTTCATGCGTATCCTCCGTTTCCCTCTTTTTATGCTGGCCCACAAATTCTTCTTAGTATTTTCCGCTCAAATATCGTTAATAGGTTTTTCTCGGTTCTGTTTCGCACCCATATGTAACTACAGGTCTTATTATAGCTTTGTATAATCTCAGTTTACAATGCCTATTTAGTATCGTGCTTCTGAATAGGTTGATCTATGCATAATAGCACTTGTTACCCTTCACAATTCTTGCTTCTAATTCCGCTTGAACTAAGTTCTTCTCAATAAACCTGGCTCCAAGGTGGTCAAAACTAAAGGCATACTCAAAACTTGAGTTTCCAATATTGAGAGCTTCTAAATTCGTACGTTTTCTTGTGCACAGCATGTATTCAGCTTTATTCTGGTAGACTTCCAGTCCATGCTGTATGGTATTTTGGTCTAATTTCATATATGTCTGTTTTAGAACAGATGATTTTATTGATATTATAATGAGATCATCAGCATATGCAAAGATTTGCACAAGACTTGTGTTCATGTATTCTTTTATATCGAGTTTTCTGATAGCCGATTCTAACACCAAGTTGACGAGTACCTCAGAAAGTGCATCACCTTGCCGGACTCCATTATTTATCTGAAATTTTGAGCTTATTTGTTGTTGAACTCGCATGCATGCTTTGGAGTCTTCTAGGGTGACTTCTATCATTTTCACAATTTTTCTAGAAATTCCTAGCAATATTAGAGAGGCCATCATTTTCTTCCTATGTACTCTGTCGAATGCTTGCTTGAACTCTATAAACAGACAGTGAATGTCGATGTTGAATTCATAACATTTTTCTTGTATCTGACTTAGGGTAAAAATATGATCTACTGAATCCGCACTGGTACTCACCCAGAATCTCTCCCGAATATCGTATGATACGGTTGTGTATAACTCCTGATAATATTTTGAGTGTTATATTGAGCACTGTTATACCTCTATAATTACTACATGTGATTTTATCCCTTTTTTATGTACTGGTATTATTAAATCAAGTTTCCAGTCATCAGGTGATTATCAGGCTATGTATACGTTTCCATAGTGCTTTACCCCCATTTTTTATTAGCTCTACTGTTATTCGATCTTCTCCTGGCGGTTTTCCATTTTTGAGACTTTTTATTACTTTTTCAACTTCCTTGTATGTTGAGTCTTCTACGTTCGGTTCGCACTGTGGTACGTTATTTCTTCTTCCTGTGTGCCCCCATGTAGCACTTCTTCGAAGTATTCTTTCCATCTATCTAATATCTCTTTACTCTCTGATATGATATTTCCTCCGAGGATGAAAGGTTGGATTCAAAAACGTACAATCTTGAAGATTTTATTAATTATGGTCGAATTTTGACCACTGGGCGATTACTGGTCAGTATGAATCTTTGTTCTTTCAACCCTTTCGGAACAAAGTGACAAATGATATGTCAAGGTATTGCCTCAAATTTTCATAAATGATTATCGCAAAATGATGAACCAAATGATAGTGAAAAGCTTGTACAATGTTATTTGTTATAGAATCAGTTTTACTCTTAATGATCCAACCTTAGTTGTATAAGAGGTTAAATGATACAACGAAATTTCTCGTATTTTGAAATGCTTATATCTTCTCGAATAATTATCGCAGAATATTGAATCAAAAATTTGTAGGAATCATGTGATCTGCTTTTTATGACAAAATCAGTTTCAGCCCCTTATTTTTCAACCCTGAATTGATAGCATGAGAATGGATATTTTATGTAATCCAAATCTGAATCTCTTGCAATAACAATAGTAGAATTAGTCCGTGAGATGGGGCATACATTTTTCGTTGATTACCGCTCACTTGAGACTTCGTGAGTGACTTCATTGTGATGAGTCCAACAGCTTCCACATTTGACGAAATTCTTGATTTGAGGGCGTTTTTCAGCGAGAGCTAATTGAACATGTCAATTTCATGAAGTCTTGAAAATATATTACCGTCATATTCATGTTTACACTGATCGAAAGATTTTTTGATTGTAAAATGAAAAATAATATTGTCGGACATAAATATTGGAGGCCAACGGTGTGTCCGACAAGCCGCATTTGTCCCAAGTACGTTGGTATGAAAACGGATTACCGCTAGGCTGAGACTTTGAGGATGTGTAATATTCTCCTACAAATTTTTGGGGACGTTTTCTCAGTCTGACACTGAAAACGTGTCAGAATTATAACAGTTCCTTCATCAATGACCGCTTGTCGGACCAAATCAGTCATAATTTGAAAACATATTATCTGTCCAAAAAACATATTGTCCGACAGAAATATTGGTTCTTACCATCAGTCCGACAAGAAAACGCTCGCATATATATAGCTCAGTTTTTGACGTATTTAATATCAAGAGATAAGTAATGGACGTTGTTTATAAGCTAGTAATGAATAATTCATTACCAAAATAATTAAAAAAAAAGTAAAATAGAGAATAGAAAAAGAAATATATCATTATGTCGCTAGTAGCATTTAATTGGTATTTGATACTCTATTCGAATCTGAAATTAGGATTAGTGGTTCCCATTCAAGATTTCAAAGTGACTTTCTCCCCCGACTATAGGTAGGGAGGAGAAATCCTGGAAATTTTTCTTCAGACATTCTCCCATCAGGTGCATATTTCTTCAAATATATTTCAAATATGCCATATCTCACATTCTCCACACAGACTTCAACCAAGCCAAGTTTCACATCACCTCGTGTGCGCGGTACAATGTTTTCTCTTCACGTCGTAAAATTAAAATGGGACACCTGTAGTATTTTTAGCTTTCTGCACTCGATCATATAAACTTCAAGTATGCCAAATATCAAATTTTTTCGTGCGTGCAATATGCTTGAAAAGAGATACAAAGCTTCCTCTTCACGTATTAATATATAGATCAAAATGAAATACTTGTATATAATTTCCGCTTTCTGCACATTTTCTCCATATAAATTTCAAGTATGCCAAATCTCACCCTCCTCCGTGCATGCAATATGCTTAAAAAGAGGTCGAAAGTTTGCTCTTGATGTATTAATATATAGATATCACAGTTGAAGATGAATTTGAATGATATTTGAGGTGATTATCACAGTATACTGACTCTATATCACACATTTGATTCCAAAATAATATTAATATATTGGTGGACAAGCCTTTCTTCAATTATTTATAATGAATAATCACTGACTTGATATGCATTTCATATATGTATATGTCTATGAACGCAGCCGCATTCATACAACATATTTTTGATTTTCTGAAGTATTGTCCCACTTAAATTGTCGGACATGTATACAGTAATGTTCTAGACACTATTTGAATGTGAAATGAAAAACATAGAGATGAGCGGTCATTGATGAAGGAACTGTTATAATTCTGACACGTTTTCAGTGTCGGACTGAGAAAACGCCCCCGAAAATTTTTCGGACAAAATGATCAAATCATAGAAAAAAAATAATTGAACACGTCCTCAAAGTCTCAGACTAGCGGTAATCCGTTTTCATATCAACGTACTTGTGACAAGTGCGGCTTGTCGGACTCGCCACTGGCCCTCAATATTCATGTAGGACAATATTATTCTTTATTTTATAATCAAAAAATTTAGATTAGTGTAAACATCAATATGACGGTAATACATTTCCAAGGCTTCGTGAAATTGACATGTTCAATTAGCTCTCGCTGAAAAACGCCGTCAAATCAAGAATTTCGTTAAATGTGAAAGCTGTCGGACTCATCACAATAAAGTCACTAACGAAATTTCAAGTGAGCGGTAATCAATGAAAAATTTATGCCCTGTCTCACGGACTAAATAATAAAACAAACGTCAATAGAAAGTTTCTGTATAATCATTTCTTTTAAAATCAGTTTTAGTCCTTCCTAGCTACAAAAATGAGATATTTACGCCAATAGAAAGCTTATATAATGTTCATATTACGAGACAAGCTCCAATTCTCCATCTGCCAACCCTTAATCGGTAGAATAGAAGCAAAACTCACAAACAAACAAATCTGCCTGAATCTTCCAAAATGATGCTTATGGATAGCTTATGTACGGGTAATTATTATAAAACAAGTTTCAACCTTGATCTTTCCATCTTTCCGTGGTGGAGGATTAAATGATGCTACAAAAATTTGTACATCAAAACTTGAATGTGGATATTTAGATATACTTCCTTTGAACGGTACTCGATCATCTATTTGGATACAGAACTTGAAACTGAGAAAGCATTAAAAGGATGAATTAGAGGGTGTGAATGCTTATAATAAAGATGGGAGTCCATTTCTTTGATACATTCCTCAAAATATCAACTGAAATGTGAGTCCAACATTCATTCATTCTCAGCATAATTTTGGTTATCCTTAAGAATTGGGCAGTTGAGTCAAATGAAGGGAGTTCAGTGCGGTGATCGTATTAGACTCTGAATTTATCCTCATGTCAATAATCCTCCTGATCCTATCAAAATCATCGGAAATTTTGGCGGAAGTAACAAGCTAATATCAATAAAACCCAAAATTGCGTGTGATAGGAGAAAGATGCCATGAAGCTCCATCACATTTACGTCCCACTTTTGTTTATAATAATTAGCCACTTGATTGCATGACTCTATAATCAGATTACATGCATTGTTTTCTGCAGCACAAAGGAAGAAAATGGTTCAAGTTTTTCAATTTGGAGCTTCTATGTATTCAAACGAAATTTTCTGAGCTTTCTGGTCTTGGACGTCGAGCATCTCTTGTTCAATAAAGTGCAAAGTGAATATAACGGTACTAGCACTGGTTTGCGGTTTTCTTCCCGGAAACAATTTCATTAAAAGGGAAGGAATTGCTATTCCGGCTGTATATAATTTGTAGACTGCAACAGGATTAACATTCAAACTACAGTTGAAGCTTTTGGAAGGCAACTTCTGATAATTCCAATAAGAAAATTAAATTACTGTAATCTTACAGAACTGAACGTTTTTATTGTCGATGAGTTGTGTGAGTGTGCACATTTTGCCAAATTTGTCTCATGACATCCAAAGAGAATTGAATTTCATAAATCCATCTACATTTTCAACTCAAATTGTCCTATTTTATACATTTCGCAACAAAAAATTGTGAGCTCAAAAGTCGTAATCCCACCTTTGAGTTTATCATTCCAAACGTGAAACAGCGAGCAATTTTGTGTTTTATGCACATAAAATATGAATGATATTTCGTCTGTGGAAGTTTGTAGCAACATAATTTGAAGCCTTGTTCATCTCGAGGGTGAGAGTCATTACTTCGTAATCAAGTGAATGCATTCCGCCCCTTCAGGATCTATTAGTATAACTACTGTACATTGTTCCCTGATACCACATAATTATAACGAATAAACGAGGTACAAAGCACCCTATTCAATAAGAGTATAATTGTCATTTCAAGAAGGATGAAGACTAATTAATCACAAAAACTCTGTGGAAAACTTTATCCGAATTTAATTAGACATATTTGAATCAGACGAACATATGAAGTTGAAATAAATTTCGTTTCGTTATCTAACGAAAAATATGAATATGCCATTTCGGTCTGTTATTGAAGTTTTATTCTGATTTATATTCCTAAAAACTCAAAGCACGACATATATTTTTCTTTATTTTCTAAATCATTTCACTGAATAAGAACTGCTATAAATTAGGTCATATGGAAGTAATGAAAGAAAATTTCTGAGAATGAATGCCAGAGTTATGACGGGGGATATTCAGAGCACGAGCGTTTAATTATTATTAATGACAACGAGCAGCCGCAGTACACTAAAGAATTGAACATTAGTTTGAATGATATTAATAGGACGTTTAGAATGATGGGAATCAACAGACGATAGTTCTCAAAACAGAACATCACTTATGTTGTTGTATTGACAAGAAGATTGAGTGGAGTATTTGTGCTTTCATTGATGTATGAATGATCAACGTAACTATAATAAGAATGGAGTTTTTTAATGTTTTATCTCACACAATGAGGTTATAATAATAAAGATTCCACATGGAAAACTAACAGCCAAAACCTGCTGGCTCGTGCAATTTCTAAAATTTAATTAATTTCAGTCCCTTCGGAGATGTTCATATTGGTATGTAGGTGTGAATGTGGAGTACGCAATGCGTATGACATCGCAAAGACCCAAAATGCCGGACATGGGTCCGGTAAACGAATTCCTTCTAACTATGTTTACATAAACAGTTAACACGCACAGTGAGCTCCATGCAAACGAAATACAATTTATTAACTGAGCATGGCATGCACGTGCTTATAATGCAAAACGCTGGAACAGACCAATGTAAACAGTACACGTGAGGGATTATTTAGAAGATAAAACAGTGTGGAAATATTAGATTCACTTGGTTTTTTATACAGAGACAAAAATTCACAGCAGGAAATTGTACATTTTTATTAAAAACTCATATTTTTCATTAAAGCGCTTCCGAGCTCTTAATGCTTTTATATTATTTCCAAATGGGTACTTTTTAGTTATAAAGTATCGGAAAAGTTGAGTATGAAATAAATTGTTACGGGAAATTTATTTATTGATCTTTCATTCTTCATTTCGCAGAGAAATAAGTTCCATTTCTTCCTTTATGTATTATTTATGAATGTATTCATCCCAATACACAAAAATTTATCATGAGGGTGATTTGCAGGTTGTTGAACATATCAGACAAGTCTAGAAATATTTATTTGTCAAAGTTTATCAAAATTGGTTATTCTGATGAAATACTTCAATCTTTTCTATATAACCATATGCATGTGCATCCTAATGGTCATGTTTATGTCAAGGTTCACTAACATAATCAGGTTTATGTTTTTATTTATCCATATAGTCATGTCTATGTATTTGTAGACCTACATGGTCAAGTCCATGGGTATGCTCGCCTAAATGACCTTGTACACGTGTATTCTCATCTGCATGGTCATATCTATGTTCATGTGCATGCTTAGCTACATGGTTATGTCTATAACCATCCTCATGTGCATGCTCATCTTCATGGTCATGTCCATGTTCATGTGCATGCTCAGCTACTTGGTCATGTTCATATGTTTATTTGTATACTTACTCACATGATCATGTCCATGTGCTTGCTCATCAGCATCGGCCCATATTGATGTATAGGCTCATCTGCGTGATTATGTTATGTGCATGTCTACGTATATGTCCCTCTTTATATTCAAGTTTATTGTTTTCCGAGAAGTAGGCTAATCTGTATGTTAAATTATGTGTTAACAAATACAAAACAAGAATATGAATATTAGAGGCACATATAATATCGGTATTCGAGGATAGTTCATAAAATTCTAATGTGGAAGCACATTTATGTTACTAGTATATCTCATTACTGATGTAAAAATTTTCAGATGGCGCAGTGCAACGTTTTAGACTTGTATGCTAGGTAGATTTGTTGTAGCAGGGACGATAAGTAAATGATTATCGTCTGTCTTATAAAATGGATACAGTTGAAGTTTGGGCTGTGATTGAGTACTTTGTCCAGAAAGGCTTAAAACCGACAGAAATGAAAAAGAATCTGACATGGACATCACGTAACATTATTGGATATATATAAACAAACACAACGTCTCATCATTCCACGGCTAGTCGGTTGCTATCATCATTCTTACGCTACAGTATTTCTGAATACTGATTTCCAGGATTCTACGGCTGACAGTTCTGAATTCATGCGCAAAATTCCAAGATCATCAAGTATAAAACACTTTCGACTCAGTCGATCTCAATGTGAATAGGATATGAGCATTTAGACAGTATTTTACGTTCAATCCTTCTGGATTCATGCGGAAAATTAAAAAATGTTCCGAGCAAAGTGCACTCCCGGCTCAGCCGATCACAATCATAATGCAAGGTGTACAACTAGATGCTATGAAAGTGCTTAGTACAAAATCTCATTATTCTGCGACTGATTATACTAAATTTATGAGAAAAATTCGAAAAGTCTGTAATATGAAGTACACTTCCGGCTCAGTCGATTGGGACAAAAATAGAAGATGATCATTTGGTTGCTACAGCAATTTCAAATACAAAATTTCAGTATCCTATGCCTAATCATTCTAGATTCATGCGGAAAATTCAAAAAAAGTATCAGGCAAAGTGTACTTCCGGTACAGACGATTGCAACCATAATGCGAGGTGCACTTCAAGATCCTAGTTCCTATACCAGTCTTTTATACAAAATTACAGCATTATACGTTTGACGAATTCTGAGATTTGCGAGTTACGCACATACACACATACATACGTACCGACATCAAGCCAAAAATAGTAAAAATGGATCGATAGGTGAGTATTGACGGTTTCACAATACTCTCTTGTACTTAGTACAAGTGAGTAATAAATTGGATACTTCATTAAGAGAATCTGCTCCTTAATTCTGACGGTCAACGAGTCTAACAATTATCAAACACTGTTTCAACCGACCAAATCATCGCAATAATCCACAATTTCATACTAGACGATCGTCAACTGAAGGTTGGAGAAATTGCTGAGATTATAAGCATCTTACAACATTCTACATGATGTTTTGGGTATGCGGAAGCTGACTGCCCGTTGGGTGCTGCATCTAATAACAGCCGATTAGAAACGCATTCGATTGTACACTTCTCAAGAGTGTTTAGAGCTATTTGAACGCAATCCCACTGAGTTTAATCAAAGTTTCATCACTATAGATGAATCTTGGATACACGCCAGGGACGAATCAGAAGTCTAAACATTGAATTGGAGCAAGGGAAACTGTGCCTAAAAAGGCGAGAACACATCTATCTGCCAGAAAAGCTATTACAACGGTCTTCTAAGTTTCTCATGGTATAGAAGATAATGAAATACTTGGAAAAAGCCAAGATTGTGACGAATTGTGTCCCAACACTCCGTCACAGTTGCACATACCAGAGCCTTCAGCTACCGCAAAAGTCCATCAAAATGAATTCACATCTTGCACACCCTATAAATTTCAATATCCATAATTCTGTTTAGATATACATCACCGTTTACCTTAATCTCACCAGCCACCAGTTGGAATGAATACATTTTAATATCTTATAACATGTGGTGGAATGAGGTTAGGTTTGAAAACATCAGGAATCAATTTCAATCTATATTTGTTTGATCCGTATTTATGTCTTGTGCTTACCATTAATAAATCTTGAATGTAATCAACCGTTGTTCTATAGATATGTTGTGTATTGCATATTTTGTTTGATGTTCTTCGTGACCTTTGACCATAAACAAATAAACATCTGACATTTGACAGTTGACCGACAGAGGACTAAATCGTAACTACTTTACCGACAGACAAAACGAATGTGGGATAATTTAAATTTCAAGGAAATGTTTATAGGGATGTATTTAGTAGGGAAAGAATATGAAATTTGTTGTTCAAAAATTATGTGTATTTGTAGAATTACTTCATCTCTTTATCTGTATCCCCTCTTTACATTATCGACAGCACTAATGAGAAATTAATTGTAAGACAAGTCAAGTAAAGATTCATTGAATTTTGAGCATCAATAAGGCCTTGCGGCCGACCTAAGTTACTTCTTTGAAAGTCTAGTCTTCTGAGTAGCCGTCCCAAAGTACACTTCTAGTTCCGATTCCGAGTGTCATCTTCAGAGTGTTTACCGTTCAAGTGGAGTTTTTGTGCTAAGTCCGTGCTTACGGACTGTCTGACACAATCTGTGAGTTTGTTTGTTTTCTATAAGTCCGTGAAAGAAACTTAGATTTGTTTGCTTTTACTGTTTTGAACATAGAGTATTTTTGCTGTTTTTGAACTTTTTTCTAATAACCGTAGAGTCACCGCTAGGGAAGTATTCATTGCTTTCACAGTGTTAGATTGTTTTACTGCAAAATCATTGCTAGAGGAGTCCTTGTTGATTTCATAGTGTTTCAATGATTTAACGCAGAGTCACCGCTAGCGAAGTCCTTGTCGATTCCACAGTGTTGGATTAACTTAACGTAGCGTCGCCGCTGACGAAGTTTTCGAGATTTCAAAGCGTTAAATTCTTCTTACGTAGAATTACTGTTGAGGGAGTCATCGTGGGTCTCCCAGCGTTGAGAAATTTTAATGTGCAGTCAGTACTTGGAAACTAGTTTGGTTTCACAAGCGTCGAAGAAATGTTAATTCACCGTTTGGTAAATCGCTTCACGATTTGTTTGTTTTGAAGTTTCTCGTCGTCTGCGACCGCCTGGGTCCGTTCTTCGACCGCTGGTGTCAAGTGCCATGTACAGCCGTCTCGTCACCGTCAACCAAGTTTTTATATGTAAATGGATCTCATTGTGACACCTACCTCCTGATGATTATTCTGACAACCCTAACCCTTCCCTTCTGAGCTATCCAGTCGTCTGCCTTAGAAACTGCGTCACCGACCGTATTAACGCCCGAGAACACCGTCAGCTGTTTTGACCGCGACGCCAAAGGTAACAACCCCGTTATCAGCGAGGCTATCATCTGTGAAGAAGTCTCGCATTCATACAGCAAATCTTGATTGTTTTTATGTACTCTGTACTCGTCAGATTTGAATTTTTTGCTCCTAGTTAAAAAAAAAAATTGCTAGTGGTGCAAAGATTCATTTTGATTATGGAGAACGACGCTAAGATTAACGCATATTTTGCGGACACATCTTATTATTCTGCTGGTCTCAGGTCAAAATCTTCGAACATTCCTTCTTTTATAATGTTTCAATTTATTAAATGACGAATAATTGTGCTGATGACATGTTGAACTATCGCACACAATAATCACATCCATGTTCATGTCCATCCACATGGCCTTACTCATGCATTTCCACCAGCATGTGTATGTCAATATGTAGAGCTACCCACATGGCCTTATTTAGGAAACATTTTTCGTGTAAAAACACTAAGAGTTCACCTGTTCCAAAGTTAATATACATTAAAGAAAATATATACACTTAGATTTACTGTTTTAGAGACATTAATTGTGGTAATTAACTGAATAAAGTTGGACAGAAAAGTCTGTTTAATTGACGGTTCTTCTCAAGGGAATGTTCAGCAACAAATTTATTGAGTTAGAAAGTGGAATTAGCTAAATGGGGCATACAATAACATAATTTACTTGCTAAAGTTTTCATACACAGAAGTTGTAAAAGTAAATGGTACTTGAATGAGAAGTAGACAACGTTCTTTATGAATAAACAATATTTGTACACGGAAGAGACTGTAAGGAAACTTAAATGAAGATTTACTACAGTATGATCAATTGATGTAGGTCATGCATTAGTTGATGAATGAATCTGATATTGGAGAGGATACGTATCAGATATACGAGAAATGTTAGTAATAGATAGAAATTTAAACAGAATAGAGACGATGAAGTTCTGTAGAGTCTGTGGAGCAACAATTTGTTCTGATATATTCATGACTTCATTCTGGAGAATACGTGCAGATTTATTTTATAATCCATTTTCAGCTACTCTCCTGAATTATTCTGTGAGCTAACTGTTGAAACATAAACTGTATCTTTATCTGATTCAAATTCTGGAGTCGAATCTGAAAATAATAAATAATCCAATCTCCCTGTAGGATACTACAAGATATTGCTTTACTCATGTTTAAATTATCAGAAGACAGACGTAACACGAAGCCTAAAACAATAGATCAACACTTCCTGCTGAGTGCTACATCTTGTAAAGTTGTAGTATGATAATGCGATGTTTTTATTTGTTAGTTGGACCGGAACAATGCATTTCAACGAATGTAATTTGTCGGGGAAATGCAAGACATGTACAAAAGTTTACAGCTCTCGCCGATACGAACTTTGAACCTGTTCTTCAGCGAATCCAAACATAGGGTTGTAGTCGGTGTTGTAGTTTTGCTGAAGTCGGGAAAACCGTGAATAAATTTGTTGGTGCTAAATACGGGGAACGTAGTGCAAATACAACATAATCGGTACAGGATGTATGTTGCTAAATTTACGAGCATTTCACAGATATAGTAAATACTATTTCATTAAATATGTTGAAACTCCGTTGCACAGTAAAAAAGTTATTCAATTTGATTTCCTGTAATATTATACTAGTTTGTTCAATAAGATCGATTTTTTGAGAGAGTAATTATCTATTTTTCAATTGGATTGAATAAAATGAGCAGAAAAGCATTATTTTTATTATTGGTTACTCAAATTCCGAGTTCGTAAATAATACGTATTGTTATAAAAGCTATTCTTTCCATATTCAAAATTTTTAATCAAATCACATGGCTGTTTGCCGTCATATCAGATTGTAATGGAACAAGAGAATCATAGCGAGAAATGGAATGAGAATGGGAAAAATGATAAGATTGTTCTTTCAGAGCCGTATTCATAAGAAAATATTTGCTCGGCGTTTATTACAGAATCCTTTCGACTCGCTGTGCTTTGCACGAAATAATAAAGGAATAAAATTTGTCTACCCTTTCCGGAAGAGCAGCACTCGAATAGGATTTGGTCCATTAATTATTTTTTATGTGTCTCAATTGCTTTGTGCTATATTGTTACGAGTAATCTCTGTTCTCACCTATTGTATTGTTAGTTCAGCCACTTGAGGACATGATTGTGAACAATTGGAAATGTTATTTCAAAGGATAAAAGCTTGACATTGAACTATATAAGATTTAAAGGATACAAAGTTACATCAAGTATAAGAAAGTTGTTGTGGAAGAGAAATTGATTCAGTTCGATAAAAAGTTTATATTGTCCAGAAACCACAGCCAGTATTTACACACATTCAGAGGAGTTCTTCTCAAATGAAAATTGGGATGACTATAAGGCAAAATACTTCTCAGCAATTTAAATCTGAACTATTTGAAATGAAGTTTGTGCAAATATCTTGAATTGATTTCATAGTTAATTGTTAATGTTTTACCACAATTTTCAATAGGACTCTTGTATGAGAGTGAATTTCTGGTCTCCCCACCCTTTCCAAGAAGTTGATAACTGGGATTACTTCGATAAAACTGCTTCTCAATACTTGAGATCTCAATTATAGCAAAAATTCTCAAGAAATTTTTTCTAATTGTTTTGACCAACATTCTTCCTCCAATTTGAATGAAGATAGATACAGTTTTGATGTGAGAATCAGATTCTGACCAACATTCCTTTCTTGTTACAATTATCAACGCAAATTTCATGGGAAAGTAATCCCTCTGTTGTGTCTGTCCTCTAAATCTTCAAGATCCAGTCGTGGATGAACCAAGGAAGAGGTACTGTTGAAGAAAATTGATTCAGCTCTGATGTTATTGTCCCATAGCCAAGATAGTTTAGTCAGTATTTCTACTCTCCTAATGTAGCTCTGCTCCAATGATAACTGGGATAATTGCGATGGAAATTTCTCTTCAACACATAGGACCTGAATTAGATCTCAAATTGATTCTGACCAACATTCTCTCTCAAATTTTGATGGAATTATATATTTTTCATACAATTTTCAATGCAAATTTATTGAAAAATAATACCTCGTTGTGTCCATTCTCTTAATCTGCTAGTTCCAGCCATAAGTTATCTAAGGCAGAGATGCTGTTGGAGAAAAACGATTCAGCTTTGATGTGTCTCACGGCCAAGAAATTAGTCAGTATTCCTGCAATTCTGGAGGAGCTCAACATCAACGCAAAATATCCATTGAAGGAAAAAGTATTTCAGAACTCATTTTTCGATGATTATGTTTCATTGGATTGAGAGTACTGTATGAATTATTAGAAACACAATCTTCCAACAGCAATGTGCTTTGTTTTTCAAGTGTATAAATGTATAATAAATAAATGAAGAAAAATTGTCAAGACAACGGAAATAAGAAAGGTGACTAGATAAGTATAAAATATCAACTCCTAGGCAGAGTTGGGCAATACATAAGTATTTTTGTACTTAAGTACCAATTTCTGGGTTTCACTAGTACTTAAGACTGATACTGGAGTAGAAATATTTATTTTGTACTTAATACTTGAAAATTTTAAGTACTAAAATTATAACATGTATTTAAGACTTATTTTTCTCGTAATATAATTAAGTATTTGAAAAATACTTGAGTAATGTAAGAATGCGTAAGTATCAGTATTGAAGTAAGAATAAAATTAAGATATTATTATATAGAATCAAATTTGAGAGACCCGCATAGGTAAGGTATTGTAAACAGGTAGGTGTTAGTCTTTGTGGGTGTGTGTAAGTACAAAAAATATCACGAAAATGTAGGGTTGTCATAATTTGAATCGAGTAAAAAAATTACGATTTAAATCAATCAAAATTTCTTATTCAAATACCTATCGGATTCACATGAAGTCAAATAAAATTAATAGAATTATCATCAAGTTATAACCTAATTCAAACTTTTATATAGGCAAGTTAGTTTGGCCGCTATCTGTGCCCAACTGGTTTCTCAGCTTTAAGTGGACTCTAGACCAAATAATACAAATAATTTGTAGTGATTAAATACTACATACTAGTAATTGAAATTGGATCATAATAATGAAAAGTATGATAAAATCACAATAACATAAAAATTGGGTAGAAGTAAAATAAAAAATCGGGGTTTTTTTTGTTCAAATGAAAAAATGTGATTTAAACCAAAACAAAACCAGATTTAAATAAGAATCATCGACTTCTTCCCAATCCTATAAAAAAGTACTTATACTTGAAAAATACTTATATTAAAGTATTTTTGTCGTGAAAAACTGGTACTCTGTACAAGTACTTTCAAGCTAAACTTGGAAAAGTACTTAGTAATAAGTATCATCACAGTTAAAACTGGTACTTATACTTAATTACTTTGGGTCCGGTACTTGCCCAACTTTGCTCCTAGGATTGTAGATCTCTTCCTTAGGTTGAGCTTATAATTCAATGTCCACAGGTCTTCAGGAGATAAAAATCAAGTTCTGAATAGGGAAATTGTCAATTCCTTGTGGTTCTTGGTCAATCTGGCTCTATTCTTTTTGGTTTGGCACATAACTGAACCATCCATAGATCTTCAGGAGGTAGTGTTGAAGTTACTCTTGCAAGTGGATTCATAGATAAGAATAACTTGAAATTATTAACAAATTACTGGTAACCTTCAAAATATTAAACAACTAAACTTTTGAAAGAATCGTCTTTACCTTGAGATATTCAGAAAAATCTTATTTCTCAAGATCCTGTCATTTTCAAGTTTAATGGTCTGCTGAAAATTCATGAAAAAGATGTTTCCCAAGGACCTATCGTTAATTAAATAGGTTCAACAACATATGGATCAGCCAAATATTTGGATGGTTTGTTGAAGCCGTTGATTGGTCATACTTCATCATATGTTAAGGATTCTCGACATTTTGTGGATTTGATTAGTGATATGACATTGACAGATAATGATCAACTTGTCAGTTTAGACGTTTCATCTTTATTCACAGAAGTACCAATCATTCATACTTTCAAATTATTAGAAGATCATTTTTCATTTGATATTATCAAACTTTGCAAGCATTGTTTGACTTCTTCTTTCTTCATCTTCAATGGTAATTTTCACAAGCAAATCGATGGTGTTGCCATGGATTCTCCTTTTTCTCTGTCTATTATCAATTTTTACATAGAGAATTTTGAACAAGAAGTTTAAAGCACAGCTATGAAGAAACCCACTGTTTGGCTACGTTATGTTGATGATACTTTTGTTGTTTGTCCTCATGGTACAAATGAATTGAGTATTGAGGTAGAAGAAAATAATTGTCTTCCTTTTCTGGACATTTACCCGGAGAAACAAAATGATGGTAAACTCATCAATTCAGTATATAAG
Source organism: Dromius quadrimaculatus (assembly GCA_963989225.1). Classification (NCBI taxonomy): domain Eukaryota; kingdom Metazoa; phylum Arthropoda; class Insecta; order Coleoptera; family Carabidae; genus Dromius; species Dromius quadrimaculatus. The sequence continues at coordinate 20,536,542 of OZ022335.1, forward strand.
GAGCCAACTCATACGAATCAATACTGACATGAGTCCTCAATTCACTATCCTGCTTAAAAAAAATTGCACAATTAAAACTTTATATCAGAGAGCTTCTTCTTTATGTCATTCAAGTGAACTGTCTGATGCAATCAAACATTTAGATGAAGTTTTCTTGAACAATGTTTATAATAAAACACAGATCAAGAGAGCACTCAGACAGAAAAATTCTATGCCTCCTATTCAAGATCCGAATAATAAGGAAATACTTGTTACGTTGCCTTACGTAACTAATTTAACGGATAAAATTGCAAGACTTTTACATGAATAAGACACAAAAACCTCTTACAATTCCAGTCGAGAATTCGAAATCTTATTGGTAATGTTGAAGACGGATTTCCTCTACAGTATCCATGTATTTGCAAAATTCCCTGTCAATGTGGTAAAGTATATATTGCACAAACAAAAGGACTCTAAAAACAAGACTGAAAGAGCATTCTTGTCATATAAGATTGAATCACCCAGAAAAGTTTGCGGTGGCTGAGCATACCATTCCAGAATCACATGGCATTGACTTTAAGAATACAAAGCTTCTGGCTAAGGAAAAAATTGGTTCAAGAGGCTCATAAGAGAAACAATAGAAATAACAAAATCACCAAATGATTTGATTCTGAATACTGATTATGAACTCAATCGATTGTGGTTACCAGTCATTTGTTCATAATTTCAAGTTATTTTTATCTATGAACTACTTGCAAGAGTCACTTCAACACTACCTCCTGAAGATCTGTGGATGGTGGAGTTATGTGCAAAACCAAAAAGAGTAGAGCCAGATTGTCCTAGAACCACAAGGAGTTGACTATTTCTCTATTAAGATCTTGATTTTTATCTCCTGAAGACCTGTGTACTTTAAAGTATAAGCCAAACCACATGCAGAGCTCTACGATTTTAATAGTTGATATTTTATACTTATCTAGTCACCTTTTGTATTTTTGTTGTCTTGACAATTTTTGTTCATTTATTTATTATACATTCATAGACTTGAAAATGGTAGCATATTGCTGTTGAAACGTTGACTTTCTAATAGTTGTCGGACCTGATTAGCAGTCCATGATTACTAGATGTTCGGTGGTTTCCAGGCATCAACTGTTGAATAATTGAATGTCGGCCCATTGTTGGATTAGATATACAAGAGCGTGAGCTAGAAGGAAGGAATCATTCAGTTATCGACATAGTGCTCATACGAGTTAATAAAATAAATATTTACAGATTACCTGTTTTAATAAATTACTAACAACAAAATTTATGACAATATTTTTATCAAACTATCCAAGTTTGCATTGATGTTGAGTCTACGATGAAAATTATTTTTTAACACTTAAGAACTGGAAAAATTCTTGTGGAAAAACCTTGGGTTGATTTTGACCGAACCTTTCATTTTGATGGAGTAATACATTTTTATCACCATTAGGTGCAAGGTGTAGTATTTTGAATTAATTCAACTGGAACTGTTTCGAATTGATTGATAATTAAAATGCAATGATTGTCGAGTAGTTATAAAAAAAAGTCTGGACTTATTTATTATAGTTCAAGCTTAATATCCATATGATTGAATTTAGAAAAATCAATTTGTCTCCAAAGCTTATTCCATTTTTTGCTATAAGGATTTGTATCTCGATGAAATGCTGCTCTTGAAATTTTGTTTGTAGAAGAAAGAATGAAAAAATGTGGGAGTTATGGAATGAATTCAGAAGAAATCTAAGAGGATTGAATGAATGCGCAAAAAAGTGACTACGGAATATTTTCATATGACAATCAAAATCTAATAAAATTTTGGTTGGCTCTTCAGTGTGGATCGATAGGGTGAGTGGCTCTCAAATCTATCCAAACCGGCAAATGCGAAGTGAAATCATGCACCTGAGAATATCGCTTTGTGCTCGGGTAACGTTTGGATTTTAATATTCCTCGGCAGTCTGCTGATTTTAGATTTCATTCTGAATCAATAAAAACTCCCAGCGGGTCAGCGCTCACTCTATTTAACCGTTTAATTACAATTAACTCAAAAAGACAAATAAAACTGTTAAAAAGTTATGTGTGCAGCTTAACGCGAATACAAACAGAAGAACGCAAGCCAATGATGTTTGTGAAGTTGAATCAGTTTGTATGTAGACTGAACCATCTGTTCTTCCATTCATTTTTTATTTTTTGATATTGCAGAAGAAGTAATTACTTGTCCTTCAGGCGTCGTACCTTGGCTCATTCCGCACTTATACAATAAATCACTATTATTTTCATAGGATGTGAAACTCCATTTGAAATGACAAATCAGAACTAAGTATGTGTATTATATTTTCTCCTGATATGCATTACAATTACAAGAAAGCAAAAGAAAATGCAACTCTTATCAACATATTTATCTACTCATAAAGTTATATTGCAGCTTTTCCCATTTTATTCCACCTTTCACCATTAAAATTCCCGTATGAAAACAAGTATAATTAAATATTTTATAAGTGGAAAAATTCTATTTCTGTACGTGAATGACATCATAAATTGGATCTGGCGCAATAAAAGAATGTCCCAGGAAAACTACACGTGTACACGAAACAACTTTTGTAATTACATAATATTATTGTCAAAAAAATAGATTTTATGAACCAGTAGATACACTTGAAGTATTTTCAGAAAGCTCGCTTTCGCAATTTGATAATGGCAGAAATATAAATTAAATCAATCAATCGATGAACTTATTTCGACCATCTAATCCTATTTTTTTTTAAATCCCTGCTGTTCTCCTCCGGCCAGGTGACGCCTGGGATCGCACGCGTCGTCGTAATGGACTCTGGCCCGTATCCTCACCAGTTCATTTTCCACGCCAATGAACAGCTCATTAAGTCCGTGTGACGCATGGCAAAACGTCCCTACTTCGGACGTTCAGCTCAAATCGCTGGAAGCCTATCCTGAATCCTTGTATGTGTTAGCGTAGTTTTCACGTTCGTTTCATTTTCCCATCACTCTAATCGGTTCAGATTGGTTGATTGTCTGTTAGTGACGTCCTGCTTCATGGAAACAATTTCCCGCGTGAAAAAATACGCGGAATGGGTGCTCTCGGACGTATGTTATCAAATAAAGTTTTAATGGATGGTTGCAGTCTTTTTATTCCTGATGGAAACGGAATCGATGGATTTATAGTTGTACTGATGGCTTTATTCCTGCGTGAGTAATAACACAATTTGTCAAATTATTTCCAGGCGATCAGTCTACATATAGATACAAACTCTAATTTGCGATCAATTTGAAATATATGTGTGTAATTCTATCGTTTTGTTAATTGAGGATCTTATGTTGGTCATTCTTCAAAAACCACATATGGTTGACTCTTCAGGACCGATTCTGAATATCAAAATGCGTAGCAATCATGTTTATAGCATTGTAATTGATGATAATAGATTCATTGGTAGTTTGAATCTCCTTGCTATTAATTGTGACGAAGTGGATCGTCACAATTGTAAACCTAGCTCTCCGGACAAGTTGGGATGGTAAACGACATCTTTCCTCCACTTAACGCAGGCTAGAAAGCTCGTATGCATAATCACATGTTTTTTTCCTTTGTAAGCGCGAGCGGAACACTTGGTATCTAGCACCCAACAGACAAATCGTACTGAAGAAAAGCAAATAATTCCGTTCAATTCGAAAAAACAGTATAAAAAGAGATTCAGAGTCTCTTCCGATATCAGTTGTTTGATTCGGACTACCTGGTGAGATATCCAGTGCCTGAAATCAACAACTGCGAGTTCTTCTGCTGACCCCGTCTTCAGCGAGCACTAGGTGATTTCACTACCGTACCTTTCCGTCCACCGTTAGTCCATCACCTTCATTTCCGGAAGCATCGCACATATGAGATTTGTGAGGTCTCCACATCATCCACATAACCAGGAGGCGATCTGATGGTACTACTTCGTAAGTGTGAGTTTCCCAAATCACAAACTGTGAGCTTGTAACTTGCGAGTTATCCTAGTTACAAACTAGCTAGACTGACCTGAGCAGCATCCTCGAAGGCTGGAGACCAATCGAAGAGTGACATTCTCTGTGATTTCGTGAGTTATCCAAATCACAGCGAACTGGACTTGTAATTTGTTCAAGTAAACCTCTCCATTAAACCGAGCTGGTGAATTAGAGAATACTTAGAAGTTGTGTTTGCTAAGATCACACGAGCTTTCCGAATCACAGGAAATAAAGTTCCTGAGGACCTCCCATATAACTACACCCGTTTCTAACTTGTGAGATATACAAGCACCATGTCGTTAAGCCACCGTTTGCTATACAAAGTTCCCGTTTCATACCAACCCGGTTCATCCGTCGCGGCTTGAGAGTTGTCCAAATACTCATCTTAAGGCCGCCGTTTGTCGCACCACGTATCTGTTCTATGTCAAACCGGTTCATCCGTCGTCGAACACTCACCATACAAAGTAGCCGTTTACCATTACCGTCAACTACCGCCGTTTACCAATCAGGATATCATCCTGGTAATTCATCGTCCACAATGGGATCGTTGGCGCCCAAGCAAATTCGCGCCAACTTTTGTGCCGTACCCGTAAAAGACGTTACATAATAAAGTAGACTTACAAAGACCTTGAATATGCCATTTTTGGACCACAACCTCAAAGAGTTCAGACTACATGGATCATCTTCCTGCTATTCATATGTTAACTATAGTCGCGTCAACGAAATCTTCTGGTCAGAAGCCCTCAAGAACAGCTTTGATTCCGATGTTTTTTTTTACTATTCAAAATCAGAAACGTATTGAAGCGGGGACGGAATTAGTTATATTGTTCAAACAATATCTATTGTTTATAAGAGAAAATCAGTTTGGTTTCTATTTTCCCTGAAAAATTCTTCTTATTTCCATTATATCGCATTCAATCCAACTTCGCCAATATTTTGACTACGAGCTAGATCTCTATCCTCTTCCACTCTTTGATAACGCAGGAATGAGGAAAACGACATAATCAACTCTATATAATGTTTTCAAACAATGTGAAACAGATGTTAATGATGTCACTGAATTCTTCTAAGGATCAAAATGGGGAAAAAATGAGAAAAGTCCATCAGATATTCACGTATTAACTATTGCACCAATGTTAATGTTATATTTGATGGATATAATAATGATGGAATTTGGGCATCCGAGAGAAATCGTAGATATATAGATAATTCTTCAATTGATTATTTATTTGAAGAAAACATGTCTCCAAATACGATGAGAGAGACATTTTCAAGAAACATGAGAAATAAGAAGAGATTTATTAATCTCCTCTGCAAAAATCCGGCCGGAAATAACATTGAGTGGGGCTGAGAGTGATGCTGATCGTTTAATTGTACTGTTAACCGTTCCTCTCTTCATTTAGTTGTTGTAACATGGCTTTAGCACCAGATAATGAAGAATTTTTTTGTTTTAATCAAAATAATGCCTTGCAACGAATGTTTTCTACGAAAACAATATCGAAGAAATATGTGAATATTCAAAAATACAATCTGTCCCTCATTCTTGCATTCATTGGATGTGATACCACATCTGCTTTCTACAACAAAGGTAAAAATAGTTTAATTGGAATTTATTATGATAATCAGAAGTTATAGCAGCTGAAAATTTCATAAAAACGACTTTGATTTTGTATTCTGTATATTAATTTGAAACTTTGACCAAGGATCTTCTTCAGAAAACGATGATACAAAATAAAACAAGGCATGTAACTAGATACTAAAAACATACAGAATAATAGATGTGATAACGTGGATATTACACCTAAACAAAAAGAATAAAATCCTCTGACATTCACCCAAGACTTGAGAAAAACACGTGAACACCCCAAACAGAGAAATATGTCGTAATAGGTACAGCCCCGCCATACATCCCAAATCGCAAAATACACAACATTTCAACAAGACAGCGTGGCCCTACTCTTTGCTATTGGTTTGGCGCACAATGCAGTGTCAAATAGTTTACAATGTACTTTATAATCCAGAATATACACAGAACTACATCAACCAAAACATGGTCATTATATATGTGTGTTTCGATAATGATTATTATAAACAAATTGATGACGTTGCCATAGAAAACTTTATTTCTCCATCAATTGCGAATTATTACATGGAATTTTTTGAATAAAAGGCATAAGAAACTAGTAATCATAAACCATCCTTATGGCTCCGTTACATAGATGATGTTTTTGCCATATGGCCCCATGGTCGTGATAGTTTGAATGATTTTTTGAACCATTTGAATAATATTCATAAAAATATCAAATTTACATCAGAAATCGAAAATAATGGATCTTTATCATTTCTTGATGTGAATTTAAAACGAACCAATGATGGTAGAATTTTGCATACTGTTAATAGAAAGCCCACACACATGAATCAATATATTCATGCTGCTTAGCATCACCATCCTTTACAAAAGTACGGAATAATTAAATGCTTATTCCGAAGGGCTAATGATATTTGTTATCCTGATGAACTTCATGATGAAATTGATAATCTAGAAGTGATTTTCCAGAAAAATGGCTCCAGTTATCCCTCCATTGTGACTACCAAAACTACTGTTGAGGATATTAGCGTTAGTAAAAATTATGTTTATTTGCCTTATGTGAGCAATGTTTCGCAAAAGATCGGAAGGATCTTGTCAATATATAATTTCAAAATTTTCTGCGCTCCGATAATGAAAATTGAGCAGTTCATGAGACCTGTGAAGGACGTGATTCCCCTACAATCTTCAGGCATTTATAAGATACCTTGTACCTGAGGGAAAGTCTACGTTGGACAGACGGGTCGAACTGTGAACACTCAAATTGCTGAGCATAGGAGTTGCATAAGATCAAACCATCCAAACAAATCTTCTGTAGCTAATCATGCCATTAAGTTTTTGCATGACATCAAGTTTGAAGAAACAAGAATAGTCGCAAGATGCTCATCGATTCATGGTGGATTGGGCAGAGAAGCGATTGACATACTTAAACATTCAAATAACTTCAACCATACTGATGATTTTGAATTATCATCTGTTAGGCTCTCTGTAATCAATAACACACATATATAATGATTATGTTTTGGTGGGTGTAGTTTTGTGCATATTTTGGATTATGAAGTACACTGAAGACTATTTGACACTGCAGTTGTGAGCCAAACCAATAGCAAAGAGTAGAGCTAAGCTGTCTTGTTGAAATGTTGTGTATTCTGTGATTTGGGATGTATGCGGGGTTGAACCAAGTACGACATATTTCTTTGTTTGGAGTGTTCACGTGGTTTTTCTCAAGCCTTGGGTGAGTGCCAGAGGATTTTATTCTTTTTTTTTAAGTGTAATATTCACGTTATCACATCTTGTATTCTGTATATTTTTAGTATCTAATGACTCGCCTTGTTTTATTAAGTATCATTGTTTTCTGAAAAAAATCCTTGGTCTAAAGATCGAAACGTCAAAGTTTCAAATAAATATGCAGAATTCAAAACCAAAAGTCGTTTTTATTAAATAAAATTCTGAAAACTGTATAGATTATTGAAAATTTTATGTTTGAAGAGCATAGTGAAGAAGTACCTTATAACAAAGATATTAATTGTATCCTCATAATTTGTGGTACTTAAATAGCCAAAGACTTGAATGAATTGCGATATAATTAATATCTGAAATTTTTTCAGGAAAAAATTGAGACCAAACTGAATTTTCCATATAATATCATAGATATTGTTCAAACAATATAAATAATTCGGTCCCCGCTCCGAGAGGTTTCTGATTTCTAATAGTTCAGAAAAACAAAACTGAGAAAAAAAAAGTTCCAAAAATCGGAGCTATTCTTGAGGACTTATGAATATTTTCTGTTTTATGTATAGATTGACACGACTAATACATGGAAAAAGGAAAAATAGTATTTGAAGTCAGAAAATGTCAAGCAAATCTTCTGCATGAGCGATGAGTTATTTGAATATTGAGAAAATGATGGCACGCAGGACACAGCTGTATAACTCAGACTAACTGTCCCAAACGACAACGATGTAGATATTTCTCCGAATTATACGAAAATGGCTAATACCTGTGTAATCAACAAAAAATTTCATTAAAAGAGCACATCTAGATACGTTGATCTTTACTTTTTTCATTCTGTTGCTTGGATTTATGTGCAGGAGAAAGTTATAAATATAAGGATTCAGTATGAATCAAATACCTAAGTGCAAACAAGTACTGGTAGTATAGAATGCCATAACCATAATAATATTTTTTAATAGCAGGACTGCTTTTTTCATTGATGTGTTGATATTGTCACGTAGAACAGAAATTTGAAATTATTCTGATGATTTCAGTATGAATATGTGTTATATGAGAGCATACAGAGAAAACTCAATATTCTGAAGCTTACCGACTGTAGGATTGTTAAATTTTGTGCAAAATAGACAAGTAGCTCAAGGAGCTTATAAACTGGTTGTATCTTCTCTTCAACTAATAATCATCATTTGATGAAGTTAAAAGGTCCAATTTGGTAGTATAAGCCTGCTAATAACTTATTTGATCTCATTATCTATATTAAATTGCCCTTTGGTATCACTTCTCAAAATACTCATGAACCAAGTTGGATATCCATAGGAGAAAAAGTAATGGGTACAAAATTTTATGGAACATAATTCACGTGGAAAGCACACTCTTCGATGGGTATGCTGCAAAACTCATTAGAATCATGATCTACTGATTATCATATTATAATACAATCGTTACAAGCAAGTTTCAATGTTTAATTGAGTATAATTTCATTTCTTATTGATATGCCTATAGCTTTAATGTTCCTAGAAGACAGTGAGAGTATCATGGAAGTACTGCAAGCCATTTTCAATATAAATAGCGTCAAGGCACGCTATTCTCATCCAATTAAACTAAACTTAGACAGATTAAATTGACTCGTTGGAACAGTAGGAGAATCTTGGTGAATAGAGAATCTTCAAATATATTTTTAATATGCGAATGAATTCAGATAATATTGAATTTTTTTTCCTCCACTTGAATATTGTTATATAAATTCAGGACTTTTAAGAAAGGATAAATGCACCACATGTCATTGATATCATTCACATTTTTTGTCTGGTATCATAATTGTTTGGTTTCACAATTTAAATTGAATAAAACAACTTCAGAAAGTTGTGATTTAACAGTGGTGGAAAACTAGTTAATGCTGTAATAGATCAAGTGTCCCATGCTTTTGCGGGGTGGTTAAGCAGCTAGGTAACATAAAGGGCTGTGAACTCGATGTTTGGCATGGGTGATTGTTCCAATGATCCACCGTAATCTGTCCCGGATTATTTACTGATTTATCGTGATCGCCACCTATTACGTATGCATCGCGAACCGTAACCAGGATCGCCGCGAACAGGAGTAACCATCCAGGACACATCAGCTGATCCTACGGTCAGATACGTGGCGCCGAGCACCGCATTGCCAATAAGTGTAACTATGTCCTTACCAGAGAAAAAATTTTAAATCATGAGATGTGTTGGGCTCTTCTCATATATCAAGTCTTTCATCTGTAATGATGACTTCCACATTATGAACTTGAAAGATAGCATCGTATTTCTATTTTCAAAATTAGTTTGAAACTAGCTTGTAACCGATATTCATCACCCCACAACTCTCAACCAAATCTAAACATTTCGCTTCTATTGAAACATCTACTACAGCAATTTCAAGTACTGTACGATCTTTCAACTTCGCTCAGAGTTTATTTCAATATATTTTGAAAGGTCAGCAAGAGATCACATCATATTTGTTCAAACCATTTCAAAGCAAAATTGTGACTCACCAAGAAACATTTCCTTTCACAAGAATGTCAAACAATAACCATTTGATGTACTTTGTATTGAAGTATCTCAAAATGCGACGTATATTGTGAAAACTTTTGGTTGAATTCAAATTAACGAGAGAAAATACAAAAGGTAAGTAGAATAAGTTGAGCTCCTGATTGCTCTGCAAAGTTGGGTCTACGAGGTGCAAGAATAAGCTTGGAAGACAGTCTCATAAAACAGGAAACAAATAAATTGAGAAGAAAATGGTTTTATTTCCCTTTGAAGTTTTACAGTCACGATGCAGATGTTTCAAGAGATTGCTTAGTTTATTGAGGATGCAACAAATAACAAAGCCTCGACTTGTCTTTACTTTTCGAAATGAGTGATTAGGCGTTTTCTCATTAATTAATTTGGAGCAACTCTGTTGAGTTCAATTGTTTCCCAAATGAACTCTAATATCGCTAATCTCATGGCTGTTTGATATTCATGATCTGAATAAAGTTGTAGTGAAACATGCCTGTGGGATAATTTCTAGAGAATAACGCGAATCGATGAGGTTCTAGTAGATATGGTTGAGTGGTGGGTAGATGATGTGGATGCTCATCAGCGCAACTAAGACCAGGTAAATCTAGCAATCTGGCGTATAATGTGAGGGCCAATTTACGTACGTTTACATTTTCCAGGAAGATTGGTCGGTGTGGAGGCTCATCAATCAAGCGGGCTAAGGTAAGGCTGACGTGATGGGTTATGCTCGCCGCGAATATTAATGAGTTCGAGATGTGAACGAAACGTTCCAACATAATACTTCACACTGTCCTCTGCTCCACGCGCCTTTCTAATCAAAACAAATCACGAGCAGCGGCGGTCCTTACATGCGGAATAACAAGCAGAAGACGTTTTCAGCCTTCACCAACGCCTGCCGCTGCCAACGATGACTGATGCCTAATTGCCTCGCAATCATAGTGGTTGTGCTCGCGGCCGGTGTTATTACACAAGTTCTTTCCCTTCATATTCGATTAATTAGTATTGGTCTGGGTATTTGTCAAGCTCAACATGAAAATTGGATGCTCATATTCTACTTGAGCTCCACTAATTGCTTCTGATACATCATCAGAGTTTTTGAGGATGTTGTTATACTTAACAGTCAGAATTGTTCAGACCACAGGCTTCATCATTACCATTATCAGAATATTCATATTATGCTAGTGTATCATTTAAGTATCATCATGAAATGCTCATCAATATTCGAGTATCAGGGTGACTTAATTAAATCGTATGTTACCTGATCAATAACATAGTAAACAAAGCTCAATCATTTAGTATGTCAGTGACGAAGTGATAATACAGCTATATACTGTGAAGTGAAGAAGTTGAAAGCAGTGAATTCACCTACTCTTTATTCGTAAATTAAAGTTCAAGAAACTTGAATAAACCTGTGTGCCAAAATTAAAGCTATATAATAATCATTATGGTTATTGCACTTCAATCCCTGGTGCTCATTGCAATTTCTGGAGTATCATTCTATTATTCTGAAGCTGTGATATGGACGCCCATAATTTAAGGCTACTAGCATGCACACGTTAATCATAACATCAATTCTAATGATTTTCCTGGAGTGTGAAGACTGGACGCATATGTCCTTTGTCAGGGTGGCAATAAAACAAATGCGAACTCAAATAGGACATTTGATTGTTCTTTGAGGTCGTTGGTGCTGGTCATGGCTTTCAGCACAATTTAAAAAAAGCCGAGGAGCTTTTCGCTAGACAAATAGGCGGCGTGGGTCGCAGCCTCACATATATAAGTTGGTTAATGGATCAGTGCTGCATTGCCGTTCCAGTAACCGTTACGCAGGCCACAATTCATCTCCTGGAGTCCGGCCAAAGCCGGCAGCGGCAGCAGCAATGGCATCCAAGCACAAACACTTGCCAGCCAGCGGCAATGAACGGCTCAACGCGCCATGAGAGTTCCGCTCGACGGAAAGCAGAAAGAAGAAGGCTCAATCTATATCCGGCAATAGCAATAATTCTAGGGCTTGTGTCCTGAGGGTACCAGCATGAAGCCGCAGCGCGTCAGGCCGCTTGTAGTTCGTGTGAGGGAGCGACTAATGCGAACCTTCCAATGTCCAGCACGTCGCAACATTCATTACACCGTGAGCCCTGTCTGAACTGTGATCGGCCACACAAACCTTCAGAACACTACCTGCACACTCAACAAATCTACCCCAACTTACGACCCCGTAATTAACCGTAAATAATTCAGTTCCTTTTGAAACCGTTTTATTGAGATTATAAATAACACGCCATTAATCAATGCCAGCAAACTAAACTGTAAGAGTGTAAACTGAGATACTTATTCTTGAGCAGTAACTTCTACCTTTGCTGGAAGGGATGCGATAACTTCACCAAATACCAAGATTTTCATAACATTGTATATTTTTATTTTGAGAAAGAATCAAATCCTGTTCAATGTAATAGTGCTCCAGTTTTGAGCTTTGATTAGAATCAGTATTGACTGTAGGATTTGATGGCATTCGAGAACCGGAACCAAGAAAAAAAAACAGAAAGCGCAGTGCACTTGATTCGTCTTAGTGTTGCACGAAATATCGATCGCGTGCAAGGTGCGAGTCCTCCAAGCTTTTTCTCGCGCTATTATTGAGTTTAATTGGGATAAGAAGTGAGTTGAGAGGGCTTCGCGAACGTAGAGTTCGATTACAACCAATTACGATGCGCTGGTAAATCAAGTCATCTAATAACATATTAGATGTTGGTGAGAAACCCTAACCGCACTTAGTTGGCAAACTTGGACAGTCTTGGAAGTTGCAGGGCCGCGGAGAAACATATTTCACCGCGCCTGGCGTTGCACAAAACGAATTCGTATCGGGCCTTTGCACACCAAGCACAAACCGTTACCTCCAACCGCCAGCAAGCACCTTCTGTTACCAGTTGTATTAACCTCAACTCCAATTACTAATGCCGTTATAATTTTCCACCGAAATAGGTCAGGTCATAAATCAAGAGAAACCGAATCTTCGTGTCAAGATAAAACACAGAACTTTCCCGGACTTACCAGTATTTTTAGCACTTAAGCGGCATATACATCCCCACAACATAGTTCCAAAGACGAAGTTCAACTTTGATTAATTTAAAGTCAACATGTAATGTGGCAGTAATGAAGATGGCTCACTAAAGTGCTAGGGAATTCCTAGACTCTTTCGAAAAGATAGAGTACAAAGACTTTGTGATGGATTGATAAATAAATGAGTATACCAACATTTGGAAACTCAGGTGAACAAAATAAAATTTATTTAGTATGAAAGAAATTTGTATCATAAACTTTTGGTCAAAATTCAGAGCACGACTTCCATGAATAACCACTCCATAGAATGATGAAAATTCATGAAAAATCATCCTGAAACAACTATTTCATCGTTTGATTCAAGCTATCTTTGTTCAATGTAACACAAAAATTCGTTGAGAAATGCAAGTAGTGGACAAGTTTACGTGAATATATAACAGTTTTTTACTTCAGTCCCGCTTCCTCAATGTACCTATTGATAAACATTGTTGACAACTGCTTCTAATTTGAGTATCAACGGTGCAAAAATATATAAAATTCATAGATATCTATTCTTGTACTCTCTAACAGAAATAGCTTCTAGATACATGTACGAATAAAATTAAAATAGTAGCCCCATTTTCAACTCTAACTAATATGGGGTTCTGAGTACTTCAAGTCTTGTTGGGGGCTAAGAATTAAACAAAAGTAGTCGCAAGAAAAAAAATCTCAAGAATCAAAGAGCTTACCATCGGCACGTATAAGAATCGTGCAAGCAAGATAAACCACAATCACGGATAAGGTATTTGCCCGCGTGCCAATCATTGCACAAACACGGTGGACAGTTGATCGCGAACCGTCGCACGAGCATCACACGCGTACTTTTCACGAGCTCACTCGCCGGAGGACACGCGGATTCTAAGCGCGCTCCGGAACGCGTCGCGGCGCATCACGACCGACTAACATCTTGCGCGCGCACGGCTCCGGGCACGCAAATCGTGTCTTCACGCCTTCACATCAAGACGCCGTTGATTAGGAAAATTACGTGCATATTAAAATTTTTTCGGAGAAGGGATTACCAGGAGGCGATACCTACACCCTGTAATTTAACAAAGTCAATAAACTCATCGACACTTCGACTTAGAAGTACTGATTTTTACTGTTCGAGTTCATCGACTCTTTCCAGCTTTATTTTCCTTAGCATGTCTCTCGTCTTTAATTCCAATTCGTCTGAGCTGCGCTTGAAAACTGGATCCTCCATTAACATGTGACTGAAATAATATCTGCCCAATGAGCCGTGCCATATTGATTATCTTTGGTTCATCGTTAGCCAAAGTGCACAAAAACAGAAAATCGGAAAGAAACAAAGAACGTCGGAAGTGTAGCGGAAATACGGTGAAGACGAAGGCGGAAGGTGCTGATGCTTGAGGTTGTATTGTGCGATCGTGGATAATATTTTGAGTGGTCGTATTTTTCCTTATTTCAGAGAAAGATATATTGGACAACCTTTTGAGTTGCTAACAAACAGGTATTCAACGTGTCGATTCAATGTTTGAATTTTCCGGGCAAGGGCTAAAACCTTTAGGCCTATTTTTCTCTGATCCGTCCCTGAGTAAACGACGCAACGCCTCATAAAGCCGATAAGGGAGAATAGAGGAGGTTCAATCACTTTAACTTGCAATTCGACGCTCTTCAGTTTTATATTGCGCCCCTGCTGGACCGAATCGAACTGAGCAGGAAACGAAGGTAAAAATCGGAGCCGTGTTTGGTTATTCCCTTAAACAGCCGTACCTGTTTGCTTGCACGTCCACGGTCTTAGTTTAGGATCACAATGTCAAGAATTAATCTTAGTATTGTCCTGCATTCGAATAGGTTAGTAAAGAAACATAATCAACCCAATATTTATATAACTGTTGATACGTACATGAGAAACTGATATCGATCATGGGAAGAAAAAGTAATGAGGGTAGTGTGCTGAAAAAATAGTGAGGGTCACCGGTGGAAAAAGTGGTGAGGATAATGGGCCCAAAATGTAGTGAATAGGTAGTGAGGCTCATTTCCAATACCAGTGTTATTCCGCAACAAATATTCTCTACAAATTGATATCTCGTAGCTTGAATCATACAAAGGTCAAATCTAATCAGTGTAAGTAAAGCCGACCATTTGGGTTATGACGATATATTCGAGTAATAAATCCCACGGAAGCATGTGACAAACATTGCAAAGCTTGTGACTCCCTCCTATATCAACATACATCTAAAGACTCGACTATAGGGCTGTATTTACGCAAAGAAGCTACAGAAAAATAGAAAAGACAAAACGGAAAATTCATAAAAATTGGTTCCCAGCCAAGAGATATATATTGTTTTTCCTCTTTTCGCTTCAAAACTCCAAATACTTAGCCAGGATATATTGATACAATATTTGAGGCTGCCATATATCTCAAGTCGCAGATGTTCTGGTATTGCATTTCCATTCAGCGGCTAATATTAGAAGGCTGGTGATTTATTTCGAGCAGTCGTGAATTTGAGTGTGATGATCGCCAGAACTTCACAGCACCTTATTCCAGATTAAAAACTATCCGACAGTCCGTATAGTGGCCGAGAGACTCTTACTAAGAATTAGATGATCAAAGCAAGGCCTCTTTTAGTTCACAAGGAGACTCCAATAAACTTGTGCTTGGTACAACAGCACAAATCAATAAATATTCATTCAGAGAAATGGATTGCCTTCCAGTGTTAGTCAGCGACCGCCGAAATTTATTTGTTACATGATTCACGTTTTTCTCTAACATCCATGGTTTATGTTGGAGGTAGTTAGGACAATCTTGAAGTACTGTAGGAACTTAATAATGTCAAATTCTTGTTCTCAAAATACTTATACATATTCAATTCCTGAAACTTTTTTGTTGTGCGCAGTATTCCTCTCCGTTCCGTCTTTCTGAATACATTAAAATAAATATCGTGCTGAATTTCCATGATTTCGCAAATGAAAAGTCATGAATAGCGTTGTGATTGGTGGAAGCGACAGGCAGACAATCTTACGTCATTCCATGTTCAACGGATGAGTAAAGCAAGCATGTTAAATGCAACTGCTCGCATTTGTAGTGAATAGCCGTGGACAGGTCGACCTAATTTCCCTGAACAATATGCTAACATGCCACACATTGCTAGTGTACTCGTCGGAATGGCGGCTTGCTTCTCTCACAAGGACTGCGTTATTATACCCTAGGGCAGTGTTCGAATTGTTTAACCATCTTGCAAGCTGAATAAATCTTCACACATTCCATTTTGCTTCGATGAGGAATTTCAGAAGCGCGAGTACTTCGTAGCATGTGTTCAGAAGAAATAGCTTAGTGAAGCCATTGTGTTTTCACAACATAAGATCTGTACTTGTAGTAGCAATCCTAAAATGAATAACTGTGCTGGAATTATAATTAGAGCTCACCCATCAACCTAAGAATAACATGCATGACAGGACTTCTCGGAATAAATCTGGATGCACTTTTATAATTATGTCATGTGCACATATGACATGTGACGAATTATGCCTCGAAACTTCATCACAGTTGCACATTTCAGAGCCTTCTGCTACCGTCAAACATTTGACCGTCCATCAAAATTTGTTTACATCTTGCACACCATATAAATGATAAATTCTGTAATTCTGCTTAAACATACAACGCCACTCACATTTATTTTATCAGTCATCAACTGGAATAAATATGTTTTAATATTTCACATGTGGTGGAATGAGGTGGGGTTTATTGAAAACATCTAAAATTTAATGCAACCGATATTGCTTGATCTGTATTTATGTCTTGTGCCTTACCGATAATAAACCAGAATGTAATCAACCGTTGTTCTGTACATATGTTGTAATATTGTAGATTTTGGGTGATATTATGCTCGATATTTGAATCAACAAATAATAAATCTGACAGTTGACTACATCACCGACAGATAAAATGATATTTAGAACAATTTTAATCTTAAGGAAATATAATCATGAAATGATGTATTCAACAGGAAAGAAATAGGAGACTTGTTATTGTTGAGAAATTCGTACTTGTGAAATTACTCCTTCTTTTCATCCGTGTGTCTTCTTTACATCACTGAAAGCACTGAAATGAATTCAATTTGAAAAATGTTGAGTAAGGATTCATTGAAATTCAAGTATAAATAAGGCTTTCTGGATGACTTAGGTCTCTTATTCACAAGTCCAGTCTCCTAAGTAGCCGTTCCAAAGTACACTCCTAGTTCCGATACCGTTTGTTTACCGTCCAAGTGAAGTCTTTGTGCTTAGTCCGTTAGCGCAACTGTACGACACAATCTGTGAGTTTGTTTGTTTTTTTTTATAAGTCCGTGAAAGGAACTTAGAATTGTTTACTTTTGCTGTTTTTGAACTTGGAATATTTTTGAAAAATTTAACGTAGAGTCGCCGCTAGCGAAGTTTTTGTCGACTTCGCAGTGTTTAAATAAATTAACGTAGAATCACGGCTGGAGAAGTCTTGGTTGACTTCATAGTGTATGAATAATTTAGCATAGAAGTATCGCTGGCGAAATTCTTGTTGACTTCACAGTGTATGAACAATTTAACGTAGCGTCGCCGCTGACGAAGTCTTCGTGATTTTGCAGCGTTAGATTGTTTTAACGTAGAATCACTGTTAAATGGGTTATCATTGACTTCACAGCGTTGAGCAAGCTAACGTAGAGTCACTTCTTGAGAGCCAGTTTGGTTTCACAAGCGTCTAAGATACGTTAATCCACCGTTTGAGAAATTGCGTCACGATTTGTTTGTTTTAAAGTCATGTACAGCCGTTCCGTCACCGTCAGCCAAGTCATCACCGTGCAAGTCCTGAAAAATATATGTTGTATGTTCATCGTCGTCGTTTTTATGTGTAATAAATCTTATTGTGGCACTAACCTTCTGATGCTTATTTTGACAATCCTAACCTTTCCCTTCTGAGCTATCCAGCCGTCTGCCTTAGAAATTGTGTCACCGACCGTATTGACGCCCGAGCACACCGTCAGCAGTTTTTACCGCGACGCCAAAGGTAACAAACACTGCGAGGCATATCGTTACAGACACTAATAGGCCTGCTTAAAATCATACCTTCATTAGATCATTATAGTATTCCTGACTATTCCATTCGTAGTATTTAGAACAATGTTAACAATGCTAAATCGCCATAGAAACGGCGCATATCAGTGGGTATTTGGACGTGAAGAAATACCATCGGGTATTACATTAGTGGTCAGAGTGAGTATTTTACTCAAAGATGTGGATACCTCCAATTTGTGCTTTCTTCGTATTTAATGGAATATTTTTCTGAATATCTTCATCAATTTCATCACCAAGTCTTTCTGAACTAGATTCCATATCAAGACGCATTACATTTCTCTATTATTCGCCAGAGAAAATGCAAGAAATTCTAATTTTCCAGTTTGACAGAAGTTTATTTACTCGTTCTTATGAAAATTACGTGAGTTGTTACTAGATTCATAGAAAACTAATATGAAAAAATGGTTTGACCCCTGGAATAGTCCTCCTTATACCATTTGTAGTTAAAGTATTATAGACTATTTTTGTGGGGCAATCACTCATGTTTATTGTGCTTGTGAATACCACTCGTGCTGCACACTCGTTGTATTCAAACGCAAGCACAATAAACATTCGTGATAGCACCACAAAAATAATTGCTAATACTTCAACTACTCATGGTATAATAAATGAGTATTTATAGCTCAGTGCAAATGTACTAACTTTGATATGCGGAGGTCGCGGGGTCAAATTTTACTGATGGACAAATAAATTTTTCCGGAATTATCATGAACTCTGTGATGTACTCTGCACAAAAACTCAAAGTATCCGTAGCTTGACAATTGATGAATTACTAGTCGATACCAAATTCACTACGAATGTTTGCCATACCCGTTATTCTATTTCATTTTATATTCAATGGGTTTTGATTTAGCTTGTTGATCTTACCAAATTCAAGCTCATCATACATTGTCGTACCTTTATTTCCTGCAAGTAACGCTGAAGACAATTCAGTAAACTCGGTTAGGGTTACATTGAAGAGATTATCTTCATAATTGTCAATTCCAATATATCAAGCAGAGATAAATTGAAATAGCTTCAAGACTAATCACCAGTGAAAGCATGAACCTCCATAATTTATAAAAACCAATGAGCTTCATGTTAATTATTGTCTTGAATTTTGTAGTATGTATTTGGAATATGCTTTCTGAAACCACTCTTTGTCTGGAAACCTTCGTGCAACAATCCATTTCGAAAGAGGAATGTCTGACATTCATTAATTTCCAAGGAATGGTAATTGCATCTAATCACTTTTTTCACTACATGTAAACGGAATGGTCCTGATGAGTAAAACTACATTACTTTCTTCCTTAGCTTTGCGGGAGAATCCTTGAGTAACAGCATACAAGTTGTTTCCAGTGTTTGGTATCATGTTCCCCAAGAGATTAACCAGTATTACATGACATACTCGAGATAATCATGTATAGTGCTGATTAAACTCGACTGTAGTATTGTGCAATATGCTACGCCCCAGTTCAAATGTCATAAGTGGGCATTGAGCATTTGGACCAAATATTCTTCCAGGATTGATGGTACTATTCCTCAAATCTTCATCATGTAGTTTTGATTGTTTTTAGTTATAACACAATGACTTAAGGCTCATTTAAGGATGAGCATTTGAGATAGCTTTAAAGTGAGTCGAGTTTTCTGTTCTAAAGATTCATGTGATGTTTTTAATTTTGTTGTTGTTTCTTTGAGTAGATTACTGTTTCGAGAAGTGTCTTCTGCCCGTATTGCTAAACTGTGATGCTGGTAGCTCCAAAGATGATAATATTCAACACTCTAGGATTACTTTACCTTCAGACACTTGCGTTAATTTGCATTCGTGCTATTTATCTGAGGTTTATACCATTCAAAAGTCTACTAATAAATTTGTATGCTCTAAGTTCTTGAATAAGTGGGTCAGCTATTTCCGTTGTATTACATTCAGAAGTTACAGGCGTTTAGGTGTGTAATGAATAACTTTTGCTTGATATTTGAGCTTTATTTTATGTTGCTCTAAATTCTATACAAATTGAATGAACAATATAAATACTTACGCCAGGATGTCTGTGAGTTTATGAATATATATTTTCAATTCTGTAGGTTTTGTTTTAAAATATTATTATTGTACTAGTATGGTTCTGAATTAAAGTATACAATGTATGAATATGTAAAAAAGCAAGATAAACATAAATGTACACAACAAATAAACATTTTTCAATTGGTGGTTCAACCCGCAGGCCACTTTCCTGTTCTATCAATGGCGCTCAAAGCCCGCAGGAAGCCGGCACTTTTCAAATCAGACTTTTATTTGGTGGCGCAGTGACAATCTATCGTGTCACTAAATATAGACCGGTTCAATATTTGATATCGCGTCTGTTGGCAGTCTCCGGAGTCGCGCTCCGCGTGCCGTCAGCACCAGCTGCGTTGGACCTCTGCACTTCATAACGAAAGGAACTTATATATGTCGATAGGAAAAATCGGGCGCTTTAGCATTGAAAAGCTCACGGATGATCGGGGTGGAAAGCATCCATTTTATTTATGTGTCCAAGTGCAGGGATCTCGCGTTTTGTTATCGGAAGATACGGACAAATTGATGATATATGATTGATGTAATATCATCGAGTTCAAGGAGAAGTTCCAATTTGAATATTGAATGAATCAAGTCTCCCCCAAATGTTAATTCACAAAGAAAGCATTTTACTTAAGTCAATACGGCAGACACTTGTCTCATACCACAGAAGTAAATTAGGAGCGTGGCAATTCTTGTCTTCGCGTCTGGTTGTCGTTACTCCCACCGACTTTCGATATCATTTGCAATTCAAAATTGCACGAGAACATTTCGCAGATTCATACGGTGCGCGGCCGCGCACGCGTTGCTTTCTCATCGACTCTAAATCTAAGACAAGTATATTACACAGTCAAAACTTCTGGTCACGATTCGATGCAACATCCGGTACGCCTTACATCTAAATCGTATTACCAACTTCTGCCGGTTATTTTCACAGCCGTGTGCCTACCAATACTTCGGCAGGACTGGGCTTTGCCTGGGAGCTCAGCTTCTTTTTGAATAGAACGTTCAAATCAGTGCTGAAACAACACGATAGCGTCATTAGCATGTTTTTCTTGATTTAATAAAGTTCCCAAATTATTCAATGCTTCAATATTATAGTTAAAGCATACCTTTTCTTCCTACCAAATAATTAATTTCATGATTTTAATAATGAAAAGTAGACCCTCCAGAACTCGTCTTCTGGGGCATGGAAATAGACGGGCGTTCGCTGAACAAAAGCAATTTGCATGTGGAAATTATTTTCAATATGAAAATTGCGTGCTTGAAGTACTTTCAACATGCTAATGAAAGAAGAAATCGAACAGAAAAGTTGAATGAAATTGAAATTGTTTGGAAATAGGTACTGCGAAGTTTTTACTGAATCGATTGCATCCACTATCATTCAAAAGATTCATTTATCTTTCTATAATATCAAGTTGGGTATCCTGCTTCCTGAAAGGTTTGATTACACCTCTGTCCTGTTCCCATACTGAATTCAACTAGCGTTAACGTTCCATTTTGTATTTATGCAACATATGCATGGGAGAAAATCAATTTCGTTTCCGCACACCGAAATTCACTCTGTTTCCGGTTTATGTGCTGTTTTGCCGTTCACGAGCCGACTATCGGATGCTGCTCACTACCACCGGATGACAATTTTCCGCCCTGAGTTCCACCAAAACTTCCCCTTCATTATATGCACTGTAATTGCTTCAAGATATTTGATATTCAACTAATTATCTTGAATATTATATTTCCGGGTAGCTTTTGGAAGTTATAATCATGTATTCTGTCTGTTGTGATAACATATGTGCTCATTATGGTGAATAACTGATATCAGGATAAAGAGGAGAGTAAAGTTTTTGCGCATATATCATTTTTTATGAATCAATCCACTTGAAACGTTTGCAGTCATCTAATAATACTGGGATATTTTACAATAATGATAAACTACTGTATTATACTGCTGAGCTGGTTGTTAACGCTTCGATATTTTGCATTATCATTATTCGATCAATGGACTTCCCCATCTCCCCTAAAGGCGACGTTACAAATGAACAAAAGTACTAAATCACTGTAATTTAACGGATCGGTAGTTTCTAGCGAATCAATAAATATTTCATATAGCTTACCGCAGCAATAACGGATTTTCTTCAGCACAAAGGGACATTCAATTTTTATCCACTAATATTATGAATTGGATTTAGTTCATTTCAACTGGCTTCATGTGTTGACCATGAGAACAGATCCTCCGTCTTGATCGAAAAAGTACAAACCTCCAACGTAACTGGATACTTCAGTAACGATATCTTGCTGCTGGCGGAGTTGTTAACCTTTGGTGTCGTGGTTGAAACTGGTAACGGCGTGCTCGGGCGCCAATGTGGTCAGTGACGCTGTTTCTAAGGCAGACAGCTGGATATCTCAAAAGGTTGACGGTTACGGGGTGGCTGTACATAACAGTCGACACCAGCGATCGCAGTACGGACCCAGGCGGTCGCAGACGGCGAGAAACTTCAAAACAAAAATCGTGAAGAGATTTCCCAAACAGTGAATTAACTTACCTTCAACGATTGTAAAATCAAATTGGTTCCAAAGTAGTGACTTTACGTTAAACTTGCTCAACGCTGTGAAGCCAACAAGGACCTCCTTAACTGTGATTCTAACAATCTAACGCTGCGGAATCACGAAGACTTCGTCAGCGGTGAAGCTACGTTGAGTTAATCCAACACGGCAAAATCACGAAGACTTCTTCAGTAGTGGCTCAATGTTAAATTCAACACTGTGAAATTCACAGATTCCTGCAGCGGTGAAACTACGGTATTCACAAAGACTCCTCCAGCGGTGACGCTACGCTAGACACTTGTCAAATGTTTATGATCACAAACCCTCAAATAGACCTTGAGTAGTTTTCGTGGCAATATTTTCTAATAGGAAATATATTCATTCAATCTATTTTTCCCAATTATCTCTACTACTACAACCATGCAAGTTTAGTAACTCAGAGCAGGATATCATAAGAACACCACTGTATTTTGCTCCGAATCTATTATTTGGAAACCGCATGAATTTGAGCTAGTCCAAATCGGTTTCGGAAGACTGGTTGCTCTTCTAGTTCAATTACACGTTTATCCAAACTTTCTAGCTGCTATTTTTAGAAATGGTCAGCTCCTGAAATGTGGATCCCACATCTAAGCCACACCTAAACCAAAACTGATTAGGCATAGCCCTGAGACATTTTTCAGTATCCATAAATTATTCCTAATAGGTCTATGAACTCATTCATAATGTCAGCTTGCTTCCCATCCCTCACTATGCTAGCTTTTCTTTTATTGACTTATTTAATTTATTCAACAAACATCATCTAAAGGGTTGTCAGACGTACAGGATTAAACATGAATACATAGATTCATCAATTAAAAAAAGAAGAAGGAGGAAAGAAGAATACCAATCACGCCTTTGCTCGATACGGGTGTAGCTGACACTTACAGTGCACTTAGTAGTAGCTACAGTTACTCTTAATTTTTGTGGAAAGTACGCCACAGAGTATATTAAAATTCAGTGAAAATTTTTCTGACTTTTTGTCCGACAATGGAACTCTACCCCGCGTATTTACATTGAACTATAAATACTCAATCGAGGATTGTGCAACTGTAAAAAATGGCTTAACGACATTGTCACCTTCCCATCGCGTAAGAGGCCTAACTTATCTGTATTTTTCATTGTCTTGGAAGATATTGCATCATTGAGTAGTCAGGAATTATTTTTTTGGAATTTATTAGTAGACTCTTCTCTGGTATGAGTATCCAAGTCAATATATTATAATTTCTCAAGAAATCATATCTGGTAGTCTCTTGACAATGTTTTCTATGAAGGCCCATAATTTTCACTATGATTATGGAACATCAACAGAAGTATATGAAATTTTCTATATTTCAATAATTCACAAGACTAATGTGCTACTTCACGGTAAATATCAGTGAAATTGTCATAATCAACATCGAGGAGTTTCAGTTGGCAATCTTTTGAAAACATAATAAGAGATATAATGTGCATCATAGCTACCAAGATTATGGAACACGACTGGTATAGTACAAGACTCTCCAAACTTTTGAATCACAAGACTGATGAGCTGCTCCACAGTAAACTCCAATAAGATACTTATGCTCATGAACAAATCAAGCTCGAAGAAACCTTCCGGTCTATTTAACAAAGCTCAAGCTTTTATTCTATAGACATATTGATGGATATAAAATCAAAGGAATGCGATATTTCAAAGAGGTCAGTCAATACCATGCACATCAGTATTTGATCTAAAGTGGAACAGTGAGTCACTATAGGCGCATCTGTAATAATAGACAAATATTTTTGTGAATCTGAGTAATCTCTCTGCCACAATATATAGATTTTTCACATGAAATATCTTTGATAGAGACATGTAGAAATACTTACCACTTTTGTGTCGTTCAAATAGCTGAAAAGATATTACAGAGCTGTAACGGAATAACAAGAGATACAACAATCCATATCGATTACCAATGATGTTCTCGCTTAATGACATTTTGATTTCAGCACTGAGATCGCTGTAGTCCGTGTTCATTACTCTTATAAAATCACCAAGGAAAGAAGATTGAACGAATTGACAGCTCTGTGAAAAAAAAAACCATTCTCATGCCATTATTGAATTGCTTTTTTTGATCTTTCTTTGTATTTCTGGATTATGCTACTACAAATGCTCAATCAGTGACTGGTGAGCATTCTTTTGCTAAGTTGATTATTATCCAACTCATGGCCTCTTTTCAGTCGAGGGTAACTTCGTAAAGTTCTTCCTACAAAGTAGATAACAAATTTTCTATAAACACTCTTTGAAACGGTGCAAATTTGAGATTAATGCAAAATTTGTATTCATACTTGCTATATAATCCATTGGCGTCTTTTCCCTTATAATCCTTTATAAATACTCATTCCGTAGCACATTACAACTTTGCCCATAACTTTCATAGCTACCCCAGATCGCGTTAGCCTGTATCTCGCTTTTGTTCCAGTATCGTTGTAGACTTTGTTCGCGTTGCGACGCAGTGAGCCAAAGCGCCAACGTGAGCCACAGGTGCTTGAGACTGCATGGCACTTTGTTCGAAAACAGCGCCTGTATGAGAAAATCAGGAGCTACTCCTGGTATGGCTATGTCTGTGCTGTTACTAATTTGTTACTTGGAGATTGTCTACTGTTATTTGTTGTGGTTGTCAACTATTTGTGTACGTTCAAGAAGCATGAAACAATTATTCATCCTCCACCATTATTCCTTATTTGTTATTATCAATTCAGCCTACTGTATCCTATTGTTTATATGAACTGTGTCAGTTTGGTGGGAATATATGATTAAATCATTCATTATGAAACAGAAAAGCCATAAATGAGTACACCACATTGGTGTATCACTTCATCAACAACGTCTTGTTCAATCCATCATCATTTTGTCTTTCCAAAAGTATTGGATGTATGAATATCGTCGAGATTAAGATATTTCTTATTAGGGATAACTAGGCAAAGTCTAATTGATATAAGTAATGAGAACGCCTCAGTTAAACAAACAATTAAACAATAGAATAAAAAAAAATTCTCACAAAGGACTTATCTCGTCTGAAACATCATTATTGCAACTCTCTGCAGATCTGAGTTGTAAGATGAGCACTTAACACATTGCGTTCATTTTCTTATTTCTACTTGTCGAAAGAAACGCTTACAATAATTGCAATCATTAGGAAAAACCAGCGACTGGTTGAAGAGTCCTGATCGAGAAAGCGCTACACTAGAGCTTTCCGTGAGACAAAGCTTTGTTCGTTGCTCTTTCGCGGCATGTCTACAATTCTCGGTGATGCTTTTCCAGAATCCTATTAGTCTGACAGAGAGAACTTTGCGCGATGTAACTCAGTCGAAATCTTATGCATGCATTCAACTTTGAATACTTGCTTCCATCTTTCAGAATACTCACTCAATAATTCAATGTTCCAATGCTAACCTCAAATGCATAAATTGATACGAATTCAATATTGGGAATGACAGCAAATTGTTCACTGATCACGTACTTACCACAGAACACACTAAAGTGATTTACCCTGTTTCGTGATAAATTATGTAAGACATTCGACGACAAATTGAAACAGAGGCAGTCTTATCTCGTACGTGAATTATCTGATTAGTGTTCGCTATATATCAGATTGCAGTTCCTCGTCGATAAATTGCCTTCTGTATACTCAGAACGAAGTTAAGAGTACACTGCGACTGCGATAACGTCAACCAAAGATACAGGCATAGACGCAGGAAGTACTTATACTGCAGAGACGAGATACTAGTTTTCGCAACAAGTTGGGAATGAGATATTTCATATATTCCCTAAGAAACTAATTAGCGTCAATGAAGGAGGTCTTGTCCTATTATTGATCTAATCGAACCATTCCGCTGTTTTTAAGAGTTGATTTGCAACGCGTTGAAATCACTTTCCAATGTATTTTGTTTTATACGTATTCATCCCAATCAAAAAGTGGAACACATCATACTCGAGGAGCCAAATGCAGTAGTCTTCTCACAATCATATAGTTTAATACCGACTGCGCCAGTTTGCTTGATTCCTCCTGTAAAACTACGATTATATGAGAACAATTGGATTCAAGCAATTTCTATTTTTCAACTATTTATTTCATGCCAGTCAACTGTTTTTCAGAGCTGGTCTGCAGAGGATGCAACCTCTTCAAGCATCAACTTTAAGAAGCAGTAACATCACAATTATTTTAATCAGATAATTATTGAATCTTTGTAACGATAGCCTCGCTGATGGCGAGGTTATTAACTTTGACGTAGTGGCCAAAACTATTGACGATGTGCTCGGGCGCCAATACGTCGGTGACGCAGTCTCTAAGGCAGGCGACTGGATAGCTCAGAAGAGAAGGGTTGAGGTTGTCAAATAATTATTAGGAGGTAGGTATCACAATGAGATTCATTTACACACAAATACGAAGACGGTGAACACAGAACATATATTTTTCAGGAACTTGCACAGAGATAACTTGCCTGACGGTGACGGGACGGCTGTACATGACACTCGACACTAGCGGTCTCAAGTAGTGACTCTACGTTAATTTCCTCAACGCCGTGAAGCCAATGATGATCTCCCTTAACGGTGATTCCACGTTAAAAAAATCTAACGCTGCGAAATCACAGAGACTTCGTCAGCGACGACGCTACGTTTAGTTATTCCAACACTGTGAAATCGACAGGGACTTCGCCAGCGATGACTCTACGTCAAATAAATCAAACACTGCGGAATCAACAAGGACTTCTCCAGCGGTGATTCTAGGGTAAAGCAATCTAACATTGGGAAATCAATTAAGTCTTCCCCAGCAGTGATTCTACGATGAATTATTCAAAACGTATTCTAAGTTCAAAGACAGCAAAAGTATTCTAAGCTCAAAACAGCAAAAGCAGACATATCTAAGTTCTTTTTACGGACTTATGAAGAACAAACAAACTCACAGATTGTGTCAGACAATTGTGTTAACCGACCTAGCACAAAAACTCCACTTGGACAGTAAACACTCTGAAGATGACACTCGAGATTGGAACAAAAAGCGTACTTAGGAACGGCTACTCAGAAGACTGGACTTTCAAAGAAGTGACTTAAGTTGGCCACAAGGCCTTCCTGGATAGCAATAACGTCCTGAGAATATTTTCTAGTTGTTCTGTGAATGCCCTGAATATTCGAAATATACATGGTATATTCCGACAGCCTATAAATCTTCTGGAAATATCCTATTTTGCTTATTCTTGGAATATTCATAATTGATATACATAACATATTCCTATATACTATGGATCATCTGAGAATATTCTATCTAAATTATTCCTAGAATATTTGATAAAAATATTAAAAAATTATCACATTTTGTATATTCTAAGTAGAATATATGATAGATATTCATGTTATATTCAATTCTGCTTTGCTTCATGAACTTTATTCATAACTGAGAACGATTGTTGTTCGTGAGGCCAATGGAGACTTTTATGATTGTGTTATCACAGGTTAGGATGAAAGAGATGAACGACTTCAATTGTAACCAAAACAAGAATTTAGATTTCAACAAACCCAATATGAAAACAGATCACAATTATCGTAAAATTTTATAAGAAAAATAATATATTCAAGTTTTATTTTCGTACTTTATGAACATTTCTCGTCCAACAAAAACCAAAAAATTGTATTAATTTAACATTTTTGTTTAGTGAATTATTGGGAGCATATAAAGATACCCAAAATTTTTTCATGCTCCTAAAATCTTGTCTAGGTTTCAATTCTTTCATTTCTGCAAAAACTTAATTTCTTTATTCAAAATAATTCAAGACAGGAAAATTTCCAATCTATCTAATTTAAATATGCATGTTTTTATTACTTGATCATTGAAATATGGCTTTAATAATTAATTGAATATTAGCCTAAATCATTGACACATGAAATTTTCAAATAGATTTCTGTATCAGAGAAGTTTGAGACATGACTAAATGGAAGTATTTTGAAAATGCGAATCAAAAAAGTCTCGTTGTAATCTAGAAATATTTTCTTTAGGTTCAGAAATTTTTCCGAAGGTCTATTGTCACTCAAACGGTGGTCTCATTCATCATCAAACATTTTGGGAATATACGTTTTTAATTAGATCACGAGCTAAATAAATTATACATTCAACAAATTTACATGTCAAAATCATGCTTTTTTCGACCAAACAATATCCAGTACTTTGAAACTAAGTTTTCTTTTCTTGCGCATGCCTATAAAACTCGGAGATCTGTCAAAATGTTTCTAAATAGCATTCGAAAAATAGGAATGATATATATGTCAACTCTTCCCACACATTTCCATTGATTTATGAGTACATCAAATTATAACGCAATATAATTTTTTCATGAATAAGATCAAATTCTCTAGGAATTTGTACACCTATGAAGCCCACTGTTTGAGAAATATAATAGACCTTTGGACGTCATCATGACGTCTTATAAGGGTTGAATCGACCTTCCATTAGAACAAAGCCATATTCGATATAATTTTTATTACTTATACCCATTATTTATCCAATATTTTCATGTTTTCATGGATGTTTATCAAATTTTCATAGCAATGGAGTACCTACACCATTCACGCAGTAAAAGAGGATGAATAAATAATAATAAATGGATGTATAATATTCTTAAACACTACATTCAAGACGTGATATTTTAAAATGTTTTGGAATGTATGGAATATTTTTGTTAAATCTTGACCTGTAGAAGATGTACAAAGCTCTGCCGATTTTAGTAAAGGTTTAACAGCTGCGTTATAAAGATGAAAGTCACCGTGTCGTATTTATCACGTCTACATAGTATTAGATATTTCTTTGTTTGTGTAAGTATTGGTCCTGAAAAATGTGAGTATTCTATATTATTTTCATTTTAGGTATAGACAAAAAATAAGAATCTCTTAACTGAACATTATTACTATTATTTCCTCCTCTTGAATTAATACTTATTTATTTCACTAGGTGTTTGTATGAAACCCTGTAGATATATAGAATAAATGTGTTTCCAGGTATCCGATGGCTCAAATTGAAGAGGAAAATGTGGGCAAATTAATAAAAAGAGTGATGACAAGAATTATTGCGAATGAATTAGCCACTGGACAAAGTTAGCAGGACTATATAGAGAACAAAAAATTCAACAAATTGAAATTGACGACTGCAATTATTGGTAAAGCATTGTTTTATCATAATTATTATCATCTGTTTCATATTTCTCTTTTAGAAATCTGCCAAGAAGAGCCATACCGCCAGGAATGTCACACAGAGAGACAAATTGAAAAAAAATTGCCAAACGGCTGAGCAAGGCTCCTGAACATATGAAAATTAGAAATCAATAGATTATATGATGTATATCTACATTTGTACCTTGTTGTTATCGCAAATATGCTCTAATTTTTTCCCTATTATATATATTTCCTTAGTTCTGGCAGTTAAGTGCAATACGCAATGTATTTTTCCAGTTTTGTGAGTTTTATGAGTGTGATTTTCTTTCTCTCAATTATACTTATATAAGAATAGATATTTCCCATTGATTGAATTTCTTGTTACAGATATGATTTTATATCCCAAAAAAATATGGCTTCAATATGGTCATAAACCAGCCCAGAATATTCCAAGAATATGATTCCAATTATCCCCATAATACTCTTAGCATATATTGAACATTTACTTAAAAGAGATTCATAGATTATTCCAGGAATATAATATCATTTGTTCATAGCATATTTTAGGATGGTTCCTGGGATATTTATAGGATATGCAATATCGGGACATGAGAATATTCTATCAATATCCCACAAATATATACCGATAAACATAGGATATTCCAACAATAACTGAATATTCGGAAAAAATATTCTCTGCTGATTCTTGAAGTATTTTTTGCTATCTGGGTTATTTATACTTAAATTCTGATGAATCCTCACTTAACTTGTTTCACAAATAGGTCATTTCACGAATACAAATTTTTTTACAACAACAAATTTCAGATTCTCTCCTTACTAAATACATCCTTATAAACATTTCCTTGAGATTAAAATTATCCTGAATTCTTTTTGTCTGTCGGTAAAGTAGTTACGATTTAGTCCTCTGTTGTTCAATTGTCAAGTGTCAGATCTTTATTTGTTCATAGTTATAGGTCACGAAGAACAGCAAACAAAATTTTCAATATATTTACAGAACAATGGTTGATTACATTCAGAATTCATTAACTATAAGCATCAGGCATAAATACGGATCAAACCAATATCGGTTGATTTTAATTTCTGATATTTTCAAATCCTAACAATATTCCATCAAATGTTATGAAATTTTAAAATGTATTTATTCCAGCTGGTGGCTGATAATACTAAGATAAACAGTGGTGTATATTTAAACAGAATTTCGGATTTCAAAATATATAGGGTGTGAACTAGTTGTGATGGACTTTAAAATATTTGACGGTAGCAGAAGGCTCTGGGTTGTGCAACTGTGACGGAGTTTTGGGAAATAATTCGTTACAGTTTACAGTACATCATAGTTTCCCAGATTGACTTAGTGCAGTCGGAATATTGCATACTACTGACTGCGCCAGATTCTAGTTTATTTCTTTCTCCCAGTGTTATTTTCTCTGAGCCGTTAGTCGCATCTTGAGCAAGTTTGTGCATCAATAAGTCTAAAATCATGCTTGATTTAGTGTAGTCAAAGCTCACCCAATCACGTATTTGTGTCATTGTAGCTTCCATTTAAACAATTGACTTCCTGGTCTCAACTCTTAAGACTTCAAACCTTATCCAATATGGCTAGTATTTTCTGAGAACTCACCTGGTGTTAGCGATGTATGATCATTGTCTGTTGAAATTTAACGATTTGAAACAAGGTTTTTTGGCGTTGGCTCCGTTTGTTTCGTATTTCAAATCTGCAAGTCATCTTTGAGCTGTCGTCAAATAGGCGAGATTGCATCAGTTTCAATGTGATATCCCATCAGTTTCACTCTCACTCATGGATAAAAGCTTCAATATTAATTGGAGCTGCCATTTATTTCTGACCTTACCATTCAGGCGATATCCTTCAATATAGAACATTAAAGAAACTTTATTTTGTGTATTGATGTTCTTCTTTTCACATTTTTTTCACTGCATATTACAATATTGATATCTAAAGTGTTGGAAGAACATAAAAAACGCATCAAGAAGTTTACATTCTCTCCAAGGACTTATTGATTATACTCCAGAAATACCAAGAGGTTACGTCCCCAAAACATTTCTCAAGTAGACACTCTACGTCCAAATGAAGAAGTTATAAATTAAATAAAAAATAATTTGCTACTTCAGGCTCATGAATAATGCAGAAGAAATGTATTTAATATTTTTGTCCTCAGCGGGCGAGTTACGAGAATTTAAAAGGAGGGCCATCGTTTTTCTTCAAGCCTAAATTAGGGACAGTAAGTCATTTAACAAGTATTAAATACAATATGAAGATTTCATTTCATGATGACTGCTAATATTCTTGCTCACGGGCTTGATAATATTATCCACAGATATTACGTCTGTTTTATGTGACACTTTTACTCCCAGAGAACTTTTTCTTTCTGACTGCTGCATTTTGTGTTGAAACTAAATTATAATTCCAATTACTTGCTTAGAATAAGAAAATAGGTAGCCCGCAGGTGAAGTTTCCAAAGTTTTTCCGATAAATTCTTCATATTTCTCGAAGACGGCAAGAGGCGCGACCCTTGAGATCTGGTGTCGGCTAAGAGCAGAAGTGGACGTAATGGCACCCAACTGACTCGTTTGATCCGGCGGCGCCCGCCATTCGTTTTGCTATTGTTTTGCGTTCTCATGGCCTGCTTTGTGTGAGCTTCTCTCGTTTCATTATGGGCAAATACAAAGTGAAAATTGTAACACAGAGACACTTTGCTGTGCATATGCGAAATAAAGCTAATGCAGGATAACCAACCCTTTCAGAACCACGTTACCGGTAAAAAGGATAGAATCAAATAGAATGCGACGATCTATGAGTAATTCATTTTCCACATATGATTTCATTTCAGTGTTTTCTCTTATTTTAGTACATTACTTTTCATGGAACAGTTGAAATATTTTTTATATTTGATCCTGATTAATTTTAAAATGGAGAAATATCCTGATAGTAGGATATTAGGATTCAATACCTGAAAAGGGGTTTTTTATGAGACCGTATTACCCAGAGGACATCGGAAAGTAGTACGTAGTGTATAGGGCCAAGAGAAGACTATGCTAAATAATCAATTAAAACCTGCCAAATGACAAAATTGTTGAACGTAATATATGTACTCATTCTGTCCAATTCATATGAGTTAATCCTCTCGGAAAAACTATCTAGGAATGCGTTTACTCTATCAGCGGAAATTCTATAATTGGCTACAGTTTATCCCATGAAATTAGTTGGAAATTGTTTTCATCCTGCAATATACGTATACAGCTTTAATCCGTTATATTCATTCATGTCATGACATAACATCAATACTCAAAATCCGTTCTACACATCCGTAATTCTTCTACCGATTGTATCTTTCCATTCTGATCGTAGTTTGAGTTGCGATGTCAGTTTCACCATCCCGATTTCAAAATGCAATCCCATATGGGAACAAAATGAAATGAACTCGTAATTTTTCGTTTTCACCAGCAAATTTAAGGATATCAAGGACAATAAATATATTATGCGTTGCTCTTGCTTCGCTGGTTTGAGTTTTTCTTGTCAAGTCATCCAGCTTAGGCAAGACAAGTCCTCAATAATAAGGGTCGCCGAGAGGACAGTACACATCCTAGTCATCCTCCTTGAAGGTGGTTAGCTGGAGTATATGGTTTTATCGTTTTTGAAGGTCTTGTCGCTGGCATACCAACACAGGATGACGCAGAGAGGACCTACATAACAGCGTAGCTAGGCGACCATGCGGAGTCCCGCTACGTCTTACGTTATTATATTTTGCACAATCGGCTGCCCGGAGGATTGAATCTAGTAGAATGATTCATCCTCTGTTATGGAAGCGAGGCTTGGGTCATGACAAAGAAAACGATAGAGTCCATCAATTGTTTCGACAGAATGATACTAAGACACATTCTAGGGACAGTAAGCGAACAAGGCCTATGGCGGAGTAGATACAACTACGAATTCTATGCGCAATACGAGGGCCCTCTAGTATCAGAGTCTGTAGAAATACAAAGAAAAAGATGGGCGGGCACGTAGCTAGGATTGTCAAGAAAATATTGAACAGCAAGTGGCATAGAACGAGACCACAAGGCAATCCTAGGAAGAGGTGGGAAGATAGCGTCGCGGAAGACACAAAAAGTATGGGCATCCGGAACTGGAAGAGGCACTAGATAGATACAGATGAAGGCAAACATTAGTGAAAACCAAGGCCTGATTAGGGCTGTAGTGCTTTTGGAGAAAGAGAGAATTATTCATAGAATTCCGCATTTTTAGAGTAGTTCCACAGAAAAAACAACTATCGCGCGGTAGCTTGCATTAAACATACTCAATCGAATATTTACAGATTTACGAATGCAGAGCATGAGCCCAGCTGTTAAACAGGGTGGGACTAAGGATGATCATCGTTAGATGAAAATAAGGAAGGACAACGTGCGAGGAAAATGGAGCTTATTCCACAATTGTAGTTTTTAAGGATGTTGTGTTTTGGATTGCCGATCATCGCTCTGTCACTTCAACATCAATTATATCAGCAATCCAGCCCATACTCCATGAAAATTAACCGAGCTCTCTCAGCCTGTTACAAGCAAAATTCTAGTAAATAGTTCATCTTCTCCACATCAGAAACTAATTCTCCATGTCGTTCATGTAAATTCAACATTTGATATCACTGATATTTGTTCAATTTCTGTAACAGATGCAGCATCAACGGAGCCGCTTCTCTTTTCCAGAGTTTGTTGACGTTTTCTGTCAAAATATCCGTCTCTTCCTCTATGTCATTGCCAGGATGTGGACCAAGGCTTACAAATGCCTCTTGCTCCTATTATTTTGAAACTCCCAAAATCATTGCTGTTTAATTCCGGAGCCTTCTCTTGTTGAAGTCTAATATAATAAAAATGTATCCTTGTTCGTTAGTCTCGCCAAAACTCAAAGGCGGCTTGACCGGCTTCAATAATCTTTATTCTGTTCATTTGATACAGTGGTGGTTCTGATGATCAACATACATTAAGTAGTACAAAAGCTGTATTTGTTCGTTCGTGCACCGTTCATCAAATTGGGTTGAAACATTTTATAGTTGGCACTATCGTGAAGCGAGCCGTATTTGTTCGTTCGTGCAACGTTCATCGGATTGAGTTGAAACTTATTAAGCCTCATTAACAATACGAAATTATTAGTTAGTGTTAAAACAGCGTTCACAATGCTCCAAATTTACGCCTTACAATTATAATTTCTTTCGTTGATAAAATGTACGTTGGCTCCAATTTAGGACTCCATAAGAAATTCTTTAGATAATAAACTAACATTGATTTTATTATTAATTTGGTTCCTTCGAATGATCAACATGAGTAGGTAATATATTTTTCTAAATTTGATGTTGATCCATGTCCTACAAATATATTCATCACTTTTTCTCCCCCTTCTGATTGGTCGAGCCACTAACTACTAACTAATTTTGTTGTTGTGAACGCTAACACACGATTGTGCATGTCAAACATCTAGCATTGACCATAACTACTAACACTAACTACTAATTTCGTGTTGTGAATGTGGCTTCATAGTTGTTGTTGGCACTTTTGTGATTATTCCATTCGTAGTATTTATGACAAGGTTAACAATGCTAAATCGCCATAGAAACGGTGCATATCAGTGGATATTTGGACGTGTAGAAATTAATACTATCGTGTATTACACTAGTGATCAGAGTGAGTATTTTACTCAAAGATGTGGATACTTCCCATTTGTGCTTTCTTCGTATTTAATGGAATATTTTTCTGAATATCTTCACCAATTTTATCTTCTGATCTATCACCAAACCTTTCTGAATCAGATTCATTATCAAGACGCAATATATTTCTCTATTATTCGTCAAAAAAAATGCAAGAAATTCTAATTTTTCAGTTTGACAGAAGTTTGTTTACTCGTTCCTATGAAAATTACGTGAGTTGTTACTAGATCCATAAAAAACTAATTTGAAAAAATGATTTGACTCTTGGAATAGTCCTCCATATACCATTTGTACTTAAAGTATTATTGACTATTTTTGTGGTGCAATCACTTATGTTTATTGTGCTTGTGAATACCACTCGTGATATTCAAACGCAAGCACAATAAACATTCGTGATAGCATCACAAAAATAATCGATAATATTTCAACGACTTATGGTATAATAAATGAGTATTCATATTGTAGTGTCATCAACGTGACGCACGAACCGTATTTGTTCGTTCGCACATCGTTTATTCGATTCAGTGGAAACTACAGTTGTTGTTGGCTCTTTCAAGAAAGTTCTTAGTATTGTATTATCAACATACCTACATACAAGCCGTATTTGTCCGTTCACGCATCGTTCATCTGACTGAGTTCAAATTTTATATAGTTGTTGTTGACACTCTAACATAGTACTTCTTACGGTATTTGTCCGTTCAAGCTTCGTCCAACCGATTAAACTGAAACTTTCTATAGTTGCTGCTGGCGCTTGCGTCATGAGCGATTTTAGGAATTCTTCCACCAGTAGAATCATATATCTATGATCACTGAATAACATAGGCTGGAATTTACTCTCAAGAAAAAGTGTTATCCTCGAGAACTTCAATAATGTAACCCAAGATGTGAAAAAATGACCAATAAATCTCCTCACATTGCCTGCGCTGCAATATAATCTCTTATTTCCCGTAATTTATTCAAATAAATACTGATGATGCTATCTATCTACAGATTTACGCACTTATCAACAAATTTTGACAGTCTAGGTTATCTTTTAATTGTTTACTCAGGCAAGAAATGTGGTATTATTCCTAATGATTATCATATCTAAATATTGAAGATTATTAAATGTCCATCCGTGAGAAGCCAGCACGGGCTGCTAGTATATAATGAATATGTTATTCGTATAACTGAATCAACAATAAAATCGGATGGGATTATATCATTTTTTCTATATTATTCCTTTCCAAGTATCTGTGTTCCAATTTATTCTAATGAATTCAATATTTGAGAATTGATGTTCCAGATCGAAAATATGATATAACATATTCAAAAAATTGTGATTGAATTGGCAGGAAACGAGAATTAATAATTTTTGAATAAATATTATCGTTCTGCTATATTTATTTATATTTATATCATTTTGTTGTGAAATTCAAGTTATTAAAAAGTCGCCATTAGTTGGCAGCACCTGTCGAGCGTACTGATGATTATTAATTCCAATAAATAATATCAATTAAAAAGTTTCACAAATCGTACAATATTTATATGAAAATGATATCATTCTCATCAAGAATAAATATTTAGAGCGATTCCCAATGATATAGTTGAGACTCTGAGAGTAATAATCAACTTGGAAATACATTTTTGTATTCATATAAAAAAATATTGATAGTATTTGAATTTTCATATGGAAGAACTATTTCTTGTTCTAGTTTTTGAGATCTGATTCCCCCTCCCACACCTATCACTTTCAATAAAACAGTTTCTAACGGCATACCCTCATATCCAGGATTGTGTTACATCAAAACCGGGAATTAACAAGTCTATTTTGTAAAGGACATCTTGGATATCATTCTATGCAACTAAACTGTGGCAGCTAGGACCACACACGCATTTGTTTCTCAATGATTCCAGAGACCCTTCTTGAAAGTGAAATTCGACTTTGAAAGTATTACATGTTCCCGAACCGTTTGCATTAGGAAATTATGGAACGCTCGCAGAATAAGGCTGACCAAGTGCATGAAGACATGAATTATAATTTCTTTTAAGTGCGAATAAAAGATCAGAGAAATTGTCCCAGCTTCCTGTGTTCGATACATCTTTTAGTTTTAAAACCCTATGAGGAGCCCACAGGGGATCGAAAGCCCATCGAGGATTCATCAGGGACCACTCGGGGACGCACCGAGGATTCATTTGTTTTCATATAGAATATGAATTGTACCTGAATTAAGCCCAAGATTTTTTGTCATATTGGACAGTTCTTTGTTACAAGCGACATAAAAAATAAAATAGCCTATTTTGAAGGACTGGGCGCAACTCCCAAAAAATAGGTTTCAGACTAATGCATCCTTGTCCGAAACAAGGAAACGGTTATGATTGCGACGTATTTATATATATGTTTGCTGAGCATGCTCTATTAAATTATATTTAAAATAATATAGAATGTTTCAGGAATTTGATATCAGAAATTACAAAAGCACAGTTGTTCATGTGATAATTCCTTTCGAAATTCATGGCCCATGCAGCTATTTGTCGAAGTTATTCATATTTTCTCTATTCTATTCTATATGAATTTTTTCGATTTAACTCCGCTTGCGCCAATTCAGACTTTTTAGATAATAAATTAGAATAAATATTTGTATTTTATACGATAATACCGTTTTCAAATATGGATATGGCTTCTTCAATTATTCTATATCAAAACTGATCATCCGTAATTGATTCAATTTAAAAGATTATTCATGGAATATTAATATCTTTGAATTGAAGTATTGAATGAAGTTGAAAAAAAAGATCAGAAAGCTATTTATTTCAATATATTGCTTCTTTTTAATCCATTTGGAGTCTTTTAAAAAACCTGTTTAGTTATTTATGCCTTTATTTCTATATTGGGAGTAGAATGTTTCTCATTTTACTGCTCGAATTGAACCACAATTTCCTCGTATATTTTCTTTGTTATTGGAATTGTTATTCTCCAACATAAATATGATTATCTAGATGAACAGATATTTTGTTCAGGACCATGAAAGAGTTTTTTATGCTCACAGATGTAAATGTAAATCTGGTTATTAAATTTTCAGAATTTGTTGAATAGCCATTATATTGCACTTGATATTTTATTTGATGACATAAAAGATTGCAGCTTTATGGAAGGTCAGTTTGGTGCTGTAGAGGTGCAGGTGGAGCTATATATTACGATACTTGGGTAATGGAGCTTATCATGACGATTTCGTCAGTCATGACAGTTTTTAAGTGTCCTCTACGTTTATCATCCTGGACTGGTGTACAGCCATGTATAATTTCAGCCCTTCCATTTTTTAACCGTCGGAAATGAAGTAGCAGATATTTTTAATTAGTGTTGCCACAAGACGAGACGAGATCAGAATTCAGTGAGTCTCGTCTCGGTCTCGTGGTGATCTCGTCTGGCTCAGTCTCATCTCGCTCTCGCTCTGATCTTAAGTAGATCAGTCTTGTCTCGGTTTCGAGTCTCGACGAGAGTTTCGCCATGATTTACGTAAAATTACATATTCTTGCTTGCGGAAATCATTTCGTCCAACCTGATCATCATTTGCTATGAATTCCACCAGAAATATGTATTTGTGTTTGGTGTGCAAAGTTATGTTCCATAGCTTGGTCATGAGCCCCAAGACGTGAGCTTCTGGCTCACTTCACAATCGTTGAGAACCACAGAACACTACGCTAAAAATGATATGTCTTTTTAATTTCGCGCATTACACAATTATTCCTACCTTGCAAGCAGCTTTGGGAGTTATGATCACATGACCACGTACAGCGCGCATATATTTTTCAGGAACTTGCACAGAGATAACTTGTCTGACGGTGACGGGACGGCTGTACGTAACACTCGACACCAGTGGTCGTAGTACAGACCCAGGCGGTCGCAGACGACGGGAATTTTTGAAACAAACAAATCGTGAAGCGATTTCCCAAACGGTGGATTACCTTATTTTCAACGCTTGTGAAACAAATGACGACCCCCTCAACGATGATTCTACGTTAAAACAATCTAACATTGCGAGATCTCGAAGACTTCGTCAGCGGCGACGCTACGTTTAGTTAATCTGAGGGCGGCTGCACAATAGCCCTAGAGCTAGAACTAGAACGGTAACGGAAAGTTATCGAGAGCGACAACGGAAACGTAAACGCCCACCAGATGCACAACTGCAGCAAACGAAAGACCGAGAACAACGTTTTGACAGATAACCGCACTTCTTATATAGTTAAATTAGTATTCTTTAACATGGATGACGAAAAATTACAGGTTTTCATGGCATTTTTAATACTTTTTTATAATTATATACAATTAGAAAATCAAAACAAGAAGTACGATGATGCACATTCCATAAAACTCTTTAAAGAATCAAAATTTGCTCCCTAGGTGGTAGATTAGACCAATTAATCTTGAAAGAAATACAAGAGGAGCATTCGTAAACATATTTAGGCATATGAAGGAAGCTGACCATGAAATGTTCTATAAATATACCAGAATAAACGTGCGATGTTTTAATAAGCTTCTCAGCTTATTAAGGTCAAAATTATTGAAGAGAAGTAGAAGAGAATATCTATCTTGGCTATGACTTTGAAATATCTGGCACATGGTTGTTCTTTTCAAAATTCAAGTTGGTTGTTTAGAGTTGGAAATCCAACAGTTTCCAAGGTAATATATGAAACTTGCGAAGTTATTTGGGAAAAAATTCTGCCCATTCACATGAAATTACCTAGTGGAACAAGAAAAATCAGTGCACAAGAACAAGAGCAAATAAACCAAACTCTCAACAATCATATTTTCAAGAATAACGGTCAGTGACGTCACGCTTGTTTCTCATTGGTTGCTTAATACCTCGAGAACGGGAAACTTAAATCTTGACCATCTTTACCGTTTTCATTCCCGGCCGACCTTGGTTTTTCCGTTCCAGGAATCTTATTGTGCATGTGTACAAACAAAATAACACTGTTCAAGTTTATTCCCGTTCTGGTTCCCGCTACCGTTTCCGTTCTCGGGCTATTGTGCAGCCGCCCTAAGACTGTGAAATCAACAAGAACTTCGTCAGCGGTGATCCTACGTTTAATTATCCAAACACTGCGAAATCAACAAGGACTTCTCCAACGGCGATTCTACGGTAAAATGATCTAACACTGTGAAATCAATAGGGACTTCCCTAGCGGTGACTCTACGGTAAATTATTCAAAAAATATTTTAAGTTCCAAAACAGCAAAAATACTCTAATTTCAAAACGGCAAAAGCAAACGTATCTAAGTTCCTTTTACGGACTTATAAAAAACAAACAATCTAACAGATTGTATCAGACAGTTGTACGAACGGACTTGGCACAAAAACTTCACTTGAACGGTAAGCACTTTGAAGATGACACTTGGAAATTGAACTAGAAGCGTACTTTTGAACGGCCACTCAGAAGACTGGAATTTCAAAGAAGTGACTTAAGTCGGCCATAAGGCTTTATCTATACTTAAATTTAAATGAACCCTTACTCAACTTGTTCTACAATTAGTTTCTTTGCAGCGCGGTCAGTAATCTAAAGAGGAGATACAGCCAAAAACGAAGAGTCATTTTACGAATACAAATTTTTTACAACAAATTTCAAATTGTTTTCCTACTAAATACATCCTCATAAACA
This sequence comes from Dromius quadrimaculatus, assembly GCA_963989225.1. Classification (NCBI taxonomy): domain Eukaryota; kingdom Metazoa; phylum Arthropoda; class Insecta; order Coleoptera; family Carabidae; genus Dromius; species Dromius quadrimaculatus. Next base: position 20,577,669 of record OZ022335.1, read on the forward strand.
TTTCCTAGAAATTCAAATGACCCTGAATTCTTTTTATCTGTCGGTAAGGTAGTTACGATTTGGTCCTCTGTCGGTTAATTGTCAAATGTCAGATCTTTATTTGTTTATGGTCAAAAGTCACAGGAAACATCAAACAAACTAGATAATATACAACATATTTACAGGACAACGGTTGATTACATTCAGAATTCATTAACGGTCTGCAAAGCACAAGTCATGAATTCGGATCGAACAATATAGGTTGAATTTACTTTCAGATGTTCCAAAACTCAACCTCATTCCATCACATGCTGTGAAATATCAAAATGTATTTATTCCAGCTGGTGACTGATAATACTAAGGTAAACGGTGGTGTATGTTTGAACGGAATTACAGATTTTAAAATTCATAAGGTGTGCGAGATGTGAACTAGTTGTGATGGACTTTAAAATATTTGACGGTTGCAGAAGACTCTGGGATGTGCAACTGTGACGGAGTTTTAGGAAATAACTCGTCACAATGCCTACATGCTCAGTTAACGCATTGTTCGCGATGTGTAATGCACCAAATTCAGAAGTGGGTAAAGAAAAACTCAATTCCCAGAAAAGGCTATGTTATTGACTGTAAATAACAAATTATGTGATTAAAACTACTGCAATTTATGGAAGAATGGTATTGATTATATCTGCCTATGGCCCAGTCCATCCTAACTTGATATAATTTATAGATGTATGGAGATACAGAAATTTAAACTAAAATCTTATAGAAGTCGATTTATGTAACGTATTCCCAGTAAAAATCAATTATAGTATGATAATATTCTTTTGACTCAGCTATTATTACTGTTGTTTGTGGGTATTTACCTACTTCCGGAAGAAGTTCATTGAAAATTAATTTTAAGTGATTTCGATGACTCTGGTCTTGTCTCGGTCTCGACTTTTGACTTAAGATCCATTCTATGGTCTCGTCTCGACTTTTTGAAGCAAAAAAAGACGAGACCGAAACTGGTCTTGGATCTCGTGGCAACACTGCTTTCAATATGAAATCTAATCAGTTTCTTATTCATATCGGTATTGAGCCCTCCAAAAGGGAACACTCAATCACAACACGTAATTCAATTGCATCTGTTTCCATAAGACAGACAAAATTCGTATGAGTATTGTCATTGCTACAAAGAGTACGTAAATCAGAAGCAGCAGAACTTCAGTTGTATATCTAACTTGACAAAAAGTATAAGATTTACCTTGATACACATTGGAGCATCTGATATGTGAATAAAAAAAATCACAATTTCCCAATATTACATAACAGATTAATTGATATAATTCAATATCTACTCGAATTGAGAATGAGTAGAAACAAAATATATGAGCTCCTAGTATCATAGTATTTGATAATTACTGAAAAATATTTTCTTTCGATTTGCATGGAGTGTACGACGACAAAGGAAGGTATAAGGTATGCTTTTGTTACCATAACGAATGTGGTAGATGATGGACCGACAAACGATGAGCAACTTAATATTCAGTGGAGATAATTGGATGTGCATTATCAAAATGAAATTTACGGTAGATAGTTTGAGCTTGAATTCAAGCATCTAGTTGCTGATGCACATTTCTTGACTGCAAATACGATGGCGATGGCGTCGAGAGTTGGTCGTTATCGTTATCGCAGGAACTTGTCTCGATCTCACAATGGACTCCGTTCGTTCGATCCAAAGTAAAAAAGTTCTCTTTGTTTACCTGTATATACGAGATAATTAAGATACGTATAATCAAATCATGTCTCAATGGAACAAAATGTGGGTTTTTTATTAGTAAACCAATTTACTGCCTCTCTACATCACATTCTTGTCTGCCTAATGAATCATTACAGTTATTTACAGCGAAATTCTGTCGCATAACTCAGAGATTCAATTAGAACATTTGCAAGTTCCGAATAATCTCAGTTCACTAGAAAATCAAAAGGAGATTTGAATGGAGCATAAATTAGATTTGCATTATTTCGAATAGAACTAATTGCTTTGGAAATGTTGCGATTTCATTAAAAGTTTGCAGTCCTGAAACAATGCTATTTAAAAATTCACAACACATATTCCCCTTCGAAAACACATTGATGAAATGACATGTAAACATCAGAAACAGTTGTTCCCGGTAGTGTTGACATTATTAATTGCTGTTTCATAAAATGGCAACAATTTGAAATCGAATTAAATGATTATAAATTGAGATCCAACTTTTTGCCTGTAGGAGCATTTCATGAAGTATTATAACATAGTGTAGATGCGTGGCACCATCCTGGCTCGAAGGACCAACGAAGTCACGTGCACAGCGCATTATTTGCGAGGTGACACTGACACTATGAGAATTCTATTACGGTTGCACAGATGTGGGTGAAACTGTAAAATACTAGTTAGAACAGCCGTGCACGAGTGCACCAGACCACCCCGTACTAAACTTCAGATGTGAGATGCCCGTTTGCTGCTGGTCCTTCTCATGACTCGCAGAGTTTTCAACTTGCTGGAAATTTCACAAGAACTAAAGAAACGCAAGTAAGCAAGTGAATTCGAACTAGTTTTGAAATTGTTTCGAAGTAGATTTACTTTCAACTAGTTTTATTCATGTCTTTCAGGATCTATGATAATTCATAAATTGAATCATGAATGAAGTGAAGTATGATAGAAAAATGAAAAAATATCCGAAAATCTTGCGTTTTCTTCGTCACGCTGAATGATGTCACATCAACATACATTCAAATTAATCCACACGTTTTATCACTGTACTTCACCTGCAGCTAGTAAATATTTCAAAATGGTGGCTGTAATAGTTGAAGTGATGCAAGTTTTATAATATAATGTGCTATTTCTGATGCAGGGGCCACACTTATGTCTAATGCCGTTAAGTAAGGCGATATGTGACAATTGACATATTGTCATTGACAATGTGTTCATTATTGAACAACGCCTTAATTAATGACATTAGACGTAAATGTGGCCCCAGCATAAAAATGAAGATTTACCTGAGGGTTTCCGTACCTGGAACATAGTACTCCAACTACAAGTAAGTTGGAGCTTTATTTCAAGATATGCTGCTATTAGAAAAGCTAAGTTTTCAACGGGCATGAAGTTTTATGTTCTCATCTTGTTTTTCATGGTGCCATTGTGGTTTCTTAAGAGAGCAACAAAAGTTTGACAATTTTACGTGGACTAATCACATAATCGCGAATATCTTTCTGGTGGTTGATGAAGAGGGATATCACCATATCAAGTTTAAAGATCCCTGACTAACTAGATTCAAATGATGTCTGGAAAATCAATTTCCGTCGCAGGGTTGATTCAATAAATTTCGTAGTAATATTCCGGGGGATTCTATTTCAAATATTGATTCAGGTCAGAGGGAATCTTGCATATCTCCGTATTATTTCCTCTGTCATTTCTGATAATCATGGATCAATTCCAGGGATGGCTAATCTTTTATTTCTAGTTTGTATTAAAAAGTTTTCAACGTGGGTATTCCTATGGGAGCCTCGTACCCGGCCACTTTAATCTTCTGCTTGTTCGCTTTTCCTGATTGAATGTTTCCAGACAGGTATTCCTTGGATTTCTAATCTTCGATACTTTAAACGCCACATTTGCATATCATCTTGGGAATTCGTTCTAATAGTTTTCTAAATTATAATGCAAACTCAAAGTCCTCAGAGTTATCATCTGGAATATATTATAGAAATTTCAGTGGAGAATCGTAATCTCCCTTACCACTTTTCATGGATTTAGTGGCCATATTATCAGAAAGCAGAGTAGCGGAATACAACAAGATCTATTTCCTTTGTTGATATAGTTGCTACCTATATTGATACGATATAAGCTACTTAACCAGGCCTCGTATTTTGAGCTCCAAACTGGGCTTCTTTATATCCACTACCTGAGCTCCTTATTAATAAGTAAATGTGGAACAAAACAATAATCCGAATATTTTTGACCGAGATTTATTATAGCCACAAGTTAATATAATCATCTTGAAACATATTTCTTCCAGCAAGAAAATTGACTTGATAAGATTTGTTGCTATGCTTTATTACGTCGCTTGTCAATTAGAACGTAATAAATAAAGGAAATGGAGTACAACTAACGTATAGCATAGTCTATGAGGTATAATAATCCTTCATTAGCATTTACTATTCGTTCAATATCCGCTTAACGTTTGAGCTCTACCAAGCGACTAGAGTTTGTTCTATTTCATCTAATGGCTAATGGAAATACGCTCTCAAATAAGTAAAAAACATTTCCTTTGGGAGCTCGATTTCATTATCACGTTATTGAATAATATATGAGAGCAAAAACTTTCAGCAATATTTTTGTAGAATTAGATGCGATTCACATAATTTTGGTCGATATACAGAGCCCTATTTATTATTATGTCGCCAGTCCCGTATCAGAATCCAGTAAATAATGATCATGCAGGAGTTGCTAACTTTTTCAGAGGAATTGGCTATTGAACTAACGTCTGAATTCTATCTTTATTCTTCAAAGTTGAAGAAGCATGAAGTAAGTTTGTGCTGTAGCGGCTAAAGCCTCACATGCATTTGTATTTCACTGATTTCAGAGATCATTTTCAGGAGTGATATTCGACCTCGACAGCGTTACATACTCCCAAATCGTTTGAACATGGAGAGCATTACGGTCCGCTCGCAGGACTGTACCAAGATATTATCCAGAATTCATTCCAGATGCGAGTAAAGGTCCAGTTAATGTGGTTTGGTCCTTAATTCCTGTGTTCGACACATTTGTTGTATGATTGCGCTAAAAAAACATGTGGAGCACTTGATTATCTCGAAGCTAGAACAGAGAGACAAAGAGCAGTCCAGGACATAAAGTCAACTGGAAAGGAAGAAGTCAGTTCTTCGGGAATATCGCTCAAAAACAGTCCACCTCGCTACGAATTCATCGACACGACGACGCCGCGAGATTATCACTTGTATTTTAATCATAAATATGTTTTATTTGGGAAAGTTCTGAATATAGGAATGTTTAGAAACACAACGTTTCAACAGCAAAGTGCTGCCTTTTTCAAGTGTGAAAGTATAAATAAATAAATAAAAACTGTCAAGACAACAAAAATACAAAAGGTAACTGGACAAAATATTAACTCCTAGGATCTTAAAGCTCTGCCTGTGGTTTAGCATATAATTCAAAGTCCACGGGTCTTCAAGAGATAAGAATGAAGGTCTAAATAGGGAAATTGTTAACTCCTTGTTGCTCTACTCTTTTTGGTTTAGCACATAACTGAACCATCCACAGATCTCCAGGAGGTAGTGTTGTAGTTAATCTTGCAAGTAGATTCATAGATAGGAACAACTTGAAATTATGAACAAATGACTGGTAACCACGATCGATTGAGTTCATAACCAGTATTCAAATTCAAATTATTGGGTGATTTTTTGATTTCTATTGTTTCTCTTATTAGCCTCTTGAACCAATTGTTCTCTTTAGCCAGAAGCTTTGTATTCTTAAAGTCAATGCCATGTAATTCTTGAATGACATGCTCAGCCACCGCAGACTTTTCTGGGTGGCTGCATCTTATATGACGAGAATGCTCTTTCAGTCTTGTTTCCACAGTCCTCTTGGTTTGTCCAATATATACTTTGCCACATTGACAAGGAATCTTGTATATATCTGGATACTGTATAGGAAATCTGTCTTTAACATTACTAATAAGATTTCGAACTTTCAAACTGGAAGTGTATGAAGTTTTTATGTCATATTTATGTGAAAGTCCTCCAATTTTATCCGTTATATTAGCTACGTAAGGCAACGTAACAAATATTCTCTTATTATTTGGATCCTGAACAGGAGGTGTAGAGTTCTTCTGTCCAAGTGCTTTCGTGATCTGTGTTCTATTATAACCATTCTTCAAGAAAACATCATCAAATAATTTGATTTCATCAGATAGTTTACTTGGATGATATAATGAAGAGGCTCTCTGATATAAAGTTATGATAGTACAAAATTTTTGAGCAGGATGGTGATTTTATGACTCATGCTGATATTGATTTGTTTGAGTCGGCATCCTATATACAGAAACGATAAGTTTACCATTATCTTTGAAATTGTTAGAAGATTATTTTTCAACTGATATTATCAAGCTTCTCAAACATTGTCTGACTTCTTGTTTTTTTATCTTCAATGGTAATTTTTACAGGCAAATCAAGAGAGCACTTAGACAGAAGAATTCTATTCCTCCTGTTCAAGATCCAAATAATTAGGAAATTTTTGTGACGTTGCCTTACGTAGCTATTATAACTGATGAAATTGGATGACTCTTTCATTAATAAGACATAAAAACATCTAACACTTCCAACTTGAAAATTCGAAATCTTATTGGTAATGTAAAGGAATATACAAGATTTCTTGCCAATGTGGCAAAGTAAATATTGGACAAACCAAGAGGACTGTAAAAACGAGACTGAAAGAGCATTCTCGTCATACAAGGTTGAACCACCCAGGGAAGTCTGCGGTGGCTGACCATGCCATTCAAGAATTACATGGCATTAACTTTAAGAATACAAAGCTTCTGGCTGAAGAGAACAATTGGTTGAAGAGGCTAATAAGAGAAGCAATAGAAATAAAAAAAACCTAATAATTTGAATTTGAATACTGGTTATGAACTCAATCGATTGTGGTTACCAGTCATTTATTCATAATTTCAAGTTATTTTTATCTATGAATCAACTTGCAGGAGTTACTTCAACACCATCTCTTGAAGATCTGTGGATGGTTCAGTTACGTGCCAAACCAAAAATAGTAGAGCCAGATTGACCTAAAACCACAAGGGGTTGACTATTTCCCTATTTAGACCTTCTTTTTTATCTCCTGAAGTCCCGTGGACATTGAATTATATGCTCAACCATAGGTAGTGCTTTACGATCCTAGAAGTACGTATTTCATTTTGTTGTTTTAAAAATTTTTGTTTATTTATTGATTATACTTTTACACTTGAAGAAGGCAGCACTTTGCTGTTAGAACGTTGTGTTTCTAATCATTTCTATATACAGAACTTTTTTAAATAAATCATATTTATTAAAAAATTAGTTCTGAAAAGTTTTTTCCTTGTATCTCATTCATCCCCATCGCTAATTATATTCATAATGTCCGACAGGTTTATTATTGTTGTTAAAATAATATGGACTCCAAGGTTATCACGCAGAAAATAATACCCGATGGCATTATTTTCAAAATAATGTCGAAGGGCAAAATTATAACAAAAGTAACTAGAGAGACTTATCTGACAGAAATACCAATGACAGAACGTACATTGCTAAAATTTCGGATTGAAATAGTACAAAAGTCGGACATTAAACTTGAAGGTACCACGGGAGCTGAACGAACGATAATGTCTACGGTCAAAGTACATACCTTGGGCCAGAGGCCCTCGGAAAGTACACTATTGACCTCAGGCATTATTGATATCTCAATTACTATTATGTATCACTAATCCACTGAACTGCCTAAAATACCTTAGTGTGCTTCTCTAAGTGACTGATTGAGTCAACAATAAAATACTCTCCCAGAAACTTCTTATTCATATTGAAATTTTATAATATCCTGTTTACGTTCCAGAGATGGAAATTTAAAATACATGCTCAATCTTCGCACGCAGTAACAATATAATAAATGTATAATCAAATAGTCATCGTTGTAAGAGGAAGTTCGATTCAGGAGACTATTTGCGTTATGCAAATGCCACTGTCTAAATATATTACGGTTAAAATGCAATTATTGAAGCCAGTCTCCAGATGGCTTTAGCAATTCACCATCGTTAGGTGATTATCTCCTAGGTTGGAGTCGGTCGAAGATCGGTCGCTTAGCGACGCTGTTCATTTCTTCAGCGTTTCAGGAGCCACGCACCCCGCACTCTGCTTTCTTTTGTTGCGACTCAATCATCATTAAAAATTAATGGATTAATTAGTAATGAACTTGCAATAATAGGTAGCCGTTTTAAGATAATTAGTTTTAAATTTATGACTTCAAGAAGATGGAATAAAAAATATCAAAAGCTATAGTTTATTGAAAATTTGTGGGATTAATTCAAGAAGATGAATGGATAAGAGAAATAATTGGTATTTTGAGTCTTCTTAAGAGTCTCGTTGAGATGAAATAAGCATCTAATAAGAGACTACTCTCGAAGAGAGTATCTATGTATCAATGTGTGAGGAAAAAACTTTGTATCCCTTTTTATGCATATTGCGTGCACGAAGGAATGTGATATGTCTCAAAAAATGTCACGTAAATATCTCAAATGGTGATCACTTTCTTTCAATTTTGGATAAAGCGTCAAATACTATATCAACTCTACCTGAAACCACCCGGGAAGGAAGATTGAATTCACTAACGCTCAAACTTGAAAATTTAATTAATTACAGTCGAATTTTGACTTCTGGGCGCCTAGTAGAATTTTTTGAATAGAGTCAAGAACAACAGCACGGCATTGAAGTGAACTTGGTTGCGGAACATATTTAGTTTATTCTCGACTGATTCTTCATGTTGAAGAATGCCATGGGTACAGCACATTCAAGATGGAAAATTATTCTGCTAAACAAAGTGGGCAACGTTGTAAATTCAAACTTGGAAAGTATAAATTTTTGTTTGGGAATAAAGATTACGTTACGTTAAACGGTAAGATGGACCTACTTTGAAAGTATACTAAACTAATCTCTCAGGTTGAAGTTTCTAGCCAGAGAGCACTGAAATAAATTTTGTACTAAATTAACGTAGGCCTCCATTCAAATAAGTGCTACTGAAACAAAGGAAATTCGTTCTATTTACTTTATGCCCCTTTCGTCGGCGAACTCATTACAATGTAACATTCGGAGTTAATTAATACCTACAGACATACAATTATGCTGGATTGAATCCATCCCCCATTTGATATTTTGATTACAGGGTCTTGGTGCTGAATACCCTAATGGAGAAAAATTATTATCAGCTATTATTAAGCAGTGGTGGCTGATACTTAAGGGCACTCATATAAATGAATGAATAGATAAATAAAAGAAATGGGTGTGTCATTCGCTATTTTATTTCAGGCTTACACAGCTACACTATCATGATAAAAATATAGTATTGTGGCGGCTAAGACCACACTGCATTTGTTTTTAACTGATTACATAAACCTTTCTCGGAAGAAAAATTTTACTTGGATAGCGCTACATGTTCCCGATAAGATCATCTACTTTCTCAAACCTAGAAAAGCTAAAATTCAAAGAAAAATATATTCTTCACCAAGTTTAACTGCATATTCAAAATTTCGACCCAATATTTTATTCTTGAATGCGACAACTGGCTGCGATACAACGATAGCAATTTTCAGAATGAGCAGAACTGCAGTATTTGAATTATTTGAAAAACTTGGAATCATCTAGAACAAGGAGAATATAGAAACTTGGATGTAGGAACCGTATGGAAAACTCTTGAAAATATATTGAGTGAAGCAGCAAAAAACAGTTGGGGTGCCTACAAAAACAGCCAGAACAGAAAACAAACAAAGTGGTAGAGCCAAGAAATAAAAGAGGAAATCAAATTTAAAAGACAAAAATTGAAAATATACCTCTGTAATGGAACGCAAGAAGATTATGAAAAATACAAAGGACAAAGGATTAATATAAAATGCTGAACAACGAGAATAAGAGGATTTCGGCAAGTGTATAAATAATAACTACAAAGAAAACAGGAAACTTTCTTATGAAGTAGCGAAGAATTTAAGAGTAGAAATAGAACAACCTATTCAACAATGAAAAGACAAAAATAAGACAGAACTGAGAAAGGATACAGACAAACTGTAAAAGCAAAAAAAAACATTTTGAAGAATTACTAACCATAAACAACGCTTACAATAGCGATCCTGTACCAGACCAAAGTCCAGAAATTACAAATACAGAAATTAGCATAGAAGAAATATCAATTGCTATTGGAGAGTTGATAGGTAAAGCAGCTAGATATGATGAGATAAAACCAGAGCAGCTAAAATACATAGAAATAAAAATGCTGCACACATTAGTTAACAAAATTTGGGATGGAGAGCAGACACCTACAGACTGGAGAAAAACAATTATACTGTTAATATACAAAAAAGGATACAGGCGCAACTGTTGCAATTATCGACATTCCTATGCACAGCAGTAAAAGTGTACAAAACGATACTTGAAAGTAAACTAAGAAAGTTAGAAGAAGACAAGATTGGGTATACTCAAAGTGGATTTAGAAAAGGTCACAGCACCTAAGACCATGTATTTACAATTCGACAGATAACCGAAAAAACACTAGGACACAACAAAGAAATCTTTGCATGTTTTATAGACCTTGAAACAGCTTTCGATAGAGTTAATAGAGAATGGCTGTAGGAAATATTAAAAAGGAGAAATATAGGACAGAAGATACTAGAAGGAATCCAAAATATATATAAAGATAACATTAACTATGTAAGAACCGCTAACGTATTATCAGTAGAATTCAAAGCAGGAGGAGGGTTGAGGCTAGGAGGAACTCTATGTCCTTAATTGTTCATACTATCCATGGATGAAATTAACATTAAAGCAAACAAAAGAACAATAAAAGCTGCCGTGAGATATTCAAATTTAAAATAAATAAAAATATCCGAGTGCATATTCGCAGACAACATGGTAATCGTTACGAATACAGATAAAAATCTGCAAGAGAACTTGAAGATATGGAACGAAGAACTACTCAGAGGAAATATGAGAATAAATGCCAACAAAACAAAAGTAATGATAACAGCCAAAGTAGAAAAACAATTGAAAATACAAATAGATAATGAAATATACAAAAAGTTCAATCGGAAATAAAGAAGGGTACGAAGATGAAATGAATTGTAGAATACAGGCAATAGTAGGAACTTACCATTCAATTAGCAAGGAACTATTAAAGCACAAAACAGTGAACAAAAGAACGAAACTGACCATCTGTAGAACAATAATACTATGTTGCTGTACAGTTCAGAAACTTGAGTATTAAATGGAAGACAACAAATTTAAATCACAACGGTGGAAATAAAATATCATAGAGCTAAAGAGAGGGTAACAAATCTAGACAAAATTAAAAATAAAAAGATATGAGAGAGATTGGAAGTACAGTCAGTAATAAAGAAGATGGAGCAGAAACAATTGGGGTGGTATGGACATCTAATTCGACTCGAGGATAAAAAAAGTAAAATAAATATGAAGAGCGAGAACAATAAGGGAAAGAAACTGCGGCAGGCCACGGAAAACATGAGACAATTTGATACAAGAAATAATAACAAAAAAAAAATAACAACTAAAAGAGCACACGAGCTAGCAAGGGAACATTTATTGATAATTCTCCCTCGTATGTTGAAAATTCTAAACATTTTATCGGAATGATCGATAACATACGGTTATGTGATAATGACATACTGGTCAGTTTTGATGTTTCTTCTTTATTCACGAAGGTTCCAATAAAATATACCTTAGAACTTTTGGAGTTGAATTTCTCTCCAGATATTATTAATTTATTCCACCATTGTTTGACGTCCAGTTTTTTTATTTTTAATCATGATTATTATGAACAAATTGATGGTGTTGCGATGAGGAATTCTATTTCTCCATCAATTGCGAATTATTACATGGAATTTTTTGAAGAGAAGGCATTAGAAACTAGTGATCATAAATCATCCTTATGGCTTCGTTACGTAGATGATCTTTGTGCCATTTGGCCCTACGGTCGTGATAGTATGAGTTTTTTCTGAACCATTCGAATAATACCCATGAAAATATCAAATTTACATCAGAAATCGAAAATAATGGCTTTTTAACCATTTCTTGATGTGAATTTAAGACGAAACAATGATGGTTGACTATTGCATACTGTTTATAGGAAGCTTACATACAGAATCAATATATTCATGCTGATTCACATCACCATCCTTCACAAAAGAACTTGATAATGAAATTAATAATCTAGAAGTGATTTTCCAGAGAAATGGATTCAGTTATCACTCCATTAAAAAGGCTCTTTGACCCAAGTCCACCAATATTACTGTTAAGGATACTAGCGTGAGTAAAAATTATGTTTCTCTACCTTATGTGAGCAATGTTTCAGAGAAGATCGGAAGGATCTTGTCAAAATATAATGTCAAAATTTCCTTCGCTCCGGTAATGAAAATCAAGCACTTCATAATACCTGTGAAGGACGTATTTCCCCTACAATCTTCGGGCATTTATAAGATCTCTTGTACCAGTGGGAAAGTCTACGCTGGACAGACGGGCCGAACTGTGAACACTCGCATTGCTGAACATAGGAAATGCATAAGATTAAACCATCCAAATAAATCTTCTGTAGCTGATCATGTCATCGAGTATCTGCATGACATCAAGTTTGAAAAAACAAGAATAAATGCAAGATGCTCAACGATTCATGGTAGATTGCTCAGGGAGACAATTGAAATACTTAAACTTCCAAATAACTTCAACCATACTGATGGTTTTGAATTATCAAATGTTTGGTTTTCTGTAATCAATAGCACACATATATAATGACAATGTTTTGGTTGGTGTAGCTCTGTGTATATTTTGTATTATGAAGTACACTGAAGACTGAGCCAGACCAATAGCAAAGAATAGCGCTACGCTGTCTTATTGAAATGTTGTGTATTCTTTGATTTGGAATGTGTGCGGAGTTGTACCAAGTAGAACATATTCCTCTGTTTGGGGTTTTCACTTGGTTTTCCTTAAGCCTTGGGTGAATGTCAGAGGATTTTATTATTTTTGTTTAGGTGTTATATCCACGTTATCACATTTAGTGTTCTGTAAATTATTAGTATCTTGTTACTTGCCTTGTTTTATTTTGTATCATTGTTTTCTGAAGAAGATCCTTGGTCAAAGGATCGAAACGTCAAAGTTTCAAATAAATATACATAATTTCGAATCAAGAGTTGTTTTTATTGAATGAAATTCTGAGAAATGTATAGATTATTGAGTGCAATTATCCCCCTCCAACTTCTGCTCTTGCTTATCACCACTTGTTTCGTGTGTTCTACCAAGTGCAAATGTGGCTGAGCAATGAACTGAGTCCTGAGATCTGGTGCTAGTAATTCATTATCAATAGTTTGGAGTTCATCTAGACTTTACTTCCATCTGCTCCAGAGAAACTATTGAATACAACTTTTTGTAATTGCAAGAAAGGCTGCACGAAAATTTGTGGGTGCAGGAAACTTGAATTGTTATGTTCACCAGTCTGTGCTTATTTTCAAGGCCATTCTTGCACTAATATTGGAGCAAATGCAACAGATGAAGATTTTACCGAAATTGATGAGGATCTAGCTAATATATATTTTCTTCTTAGAGCTGTGAACACAAATTGAGCAAGTTTTTTCTGCTATTTCCATTATATTAATAAAACATTGTCCTATCCAATTCCTCCGATCAAAATATATCGTGAGGTACTCCTATTCGGGGAACCACGTTAAAAAATAAGCGCCGAGTACACTAACTTAGAAGTAGTGCGGGAATGTGCCTATACCTACTGTCTGAAATAACTGATAACTCGAGAACGGTGCTTTGTAGGGAAGAAGGTATTATGTCCTTTTTTTGTAGAGAATTTCATGATCTACAAACTCTTTCTTGCTCATTTTTTCAGTAGCTCTTACCGTTTCAAAGGTATACGCAAAAAATGGAAGAATCATCCAGATGATGAAAGCGCATTTTTGACAGCTCATGAATGCTTGTTACATCAGAGATTTCGCAAATTACCATTTCTCACAATTACTGAGCTTGGAATCAAGCAGTTTGGGCAAACTTACGAAACAGCAGCTTCCATTTAGTTCTAGTTTCAAGTTGACTATTTGATAGAAACATAATTCATGCACGTACAAACTCAAAAATACCTTTTAATCTTCATTGTGTAGTTATTGACCGACGGGAGTTCAAGTGCTGTACCTTAAAATGATAATTTGATCTTTATCGAAGCTATATGAAAAAATACACCAGAAGTAAACAAATTTTCATCCAATAATAATAATTCATTCTAATAAGCTTCAAATTCGCGTCAAGCAAGTCATCCCGGACAGGTTTGACAACTGTACATAATAATAGTGACACCGGCGGCTAAAGTTGTAACTAAATTTTTATCTACTTCAATAAATTTTAGCTGCCATATCCCTAATGTCATATATATCTATGGGTATTGTTCCACTTGAAACAAGTAATTGAATAATTTGATCCTCTACAATCACTGAGCTTGGAATAAAGCAATTTGTGCAAACCTTCGAAACAGCAGCTTTTATTTAGTACTAGTTTCAAGTCTGTAAATAGTAGAGTTGCTGAGAACTCGGCGTCACGCCAGCCAGCCAGCCAGACAGCCAAAGTGAATATAATAGCGCTTTTATACCAAAAAAATGGAAGAATCATCTAGATGATGGAAGCGCATTTTTGACAGCTCATGAATGCTTGTTACTTCAGAGATTTCGCAAATTACCATCTCTTACAATTACTGAGCTTGAAATCAAGCAGTTTGGGCAAACTTACGAAACAGCAGCTGCCATTTAGTACTAGTTTCAAGTTGACTATTTAATAGGTACATCATTTATACATGTACAAACTCAAAAATACCTTTTAATCTTCATTGTTTAGTTATTGACTGACAGGAGGTCAAGTGCTGTAGCTTAAAATGATAATTTGATCTTTATCAAAGCTATATAAAAAAAAATACACCAAAAGTGGACAAATTTTCATCCAATAATAATAATAATAAGCTTCAAATTTGCGTCAAACAAGTCATTGAATGAATCCCGGACAGATTTGACAACTGTACATAATAATAGTGACACCCGCGGCGAAAGTTGTAACTAAATTTTTATCTACTTTAATAAATTGCAGTTGCCATATCCCTAATGTCATAGATACCTATGGACATTGCTTCACTTGAAACAAGTAATTGAATAATTCAATTTTCCACAATCACTGAGCTTGAATTAAAGCAATTTGTGCAAGCCTACGAAACAACAGCTTTTATTTAGTACCAGTTTCAAGTCTGTAAATAGTACAGTTGCTGAGATCTCAGCGTCACGCCAGCCAGCCAGCCAAAGTGAATATAATGGCGCTTTTTTCGGAAAAATGCGCTAAAAATGCGCTAAAAATGTCTGTGACCTTTGACGTCAAATAAAAAACAGCGAACAAGCGAAATCGATAAGGACTTTTGACATAGCATTTGTAATGAAGTATTCAAGAGTTTTTGAGAATTCATGCAAACTGGAATGTCTATTTTGTCTGGACTATCATTGCTTTATTCTCATAATTCAAATAAACACCTACCACCGATCTAAGTATTCATATTAAACTGCGTAGAACACCACAGTAACAAACTTTTCTTCAGTTCGCTCAAACAGTCAAGACTTCTTTCCCTATGTTGAGTGCTGCAACGAGCTGTTGGCGTCCGCAGAACAGCAGTTTGAAATATACTCTCCTACAATGATTTAATTCGAATATTTTAGGTTATCTTCGCAACACACGATTATATGATAGACTTAGAGCACCGAAAAACGTGATTCTCAGTATGTATAGTATTCTAAAACAGTGTGTTTGTTTATTTGTTTTCAACATTTTTGCTGCGTATCATTAATAAAGCCAGTGGAAGTTAATTCCTATTAAGTAGTATTTGGAATCAAAATTCCCAAATTTTGAGAAATATTGGAATGTCAATCAGAGTGTGCGGCCTTCTTTTATGAGTATATATAATCATAGTGAAATATTTTTTGTTGGGAAGCCGAAGAAGCAGAAAAAAACTAGACAGTAGCGAAGCGTGAATAGGAAACCGCAGCCCTGTATCAACTGTCATTATTATGAAGTAACTATCTAAGAAAATAAATCAGAAAGAAAGGCATAGTTTTTGTTGGCAACTCACCAACCTCGCTTACATTTCCGGCCGCCAATTCTAGACAGAAAAATGAGCGCCACACTGCAGAATTGATTTCTGCACCACTAGAAGCTATTAAGTATAAATGAAGTGTTATTTTTTTGGTCCTTGTATTCTCACTTCGTACCATACACGCAATCAAACAATTGGACCAAACAAGAAAGTGATTTGCGACATTTGGGTTCAAGGTGAGACTTCTTGAACTCCTGCTTGGTTGAGACATATTTGATGTTTATATCAAAATCTATATTTGGACTTTGTTTTACTCATGTTTCATGTCACTTTTTTCATTGATTTGTGCAGTGCTGCTTAGCCGCAAAGATTATAGCGACCAGCAAAAGCTAAATGCAAATCTAGATCAAGTCTTGTTGTGAAATATAGAGTCCTACAATTACCAGTTCTAGTAAGTTATTTGGCTTTGATCGATAACTTTCCAATAAGCTTACTGCTATGAATAGAGCTGTCAGGGCTCATTTTGGATATAGCTAGATCTCCTTTTATTGGAAACTGAATTTCAAGTATTGTTTATGTTTTCCAATACTTTTTGTACTATGAGACCAAGTTACAGAAATCGGATTATGTATGTTCAAGAAACAGCAGAATAGATATATCGCCGTTGAAAAGTAACCTCAAAGTATATACCCAAATCCATTTGTCGACATACTGCACGTACGTGCTCTGATATTTCTTTCGATGCAGTGTAGTGGTGTACTATAGCCATAACCCGTGATCGATACCCGCTGCTGCCGATATCTTACACCAAACCAAGACTTATGGATGGCGCACAAACTACAAATATTGTTTTATATTCACTCTGGTCCCGTGTGGAATGCCGAATGCCTCTATACATTATGCATTGAGCGTTATCTGTGATGCTTCGACTGCGGCAGTATTGGCAGCCCCATAAGTGCGGCACTACAAAATGTGTAACACCAACTGTCGGTTGTGAGAAATGCGCTTCTGACAATCAGTTGATGTGATTATCTCATTTTGTGGCTTCACGGCTAATTTTGTTGAATTTGTGCAATCGATTTGCGGTCTCCACCTGAAATTATTCATTCATCCAAATCCCTGGATGCGTTTGTATTCATATATTGGAAAGGAGTCTAATAGTTAGAACAAATGTTAATCAACTAATCCTCATCCTCTTATACGTGCTTCATAAAATGCTAACGAATCAAATCATTATTCCTTCACGACTATTTCCTAATTATTGAAGTAAGACTCTTAGGTTACCAAACGAATTGTAGGGATGAACCATTCCAGGCATGAATTGTGACACAAGACCTCGTCATAATCAGTTTAAATGACCCAGAAGTCCAATTTAATATTCAAAGATTGATATAGAATCATTAGGCCTTAATTTTGAATACTCAATCAATAAAAACCATCATCATTTAATTGCAAGCCATTATATAGCAACTCTACTATTATTAATGCTCATTCCAATATCACCATAAGTACATGTCAGTTTGAATATTGATATACGGTCCTTCGAGCCCCACTGACATAAGTTGTGCCAATATTTTGTGCTTCTAATGTTTCTCACTGCCCACGAAGCTCCTCTTGAATCAACTTGAGCGATGTTCAATATCGCAGATGAGAGAAACAATTGGCCATTCTATCATTGTCACTTCTGGAATGGAGTGACCTCATTCATCGTTGTAATATATCACATATTTAAAATTGATGACAAACGCTAGCAATAAATTATTGTTACAGTTCACAATGAGTACATTTACAAGTAAATTACGATCATTACATGGTTACAAGATGCAGCTTCTTGAGGAGCCAGTCTTCAAGATAATAGCCACTCCCACATTTTTTGTTACCAGCTGTTTGGCTACTGTTGCTGTGGAATGCGTAGTTTTTATTTGTTTTATATCGTAGTAAGGCTACCTACGCTTATTATGACGCTTAAGAATTTTTTATAGTGTTGTGGACTATAATCATTTTCTTATGGATTAGGTGTATTTTAAATAGCGCTAAGATTTAATAACTTTATAATTTGTTGAGTTTTTTCTATGAATATCATAGTTCATAACATTGGAGGTATAATTACTATCGAATTGATTTATTCAATTACATCAAACAAAAAAAATTGTGCAGATTTTATGACTCATTTATTTTTAAATGATGTCGATTGCTTTCAATAATTTATTTATATGAATATGGCTCTAGTGGTATAAGTAGGAACATTATCTGCATCTAATTCATATGCATAAATTTGCTATCTGCCTCGAATGGCACTCCTTGTTTCAATAAGGAAAATATATTACCCTGGTAGATATGTTCCCTACGTTCTGAGACAGTCGTTCTCAAACTCATTCATTTAACTCAATTATATGCTATACGTGATGACATTTGTTCGATCTATTCCACAGACACCGAACGATCAAACTTGGTTCACAACAGAATCTAGGCAAAATTCTAATAAGCAAAACGTGTATGATAAAGTGTAATTTGGTATCGATCCATTTATTGGAGCGCCTTCAATAGGCAAATTGATACCTTCACTACTATTAGACGCATGGTGAATGTCGTACCGACTACGCCAAGTATGAATTTGTATTTGTCTACGAGGGAGGTACGAAGAGCTCTAGGCTAGAAGCATCGATGTTGCTAGTATGATCCCAATACTATTATACTAAGTAAGTAAAAACCTTCAGATGGTGCTGTGCAAGATTTCATGCCTCTATGCTCGGTTGATTTGTTGTAGCAGGTTGAAGTTCGTGCTGTCATTGAGTATACTTTGTTTTGAAAAGCTTCAAGCCGACAGCGATAAAAATAAGTTGGTTACCACATTGGAAGAATCTGCTCCTTCATTTTCGACCGTTAAAAAGTGACCGACAGAATCCTTAATTCTATATCAGATTACCATCGACTGTTGGGGCTGTAAACATTTCGATAGACTGCGTCCACATATTTCACATAAAGCTTCAGGTATACAAGAGTTGATTGCCCCATGGGTGTCCCGTCCATAAACAGCTGATCGAAGATGAATCCGCTTAAACATTGCTTAAAAGTATCGAAACTAATGCAAATGCAATCCTACTGAATTTCTTCGACGTTTCATCACTGTTGTGTAGATGAACCCTGTATTCATTACTACACGCCAGAGATACAGCAGCAGTCCAAACAATGAAATGGAGTAGAAGGAAGTGCACCTTAAAGAGCAAAACAATTCCATCTGCCGGGAAAGTCGTAGCAACGGTCTTCTAGGATTCTCATGGTATAGTGCTTGTAGACTGCCTAGAAGAAAGCAAAGCAATCACTAGGGCTTATTTCTCTTTATAACTGGGCAAATTAAATGATGCAATTGGAGTTAAACGTCCCCATTTGGCAAAAAAAAAGTCCCGTATTGTTACGGCAAAGCTCGATGAAGTGCTTCTACATGTCCCGCATTCCACAAATTTGGCTCCCAGTGGTTTCTATTTTCCTCAACTGGAAGAATTGACTAGGTAGGCCAGGATTTACTTTGATTGAAGAGGTCGAAGCAGAGACGAACGCCTATTTCCGGACTTGGACTTATTATATTATTCTGATGATATTAAAAAATTGGAACACCATTGCACCTTGTGTTTTGAATTGCAAGGATATTTGTAGGAAGACGCACGTACGTATTCTCATTTCGTAACTTCTTGTTGAAGAGATATAGAAATTGGGAGCCAACAGTTTTGCGACCGCCGTGTAAGTAGATAGTAACTCTTGAATAATGCATGTGGCAGGTCTGCAATTACTCGCAGTTATTAATTTCACCTGTTTAAATTATTTGAAGGTATTGCAAGTTATCTCGAATCGCTTGACTCGTAATGTAAATGTATTTCGTTCATGCAATATGTAAATATTTGTGCGTAAATAGATAGATGTGATATGTGTGCCTTATAAATATTAGAGCAAGAAGTGAGATACAAGCAACTAATAACATTTGCTCTATTTTCATGTCGATTACTACTTACATAATTTCTGTTTACATCTTGAATCATTTGATTTACATGTGAATTCATTTAATCATTCAAATAACATGTACACAATCTTCACACTCAATTATGAGTTGGGCAATCTATTCCAAAGGAGAGGGATCAAATACTGCAACGACAATCTTCGAAATAATAACTCTGCGATAGTTGCGTTACTGTTAAGGATCGCAACTTGGTTTGTGTCTGCGCCAGCCATATTACTGTAATTTATTGTAACGGGGACAACAATATAACGATACAAGAATACAATGATGCATGAGGTAAAGGAAGAGGAATACTTTTTGCCTCACCGCGTACCATTTGCGCGAGCAAACTAATAATATGCAGTTCTGTTACAAAGTTCAATGTTCAATGATTATAAGTTCAAGAGATCTTTTTTCATCGTCAACCGATTATAAGGTACAAGTCTTTTGAATTGATTCTGGCAAATAGTTCAACTGTTAGTGATATCTGATGTCTTATCTAACGCTTCAAAACTTCATTCGTCCAGTCGATAAGAATTCCCCATTCAAATATTATTTTGATGAAGTATGTGGTATGTATCATGAAAGTTGTGGCATCGCCCAGTCTCTTGCTAAATATTAAGTAGATGAAATAAACTTTGCAACACTACTTCAAGTACTTTGCAATAGTTTAGTTTAGTAGTTACAACTGAAAATGACTCTCAACAACAACAACAGACAAGCAGACTATCTTTAACGGAGGAACAGATCACATGTTCGCGTAGAAAGGTCTTGCTATTAATTTCACTAAGATAAAACAGTGCAGGCGAAGCGAGAAACCGTGAGACACATTTACGGTTATTACTGCGGCCCAGCAATAACACAAATTTGAAGTACTCCGCGTTTAAATAATGCAAATATTATTACTGAATGCGCGAGAAGTTATCCACTTTGAGTTTGAACATATTTTAAGCATGCTATGCAGTTCTGCAATTGTGTCTAGGTGACAATAATTGTTTCAGTATTTATGTTATGCCTTGAAGACTTGTTTTTTAGTTGTCTTATCCATCTTTACATGATTTGGCAATCATAAAACAACGTGGAATCGGACAAGAAAGTGCGCAAATATTGTTACATCAAGGATATTTCTTTTGTGCAGCAATATCATCTCGTACATAAATTATGCATCCTCAGCACAAGTAATCTGCAGAGTTCGTGATTGCAAAGTGTAGGTGGTCAGCACCCACTCGATCGGTGACGCAGTGACGTCAGGGCGATAGCGGAGTCTCTGCAACCGGTTGAGTGCGGCGACCACGTCCAAGACCAAGACCCGTGGACCAGCTAAACCGGCCCGCGGCTCGTGGACAGCTGCTCGAGGCCGTTCTCTTTGCCGAGTGCCTCATGAGCCAGTGCTAAGACCGCGGCCTGAGAGTCCACGACTTTCAAGCACGTCTACGGTCTACTTGTTGCACGCGGGTACGGGACACCGCGTTGTATATGTAAACACGTGATTTGTGCATTAGTGAAGTGACACGCATTCTTCTAATACTTTGTGGAATTCCTTACTTGGATACAGTGTAGGGATATATATGGTACACGGGATAGATAACTCGATAATCTTCTGTTGATTGTCATATTTTCCCATGGTTGTTATTGGCAATTACTTTATACATGTTTGCAATTTTAGTGTTGTTCAATGTCAATACCGGGAAAACATATTCCTTGAACAAGAACAGTACTTCATTAGTTTTTCTGTAATCCGGAAAAGTACGCATGATACCTTCAACAGTTGTTCCTAAATTGATCAGTAATGTGATGAATGAATTGTTTGTGGATGGTATTGCCGATGAATACTCTGGAGAAAACTGTGGTTAGTGTTAATAGTACGCGAGAAGTTCTCCAACATTCCCGTGATCTCGTGATCACTTTCGCCTCAGATTCCGATCTGCGCTATCTCAAATTGAATCAAGTCGTTAATTGAGAAAGTTGGTGCTTCTGTGAACGATTTAGTGCAATTGACAGTTTTAGTGCGAGTTCAAAGTGAAATGTGGACAAGTAGCTACCGTAATTAGATATGCTTCCTTTTTTAAGAACGCGACTGATCTTCGCTACTGATCCGAGCTGTTCCATCCATAATGCCGGAAGGCATCCTTCGCACATTTTCTGACGTAGAGGTGGGTTAGATATATGAAGAGGTACCTAATTATACTATTAAGGATTTTTTACTGCATATTTCATCAAGTATAAATGTTCTAATCTCTAAATTCTATTCCGCATCTATTGTAAGGCAGGAATGTTGCGTGCTGTTAGCCTAACAAGATTTCTCTCTCCTCGGCTTAGTAAGTGAATCTAAAGTGACACTAATCTCCATAACAACCCTTTGATGCTTTCACACTCGGTAACCACTCCTACTGGCACCTGTTTCTGTTTGAAATTGTTCCGTTAGTTAATCTCGTCTTTTTTATTTGGTTTCTGAGAAATGGTCACGCTTATGAACTGGAAATAATCGTCTTAAGATACCTATTTTGTATCAGACTCGAATTATACACGGGTGTAAATGTCGCTGACACGGATTTCCATTCTTGCACGCAATGGCATAAATTTTAAATGGAATTTATGAACAACGTTGAAGAATTTAACTACTTGTCTTGAACTCTTGCGTAATCTTCAAATATTTTTATTTATATACAGATAGAAGCCAGAAGCAGCACTCCCAAATAGACTCGACTATAATTTATTCACTCTCTAATGCACATTGATGAATTGATTGATATTTGTTCAACTATAAGTGCGGTCATCAGTCTGTCAAAAGCTAGAAACAAACCCTCAAAATTAAGTTATTTCATAACAATAATCTGACGTGGACATCACGTGACTTACTTGTACACCATTCAATATATATAATGAAATTCCACGGCTTGTCAATTGCTCTGCAAACAGTAGGTCATCATTCTTATGTCACATCATTACTAAATACTGATTTTCAGGATTCTACGGCTAACAGTTCTGAATTTATGTGCAAAACTCCAAGATCGTCAAGTATAGTGCACTTTGGACTCAGTCGATCTCTTTAAAATTATGATATGAGCATCTAGACAGTACTATCATCTTGAGTACTATATTTTAATATTCTACGTTCAATCGTTTTGGATTCATGCGGAAAATTAAAAAATGCTTCGAGTAAACTGCACTTCCGGCTTAGCCGATCACAATCATAATGCAAGGTGTACAACCAGATGCTATAAAAGTACTTAATACGAAATCTCAATATTCTGCGACTGATTATTTTAAATTTATGAGAAAAGTTCGAAAAGTCTTTAATATGAACTGCACTTCCGGCTTAGTCGATTAAGACGAAAATAGGATATGATCATTTGGATGCTACAGCAATTTCAAATACTGAATTCCAGTATCCGACGGCTAACCATTCTAGATTTATGCGGAAAATTCAAGAATAGTATCAGGTAAAGCGTACTTCCAGTACAGACAGATTGCAACCATAATGCGAGGTGCACATCAAGATCCTAGATCCCATATCAGTCTCTTATACTAAATTTCTACATTATACGTTTGACGAGTTCTGAGATTCACAAGTTACGTACATACGTACATACGTACCGACATCAAGCCCAAAATAGTCAAAATGGATTCAGGGATGCTCAAAACGGATATACCATCAAAATCTCGATATCTGAGATTTGTCGGTTTCACAATACTTCCTTGTACTTAGTTCAAGTAAGTAAAAATGATATTGTAGTATTTTTGACAGTTTGATGATGGTAAGATTAGTAGCCAGGTGGTCTGTTTTTAAGTGATATCCCCGAGGAACATACTTCTTCCTCTCCAGTTGATTTCTTGTCCTTAAGTCCCCTTTGTTGCTCTGCTCTAACTTCAAGGAAGCCACGTAATCCACATGTATTTTTAGCGTGATCATTTGGAACAAAGATGTGTCGAACACAGCAATTTTGGATAAAGCTATAATCACTGGTCCTTTGTTCGCTCTCGGGAGAAATTCTTGTTCATGTTTCGATGCAGAACATGTGATGCTGTCAAAGTCAAATCTCACCAGCAAGAGAAGTTTCTGAAATCAGTGAGAAACAAATGCGTGTGTGGCCTAAGCGTCACAATATCCTTGAACAGAGCAGCTTCTAGAATACTAACTACATACAAGGAAGTATTGTGGAACCGAAAAAATTCACATATCAAGATATTGATGGATATATCAGTTTTAAGCATCCCTGAATCCATTTTCACTATTTTTGGCTTGATGTCGGTTCGTATGTTCGGGCGTGCGTGCATTCGTGCGTTCGTGCGTACGTAACTTGCAAATCTCAAAACTGGTTGCACGTATAATGTTATAATTTTGTATATATGACTGGTATAGAGTCTATTTGTGCACCTCGCATTATGGTTTCAATCGTCTTTACCAGAAGTGCACTTTACTTGAAGCTTTTTTCGAATTTTTCTAATAAATTCAGAACGATCAACCGTAGGATGTTGAAATTCAGTATCTGAACTTGATGTTTCGACAGAATGGTTATCTGCTATTCCTGTGAGAATCGGCCAGACCAGAAAAGCACTTTGCTCAAAATTTCTTTTGAACTTTTCGCATAAATATAAAATGATCCGCTATAGCATATTGAAACTTTGTATAAAGAACTTCTATAACATCTTATTGTACATCTTGCATTATGATTGCGATCGGCTCAGCCGAAAGTGCACTTTACTCGAATTTTTTTTTTATTTTCCGCATAAATTTAGAATGATCAGCCATAGGATACTGGAATTTAGCATTTAAAATTGCTGTAGCATCTAAATGGTCATCTTCTATTTTTGTAACAATCGGCTGAGCCGGAAGTGCACTTTATATGACAGACTTTTTGAATTTTTCGCATAAATTCTAAACAATCAGTCGTAGAATATTCAAATTTTGTATTAGGCACTATTATGATATCTAGTTGTACACCTTGCATTATGATTGCTATCGACTGAGCCGGAAGAGCACTTAATCCAAAACATTTTCCGAATTTCCCGCATAAATCTAAAACAATTATACGTAGATTGTCAGAATTCAGTATTTAGGACGATTATACCATCTGAATGCTCATTTACTATTTTTATTGAGATCCACTGAGCTGGGAGTGCACTTTACTTGACTGTCTTTTGCAATTTTTCGCATAAATTCGAAACGATCAGGTGTAGGATATTGAAATTTGGTGTTTCAGTCTGCTGTAGCATCTGAATAATTGTCTACTATTTTCATAACAATAGACTGAACCGGAAGAGCACTTCAGTAGGAATTTATTTTTTAATTTTGCGAATAAAATCAGATCTGTTGATAGTCGTAGAATTTTGGAAATCAGTATTTAGGAATGTTGTAATATAAGAATAATGGCCTACTGTTTCTATAGCAATTGACTTGGCTGAAAGTGCATTTTACTTCACAGATTCTTAGAAACTCTTGAGTTATTCCAAAACGATTAACAGTGGAACGATGAGATTTTGTGTTTGATTATATACATATCCACAAGAAAGAGTGAACTCCAACCGCAGATTATATAAGCTGCGCGAGACAATAATTCAAATTTTCTTAATCATCCTGCATGTTTAGAGTATTGTATTTCAAAGAACATTCATGATCTTCCTCAAAAAGCAATCATTTGTAAAATTAAATCTACTAGTTAAAATGTGGGAGACTACACTAGCATGGATCCCGGCATTACTTTTTCCCTTGAATATTTCAATATTTCACATTTCAAAAACAGATATCAAATATTAAACTGTTTTTGAAATGATGTATGAATCATCTACTATTCAAAATGATAAATGTTAATGTGAAGCAATAGCAAAAGCAAATAAAACTCAAAATACATCAACAACGTACAATTAGGAACTTTATCAATTATTCACAAGTGACAAAAATACCAAAATGAACCGGAATAAATAATTTTTCACTGCTGTCGTTCTGTCACAGTGCGAATAAAAGCAAAGCCCTAAAAGTTTTAAGATTTTATTTGCTTTCACAAATGCGCGGGTTACAACGGCGAGCTAAATAAATGCTTCGGACGTCTACTCGGAATTTTAATGTCATTGTGAAATCAAGCTTTTGAAATAACGCAGTGATGACAAAAATTTTAATTATCTTTTGAATTAATTGTAGAATGTTTTTGCTGCTTCACACAAAGTGGTGGTAATGAAAATCCAGTTCAGAAAGCCATTCTAGAATGAAAGGTTACAAATAAAGTCCTGAGAAATATGGATACTGATATTGAAAGTTGTAGTTGCTGTAACCATGATAGAGAATATGGTTATTCAGATGGAAAGAATATAAATGACAGTCATTACCATCAGCAGATAATAATCATGCGTTCATCCATATTTGGAAAGTATTTAAATAAATTTATGAGTACATTTCTGAGCGACTGTTGTTCATATTTATCTGTGACAAGACGATATCATGTCGATATTAATGAGCAGCAAGTCGGCAGAAATGGGCATACTGCAACCAAATATTTCAGTGACATTGCTTCAATCATGATCCGAATGCGATTCACAAGTGAAAATCTCCGTTATTTCTGGAGCTGCTTGTTCTTATTTACTGTTCAGTCGACAAAGATTTATATTCTGTGTTTTTATCACGTTCAATTTAGCTTCAATATAAACATATTGTTTCGGAGATGGAACAGACCGACTTACAAAGTGGAACTGGCAAGAATTTCCGCCACTTTGTTTGAACGATTTTTTCCGCGTTTGTTTCGTTCTAGAAATAGTTTTCACAACGATAAATTCAACAAAGGCATTATTGGAAGTAAAGGAGTTCAATGATCACCAAAACATGACTTGAAGTAGTACTTTGGTTGTAGCACTTTCCTTCATTATGTGTTTCTGAATAATGAAGCCCCCAATTCGGTTCTTGGCGCGCAATATCGACAATACTGGATCCTAGATGCGTCTAATGGATTTCCTATGTTTCCACAATGCATGTCGAGTTGACGAAAAGCGCTCCTCGTCCACATTTACTTGTGCGTTGCCTGGAGCTCCAAACTGCGGTGGAAGAGCGTTGCTTACTTCTCGAAGCTTTGGCCTTTGCGGTTGAGGATTGAAATTGTGTCAAACTTTGAAAAATTGTCGCATCCGTCAACGCTTTCTCAGTTAAAAGTATTTTTTATCTGTAATTCGTACAAATCATTCAATCACAAATGGAACTGCAAGCATTCCGGAAAGATTTAAATGTTTTGAAGGATATTTCCAGCTTGTTATAAAGCTACAATGAATATCCTGGTTGTGAGGATTCTTAAGAGGGATACACGTTTCGCAATTGATTATATTTCTGCAGGAGCAGCATATCGTCCGCAATTTTCCTTACGAAAGGTTATCGGACATCCAATGAGTTATTAATAGCTCCTTCTGAGCTTTATAATATTCATTTTATCATTGTTCAGTCCTCATTTCTGTTGCTCAATCAATATTATCGCTTTTGACTGATCTATTGTCACATTAAGATTAGTTTACATTTTCATTGACTTCAAACTTCTGTGGAGACAATGAAAACTTTGATTTCCTGCAGTTGCAATATGGTTCTCAAGTTGAGTCACGAAACCACGGACTCGTGTCGAACAAGAGACGCTAAGTCATCACCCCAGCTTCTCGAAACAATCGACAACCAGCCCTAACTTTATAATGCAAACTTATCAAGTTATTCTGAACCGATAAATTGGCCCGAAGCACTTATCCAAGATGTACAAGTTGAGTGAGAATTCATAAACTTGTTGCCGTGGAATAATTATTTTGATTTAATTTCCATTCGCGAGTAAATGTGAGAATAACGGTTTGCACGAAAGCTGAATTTTAAACACGATTCCCTTGTCGTTCATTCCATTGCGAGAGCTCGATTTGGATGTCAGTTTGGTTTGGGTCGGTGTCGGCTCCGATCACGTGTGACCCAATTTCACTTGTGATTTCACTGCAGGGTTGCATCCCTGAGGATCTCATTCTCAAATGCAATCTACACTCACAATGTTCAATCCTTCCATTAATACAACAGCGAAAGTAAATAAGCTTTTTCAAACACTATAGCACGATAATATTATCGATTTACAAAGTTGTTGAGTCTACATAATCATTGTTGAATGGATTAAAATGACCGGGCTACGGGGCTCCACCTGAACGTTACTGAATTTTCTGACATATTTCTCTCCATGTCTTCCTATCTTCTGTTTTCTCCTTTCATTTCTTTATTCCTGCCTATTTTAGATCTGCTTCTACTTCTTGTAGCCATTTTGACCTGGGTCTGCCTCTTCTTCTGTTTCCGCCTGGTTCCCATGGTAAAATTGCCGTTACGGTGTCTTCTTCTCTTTTTCTCCATATGTGTCCTCTGTTGTTTTATTTTGCTTACTATATCTTCTCCTTGCAGTTCTTATTCTATTTCATGGTACATCAGTAATCTATATTCGTTTTCTGTCGTTTTTACTAGTCCTGAGATAGTTCTCATTATTTTTCTTTCTACTATTCGTAAATCTTCTCCATCTTTTTTAGTCATTGTCATTGTTTCTGCAGCGTATATTATCATAGGTCTGAATATTTTTCTATATACTTTTAATTTTGTTTTCTTTGTTAGGTTTTATCCTTATCCTAGTAATTTTTTATTTGCGTGGAAGGCTCTGTTCGCTGTTAATATCTTCTCTTGGATTTCTGTTTACCTGTCGCAATTATTTGATAGCATAATGCCTTAGTATTTGAATTTATTCAGCTCCTCAAACTGTAGGCTACATATTTTTATATTTCTACTTTCTGATTTTTTTCCTATCCTCATTATTTTCGTTTTTTTCTCATTGATTTTTAGGTCCATTTTGTTTCTTTCTGCTACTATTTCTTCGATCATTTCTTCCAATATTTTCCAATTTTTTGTTGCCAATACTATATCGTCTGCATATGCTATTATTTGTCCGCCTTTAGTTCTGAGTGTTCCTTTGTTAAAATTCCTCATCACATATTCTAACGCTATGTTGAACAGAGTTGCTGATAGTGTATCTCCTTGTTTCACTCCTTCGTTCATTCCGAATTCCTGAGTTTCTCTTTTTTGTATTTTAATTGTGGTTGTTGTTCCACTTAATGTCATCAAGATCAATCGTCTTAGTTTAGCTGTTATTACAGATTCTTCTATGGCTGTCATAAGTTTTTCTCTTTTGATCGAGTCAAACGCTTGTTTGAAATCAATGAATAATAAATCTCTGTTCATTTTATATTCATGCACTTTTTCTATTATCTGTTTAACTGTATGTACAGCGTTTGTTGTTGATCTGCCTTGCGTGAACTGCACTGATGCTGTCCTATTATGTTTTCTGTTTCCTTCTAGACTCTCTTTTGTATGTGTGTTAACATTATTTTATATGTTGTGTTCAGTAGCGTTATACTTATATAATGTTCGCATGTTTGTTGGTCTCCTTTTTTGTGAATTGTGACTATTTGTCCTCTCTCTCAATCCTTTGGCATTTTTTTTGTTCTCCACACCTTCATTATAAGTTTATTTATATATATTCGTGTAGTTCATCTCCTCCATATTTTATCAGTTCTATATTCATTCCATCTTTGCTTGGAGTCTTCCTATTTCGCCTGCTTCCTATTATTTTTCTGACTTCTTCTTCTGTTGGTTCTTCTAATACTCTTCCGTCTGCAATTTCATTTTGTGTTGTAAGATCCACGTTTTGTTGTGGCTCTGCTAGCAGGCTTTCAAAGTATTCTACCCATGTTTTCTTATATCGTTCATCGTTTTCTGTTTTGTTGCCCTCTGCGTCTTTTATACAGTAGACTTTTGGTTTGTATGTTCTTTTTTGTTCATTAATTTTTTATAGGATTGTTTTGACACTTTTTCTTTCGATATCTTTTATTTTATCGTCCATCCAATCTCTTTTGTTTTTTCTTGGAATTTTACAACATTCCTTTCTTATTTTTTATAATCTCTGTCTTCTATCCTATTTGTATCCATCCACTTCTCTCTTGCACTTTTTTTTCTTAATACTTCTCCTTGGCACTCTTTGTTGTACCATATTTTTTTATTTTCTTGTTTTTCTTCTCCCATCCATTTTTTTGCAGCTTGGTCTATACAGTTTTGTATCTTCTTCCACTCCTTCTCTACATCGTCTTCTTCTTCATATTTTTCTTTGATGCGTTTCTCTATTTCTTCTGCGTACTTCTTCCTTGTGTCTTCATTGCTAAGTTTTTCTATGTTCCATTTAGTTTTCTTGCTCCTGTCCTCCTGATTTCTTCTAAATAATAAAGTGGTCTGGATCCGCGCATGTCCCCCTGTATGATCTTACATCTGTTATATCTGATTGTTTCCTCTTTGTGATTAGTACGTGGTCTATTTGTGTCTGGGTTACTTGGTCTGGCGATATTCAAGTTATTTTATATATTTTTGGACGTTCATGTTTAGTACTACTTATAATCATGTTGTTTCTTGTTGCTATTCCACATAGTCTTTGACCGTTGTCATTTGTGTTTTTATGTATTGTATATTTTCTTGCTACCTGCTCTATATTATCTTCTTTTCCTATTTGAGCGTTGAAATATCCTAATTGTAATAGGGTGACCTCTTTTGGTACTTTTTCTAATTCTTCTTCTAATTTTTCATACAATTTTTCTTTCATTTCTGTTTTTGCATTTTCTGTTGGTGCATATACGTTTATTATTGACAACTTCTATTCTCACATAAGCTAATCTTTCATTTATTGGTTCAAACTCTATCACTTTCTCTTTGAATTCACTCCTCTAAAAGATGATTAATACGTCTAAATATGTTGGATGTGTGCCATAAAAACAAATACTTTCAAAAAGTTTCGCGACGAGGGGCTTTCCAATATTAGAAGTAATTTTAAAAGTGTTTAATCCAATAGAAAATGAATAGGAAAGGCAATAATTCAAATTTTTCCAAGGAAATTGCTGTAATGTTTTACAGGTAGCTCTGTTTTATTTCATTATCTGCAAGATAATTGTACACAATACAGCATCTCATAGAATTAATAATTCATTACATTCCATGGCTAATATAATGAATCTTCAGAGCAAAATTCAATTATCTCACATTTGAAACGGCTAGAGCTTTTTATAAGGACGCAGATGCAAGCAGTGCAGTTTCCTCACAATAGAATTTATCTCATTCAAGTGTATCTAAATTTAATTAATGTTTTATGAGACAGTAAATAAAACAACGCGCGGAATGAAGCTCCTTGTCCCAACGCAAGGATGACTTTATGTCGTAGAAATGTTCTACCACGTCCTCATCGTTTGCTTCTTCTT
Organism: Dromius quadrimaculatus; assembly: GCA_963989225.1. Lineage (NCBI taxonomy): Eukaryota > Metazoa > Arthropoda > Insecta > Coleoptera > Carabidae > Dromius > Dromius quadrimaculatus. Next base: position 20,608,805 of record OZ022335.1, read on the forward strand.
TAAGGAGTTCATCCCTTGCGCGACAAGCATTCTTTGTCTTCGCGTAGTGAACATCTGCGCTTGACGGCGTTAGAACGACGTGAGACGTATGTTTATGTTCTACTTCATCATATTTCAATATCTGCGCCACACGTTACGCCCGTACGGCCACCATAAACGCCTGCGCGCCCCAAGAAACTGCCTACGGACGCGTCAAGAATAAATGAGGAGGATGCGAGAGTTTGGGGCTCGTGCGTTATTACTCTAAACGAGGAATTATACTTGTATTACCGATCTGGGACGTGCTGTGTTTCGTAAGATGAATGTTATGCTGTTCACCTCAGGAGCAAAATTAGTTCATAATACTATTATTATTGCTCCTTGGTGTGATGTTTCAACATACAATTATGAGCTTGCAACGACCTAAAAGATGATTTAAATTTGTTTTCTGTACCCTGGCGCATCATTTTTAATATTTGAATCATTGTCATATCACTGAAAATCGCATTGATTATTTGAAGATAATGTGAACGGATGTCCACATTATCATCTACTTTCTTGCGTGACAGTTGCCTTTCTGTAACATACTGCTTAATAGACAAGGTCCGAAAGATCGAAGGGCGCGCGGCTTGACTCAGAGTTGCCCTACGTCTGTTTCATGATAAAGTGGAGATCACAACGTTTGGAACGGTGATTTACGATGTCCGTTATGACGGTCTTCTGTGTCGATACACTTTTTAACAACCTTTCGATGACGGCAAACTGCTACCTTGACCGGCATGAAGAACAATCCGTATTAAACAATTGATGTGAATCAAGATATTCGAACACCTAAGTGAAATTTGTTACAAAATGTACTGCCTGTACTTCCAATAATAGTCAATGTCATGAAGTAATTCAATTAAGGATTGACATCTTCCATACACCGTAGAAAAATGTATCATGATACAAAAAGTCCAAAAACAATGTTTGGAGAATTACCTGATAACTAACCAGTGAATCGTTATATTGATTTTGACATTTCAAAGATGAACTTAATATGGAATTGAATTCCCATGTGAGCGCACTTAATCTTACCTCGTTGCTCCTTATTCTGCGAACAGCTGGATACTGAATTTCTTTGAATATATCACAGACTCTACTTTAATATCTATATTTCTCCAAGAATTTATATTGGTTTTCATCTCCACATTTTTTTTCTGCAATATTATATCATCCCAGTTATACGTTACCTAATATTATACATCCTTTTATACTTTCCAAGATTAAATATATTTTTATATTGCTGTATATTAGATTTATTCTATTTATACTTCTCAACCGATCCTGAAGTTTTAAACGTCATTTAGAATATTGATGTGTCGCTCCACGATATTTACCAGAGAAGTGCTTACGGTCACAGACCTTTAAATCAGCCTCGAGTCTGGAAATCTTTTGAAAATATGTTTGATAATCAAATACGCCTCATGGTATTCGATTTTTTCAAGCTCAAGATATGTGACTGATATGTTGCTCCACGGTAAATACCAGTCAAATGGTAGTGATCTCGAACCATCAAATCAACCTCCAGAAGCTCTTTCAAATAATCTTTTGGAAATATATTTGTTAATCAGACATGCCAAGTTCACTTGAATCATGGAACACGGCCGATATGGTATGCAATTTTTCTAGGCTCAAAATTTGGAACTGAAATTCTGCTCCACGGTAAATACCAGTCAAATGGTAATGATCACGAACCTTCAAATCAATCTCGAGAAGTCATTACTTAGGTCATAGAACAACACCGACATCAGAATACTATGTGTTTCTTTATCATTCAAATCAAAAGACTGATGCGCTGCTTTATGGTAGGCTCCAGTAGAGTAGTTATGATCGGGAATTTTCAAATTGTATTAATAGGAGCTTCCTTGTACATTGAAAAATAAATATCTGCTCATTCAACTTTTTAAGAATCTGTTCAAAAGTCTTCTTGTAACATCATTTGTCTACTTGTTGAATAACTGCGGAAACTAGATAGAAGTGAATCTTTTCCATCGCTCATACAGTGCATTTCTTCACGTTCACAAAAAGAAATAACATATATCTGTACAAACGACACAAAAAGCAAAACCATTCTGAAGAACAGAAATAAGAACGTGCGAAAGTTGGCAACCAACATGAAATGACGTATTGAATCCATTGAAATTATAGGAGTTGGAGCTGGATAATGGGAAATCTAGCTCAGATTTGGCCCAGTTATGATTAGCAATCTCGAAAATATGGATATTATTAATTCTGTATATTTATTGGAGACTTTGACGTCTCGGTTCTTTGACCAAAGATCTTCTTCAGAAAACAATGATACAAAATGAGACAAGGTAAGTAACTAGATACTAAAAATATACAGAATACTAGATGTGATAACGTGGATATCACATGTTGACAAAGAAGATGAAATCCTCTGGCATTCACCCAAAACTTGAGGAAAACCACGGGAAAACCCCAAACAGAGGAATATGTCCTACTTGGTACAGCTCCGCACACATCCCAAATCACAAAACACACAACGTTTCAACAAGACAGCGTAGCGCTACTCTTTGTTATTAGTTTGGCTCACAACTGCAGTGCCAAATAGTCTTCAGTGTACTTCCTAATCCAAAATATACAAAGAACTACACCAACCAAAACATAACCATTATAATATATGTGTGCTATTGATTACAGAAAGCCTAACATTTGATAATTCAAAACCATCAGTATGATTAAAGTTATTTGGATGTTCAAGTATCTCAGTTGCTTCTCTGACTGGTCTACCATGAATCGGTGAGCATCTTGCGACTATTCTGGTTTCTTCAAACTTAATGTCATGCAAAATCAATGGCATGATCAGCTACAGAAGATTTATTGGGATGGTTTAATCTTATACATCTCTTATATCCAGCAATGCGAGTGCTGGCAGTTCAGCCCGTCTGTCCAACGCAGACTTTTCCACAGGTACAAGAGATCTTATAAATGCCCGAAGATTGTAGGGGAATCACGCCCTTTACAGCTCTCATGAACTGCTTGATTTTCATTACCGGAGCGAAGGAAACATTGGAATTATATCTTGACAAGATCCTTCCGATCTTCTCGGAAACATTGCTCACATAAGGTAAAGAAACATAATTTTCACTCCCGCTAGCATCCTGAACAGTAGTATTGGTAGACTTGAGTTGAATAGCCTTCTTAATAGTGTGATATTGAAGTCATTTTTCTGGAAAATCACTTCTAGATTATTAATTTTATTATCAAGATCATGAGGATGACAGATGTCATTGGCCCTTCGAAATAAACATCAAATTGTGAAGAATGCTCATGTGAATCAGCATGAATATATTAATTTGTGTGTGTAAGTCTGGTTTTTCATTATCACGAGAACGTTTGGGTGATATTCGTAAAATAATAGATCAACTTGATAGAAATCTGTTAGATCTCCATTCATTTTTGAGTTGAACCATGACCACTGTTTTGAATTACAAAGCAACATCATATGTCAAACTGATAAACATATGAATATTTTATCTGCTCCTCAAAAAAATAAATACATGAAGCTTGATAATGAACATAACATATGACGTTAATAAACTAGTGATCATTCTCTGTTCTACCCAGCTTTCGGATCCTGCTGTTACTGTTTTGTCTAAAGGTCTAAACTTTGCTGTCGCTTCTCGCCGTGTCCCCATAGAAGAGATAATTACGGTTGTTGAAACAGCTGTTAAGAAACTGTCAGAAAATGTAGCTTCAGAGGTCCATCTTGAAACAGCGGAAGTTCTGAAGAACGCGAAGTAATCCAAACCAAATTTGAGTACAGAAGAATTTGAAGCATCAAGAGATTTACGTCGTAATGAAGATCTTGTCATCTTGCTAGCTGACAAAGGAAAAGCTACTGTCATTCTCAATAAGAAGATTATATTAGCAAGGCTGAATATTTGCTTGATGATCCAGCATATGAGAAAGTCTGAAGGAACCCTTAAAGTTTGGTCAAGTATCAAACCACTAGACTTCTTGAAGAATCTTATTTAGATAAGGATGTTATTGAATATTTTACTCCTAGTGACCCACATGTACCTAGATTTTATGGTACACCTAAAATTCATGAACAAAATGTCCCACTTAGATTAATAGTCAATAGCAAAAGTACACCAACAAATATAATATCAAAATACCTTGACAATTAATTGAAAGAGGGGAAACCCCCATGTGTAGTAATGAATGAAGGATGGTAAGGTTTTCAACAAAAAATTGAAAAAGTCTTGTCTCCACCGTTCTATTTTAGCTTCAATTGCTAAAGAGCAATTTGAATAATATCCATGAAAATATCAAGTTTACATCAGAAATTGGGAATAATGGCTCTTTAACGTTTCTTGATGTGAATTTGAAACGAACCAATGATGGTAGACTTTTGCATACTGTTTATAGAGAACCAACACACACGAATCAATATATTCATGCTGATTCACATCATCATCCTTCACAAAAGTACGGAACAATTTGATGGTCATTCCGAAGGGCTAATGATATTTATCATCCTGATGAACTTGATAATGAAATTAATAATCTAGAAGTAGTTTTCCAGAAAAATGGCTCCAGCTATCACTCCATTAAAAAGGCTCTTCGACCCAAGTCTACCAATACTACTGTTGAGGATGCTAGCATGAGTAAAAATTATGTTTTTTACCTTTTATGAGCAATGTTTTAGAGAAGATCGGAAGGATCTTGTCTAAATATAATTTCAAAGTTTCTTTCGCTCTGGTAATGAAGATCAAGCAGTTCATGAGACCTGTAAAGGACGTGATTCCCCTACAATCTTCGGACATTTATAAGATCCCTTATACCTGTGGGAAAGTCTACGTTGGACAGACGGATCGAACTATAAACACTCGCATTACTAAACATAGGAGATGCATAAGATTAAACTATCCAAATAAATCTGTAGCTGATCATGCCATCAAGTTTTTGCAGGACATCAAGTTTGAAGAAACAAGAATAGTCGCAAGATGCTCATCGATTTATTGTAGATTGGTCAGAGAAGCAATTGAGATACTTAAACATCAAAATAGCTTTAGTCATACTGATGGTTTTGAATTATCAAATGTTTGGCTTTCTGTAATCAATAACACACATATATAGTGACTAGGTTTCAGTTTGTGTAGTTCTGTGTATATTTTGGATTATAAAGTATACTGAAGACACTGCAGTTATGAGCCAAACCAATAGCAAAAAGTTGCGCTACGCTGTCTTGTTGATATGTCGTGTATTTTGTGATTTGGGATGTGTGCGGAGCTGTACCAAGTAGGACATACTCCTCTGTTTGGGGTTTTTACGTGGTTTTCCTCAAGCCTTGGGTGAATGCCAGAGGATTTTATTCTTTTTGTTAAGGTGTGATATCCACGTCATCACATGTAGTACTCTGTATATTTAAAGTATCTAGTTACTTGCCTTGTTTTATTTTGTATCATTGTTTTCTGAAGAAGATTCTTGGTCAAAGGATCGAAACGTCAAAGTTTCCAATAAATATACAGAAATTAAAATCAAAAGTCGCTTCTATTAAATAAAATGTGGAGTGGAGTGCAGATGGTATAACACTGTGGATATTGAATGTAATATATAACTTGGAGACAAATTCCCACTTCATCGTCTATGAAACCGACGATTTGCGATAAGTAGGGAAAGAAGACGAGTGAGACAATGCGTTTTTGAGTATGGCAACTTTGCGAGCTCTTTGCAAATCTCTCGCTGTCCGCAGCCAGCTGCCGGATCACTATCTCCGCCGCACTTCATTCGCCTGCCAGAGAATCGAGCCGTAGGCGCTTCCGCGCTACACCGCTGCCACGACTCCGGGATCATCAGTTGTGCCGCCAGCCACTGATCCCGATAACTCGGATAACAGGATAACGGGAGCTGGCCACCCGAGCACAAATCTTCTGTCGAGGAACGATTCAGTTTCATGGTTCCGTGTACCGACTTCAAATCCAATGTTGTTTTTTTGGGGGCTGACGCTGTAGGTGGCAATTAGAGGGGGGACTTTTTGTATGAGCTCACTGTTTTGTCTCTGGGGCTTAACACATTGTTCTTATTGTTCGCTGCTTCTATTCTACGCTTGTGGAAACAAAAATATTTGATGATTGAATTCTGGAATGCCATTCAAGTGTACACCCATGCACATGTTATTGAAGTTTTTTTTTTAGAGGCAATCAGCGATATATATCTTCACGGACCCAATAATTAGTTTGAATAAGGATATGTTATGAAAGTGAAACTGCTAAATGTTAGTTTGATTGATAGGCTGAATGTTCATAATTATGTTTACATTTGATTTTACATATTTCGCTGATGCTACATTAAAATCCCACCTCTCACGGTAGCGGCACTGATAGGTGTTGATGTTCTTCAATGTGTTTTTTCTCTTTAAAAAATGGATTCAGAACACAAAGCGATCGTTCAATTGATCTATAAAATCCACATTAAATTTTAGCTCGTTATCAAAAGCGTGGAATCCGCAACAAAAAATAAAACCATGATTTATCGCGTTAAAAATCTGTCGATAAATGACATTGATAAAACAATTGGCAATCCAGTGCTATATTGTGCCTTTCAAGGGAGTTTGGGGGCAAGAGGTGGCAACAAAGCGGGGTTGAAAACACTCCGTCGCCCGCAGACTGCATTAAAACTTATGCGAAGTGCACGCAGAGTCCTGATTGAGGCATTCCTTCGATAGACCCGCGAACTGCAAACTGGCAAACTCTCTCATTGTCATGGCTCCGCTGATTAATGTATGTTTGAGTGTATGCGTGTGGGGATGTTTGTATTTGTGCTTGCGCTTCAATTCTGTTAAACCGACGAGTACTCATTATTGCAAGCTTGTGATTAATTGTTATCCATTGTTAATTTGTTTGCGTTACTTCAGCACGATTTGAGAATAAAGACCCAACATCCTTTGGATAAGGTCACTCTACGGTACTTTGAGGAGAACATTTCACTTCTTTCATTTATCACAGTAAAAAGATTTGAATTAGACAGTTACATCATCACTATACGCTATAATAGGTGATATAGCATCAACAAAATAAGCCTCACTGTCTCCAATACTGAAAAATTGTCTCCATTCATTTCTCAGGATGAGTAATTTTTATGGATGGACAGCTAGATAGATACAAAACAATAAGAGATATTTATATGAACTCATTTTGGACATTCCCAAGCTTACGACATAACAGATAACTTATTACTACCATTATTCCTGCACATAGAAATATATCAGCAAGTACAATATATTTGATATTAATGGTCATGTACTTTGTTACGGTGCAATGCACACGGATATTTTATTCGAACATTTTTCTAGATTGCATTGGCAATACACGTATCGACCTGAATACAATTACATATGAGATAAATCCACGGTAGAGCAATCCTATATCAATTCATTCCTTTCCAAAATCTATTTCTGAACAATTCATATAGAACTCTGATGTCAAAGAAAATGCACGTCCTAGATGTGTGCTGGATATCAATATTTCACAAGATGACAAGAAAACGAACAACGTTTTCAAAGACGATTCTATACATTTTATTCAGGGCCGGATTCACACTGTTACCTATATTGAAAATTCATTGGAATAGGGTCATTAATGTCTCCTGGATTTGACTTCGTGGAAATTGTAAAGTTTTGTCAAAAAATGTTAAAGGTGACACATGAGGTAGGGGAATCAATTTTACCACCAGTAAGACTTGTCAATACCGAGCATACATAATAAAATAATTTTTCATCTAAATGCACCCCTGTTGCTGTCCCTCGATCTCAATCTTGATTTCAGTTGCTAGCATACAACTCAGTACAAGCAATAATATCAGAAAGACATCGGTAAACAAAAGCATCGTGAATTTTACTTCCGATTTCATCCCTCCATCTTGTTTCTCCGCAAACATTTCCGAGGATGCTATCCTTGTTCATTAAATACTACCAAGAAGTCCTGTGTTTATCATGTAAAGGCGGGAATCATGAAAATAAGCTCCCCTTAGCGCCATCGTCGCTGAACGTGTCCAATCCTGTGATTCGAGTACTTAAGATGTTTTTATTATTTATCCGCAGATATTGTATCGTTGTTACGAACGACGCTAGGATAGAGGCGTGTTTTTATGTAAATTTTGTTGGGCTTGAGACCGAAGGAATTTATCTGCTGAATTAAATAAACATTTGCGAGGATATTCTATCTTGAAAAGATTATATATGTTAGCTGCTCATGTAAGCGCACACAGTATAAAAGGAGGAACATTAACAAATTGAAAATACTCCTAGAAAATCCGGAAGATACTCCAAGTGTTTTTATCAAAAGGAACTATTTTAGTCAGTCTTCTTGAAGCACAAAATCAATTATTAACAAGCAACCGAGATGAACTGGTATCTAATATGCACAGTAATTAGCAAAAGAACTTATCTACATATTTTATACCGGCTGCAAGAGCTTCTAGGTAATTTGTTGAATACTAAAATCCATTACTCATGATCCTCTGATCAAAGTAGATGTGGCGCCTAATAGAATAAAAAACATTGTTCTATCTTGGTATGAAGTTATTTCTTCAGACAATTTTTACCGCTCAATGACTTCTGTGGGACATAAAAAAATGAAATTGATATCAATCACGCCTTTTACCTGCTACAGGTGTGGCAGACACTTATAGTGCACTCGGCAGATTGTTTGATATTTCTTCAGCCGTAGGATGCAGTATTTTTAGCTGTGATATATTTTTAATTGTGTAGATCTTTGCTTCAAAAATTTGCATGAAATGAGCTACGAATTTGGACATTGGGTCGATTATTTTGATAAAAGCTCTGAATAATGGAGAGAAGCTCTTGAAGCATGCATTTCACCACATATGAGTCAAGAAATAATATTTATTAGAAAATGTGCTCTGAGAAGTCTTTTCTTCATTAATATTTTTTTTGTTTGGAACATGGTCGCCGCTTTTCACAAAATATCATAGCATAGAACTCTTTTGATGTGTAAATATATATCATTATTATGTTTGAGGACACTTTTCCCTGGCCTTTTTCCCGCATTGTCATTTTTCCTCGTGTCGGAATTGAAGTTATTTGGAATTAAGCTCAGTTCATTACTCAACATGAGAATAATGGAAACAAATACAAGGAAAGAGGCGAGCTTGAAAAAAATCAATCGAAAACGTTACCTTAATCAAGCTCCAAACCAGTACTATTTTTGGAGTCTCTGCAGTCACTGTGGTGTTGCAATGTAACGATAGAACCTAGAAGTTTGCGGAACTTTCAAAGTAAAAAGTAATGAGGAACAAACACCATGGTGGAACCAAGAAATTAAAGAAGAAATAAAATGCAAAAAGAGAACCTGGATGAAGTACCTTAGCAACAGAACTCAAGAAAACCACAACATTACAAAGAGCAGCGCAAAAAAGTTAAAAACTTAATAAAAATAGAGAAGGAGAAAAGTTGGATCACATTCGGAGATCAAATGGAAGAAAATAGAAAAGTAAATCAAAAACTATTTGACAAAGCAATGAATACTTCAGGAAAGGGAAAAACAATAGACACTTTTTCAGTAAAAGACAAGACGGGATCCCTGATAACAGAAGAAGACCAAGTCATGGAACGATGGAAAAAGTACTTCGCAGAATTATTAGATACAACAGTCGAAGAGAGAAACATAGAACTGCAAACAAGAGGTAAATTAATTGCAACATCTACAGAAGAAATAAGTATTGAAGAAGTAAAAGAAGCCATTCAAATGCAAAAATGTGGAATATCGCCTGGTCATGACAGAATAACTACAGAAATGCTAAAATACATGGGTGATGAAGGTAATATGTTGCTATTAAAAATATTTAATCAAGTATGAAATAAAGATACAATACCAAAAGAATAGAAAATAGCTGTTATCTTACCGATATATAAAAAAGGAGATATCCGTGATTGTAACAATTATAGAGGAATTTCACTATTAAGTACAGCACTAAAATTATATGAAAGAGTTCTGGGAAAAAGACTGAGATCAATAATAGAACCATCCCTAGAAGAAGCTCAAAGCGGATTCAGGAAAGGAAGAAGTGTACAAGATCATATTTTTACCATAAAATAAATAGTCCAGAAAACCTTATTGTCTAAAAGTAAAGCATGCATGGCCTTCAAAGATCTGGAAAAAGCATTCGACAGAGTGCAAAGATAAAGAATTTGGAACAGTTTAACAAAGAGAGGTGTAAATGGGAAACTAGTGAGTGCGATCAAAAGTCTATATAAGAAGAATTTGAACTATATTGTTAAAAAAAAACCGAAAATCAGAAATATTTGAAACGGAAAATGGCCTTCGCCAAGAAGGAGTTATGAGTCCGGTTCTGTTCACAGTATTCATGGACGATATTATAAAAGAATGCAAGCAAGAAACAACGAAGCCATTAGTAGGCCACAGAAATATGCAATGTATCGAAATTAGAGAATGCGCTTTTGCGGACGATGTTGTAATATTCGCAAGAAACGAAACACATCTGCAGAGAAATTTGAATGTATGGAATGATAAACTGAATAAGCACGGAATGTCAATAAATGTGAAGAAAACAAAAGTAATGATAATAGGTAATGAAGAAAAATCTGTTAAGCTAAATAATGAAAACATAGAACAACTAGAGAAATTCGAATATTTAGGAGTAACAATAACAAAAGATGGGAAACAGGACGAAGACATCAACAAAAGAGTAGATAAAACAGTGAAATTAATTCACAGCATGAATAACAGCTTCATAAGTAAGAAAAGAAATTAGCAGGAAGACAAAATTAACAGTTTACAATACAATATTTAGATCAGTTTTAACATATGGTTGTGAGTCATGGGTTATACCGAGAAGAACCAAAAGTAAAATCCAGACATTAGAAATGAAATATTTGAGGGGGGTCAAAGTAGTAACGAGAATGGACAGAATAAGAAATCAAGATATAAGATCAGAGCTTTCAGTGAAACCTATAGTAGAATATATTGAGCAAAGACAACTGAGCTGGTGGAGACATCTGGTTAGGATGGAGGAAAATAGACCTGTGAAGAGGACTTGGACATCAAGGAATATACCGAAGAGAAGCCGAGGAAGACCGAGAGAGAACTGGGATAACATCATAGAGAAATTCCTAGAGAAAAAAGGAATCACACTACGCGAAGCCAAGCAGACTGCAATGAACAAGAAACAGTGGGCAAAGTTTGTGCACGAATAAAGAATAAAGTCTAAAATCCCTACACTTAACGGTAGAAGGGAATTGGACTATATATATATATATATATATATATATATATATATATATATATATATATATATATATATATATATATATATATATATATATATATATATATATATATATATGTATATATATATATATATATATATATATATATATATATATATATATATAAATCACCCTATCAATTTGACGTCCTTACAAAGATGTTCATTTTGGCGTCTATTGAAAGGAACGCGTATAGTTGAGATCTGATCGAAGTATATTACATAATTTCTCATGAGCTCTTCAGATTTCATACAGAAATTCCATTTCACGCAATATTCACAGAGTTCCCATTTCCTATACAATATGACCTCCTTTCATCATAACATCAATGTGGCGTCAATAATATACGTTACATATTGCGTTTATAGTGGCGTCCTATCTATATATATGCTTTCACTTCATGTTTAAAGTGGCGTCCCCCTTGTTGCCAGATTTAGTTTTTAAAGTCCGATAAACACCTCTCTTGCGTAGAATGTTCTATCGATGACACATGTGAAGCGATATATTCAAAGGCTTGCGTACAATTATATTATTCAAGTTTTGAAATGGGTTGATACTTAAGACATCTTCATAGAGTAGTAATATGTCATTGGTTGATAGAGAACTTATAGTAAATTGGAAGATTTTGCGAAAAAATATGGATTTTTGATTGATAATTACTATTTTCGAGTTCTGAAGTAAAATGTATTTGCCATGTCCGTGAACTGTTGCTAGATTCCATAAATGGAAGTATGTGAAGGATTATTTATCAGGAAGGACTTACGGATGTCATATAAATTGTGATAATAATTGCTCTATGGAAATGTGACACAATTTTGGTCTAAACTTGCATTTTGCTCAAGATTTTTCTATAAATGTGTGATGAGGGTCAGTGTGAATATAAATCCTAATTCTGGGAGCTGGATTCCTCCTCTCATTAAGTCATCATATTGTGAAAAAGAGTACAGAGTATTTTTGCAATATCCTAAGAGCCGTAAGGCACACAAAAAAATCTCATAACTTCTTGGAAGAGTATTGAATTCTTCACAATCTTAATTCAGATACTTTTCACTGTGAAATTATCATGTCTACGTCCTCTCCTAATGAACACAAATGCCGGATCAAGACTCATTGAAGCTCATAGGTCGTAATTCAATGAGATCCATGAGCTGGTGACTCAAATGCTTGTAAAATCCTCAAAGTTAAGGCCTCCTTAAGCCAAGGTCCGTGAACCCGTGCCTATCGGGCTTTATGCATAATCTGGCTCTGGTAAGGAACACTTCCAACTCACCTTATCAAATACCCTATACTACTTGGTACATGTCTTAAAGTTCTTCCCTTGGATTCAGCTCTAGCGGATAAAATATTTGTCTACAATTATTATCATATTACCGACTTTCCTCTCAACATTCAAAATATTTAAACTAGTGTTGCTACCCTAATTCAAGTATGCGTTATCAGTTCAATCAATAATCGTCAATTTAAATTATTGAAATGCTGGGAAATCTTCCCTACAGAAACTTTTGGTTGGGAATGAAATTTGGATAGCAACAGTAATGGAGTTTCAGGTAACTAAATGAAACTTTATCTGTGTACTGAGTTATTATTTGTTGCTTTCATAAGATGCCTCATCTTAGTACTTCAATAATAAATACCAGTCTATCGAGTAGTCTCCATACATATCCTTATGAATACCTAAGAGAAAACTCACTTCACCATTATGAATCGATCCTGTTAGATGGAAGATACAAAATAGGAATTATATGGAAGATACAAAAAAGGAATTAGTGCATCAAGACCATGGAGGTGATCTTTTTTGATCGAATTTGTGGTTCCCGGCCGAAACGCCAGCTGAGACCAGAAGAGAGTATCAGAATATTTCGTTTTTTTAGGCGATCGACACAAAAGAATTTAAAATCACTAAATTTTATTCATTCGTTTCTGAAACATTGCAAATGTTTATCTTAGTTGCCATTGAAATTGTCTTATTTTATTGTCTGGAAATGCGTATCTACTTCTCAAATTGCAAGATCTATAGAGATTGACGGAAGGATATGATACATATTTCGGCGAAAATTGTTTCTAAGACTTCATCCAACTGCCCATAGAGGTATGTGTGAAGTGTTAATCAAGTAGTTTTCATTGATCAGTCCCAAAAAAGTATTATTGGACAGATCAGTCCCAAAATAGTTATTCAAGTATTAAGGTCAGTAAGTATGGTTTACCGATTGAGAATAATTGTTTGGAGGCCGAGCCTTGGCGAGGTTTGCAAATATTGAGCGATATCGGTCCTGTAATTATTTACAGTGATGCTTAAAAATTTTTTTGCACGATTGGAAGACCTATCCCAAATATGAATCCTAATATTCTCTTTCAAATTGAGTAACCACTCATAGCGCACTCGCTGTCAGCTGTCAAGTTTGACATTTTATTGTGAATATTCAATCATAAATAACGATAAATAAATTAATACTTTCTGTGGAAGTCCACAATTTTCACTTACCGCTTTTGCTCATGGGCGGTAAGTCAGCATAACCATAGTAATCACAGTTTGCCGGTAAAATCAACATACCACCTTGAATGAAGAGCCGATAAACATATGAATACGCCCAATCGTGCAAATAGTGAATTTAGATAGATGTGTACAAGTAAGTAAAACTCCATGGTAACAAAAAGGGCCATAGAAATATCTTTTCCGTTATAATCGTCTACAAAATTGATTTATAGCACATCGCACATAAACTTCTGAAGCAAAACTGTAACTGATGATAAATACAACATTTATGTGGGCATAAAATTAATCTACAACCAAAATTGTCCAAATATTTGACTCCTATTCTTCAAAGTTGCTGGGAGCATGTCGTATATGAGTATTCATTCTTCATATCTTATATATCAATCTAGAGGCAAAAAGTTCAAGCGTTGAGAATGGATTTTGTTGAACTATGTACAACTACATTCTCTGATTAGTTTTTCCACAATGCAAATTGGTAAACGTATAATTTTGAAAGTCGGGAGTCTTCCATATCGTATATCCCTAAGAATTTCCTTCGCTGTTTGTGTTGCAATATGGTGCACAAAGTCAGATACTACTTATAATATGAAATAATGAACATTCAATAAGTATCGAAGTAATCCAAGTAAATCTCTTTTAAATCACTTGTACAAAGTATAAATAAGTAGTATTGTTGAACCGCCAGAATCACATTTCGAGATTTTGATGGAAATTCTCGTTTTGAGCATCCCTAAATGCATTTTGACTATTTTCGGCTTGACTTCGGTACGTACGTATGAATGTATATATCTATATAGTTGAATTTTGTATTTGAGACTGGTCCAAAGTCTAGTTTTGCAGCCCCTATTATGGTTGCAATCATCTGTATCGCAAATGCACTGTACTTGGAATTTTTTTTTAATTTTCCTGTGGCATCTTAATGGTTAGTTTTTATTTTGATATTAATTGGCTGTGCTGAAATTGCACAGTCTATTCGAGTTTCTTGTATTAATTCAAAACAATCAGGCGTGGAGTATTGAAATTTCGTATCAAACACTTCTATAAAACCTAATTGTACACCTTGCATTATGACTGCAGTCGGATCAAACAGTAGTGCAGTTTACTAAGCACGTTTTCGAATTTTCATATAAATCCAGAACAATCAGCCGTAGAATCTTGAAATTTTGTATCTAAAAAAATTGTAGCATTCGAATAATAACTTAATATTTTCATAACAATCTATTAGCTGGAAGTAAAGCTTTATCTGACCATCTTTCGCAAGTTTTCGCATAAATTCGAGACTTAGGCCGTAGAATGCTGAAATTTGGTATTTGAGATTGCTAAAGCGTTCCATGGCCAGTTGCACCGCTGTCACTTAAATTTTAGGTGCCACCTAACTCAACAATATCGTATCAAAATTTAAAAATTGAATGTGACATGAACATTGCTGTCCTTATTTCGATTCGACATTTTTTGTATAAATGAAGTTTAAAATTTGAGTTTGAGCGTACCGTACCAACTGACCATCAATGAACTGTAGCATCTTAATGATTGAACTATCATCTCAAATTTTGGTTGGAGTCGATTTTGCCTAGAGTCAATATAAGTATCAACTTTTAATTATTGAGTCAGAAGATGTACAAGTAAGACATGTGGTGTTCACATTAGATTTTTTTCATGTTTTCGAGCAAAACGGTGTTATATCTTTCATCAAAGATTAAATATGAAATGCAAAATTGTTCAAAATGCTACCAGCCTAGTTTTGCCACCACATAATATTATCCTTGTCTATTCTTCTCCTTTCCCTTCCGAACGGAGCAGGGGGTAGCACCATGGTTTTTTCCTAAGGCATTTAACCTTCACTATCAATTGGTACTAGTTTCAATCATAAGATCTAACAGGGTAGTTGATCCTAACAAAAATGAACAATAGTAATCTTTTTCCGACACTTGAAGCAGAATTCTAGATTTATAAAGTCTGTCACCTCATTGACCACAATATTCTCGATTGATTCACATTATACAATTTGACCATGAGTTCGATCAGGGAACTTGAGGTGCGGCCGGCTCCCCGACTTCAAATGTTTTCACACAGTTGCGACAACACAGTCAATGTTCATCTATCCACAAACTGAATAAGAGAAGCGATGATATGATCACTCGCACAAATTGAAATATGAGATAGAATGGATGTATGTTATATGGAATCAGTTTGAACATATCATTTCCAAACTACAGTTATTGTTGAATACATTCAATATATAGCCCTTTGCAAAAACCGGGAGCTCGAATAGTTAAAGCTCTCATTTGAAAAAAATTTAACTTGTACCTTGAACCAAATCGTGGCT
The DNA here is from genome assembly GCA_963989225.1 of Dromius quadrimaculatus. Lineage (NCBI taxonomy): Eukaryota > Metazoa > Arthropoda > Insecta > Coleoptera > Carabidae > Dromius > Dromius quadrimaculatus. The sequence goes on from OZ022335.1 coordinate 20,624,921, forward strand.
TTTCACAGTAACTCAAATTATCTTCTGGTGTACTCTGTTACCGACAGATTCAAGAAAAATAAAGCAACATTTTCGTTTCTTACACAAGATTGTTCAGGTTTTATGTTGCCAGTGAATTCTAAATTGAACAAAAAGAAAAACTCAAATGATGTTTTCACCAAGTCCTAACTTATATGTATGTTGTATACCAGCTCTTTACATCTCTCAGCCATGATGGATGTCATATCCTGTAATAGATTATATTATAAGGAGCAAAAATTACTTTCCATTCCCTTGTATATCCCAAGCTTATATTAATCTTATAATGTATTACAGGAGATATGTGATTATGATAATTCATCCATCCATCCTAACTTTCTTTCGATCACACTGAGAGTGCAAATTTGTGACCATCAGGGACTTCAAAAACATGAATAATTTGAGATTCATTAATTTGGTCCTAGTAACAGCAATGATGAACTTGCAACAAAAATGTTCCACTTGCTTTGTACAAACGATATAATTTGTTTTCCTACAACAATTATAAGACCACATCACGGATGAAATAGCGAGTTCTCACATTCTATAGTGATCCTATAGTTGAGGAGCCGACCGCACCTTATGTTCCCTAATCGAACTTACGGTCAAATTTTATATGAATCAATAAAAAATATAGTGGTCAATTGGGTGACAGACTTTTAAATCTGGAATCTTGTCCTAAGCGTCAGAAAAAGGTTACTTCCGGTCAATTTTCGTCAGAGTCAACTTCTCTGATAGAACTTATAATTAAAACTGGTACTTGTTAGTAGCGGAGGTCGGATACTCCGAGAAAAAACCAAGGTATTACCCTCTGCCCTGTCGTTCAGAACTTCCCTTATGATTGTTGTACTTTTTCCTCTGTTTTGAATAGAACAGAGGTAGTATCCTGGTTTTGTCCTAAATTCCTTGACCTCTGCAATCGATTGATACTAGTTTCAGATTAACCACGCACTTATTGACCGGATATGGCCTTTATTCGATCCTTAGGACTAGATCCTGGATTTATAAAGGTGACATCCTAGTGACTACTATATCTTCGATCAATTCATATACAATTCGGCCCTAAATCTGACTAGGAACGTTATGGTGCGGTCGGCTCTTGAACTATAAGAAAGAGGTACATGAATTTGCTCACTTACTCCTCATACTTGAGTCAGTACTCAACTGTTTTTTCCTAATATTCCAAATTGACTGCTCAAATTTTAAGTTGATAAAGAATCACTTCTAAGCCAGAATAATTTCTGATATCAAGTAACTGTACTGTAATACTTCAGTCTGTAATAAAATACTGGTAGAAATATTATGTTATGACATACATAAGAAATGCAATTCCAAATTCAAGCCGTACTCCCAACAAATTCCATGTCAGAAGCGCAAGCATCTGTTACATTATCGATCGATGTTCTGCGACAGTGTTGTCAAGTTTCTGGACGCCAGTATGATGGCGGAATATATGAAGTGGGAATATACACGTATATTTTTGACGCCACTAAGAATTGGAGCGGAATTTTTCAGAACTAAAAATATACGAAAATTTTCATTTCCCTATCATTTTGGCGTCAAAATGAAATTTTGAATTCAGCCTCTAGAGGTCGGGAACAAGCCAGGAAAAAATTTTGAAGCAATTCTAAAGTGGCGTCCGATATACGGACTCCAATTTACAATGGACGCCAGATTAAATGCAAACGCGCAATATTAGGACGCCAAAATGATATGAGGATTTATATATATATATACATATATATATATATATATATATATATATATATATATATATATATATATATATATATATATATATATATATATATATATATATATATATATATATATATATATTCTCCTTCAAATATTGGCAAGTTTTTTTGTTTATTTCCACTTGTACCAAGCCCAAAATTGTTGACGTGAACATCATGTGACTTGTACATCATTTGATATATACACAAACCTATTCCATGAAGTTTCCTGTAACTTCAGATTATAATTAACATATTTTGACATGTACAATGTCAAACGGAGTCAAAAAATTGACAACAGATTATCATTGCCTACCTTATCATTTCAATTGAACTGATTATTTTATACGGCAGATTCTGAATGTCTGTTATACATATAAACTGCATTTCCGGCTCAGCCGATTGATCCAAGAATAGTAGATAACTATTTTGATGCTACAACAAGTTCAAACACTAGATTTCAATATTTATGCATGAAATTCAAAGACGTTTCAAGTAAAGTGCACTTCTGGCTTGGCCGATTCATACAAAAATAGCAGATAACAATTTCGATACAACATCAAGTTCAAATACCGAATCTCAACATCTTACGGTTGATCATTCTGGATTTATTAGAATATTTCGAAAAGAGTTTCAAGTATAGAAGATTGGAATCATAATGCGAGGTGCACAACTAGACCCTATACTAGTCTTAAATACAAAATTTCAACATTATACGTTCAACCAATAGTCAAAATGGATTCAGGGATGCTCAAAACGGATATTTCCATCAAAATCTTAATAGGTGAATTTAGTCGGTTTCACAATACTTCTTTGTACTTAGTACAAGTGAGTAAAAATTTATTCAGAGAGATATGTATTCGGATAGATATTTGCCTGATGTAATATGACCAGGAAAAATATGATCAAAGAAATATGACCGAGAAAATATGATCGAAAAAATCTAACCATGCAAACATGGATGGGAAAATATGACCGTGGAAATGAAGAAATGTAGAGTATAATAAGAAGATTAGAAAAATACCTCGACGGGAGAAAGTTGAGCTTAATGTGGGAAGAACTAAATTCATGAAATTCAAGAAAGATGAGGGGCGAGAAAGGGAGGAGAGCTGGCACTGGAAAGGTGGGAGCATAGAGAAAACTAGAGAGTTTGAATACCTGGGATACACTTTCAAGAGCAATGAGGGCGCAGAAATACATATAAGAGAGCTGATGAAGAAAGCAATTATAATAGCCAAGAAAACGTGGAGCATAGGAGAAAGGAAATTCAAAGGTAATATTAAAATTAGATTGATGCTATTTGACGCACTGATCAAATGCATAACGATGTACGAAGCAGAAATATGGGATTGGGAAAGACAAAAAAGTTGGAAGCAATCCAAACGACGTACTTAAGATAGTTGATAGGAATTGACAGAGCAACCCCGGACTATATAGTGCTAGACGAAATGAAAAGGTACAGTCTGGAAGCCGAAGCGGGAATTCTAATAGGACCAAAAGGATAAATAATGGAGAAGTGCTATAAAGAAATCAGAGAGAGAGATAAAAAAGAGAGGGAAATAGCAAGAGAAGAAAATGCTACGAGAAAAACGGATACGCAGCAATAGAAATAGATGCCAGGAGAGCAAGAGGACACAGTATGACAGAAACGGTCAGACGTTAAAGTATAGAGATTCAGAATCAGTGAAATATGAATGAAATAGAAACGGCCAGATACAACCCTAATTACAAAAAAATAAGATCCGTATGAGTACCCCATCACCTCAGGGGAGAGAAGATTGATAAAATCAGGAAGATAGCAAAGTATAGATGCGGGAATGAAGGGAAAGTCAACGAGTACTGGAAGAGCGAAGCAGAGAGAAACTGCAGAATATGCAAAGAGGATTGGGAAACTTTGAACGAGTGTGGGGAACTAAAAGAGGATGGAAGAAGCAGGGGGAGGAAATATTAAATAAATCAGGCAGAGGACTAGAATGGATCAAGACAGTAGAAGATAGAAGGAGATCCATAACATAAGTGACACAATGTATTTGAATTGATTAATAGAATGAAATGTGACTCATTAACTTCAAGAATAAAAACACATAATATAAGGGAATCATTAATGTAAAGATTCAAGCCGAAAGGCAAAATAAAGATTTATTACTACTACTACTACTACTACTATAACCGTGGAAATATAATCGCTGAAACATGACCGGGGAAATATGACCGGGAAGAAACGGCCCGGGAAAAACGGCCGGAAAAAACTGTACTTCATTCCTTTGTGAGCCAGGTGTTAAAAAGTCTTGAGTTGACCGCGCTTATCAAATGTAAGTATCTTAGTTAAGTGTTTGGCTGATTATTATATATGTTACCGGCCAAGCCTGATTTCAGGTTGAACTAGTCTCTTATAGAACAGGCCAAACTCGTTCATCCAAGACAATCCACTCTGGCCTAAATACTTCAGGCTCGACTAGTATGACCTAGGCCGAACTGTTTTTGACTTATAATTCCAGTAGTTTGAGGCTAAAAACTACTGCTTTGTGTGTCAGTGGCAATAAGACAATGGCTTCACAACCTACCACTGGACGGGTTTCGCCTGCTTCGACCAAGCTCGACGTGCAATGTTCATAAACAGTGGTTTCTGTTTTTCCCTCGTTGACGTATGAACATTCCCGATTGGAATGTATTCATAGAGAAGGTAACTAAGAATCGAGCTTATTCAAATCAGGCATTCATCAATGCTCCGCCATCCAACTACAATACAATATATTTATCACTGCTTTATGCTGCAAATAAATGCAAATCACATGAACAGGACAACTGTTTTGTAACTTTTGATCAGCCTCTTTATATAAAGGCACGATATATTGTAGCTTCATCTAGTCCTGATTCAGAAATCTGTTCAGTAATCTTCAGACGTTCAGCGGTTTTCATCTGCTCATGTCCATTATGCAGACTTTCGATTCCATAATAGATGGCAGTGGGCTACATGAATTGTTTTTTTTTCATTAACCAACAAGATGATGACGGAGCATGCCTACTCCAGAGCTCTTAATCAGTTCGGCCTAGGTCAAACTGATTGAGCCCAAAGTATGTGAGCCAAATTAGATTGTCCTGGGTTTATCCAATATTTCTTGACACGCTTAGAATGAATCGGTTTGGCCTAGGACAAACTAGTTTGACCTGAAATCGGGTTTGGTCGGTGATATATATACTTATAAGACAGATAATCTGATAAATGGATCTTGAGTAGATAACTCCCACTAGATGTCTGGATTTGATTGATAAGTGGCGTAGCCTGATTTCATCTTCACAAAATTGAAGTTTCAGGAAACTATATGAAATGCAGTTTTCTTATTAAAATAGTTGGAGGAGGGTTTTGGTCTGTGTATGTTTTTTATTGCAGATAGTTTGTTCACCCAACATGTATTGTTTGTGATATGGTAGATTCGAGGCAAGGAAGTTATTGACCAATATATGTAGTAGCTTATAAATATGAAACAAAACCAAAAACCTGTAGAATGCCAACAATTCTATACTCAAATCAGGAGACAATTAATTCAGCATTTTATTTAATAATTAATCACCACAAATTAAAAATTTGCAGGTTGATTATTCTCAATATCTGCTCGTACTTTATGTTCCACATTTTCTTTTTATTCCAGAACAGACAAGTTATTACTAGCCGGCAGACCCCTTTTAGCGCAAACGCCGTCATAATTAATCTTCTGCATTTTTCCACAGAAAATTAACCTGTGTAACGTGGAAAATATTTTCCCCTTCAATGCGAAATTAAATTCGTAATTAGTGCGCTAACGCCGATGTGAGTTCAGCTTTAATAATTTGCCCGCAAAATCTGATGATTAGGAAATATTGATATTTTAATTGGACGTGGATATGCTATCCACTGAGAAATTATAATGTAAATGTTCTTTTTTTCAAGAATTTATACTTGGGCTCAAACTTTGGTTAATTATCTCCAAAAATTAAAATTCTTGTACAAAATTCTAAAGAAGAGTTCGCAAGAAATTGCTGCTCTTGCAATTTGTATGAAAATATTGCTTCTTTGCAATCTTTTGACGTTAAATTATTTTGGCAACGCAACTCTCAACGAAGTTTTAATCGAATTCATTGTCCTAAGAAGCTTTTTTGCTTCACTTGTACATGACGAAACAAAATTCAAATTCTGTTGAAGCTTTTTAACAAATGAAAAATTTAACAAGATGATACATAATCTGCAACTCTTTGTAGTCACAGCAAGATGAAGTATTTTTAATTTCAATTTGAATCATATTACTGGCCACATCATTATTGAAATGGACAGGACAATTGATGAAGGTTCAACTCATGCATATTTTCACTACGTGTTTTGATTTGTGAACCCTTCGTGAACAAAAATGATATATTCAGTAAAATGAAATGTCAATGGGGATGGAAAAACGCAATAAATATTGCCGTTCCCTATTTGGATGTACAACATTTCCATTCGATTCCAATTTCATAGCATCCCTTAAAACTCATACAGACGCAACAGTAATTGCCAACTCACCTAATTTATAACATTATCTGATTACGTTGCAATGCAATATTGTGTTTACATCTAAATTAGATTCGCGCTCTATGATGTAAATTCAACTAGCGATTCGAATTTCGAATTTCGAACTTCATACATGAGTTGGTGCTGGATGCTGAAAAGGTTTATATTCAATTTTCAAAATTTTATGTTGCATTTTGGTGGTAAGACCCTCGAAGTTATCCAAAAATCCTTTTTGATATACATGTGAGAGTTCTCGAGAACAAAATTATTGAGATAACAATTATGCAAGTAAAACACTGACAGTTGGTGATTATTTCATCTTTTCTCTCCCTCTCTTCCTCAGAATCGGAACCTTTTCGCTTCCCAACCACAACTTCTATTCAAAACTTGATCAGGCAAGATCCACCCTCAAGTTCCACAAATTCTGAAACTTTAGCTGTTTGCATCAAGAAACACGTTCCCTTTCGTTAACTCTTCCATTGCTGTCGTCTCTCGGTTTCATATTTCTCTCTCCAAGATAACACTTTAGTATCGAATTTCATCGATGTCAAAAAAGATCTTACGATGTAAAATATCAACTGAACCTTCATAAAATAAAGAATTATATTACACTTCATTTATTAAATGATCATCTCGGTCAAATAAACCCAAATTAAGGATAATAACAGTCCTTAGCTCCAACTAGCCCCTAAATTAACTTAATCACGTGAGTTTCTCTCCGCAAATAAACCTCAATTCAGCTTGGAATTCTGGCTTGCGTGAGGTTATGTGAGAATCGACATCCACGTCGAGAACCGATCTAGTAGCGGCAACGCGTGCAAGATGACTCGTTTATGATGAGAGCATCATCACCATTAAACAACCATCGTGTTCCTTGGCACGTGTGGACATTTATTTCGATGTTCTGCAAACAGTTCTAGTGATTGGAACGGGCAAATGATGTATCGATTGAAAACGAAAGCGGAATTGGGGAAGCACGGCTTTTTCACGCCTCTAAATTGCCATTTTTATCATCCATATTGTGATTGGTTGGATTTTTATTGAGATCAAAATGTGTTCAGGTTTGAATAGTTTACTAGTCCTAACGTTCATGCACCAAATTGACTTGTGGGATATTGCAGCGTAAAGATCTACGACTGTATGAGTGTATTTCCAGAATTAAATTGGTACAGAAGCCCAAAAAAGAGTCGACTGGACTGGGCTCCATTCCAACATCCGCTCGAAAATGTTTTACTTTAGTATAGCAAGAAAATCAACTGCGTTTGAAATTTTGCCAAATTTGGATTTAGCATAACAGAAATTTATTGTTTCCCGCTGTACTTTTTTGGACTGTTACGCTATTCCGTTCTATATTAAATGTGGTGTAAAGAATCTAGTACTTCGAACAATCAAAAATAGAAGTCACATATTCTAATGCTGAAATTCAGATCTGTGAAAATGATACTACTTCCATAATCTGCTCCGTTGTCAGATAATTGCGCAGGAACAATTTCTCAAGCCTGAAACACTGAAACAGAGTAAATTGAGTTGTTAGAATTTTCCGGATGCGTTTACTTAAACTATTAGTCGAAGAATAATTCTGCTGAGCATGAATTCAATCCAAGATGAATGTCTGCAGAAGAGGTTTAATTGGAACACGCGGAATGCTCGCACAGTGACTGCGCGACATGCCGTTATCTACAATGCAACAAACTTTGGCGTTTGACGTAGAAGTAGATTTACACTCTTGTTCTTGTTCTTGACTTGGCTTCATCCTTCTTCTCCACAATCTTGTTGAGTTGTCGGCTCGTCTAAGTCTTACCCCAACTGCAATACTGGAGATGTCCATTTGTGCTTTGAAAGGGATTAACTCAACTGATTATGCTATGAACTTTGTTGACATGTTTTGTTCTTGCTGTGCTTATTAATTCAAATTTGATATTATTCCTACTGGAGACAGATAATGGAGGAGCAACTATCACACCATCTTATTGTCGGAAGGACATTTCGGTTTCTATTGAACCATCCTCAAAGTAATGCTACTGTCATTTAAAAATGACTTAAGTGATTGAATAACTCACGTTTTCAATTCGAATTTCCAATTGTTCTGAATTGAGTAGATTCCCTGTATTCAAAAATCCCCAATAAAATAGATCCAGCTTTGAGCATTTTGCGCAGGGGCGCTATCATGTTTAGACCATACGTCTTCAATTTTCAAAGCTCCAAGAGAAGGTTGTATCTTTTCCTATTATCAAGGTGGCAGTAGGAAATTGAAAAGGTAATGTTTCTTCACTATTTGGTAGCAAAAACTGAATGTACTTCTGATTCACACTGAATTCAAGTATTGGAATATCCTACCTTGAAAGTGAAGACCCAGGCTAGCTATAAATAAGAGCACTGGAAATATTTTACCTGAAAAATAGGAAATAAGCGCCACCCCAGGAAATGATCAAAGGGGAAAAAGGTACTATTCTGAGAGACAATAGCGACAGCAAAAGAGAAATAAGGCATAGATGTCGAAATCAATTAAAAACGAAATTATTATCAATTTGAAGCAAATAATTCCAAAAATTATAATTAAAAGAATAACTTACGAAAATGGTTAAAGCTATAATATAAGAAAATCTCACTGTAACAGCCAAAAAGGAACTGGAGAGCACGTCACAGACGTTCAAAATTACGTTACAAAAACTAGCTAAATATCCTCTTCAGGCGGAACTCAAGACTAGTATCCCTAGCAGTTTACACTGAAAACGAACAACCCAACCAGTATCCAATTCAACCGAAACAGGAGGTTCCTATAAAAAAATTGGGGAGCTCTTCTTAAACGTTAAGGTTAAACTTGAATGAAAAAATTCAAATTCAAATTGAAAAACGAATGAACTGTAAATTTAGCAAAAGTTAAATGAAACACCAACACCAGACATAAACAATATAGAAGAAATGTGGACTATTTTTGGAAGAATAATCATAGAAGCAACTGAATGTATGTGTGGAGCAACCAGGACCATAAAAAATAGAAGACAAACTCATTGGTGGAACGAGGAAGTTAAACAAGAAGTAAAAAGAAAGAAACAGAAATGGAAAAAACATCTTAATACCAAGAAGAACGTAGACTATGAAGAATATAGAAAGCAAAGAAATAGAACGAAAGATATAATAAAAAACTCAAAGAAGAAAACCTGGGAAGAATTTGGGAATATATTAGAAACCAACTTTCAAGAAAATCAAAAACTATTCTATAGAACCCTCAAAAGTTGTAGAAGAGGAAAAGAAATGTTGTTGAAACAACTAAGAGATAAACATGGTAACGTAATAAATGAAAACAAATATATAATGGATAGATGGAAAGAGCATTTTGAGGCTTTACTTGAAGAAAATGAAACTATTGATAGAATAGAAGAGAACCAATCACCGGACAGCGCTCAAATAGATAGGGAAAGCGAAACTATAACTAAAGATGAATTGAAAACGGTACTTAAAAAACTAAGGAATGGAAAAGCACCTGGTCACGACAAAATCAAATCGGAACAAGTTAAATACATGGGAGAGGATGGCGAACAAATTCTTTTGCAGATGTTAAATAGGATATGGTCTATAGGAAGAATACCTAAGGACTGGAAAAAGGCAGTGATATTCCCCATACACAAAAAAGGTGATACCAGGAATTGTGATAATTACAGAGGAATATCGTTGCTTTGTACTATAGCTAAAGTGTATCAGGCAATATTGGAGAACAAACTTAGACAGGCAATAGAGTCAACGATGGAGAAAGCCCAAAGTGGGTTCATGAAAGTACACTCTACTCAGGACCACATATTTACAATTAGAAAACTTATAGATAAGGCGATAAGCCAGGACAACAAGCTCTATATAACATTTTTAGATATGAAAAAAGCATTTAACAGAGTATCGTGTGAAAAGATGTGGAAAATTTCAAAAGAAAGAAATATAAGCGAACAACTGATAAAAGCCATCAAGAGTGTATATAGACGGACAACTAGTTATGTAAGAACTGGAAATGAAGTATCGGAAGAATTTACCACCTCACAAGGGCTAAGACAAGGAGGAGCTTTAAGCCCTATCCTATTCATAATATACTTGGACAATATCCTAAAGGAAGTAAAGATTGAAACGAAGAAAGTGGAAATTGGATACTACAATCTAGCTATTACAACGATAGCTGAATGTGCATTTGCTGACGATCTAGCAATACTAGCTAAAAATGAAACAGACATGCAATATAACTTAAATGTATTGAACGAGAAGCTACGAAAACACAACATGTCAATAAATGCAGATAAAACTAAAACCATGATAATAGCGAGAGAAGATACCACAGTCAAATTATTTTTAAACGTCAGAGAAATTTAGCAAGTTAGTAACTTCACATACTTAGGAGCATTATTGAATGATAAAGGAAGTATAGAACAAGAAATTAATAGAAGAATACTTGCAGCAAGTAAGTGCTACTATGCAATAAACAAAGTAATATTAAACAATAAACAAGTATCAACAAAAACGAAAATAACACTATACAAGACAATATACAGACCAACATTAATATACGGATGTGAATCGTGGATAGTGAACAAAAGTAATAAAAGCAAAATACAAGCGACCAAAATATGATTTTGAGAAGAATAGAGGGCGTCACTAGGATGGGCAGAGTAAGAAATGAACAAATAAGAAATAAGCTACAAATAGAATCTGTCCACAACACAATAGATAAAAAACAATTAGCATGGTATGGACACTTAACAAGAATGGCAGAAGACAGACAAACAAAACAAGTATGGGAAGCCGGAATAATAAGGAAAAAGAGAAGAGGAAGGCCAAGAAAAACGTGATATAACAACATAGAAGAAATCCTGCACAGAAATAATACTAACAAACAAGAAGCAAAAAGAACAGCAATGAACAGGACAGAATGGAGAAAATTTGTAACTAATATAGTATAAAACTAAAATAAAAGATTAAACATACAAAAATTATAGCATAATCTCGACACCCGTACGGGTATTAAGAGATTTGAAATGATTATAATAATAATAATAAATAGAATAATCAGAAAGTTATTTATCTGCCTGATTTTAAATAGTGCACTGAAAATTTACAAAGCTCAATAAACTACGCTGAGCATTAAAGAGAAGCAAAGCAAAGAAAACAAAAAGTCTAGCAAAACAAGAAAAAGGATTATTAGCGACGAGTCGATAAATTTACGAACGTGGTTCATTGGATCAATCTTCGCAAACCCATTGGATTTTCCAGCTTAAAAACGGGAACTAAGGCTCACAACAAAATATTTTAAGCTTCGGAAACCAAAAACTACACAAACAACGTAAAAAACTAAACTACGCGTAGTTGAATGACAAATCCGCAACGCGTTGGTTCCAAAATATAGTTAAATTATGTATTATCAACCACTTTCACTAATCATTCATACAACAAACATACTTATGTGAGGAAAAGTAACGGGAGGAACGAAGATAGGCACAAATCTCGTAGGTTTTTTTACTTCGAGTGTATATATGAAAAGAAAAAATCGCGTGTCACCGAATCGATATCCGCCTGTTCTCGATTTGCATCTTTCTTTTCCCACTGTCTTATATCCATCTGAGCAATGTCCTTCTGAGCCGCACTGAACCACTATTCCTTCGAGTGCCCTCTCCTTTTCTTAGTCACTACACCTCCATTCAAAACTGATTTAGCCGCTCTGTCCTCTGGCATACGCACTATATGTCCCAGCCATTTTAACCTCTGCTTCTTTATTACACATGTTATGTTCACTTCACCATACATTTCCATAACCTCTGCATTAGTTCTTCGGAAGAAGAGACCATCTATGTTTTTTCCACCATATATTATTCGCAAAATTTCCCTCTTTCTTTTTTTTGATTGAGTTTGCTTAGTGTCCACACTTCACTGCCGTATAAAACCGTTGGGCGCATCACTGTTTTATATTCTCTGATTTTTGCTGCCCTTGACACCACTTTTGACTTAAGGAAATTGAAAAAGGATCCTACACATTTGTTACCTTTGGTTAGTCTATTCTTAATTTATACATCTTCTTCATTGTTGTTAGTAACGATTACCCCTAAATGAACAAAGTTATTCACTTTTTCAAAAATGTACTCCTTATCTCCTTTATTAATTCTCAGATTTTTCTTTTCTTGATTGTTGCCTCTTTTAACTTGCTTATATTTCGTTTTCCTTCATTTATTTTCAAGTCAATCTCTTCAGCCCTTTCTTCTTATCTCTCAAGAATTTGTTCCAGCTCTTTCTTAGTCCTTGTTACCATAGCAATGTCGTCTGCATAGACAAGAAATTGGTGCCTTTGTCTGTAAATTGTTCCTGTTCGATAAAGTTTGCTTCTTCTTATTATGCCCTTCAGTACCAAGTTGAAAAGTATGGGTGAGATAGGATCCCTTTGTCTAAGTCCTCTTTCCACATTGAAACTATCCGGTACTCGACCTTCTACTACAACTTTGCAATTTATATTTTCCAGAGTCATTTTCGTTAGTTCAACCAATTTTTTTTGGAAGTCGTTGCTCTTTTAGAATTTCTATCATTTTCGCTTTATTGATAGTATCATAAGCTTGCTTGAAGTCTATAAATAATATGTTTATTTCAAGGTTATTTTCATGGCTATTAGCTATTAATTGTTTTATTGTAAATATCTGGTCAGTGCTGGACCTATTTTTTCTGAATCCCGCTTGATATTCTCCAATAGTTTCCTCCGCGAAAATTCCAAGTCTGTTCCTCAAACAGATTGCAAATATTTTGTACGCCACATCTAGCAAAGCTATGCCTCTATAGTTTTCGCACTTCGTCTTGTCTCCTTTCTTGAGGATTGGACAAATCACCGCTTCTCTCCATCGTTCTGGCATTTTCTCTTGTTCCCAAATCTCTTCAATCAAGCGAAATATTTGAACCAGTAATTCCTCTCCTCCGTATTTGAATACTTCTGCTGCTAAGCCGTTTTCTCCTGGGCTCTTGTTATTTTTCAATGTATCAATAATTTGGCTTATTTCTTTTGACGTAGGAGTTTCTATTAGATCCTCGTATTTTGCATCCATTGTATACATTATTTCTGTTGCATCACTCGCTAGTTTTTCATTTATTTCCACATTCAGCAGCTCTTCGAAATGCTCTTTCCATCTATTAATTTTTTCTTCTCCTGTCACCAGTTGTCCTTCTTTGTTCTTGCAATACACCGTTCTGCTATATGTTTCGTTCTTTTGTTTTCTAACATCCTGATAGAAATTCCTTATCGCTTTGTTTCTATAGTTTTCTTCTGTTTGATCAAGCATTTTCTCCATTCTCTCCCTTTTTTTCGCCTGCAGATTGTTTTAAAATATTTCTTCTTCTCTTCATACTGCTTTGCGTTTTGTTCGTTTTCATTTTGTATATACTGCTGTCTTGCTTTGTTTTTTCCTTCATTGCGCTTTTACAATCCATGTCCTTATTTTGTCTTACTTTGGTTTTCTTAAGAACTTGTGTATCCGTTCTTTCATTGTGTTCTCTAAATCTTTCCATTTTTCACTTATTGTTTCCGTCAGTTTTTTCTCTGACAGATACCTTCCTATTAAAAGTTCATATGTTTGACTTATATTTTCCTTTTTTAGTTGCTGTACTTCATATCGTTCCATCCTGTAACACTAGAACAAAAATATTAATTAAGTATCAAAGTTTCAAGGTTGTAAAAAGACAAAAAACTAACAAGGAACTAAGGTTGAAAGAGATAAATTTGGAAATCAAAAGGTTAACCACGCGGGTCGCCTCAAACGAAATCACTAGTAAGAATAATACTAAATTAAGAATAACGTAAACAAAAATAATGAACAAAGTACTTACAAAATCATAACACTGATTTTAGAAAAATAGAATAACCACAAAATTCAGAGAAACTAGAAGAATCAGACGCGCATGCTTCTCAAATTAGCGCCTTCAATCAAGAGTCATAAGTACTAATTCACAACATTAGAGCAAAGCATTACCTAATTGTTATTCCCATTGTTTGTTTTTCTCAAAGTCTCAAATTTCTCTTAATTCTGTATCGATTCACATTCAGCATTTTTTTATGAACTGAAAACTTGGTACATTCATACCACGCAGCAGCGCACAAATTTGCGTCACGTTTTATTCAAATGCGAATGTAATGACCCGTAAATTACAGCAAGTAGCATCATAATTGTGTGGGCAAAGTTTATTGAATCTATAAAACACATCGAGACGAGGAGCACATAACATACCATAATAAAAAACATTGAGGATCCGGAGTATCCTAAAGCAGAATATACAAACCAGAGAACATAATTTGCATCTTTCCCCTGCACAGAATAAGATAGGGTAGCTAGTTATTGATGATCAAAGATTCCATAGTGGGTTCATCGTAACAAAAAAAGATATTAGAGAACAAAACCCTGATTTTAGGCATATTGTGTGAGTAGTGACATAATTAACCATTTCGGTCAGTGTCCAAGTGATCCTCTGCATAAAAAAATTACGGGTGGGTTCCTACGCGGTTATTAATTCACCGCCCTTGCCCATGGACAATTGAATTAACTTCAGCATCCATCATTCCAATTACTAATTACGTCAGGATGTTTCCGGATCTCGATACAAATATAGATAATCAAGTCATCAACGATATGAGAAAAACTTTATTGCTCATTTCAATCGTAAACCAAGTGGAATCTGCCAACTACTTACAAAGAAAAGATGTCAAAGCTGTTCAGAATTCACGCCAACATGCGGTAGAACTCTGCTTTAAAATATTGTGACATCAATTTAGAGCTTCCATTTTTGATGCCAGATATGTGAATGATGTTTCGATGGACCCTCTTGATTAACGTTTGAAATATCCAAGATAACTCTAGCAGGCTTTCAAAGTGCAGTAGAGTTATTCCAGACCCCTATCTCGATCTATATAAAGAAGCGTAAGTTAGGCGTGAAGTCATATAGAATGATCAAACGCAGATAGCGACAAAGCAAGTTGATATAGTTAGAGTGGAAGTGAATATAAGCTGCTCCGTTATTGTTTACTGCAAAATAATAAATATGTAACTGAGATATTTGTGCTTTGATGTATTTTTGAATAAAAGTGTTTGTGCTTTTCATTTTGAGCCATGGTAACATTACAATGTCGTATTGATGAAGAAGTAGTAATCAGTTGATTGTATTGCTTTTTTGTCAGCTCTTCTTAGTAGTACTAGTACGTCAATCAAAAATGAGAACACAGCAAGAAGTAATTAATTATTTTTAATACGATTAGGATATTATCTTGAAGTGCATATTATTAGTGAGCACATAAATTTGAATTTCAAATGAGATTGTAATACAAGTTCTACTATAGTTGCTGTGGAGCACACTTCTCCTCTATCAATTTATAATCATCTTTGAAATATGGGTGCATTATTCTTGATAGCTGAACTTCACCTTAAGAAAGATTAATTAGATTCAAGCTTATGTTTACAGTTGTTATATCTTTGGGATTAGAACAGGCATTCATAAAGAATTTGAAATGCAAAACACGTGTGTCACAAAAATTTGAATCATCATCTTGTATCAATCGGTATAATATAGCACGTATTTTGTCCTTCCCTTATCCAACGCTCCCATGGAATTCCTCTTCGCAATTTTAAGACCACTTACGTATTATCATGTAATGAAATAGATTCGTTGGTACCAACAGGCAATCATCAACAGATCATACGCAACACTTGCTAATCAGTAGCTGTATCCAATTTGAATGAATCATCACCCCAGTCTTTGTTACCGCAATCAGAATTCTGTCTTGTATAATTAGCTGTCGACTTCATGTTCCACCATTGGAGCACCTTGAAGTAGTTCAAGTTGGGGTGTTTGGAGGCGCTCGGTTCACTCTCAGTGATTTATACAGGGAAGTGTTCGGCTAGGCAATGAATTACTAGCATGGAACGTGCGGTACAGACCTCTGACCACTCGAGACGATGATGGTATCATTCAAACTGTCGTGGCGCGACCAACTTACCCGCCACTGTGAGATGTTGGAGTTGTAGTGACCTACACGACATAACCACGCGTTTGTCTTATCCACTGCTTTCAAAGGAGCTATGTCACATTAGTGTGGCATAAAGTTGACATAAACAGAACATAATTGAAAATATTTGATGATATATGATGTATCGTAACATTGAATGGGAGATATCAGATATAACTAACAATCCATCACAGCAATAACAACTGTACACAAATAATGTACCGATTACACAACAATAGAAAGGGGTCTGTAGCATCAATATAAGCCAATGGATATTGTATCCTAACATCGGGATTTTCTACGTTACCCACTCGAAGCTAGGGATTTGTGTGGAACATCAAGTTCTATTTGGTTCACTTCCAGTTTGTTATCAAACCCTGAAATGTAGGATGATACATTTTGTTATTATAAATTCAACTTGTCGATAAATATGTAGTTTTAGCTTATATATGAGGTGCATAGATATGAGAAGCTTGATAATTATTTGCTGCTTCAAATTTGGATGCATAGTTATGCACGTGACTACTATGTGTGCATCAATTTAAAGACATGGTTTTCCTCTTGGTTGCTACGTGTGTGATGGTTATCCAAGTGGGCACTATATGTGCATCAATTTGGATACATCGCTATTGATATGTTTACAATGTTCTCCCAAGTGATTATATGTATATGGTGCAGTTCATGAGAGGGCAATCGTACTGTGATCCAAACGGGAAGGTGTGAAATGTTGAGAAGATCACAACGTAGCTCGTAACGTACCCGACCTGATCGCTGAACGACGCACGTAGTTATCGAGCCAACTGCGGATCCGAACATATAAATGGCAGATGATTTGAAAGGAAAGCCGATCAATCTTGCCCGTAACGGCAAACTGTTAGTTTCATCACTAAATCATTCTGCCTCGTTTTATTTCCTCGTTACAGAAGAAATTTCTTGTCTACACGCTTACTGACTGGTATCGTTCGCATCGTCTAGAGATTTTCCAAGTCGGAGTCAACGACGCTAAGCACGAATTAATGCGGACTCGACTCCATTGCTGTTGAAAGAGTCTTCAACGGGAATTAGGCGCAATAACGTTTTACTGACTGAGGTGAGGCAAGATAAGTTAACTGCTAGCACACGTTTGTATTTGTGTCAATTTGAATAATGACATAGGAATGCATCTATTACAAATACCCATTTCGCTAACCTCCTGCAGAATATTGTACATATATATGCATTCCTGAAACGATTCAATGTTTGTTGATCTCAAGTAAAATTATTACGGTTTGAAAGGCTCATTTTCTTGGTAACAGCATGAATACCTGTACTTTTGTTATGTCATTACCCACTTATCCAATTATTCAAATGAACTTGAATTCAACTTATTAGTTGATTCGTCGTCACATGGACCCGGGGTAATTCTGCTCCTGGTCAAGGAATCGGACGTTAATGAATCAATTACTGAAGGCAGAAAGGACACGTTGATAATTTGCGTCACCCATGAGTCAATCATCAACTGATCTTTTTTGCACCAACAAATTATTTGTAATTTGTTGTCATAATCAGCTCTCTATGACGACTATTTGATAAATCCAGCAAAATCTTTGGGGACGTCTAGTTTATCGATGTTGTTGTAACACTAAGCAATTACGAGGTTTGATAGAAGCATGGGTTCAAGTCTCCACGAGAAGCTTGTTGATATACCTAAAGGAATTTGATGTGGAATGGACTAAGGTATGAAGAACATGATATTGATCCCAATTATGGTGAATATGTGGCATGAGATTAGTTGCTTCGATTTGAATAGAAGTTGAAGTTGTGGAAGCTTTTGGAATGTATAGATGGAAAATACAAGGGGTCCTCATTCGTACTCCTCCACCAAAAGTACAAATATCTCCAACAAAGATCATTAAGCACATCAGAAACTCCTCAAATCAAGGGCCAATAGGTTTACTATAATGTGTCTCATAGATAATGCCGCAATAGAAACAGAGTGTACAAATAAACCTCATTCTCATTTTGTCGATCATATCCATCCAGAATTATCTCATTTGCATCGCACAAAAAATGGCGTAGCTCTGAAAGCACTTATGGTCGATTGACGTTTCAAATTTCGCTAAAAGCGGCACAGCGACGAACTAAACGTGAAATAGCGAATTACCTACATATAGTGAAAATCGGATTTGTTGGTAGCTGGTAGAACAGCAATACAGAGTAACGTAACGAATCGGGAACGTTATTGCTCACGTTACGCGGTGTTATCCAGCGGTTGGACGGTTAATGCGTGATAAAAGCGGTTTGGAGCTGCTATGATTGACAGCCCAGCGTACCGAACTGACGGTGCTTACCGAACTGCAGTTTGGCTGCAGTTTGTGGCCCGTGAAAATAGTTTAGGATGGATATAAACATTGCAGTGCCGAGTTGCATCTACCAAATTAAATCTCAACATTGATTTCGCCTGCAGCTGATATTAGAGCTTATATTTTTGCTTGCATTTGTATGAGGAGAGAAACAAATCATTTTGATCCACTTGATGTGCATAAGACAACCAATATTTCACTCCTGTGTATTCCAATAGTCAAGTTAAGTATCTACAAATATCAGCCTTGATATTTCCTTATATCTGGAGTTAAATGATGATAATCATATCTCTAGATGCTCAGATTAATTATTTTATTGCCCAAACACATTATCTGGCGCAAAATAAAGTACAAGAAACGTAAAAGCGTTCCAGTGCAGTACTGATGTGTACGATAGCTCATTGGTTGTGGTACAGCACGATTTTCTGATTCCAAGCAACATTTGCTCTCGATGGAAACAGGTTCCGCGATCCGCAGAGCGATTCATGCAGTGGTGTGAAGGCGACGACCTTCGAGTTCAAGTCGCAGACTCGCCCATTGTCCTTCATTTGCATTCCACCATCGCCTTCGATGAACAAAAAAATATCAAGAAAATTTACCTCTTTTTGAGATATTACACATTTATCTGAAGCTTCACTATCATAGCGAAATGAAAATATCACGATTATGAATCCATTAGACTTCTTGAGTTCCATTAGGTAAAAACGTCTGTAATATCAGTCCTTGTCATCTATTACGGTATAATAGCAAACATAAGAGGAATCTGGAATGTGTTTGTAAAACATAGTCGATCACATTCCGAAGAGCTATTAATGCTTAAGTGCGTCTATTTCTGAACTCACTTAGGCTCAAAGACATATCTTCTAAACGATCATCTCTTTCTGATGAACTCTAACTTACTTTGGTGAAATAATGATCGCAATATTTCAGCTGACTGAATGAAAATCGAAGACAATGCACCAAAGAAGCAGAGCTTTGCGTGGCAGAACAAAAGACTACATAAAAAATTTGAAATACCTTCAGTATAAGCCCTTTGTTCGAATAATTACCAGTATAATTATAGCTATGGAGCTACATACTGTTGACTGATTTGAATCCTCTATTATTCATCAATATTTTTGACTAGCATTTCGAGACGCTTTGTGGGCTCATGTTCAAGTCTCTGCAGTGATATAAATGAATGATATTCTTCTCGATATCATAATTTTACAGCTATAATTTCCGACTACGGTCATAAATAATCAAATCAGCAGGTAGATCCCAAACCGCACGAGCAGAATACAAATAACCGCAGTGAGATTGCCTAATTTGGGTAAAATTACATTAATTACAATTCAACATTATACGGTATTCATGCCCAATTAAACATGGAAGTTTATCGGGACAATTATGACTCATTAATTTCCTTTATTGATCTGTAGTGATGTATGGCTTTGGAAATCGCCACCAGGTTGGTGATGGTCGGTTAGGCGGTTGTCAGTGACATTCCCGAATCACGTTTACGTTTAGGCGCATTTATGGAGATTTATGAAACGTAAGTTATGCGAACTGCTTGCCGCGATAAATTATCCCACCTGCCGCTTACCGTTTTCAACTGATGATACATTTATCTCGTTTATCATGCAATTATTTTGATGTTTACTAATATTTTCAAGAGATAAATGAGCTATTTCAATACTCATTGCTCTCTGGATATTAGCAATTATATTGATTGGCTTATCGTTATACATGAACCTATAGGATGCTGCCCCTCATTGAGGCGAAGCTCCAAAAGTAAATTAATTACGCAAATAAGGAGTGTAGGGTGTAGGACACAATTGATTTGCCATGCAACCTGAATTCATCCAAATTTCAATGTAGAACGATACTATCTCAATAACGTGAGATAAAGTGAGATTCATATCCCTAGTGAATAGTTTTTCAAATAAATCTTGAATCAGTTGAAAAGATAATAGCCAACTGTTACTAGATAAAAATTCTGTCTGTAAATTCTATATGACAACTCACAGAGTAATGATAAATCATATTTATGAGCATTCACGTGTATGCTTATAGAGAATCATCAACATGCTCGAATAGTAAAGTTGGATGATAATATGCGCATTAGAATTTCAAGTAGGGATCAATCCACGTCTCTTTTTTGTGAAGGTTACGAAATAATATAGTGTAGCTTCATATGATAAATGTGGTATTTCTACTGGTATTTGGAGTGTCGCAATGTTATAAATGGGAACGTCATTGGAATTGTAATATTTTCAGGATTCATTCTACCTCTGTCTTAACGCTGGACTGTTGCTTGTTGAAGTCTTACATTAAAAAATAATAAATATATATCCAATTTTACAATAATTGCAATGTTAACACTAGAACATTGTCTTGTGTGACTAAATCGGAATAAATTGCATATTGCGCGCACAGAGGAATGTGAGATTAGATATACTTGAAGTTTATATCGCACACAAAAAATCGCACACATTGAAATCTTGAATGGAAACCATCATTTATATTTCAGATTTGGATACCTGGAACCTTCGGTAATGAAAGGATAAATTCAATAACATTTAAACTTAAGACTTAAATGAGTTACTATCGAATCTCGATCTCTGGATGACCAGTAGTATATAGTATATAATACAATGTTACTAATCAAGAGAAGAGTCATGGGACTGATAGTGACGAGGATCGCAGACAGCCTTCTGCTACCGTCCAATATTTTTAAGTCCAAACTTGTTTCAACACTACACTACCGCTTACCTTAACACCATCAGCCATCAGCTGGAGTAAATACGTTTTAATATTTCACAACATGTGGTTGAGTAAGGTTAGGTTTCGGAATATCTAAAATAAAATAACAACCCTGTATTGTTTGATCTGTGTTTATGTCATGTACTTACCGTTAATGTATCCTGAATATGATCAACCGTTGCTCTGTGAAATATGTTGTATATTTTGTCTCTGATTTTGTTTTTCGTGACCCTTGATAGTTTCGACATTACCGACAGAGAACTATATTGCAGACTGATTTACCGACAGAAAAAAAGAATTCAGGATAATAATATTTTCAGAGAATGTAACCGATGCACATAGGGATAGTTTGCTGATCTAGCCGGTCAAAAATCAATCCATAAGAAGTTGTCATAGGTAAAAAAAAACTGGTTCTTATAGTTCTCGAATGACTAGAGAATATTAGACAACCCATTCCCGGTCTCTTATCGAATGCACCCGCGCGCTCATGTTTTCAGAAGTGAGTCATCGCTTCAAATGCACGTTTCTTACGCGTTCCCTAAGTGTGATAGTATCTGACAAAAAGTTAAATATTTTCGTGACTACTGATTTTTTTCAAAATATTGTTATGGATATGGATCAAGGAAGAAAGAACGCATATTATTGGAATATGGAACTGTATATTTTCTTAATAGGATATTGTCATTCGAAGTTTGAAAATATAGTTTGAAATTCTTAAAATTTCTTACTCAATTTCAAGTTTGAGAAGATTTCCGGTTATAATTCTAATAGATAACGACAGGCTATAGTTTATATCAAATTTTGATGGCCCAATTAGCCGCCCATACCCGCTCCCTTTTCTGCCAGAGGTGACAGACCAAGACAGTGAGAGAAATATAAAAATTTTATTTGGAATCTACACTATCTTTGTTAACTTGGTAATTATATGGTTTCAAGGACACCGGGCCACTCAGGTGTTAGAGTAGTGACCCATAGATCACTTTTTGATAGAATGAAATAGCAAAATTTGGCTAATTTTGAAGAAAACTCAAATTACTTGGAGGATTGGATTTTGTTCAGCTAAAACTATTCTGAATTTGAAGCGTTGAAGCATAAGTTTTCGCACATTCAGCCATGATTCATTTGAAAAAAAATTATGGCTCATACTTGACCACGGCGACTACCTAGAGTGAAAAAACTAGATAAATAATTTTGACCGGCTAGATCAGCAAAATACCCCTATGTGCGATAAAGAGAAGTAGCTAGAAAATTTGTTGAAACGAAATTTGTATTTGTAAAACGACTTCACATCACTGACAGCGCTGATATAATAATTTAAAAACAAGTTGAGTAAGGTTTCATTAAACTTTAAGTATAAATAAAGCCTTGCGGCCAATTTGAGTCACTTCTTTTGGAAGTTAGTTCTCCGAGCCATCTTCCAGAGTTCTACAGGTTTATCGTTCGACGTCCGTCCGAAGCTTTCGTGCTAAGTCCATTGCTATGATTGTTCAAGACAAAATCGTGGAAAGAACTCAGTTTATTCTGCCATTGTTTTTGTTTTTGCACTTAAAATATTTTTACTATTTTTGAACTCAGAATATTCTTGCAAAGTATAACTTAGAGTCATTTCGTTTAATTTCCGCCGTCCGCTCCGCGAAAGTTGAACTAACTTAACGTAGAGTCACTGCTGGAGAAGTCTTCATTGATTTCACAGTGTAAGATTGTTTTACCGTAGAATTACTGCTGGAGAAGTCCTTGCTGATTTCACAGTGTTTCAGTAATTCAACTTAGAGTCACTGCTGGAGGAGTCTCTATTGATTTTACAGTGTTGGATTGTTTTACCGTAGATTTACCACTGGAGGATTCCTTGTTGATTTCACAGTGTTTGAATAAGTTAACGTAGAATCACCGCTGGTAAGGTCCTCGTTGACTTCACAGTGTTTGAATAATTTAACGTAGAGCCACCGCTGGTGGAGTCTTTGTTGATTTCGCAGCGTTTGAATGATTGAACATGAAGTCACCGCTTGGAGAATCATTGCTGGCTTCACATTGCTAGAGATATTTGACGTAGAATCACTGCTGGAGAGAGGTTACTTGATGGCTTCACAGTATTGAAATAACTCAACGTAGGGTCACTGTTGGGGAGCCAATTTGGTTTATATATATCATTGTGATATATGTGTATGTTCAACAGCTCCATTTTTGTGTGTAAATAAATATCGTAGTAATACTTACCTCCTGAATATTATTCTCTTGAACACTCTGAGCTACTCAGCCGTCCACTACCGACCGCACTGGCGCCCAAGTATATCGTCGGCAGACTTAACAACCCCGCCATCAGCAAGGTATCGTTACAAGGTGTATAGCGCATTCCCAAATGATCACACATCAAATGAACACCATACTCAATGAAATATCAATATTTCAGTACCGTTAGACTACTATTGGTCGCCACAAATATTGCTGAGACTTCATATCAACAAAATCATAATAGTTTCATCCATTCATCATACTTTGCTAGAACTTACTTCAGGTTAAAATTGTTGTGCTGTTTTTATCTGCACCCTTACAAAGCACATCAGTGACATTTTAAAATGATGTATTACGGCTAGCGCTATTCTGTGCGGAAGCTAATGAGGATATGATTATGTTTTTAGCAACAAGGTAATCACAATATCATCACTTATCATTTAACATAATACAATAGTTGCAAGAAACTCAGGTGCTCCGTTTTGACATTAGGAACCTCAGCAAAAACGAAGAGAAATGATTTCTGGGAGATGGTCCTGTATAATAAGACCATTAATAATTCCTTATTGTTATTTTGAGATATCACCTGTTTTAGGCTTTGAAATAGATTGGAAGAATAACTCATTATCATAATTTGGATTTCGACCTGATATAAAATATCTCCCTGTATTTTATTTAATTCTGCGTTTATTTTCTTCCGATGGACTCATCTCTTTGCTTTTTAGTTTCTATTTCATACAAAAGTATCTGTAACTAATTCCTAGGAGTCACACCAGAAATTCTATTTCCACAGCTCCAGGAGATGAACTTCCAACACTTTTGGAAAGTTATTCCACCACCAAGAAATAAAAAGCGATGTGGTTTCAGGAATATACTAAAGTTTCACACAAAGTTTGTATTTATTTTTCGATAAGTCGTATACATATTCTAATTGGAACATCTTCTCATCATTCACGTCATTATTTACAGTGAATGTTATAATTATAATGTAGCCCAAAGCTGTTTTGCTGCAGAACAAAATTTTTTTAGTCATTTGATGGAAGTAAGTTTCTTTACTGGTCGCATGGCAACTGAATTCAATGATTGTCAATGCTATTCGATATAAATTTCAGTCAAGGCGATTTCTCAACATATATTGAAAATAACAAAGAAGTATTATTATACACTTGTGGATGAATCCTTTCAAAAAGGAGTTATGAAAGGAGGAATAACAATTTACCAATGTTTCCTAATCCGTTTTCTATCTCTGGAATCTTGTAACAAAAGTACGAGCCCAGCAGTATCTTTTCAAACAGTGTATGACAATTATTTCGATGATTTGAGTTGCTGAAATTGACATAAAAGTAATATGTCTTTCCTCACAATAAGAATGACGAGAAATGCAATATCTGCTGATGTAAACAAGCCATGTTCAACGAAACCGTTTGCTTTGAGTTAAAAGGCCTGATATTCAAAACGTTGCATTCCATAAATCATTTTCAATTTCTATAGATCTTACGTCATCTCATCATCAACATTCCAATTTATCCTTCAAATAAATGAAAAATAAATCAATGTGGCGCGATAAAAAACTGAAATTTCATAATTAATAAAGAGTGTTGAATGACGGGCGTATGTCGCGAAATGGCATTCGCGCGCTGTCTCATAACGCCGCGCACCGTTCAATCCATTCATTATGAATGTCATTTTTAATAAACATCGCCACCGGCGGTAGCACATTCACCAGAAGAGTGAAAGGGAAGGGGATGTAACGTCCGGAAGGAAATATAGTAAGGGTGAATGGAGATATTGCTACACGACTGATAAAGTGTTTGTGCACTCTTCTTCATTTAGTGGAGCCAATATCCGTTCAAAGATTTAGCTAGGAGGGTTCTTGTGGGAACTATTGTTGACAATAATTTACTGCTAGGAGTCAATTTTGGAGTATGTACATATTCATGAAGAAAAGATGACGCAAGCAAACTATTGAAATAACTGGACGCCCGATACAATCAAAATTAATGGGAGATTAGAAATAGAGGTATGTTCTGTTTATTCACTCCGTGCACAAGTGACAGTTAGCGCCTCTCGTGGAATAAATTATAACAAAAAGTTATATACAATAGCACACGTTGTGATGTTACGAATGATAAATCCATGTAAAAACTAGCAAAATAATGTAAGTAAACACAAGACAAAAGTTTCTAAAGTTTATTGTTTTCATTTATAATGAAGTTTTGAGTCAATATTTATGTTTACTTAGTGCTCAAACTAAATAACCGGTTTCCAGCCAATCACTTTTAATGTAGAATTTGAGCCTCAAAAAGTTATTAATGGAAAAATCTTGACAGCGTCTCATGTGAAAAGGATTGAGGCATTGGATGAATTTGGTAATCTAAATCAAATGCCAGGCAGTTTCATACTAACTACATCTGTTATTCTACATCCATACAAAGTTAAATTATATATATAAACTATTGAAAACTCAATTTTCATCACAAAAATATTTTTTTAGGCGATCATGACAAAAAAGGTGTTTTTATGGCTTCTTTTGCGGCCGTGAAGTTTCACTTTTTGGGACTGATCTGTCAAATTTTACTTTTTGGGACTGATCTGTCAAATACTACTTTTTGGGACTGATCTGTCAAAAAATATTTCATAAACACTTCATATTTACCTATATGGGCAGCTTGATGAACTCGTTAAGAAACAGTTTTCGCTTAAATAGTACATATATTTTTCCGTCAACCTCTGTAGTTCTTGCAATTCAAAAAATAAATACGCATTTTTTGTTAAATGTCAACTTGATAGAAGACAATAAAATAAAACAATTTCAACGGCAACTAAGATTCACAATTGCAATGTTTTAGAAATAAATAGATAAAATGATGTGATTTTGAATTATTTCGTAATGACCGCCTAAAAAACGTTGTGTGCACCTCGGCCTACAGTTCTTTTTTGGTCTCACCTGAATTGCAGCCTCAGCTACGCTTCGGCCGCAAACAACAGATTCGACCAAAAAAGATAACCTTTACGGCCTTGATACACAAATAACTATTATGCATAAACAATATTAATTTTCTACTTACTTTTCAACATTTTGTCTATAGGGTCTGTCAAAAACAAAAACTGCCGCTGGTAACGCTGCAGTCGGATCTTGAGATGTGCACAGAGCGAATTAATCAATTTTTTCATAATTGAAACGTAACTAGAAGTACGCGGCGATCTAATATAACTACAAGATTGTTAAATTAAGCTAATTAGCAACTAGAATGTAACAAAGAAGCTTTGCGAATTCAAAAGCATCTAGTTCTTATGAAGCTACAAAAGATACTCGTTCCAATTTTGTCTTCCTAGATCCTTTCCCAGTACTGTGCTGTTTTTTTAAAGTACAGGTACATAGAAGAACAAAAATTATTCGAATATCCAATTAGTTTTGAGAGAGAAAAATGCAAGACTGAAGTGGATGAATACAAATAGGATAGAAGACAGAGAAGATTATGAAAAAATGAGGAAGAAATGTAAAATTCTAAGAAAAAACAAGAGAGATTGGATAGACGATGAAATAAAAGATATTGAGGAAAAATGTGTGAATAGAAACTCAAAACAGATCTATGAAAAAATAAATGAACATAAAAGAGCATACAAACCAAAAGTCCACTGTATAAAAGATGCAAAAAGCAATAAAACAGAAAACGATGGACGATATAAGAAAACATGGGTAGAATACTTCAAAAACCAGCTAACAGAACCGCAATAAAACGTGGATATTACAACACAAGACGAAAGAGTATTTGAAGAATCAAAAAAAGAAGAAGTCAGAGAAATAATAAGAAGCAGGTGAAACAGGAAGACTCCAGGCAAAGATGGAATAAACACAGAACTAATAAAATATGGAGAAGATGAACTACACGAATATATATAAAGCTATAATGAAGGTGTGGAGAACAGAAAAAATTTCAAAGGATTGGAAAAGAGGACAAATAGTCACAATCCACAAAAAAGAGACTAACAAACATGCGAAAATTATAGAGGTATAACGCTACTGAACACGACATATGAAATAATGTCAACATTAATACAGAAAGAGTCCAGAAAGAAACAGAAAATATAATAGGACAGCATCAGTGCGGATTCACGCAAGGCAGATCAAAAACAGACGCAATACATACAGTTAAACAGATAATAGAAAAAGCACATGGATTTTAAATGAACATAGATTTATCATTCATTGATTTCGAACAAGCGTTTGACTCGATCAAAAGAGAAAAACTTATGACAGTCCTAGAAGAATTTGGATTAGCAGCTAAGCTAAGACGATTGATCTTGGTGACATTAAGTGGAACAACAACCACAATTAAAACACAAAAAGGAGAAACTCAGGAATTCGAAATAAACAAAGAAGTAACACAAGGTGATACACTATCGGCAACTCAGTTCAACATAGCGTTAGAATATGTGATGAGGAATTTGAACAAAGGAACACTCAGAACTAAAGGCGGACAAATAATAGCATACGCAGACGATATAGTATTGGCAACAAAAAATAGGAGAATATTGAAAGAAATAGTCGAAGAAATAGTAACAGAAGGGAACAAAATGGGCTTGAAAATCAATGGAAACAAAACAAAAATAACGAGGATAAAAAATAAATCAGGAAGTAGAAATATGAAAATAGGTAACCTACAGTTTGAGGAAGTGAATAAATTCAAATGCCTAGGCATTATGCTATCAAATAAAGGAGACAGGCAAACAGAAATCCAAGAGAATGTATTAACAGCGAACAGAGCCTTTTACGCAAATAAAAAATTACTCAAGGATAAAAATCTAACAAAGAAAACAAAATTAAAAGTATATAGAACAATAATCAGACCGATAATAATGTACGCTGCAGAAACAATGACAAAGACCAAAAAAGATAAAAAAGATTTGCGAATAGTAGAAAGAAAAATAGTGAGAACTATTTCAGGACTAGTAAAAACGACAGAAAACGAATATAAAATACTGATGAACCATGAAATTGAACAAGAACTGCAAGGAGAAGATATAGTAAGGAGAATTAAATAACAGAGGACGAAATGGTTAGGACACATCTGGAGAAAAAGAGAAGAAGACACCGTAAGGGCAATTTCACAATGGAAGCCAGGCGGAAACACGAGAAGAGGCAGACCCAGGTCGAAATGGCTACAAGAAGTAGAAGCAGATCTGAGTAAATCAGGAATGAAGAAATGGAAGGAGAAAACAGAAGATAGGAAGACATGGAGAGAAATATGTCAGAAAATTTAAAACAAGGCAATGAGGACTGATCCCCCTCAAATAAAGGATCTGGAGAGCTTTAGTAGAAGCGGCGCAACCCGACCTGGGGTGTCCAAGCTACTTTATATATATGATGTGAAATTAAAATATCGAGACTCTGCACAGCAGATTTTACTTCGTTTCAATTTATACATTCACATATAACGCTTTGATTATAATAAATGAATCAAGGGTCTCACATTATTCCACTGATCAATAATATATCTAAGTCCAAGTGATACATGAATCGATCGGAATTATAGAGTGCCAGACCTTATTAATTCAAGATTCTGTCCTGTTTCAAAAAAAAGTCCTTTTCCAGCCAATTTTTCTGAATGTTGTTTCCTTGATAAAACAATCGATAGAAAAGGTGAAGTACTTCAAGAGACAACCAAATCACCATCTACAATTCTGTCCAGGACAGGATGGTAAACAACAATTTTAAGTTTGATCAGAGAGTTGAATACAAAAATGGGTTACACTTAAGGGTGGCTACCTCCTTTCCGGACAGATCAAGGGGTAGCACCCTGGTTTTTTCTCTAACTCAAGATGCTCTCCGTGTGTGAGATGAACTTGAATATCGTTTAGATGTGTGAAGAACAACAAAAGGAGATCACATCGAACTGCAATGAATCTCAAATTTCTACCATAGGTAGAGTCTATATCAGTAAATTTTAGTTGCAGTATCGCATATTTGACTCCGTGCTTCACCTGCTGTTGAATATTCATGTTTCTCATCACACATTTATTCCGACAACTGCATCGATTAACATTGATTGCGTATTAGTCACCTGTCATGGTAATCCAGAATTTGATGTAATCACCCTTTGGATATATGAATAATCATCATGCTCACAGACTCTAAAATTTACCTTCGTTATTTACAATTACCAGTTATTAGATGGTATATTCTTGCTCATACCACTTGGACTCTAATTTCGAGTTGCGATTGAATAATCTTCGTGCAATCTACTTAACAAACTATCAGTTCTGATCCTGGTACCTGAGCATTTATTCCTATCCAAAACTGTTATATGAGTCGAGGTAAAACAAACCTCAGTTCAAGTCTTATGTTAGCATTATATCCATGTAGATGGCATGAAAAGTGACATCATATATGAAGGCCCACATTTTAATATACAAATACTAATCTCCTGCTACAGGAGAAATATGAATATATTATGCTCAAAGGGACAATTTAATTTATTCTTGATTATTATTTGATCTCAAATGGATTGTTTTGAGCATTATTTCACAATATATGAATGCTTTTCTGTTGGATCTGGAGCTCAGTGAACGGGTGGTGTAAAGAAAGCAGGAAACATTCACAAAGCCGCAATAAAACATTTAACGTAATTCCGTAGGCACTTCGGCGGAGTAATTTATACATGTATTTGCGCACTCAAGCTTTCCATTAGACGTATGTCACATGTAGTCACTTAAACATATATACTTTATCAGATTTGCCTTGATATTTACGAAGAATTATTGCTACTGCTACATAACAACATAATTAGAAATTTACCCAATAATTCGCTACAAATCTTGCTTTTGAGTTCAATATATAATTGCTCAAGGTTATGAAACAGGAAACACCAATTGCAGTTTGCAAGTTCTGCACTATCACAAACAACTCGGGGCTAATGTAAAGCTTTGTACTCTTGTTGTACGTTCTACAATATCAGCTCTACTATTTATCAGTGAACTACGAATGCGACAAATGATTTTGGTTACGTGGGACCTAATCCCTCCAATTAATTGGTATTACTATCTAGTTGAGTGGAATATAAGTTGTTTACTAGTTATCATCTTCATCTATTGATACTTATGATAATTCAACACTTTATCACAATCATTGATAAGTTTCTTTCGTTACTCAAGCTATTGGTTGAAATTATTTGTGGTATAGTTGCTAGAGCTCTTAAACATGAAAATTTCACAATTGGGCTGCTAAGCTCCTCGCATACACAACAGAGAGATATTTCCAGGCACCCTTACATTATTGGGAACAGCAGTAAAATTACATTTGATTCTGAGAATAAAGAACCTATTATATTACACGCTCGTTCATCTGTAACAGTTTACATGATTATGTACTCATGGCCTACATGCTGCCAGCATTACATATCATGACGATAAATAGGCATCGCAAATACATTCATACATTACTTCAAATCAAGAATTGAATTAATAAATATGTTTTATTGGGTAATCAGTTCTGTATTAATTAATTTGAAACACAACATTTCGACAGCAAAGTGCTGCCTTTTTTAGGTATAAAGAAATATGGAAATAAACAGACAAAATTGTCATGCCAACAAAAATGAGAGTACAAATAGTAACTAGATTAGTTCAAAATATTAACTTCTAGGATCGTAGAGCTCTGCCTGTGGTTGTCTTCAGGAGATAATAATGAAGGTCTAAACAACGAAAATTGTCAACTCCTTGTGGTTGTAGGTCAATCTGGCTCTACTCTTTTTGGCTTGGCGCATAACTGAACCATCCACAGATCTTCAGGAAGTAATGATGGAGTAACTCTTGCAAGTAGATTCGTAGATAAAAATAATTTGAAATTATGATCAAATGATTGGTAGCCTTGATCGATTGAATTCATAACCGGCATTTTAATTCAAATTATTCGGTGATTTTTTTTATTTCAATTGCTTCTCTTATAAGCCTCGTGAACCAATTGTTCTCTTTAGCCAGAAGCTTTGTATTATTGAAGTCAATGCCATGTAATTCTTGAATAGCTTGCTCAGTCACTGCAGATTCTTCTGGATAGTATAATCTTATATGACGAGACTACTATTTTAATCTTGTTTCTAGAGTCCTCTTGGTGTGTCCAATATATACCTCGCCACATTGATAAGTAATATTGCCTGGATACTGGAGGGGAAATCTGTCTTCATCATTACCAATAAGATTTCGAATTTTCAAACTAGAAGTGTATGAAGTTTTTATGTCATATTTATGTAAAAGCCTTCCAATTTTATCCGTTATATTAGCTACGTAAGGCAACGTAACAAATATTTTCTTATTATTTGGATCCTGAACAGGAGGCGTAGAGTTCTTCTGTTTAAGTGCTTTCGTGATCTGCGTTCTATTATAACCATTCTTCTAGAAAACATCATCAAATGATTTGATTTCATCAGATAGTTTACTTGGATGACATAAAGAAGAGGCTCTCTGATATAAAGTTTTAATAGTACAAAATTTTTGAGCAGGATGGTGATTTGATGACTCATATAAATATTGTTTTTTTTGGGTCGGCTTGCTATATACAGAATGGATAAGTTTTCCATTATCTTATTTCTCCAGGTAAACGTCCAGGAGAAGAAGACAGTTATTTTCTCCAACCTCAATACTGAAATTATTGTTCCTATGCTGCATGTTAAGATAATTCAATCAACATTCAATTCATTTCTACCATGAGGCCAAACAGCAAAGACATCGTCAACGTAACGTAGCCAGACAGTAGGTTTCTTCATAGCAGTGTTTAAAGCTTTTTACTCAAAATTTTCCACGTAAAAATTAGCGATAGAAGGAGAAATAGGGGAACCAATGGCGTCACTATCAATTTGCTTGTTAAAATTACCATCGAAGATGAAGAAACAAGAAGCCAAACAATGTTTAAAAAGCTTGACAAAATCAGGTGAAATATGATCTTCTAATAATTTCAGAGTATCGATGATAGGTACTTTCGTGTATAAAGATGAAACGTCAAAACTGACAAGTTAATCATTATATGTCAATGTCATATTACTAATCAAATCTACAAAATGTCGGGAATCCTTGACATATTATGAAGTATGACCAATCATCGGCTTCAAAAAACCATCCAAATATTTGGCTTATCCATATGTGGTTGAACCTATTGAATTGACAATAGGTCTTAGGAGAACATTTTTCTTATAAATTTTCGGGAGACCATAAAACTTGGAAATGACAGGATCTTATGGAATAAGCCCTTTCTGAATATCTTGAGAAAAAGATGATTCTTTCAGAAGTTTAGTTGTCTGATATTTTGAAGAGCTAAGTGGTAAGTAAGCCATTTCCTTTTATATGTAATCTACTTTATTCATGATGACTATAGCTTTGCCCTCATCAGCTGGTGAAACAACAATATCCTTATTCCAGTATAAAAATTCGAAATCTTATTGGTAATTTTGAACAAAAGGTTTTAAACACTGCTATGAAGGAACCTACTGTCTGGCTACGTTATGTTGATAATGTCTTTGCTGTTTGGCTTCATGGTACAGATGAATTGAATGTGTTTTTGAATCATCCAAACATGCAACATAGAAACAATAAATTCACTATTGAGGTTGAAGAAAATAACTGTCTTCCTTTTCTGGACGTTTACCTGGAGAAACAAGATGATGGTAAGCTTATCCACTCTGTATATAGGAAGCCGACTCATACAAATCAATATCCACATGAGTCATCAAATCACCATCCTGCTCAAAATTTTTGTACTATTAAAACTTTATATCAGAGAGCTTCTTCATTATGTCATCCAAGCAAACTGTCTGATGAAATCAAATTTTCAGATGATGTTTTCTTGAAGAATGGTTAGAATAGAGCACAGATCAAGAAAGCACCGAGACAGAAGAATTCTACGCCTCCTGTTTAAGATCCAAATAATAAGAGAATATTTGTTACGTTGCCTTACGTAGCTAGTATAACGGATAAAATTGGAAAACTTTTATATAAATATGACACAAAAATCTCTTAGTCTTCCAATTAGAAAATTCGAAATCTTATTGGTAATGTTGCAGACAGATTTTCTCTACAGTATCCAGGTATATATTCCTTGTCAATGTCTCAAAGTTTATATTGGACATATCAAGAGAACTGTAGAAACAAGATTGAAAGAGCACTCTCGTCATATAAGATTGAATCATCCAGAAAAATCTGTAGTGGTTGAGCATGTTATTCAAGAATAATATGGCATTGACTTCAAGAATACGAAGCTTCTGGCTGAAGAGAACAATTGGTTCAAGAGGCTTATAAGAGAAGCAATTGAAATGAAAAATTACCAAATTATTTGAATTTGAATACCGGCTATGAATTTAATCGATCATGGCTACCAATCATTTGTTCATAATTTCAAGTAATTTTTATCTAGGAATCTACTTGCAAGAGTTACTTCATCATCACCTCCTGATGATTTGTGGATGGTTCTGTTATGTGCCAAACCAAAAAGAGTATAGTCAGATTGACCTAGAACCACAAGGAGTTGACAATTTCCCTACTTAAACCTTCATTATTATCTCCTGAAGACCTGTGGATATTGAATCATCAACCACAGGCAGAGCTCTACGATCCTAGGAGTTAATATTTTTAACTAATCTAGTTACTATTTGTACTTTTATTTTTGTTGTCTTGACAATTTTGTTGATTTATTTTCATAATTACACTTGAAGAAGGCAGCACTTGTTGTCGAAATGTTGTGTTTCAAATCAATTAATAAAACGATTTCTGAAAAGTTTTTTCTTTCATAAATTGAATTAATTTCAGATCATTGAATTTCGGGTTCGAAATGGCAGCAATATTATGACTTAATTTTGAATATATTAAGAGTGATTTTTTCGGATGCAATTGATTGTATCAACTTTGAACATTCATTGAAGCTGTAGTTGGGCCTGACCTACTGTAGAAGAAAATATCAAGTCTCTCCAACAAGTTCTCTGATAATTTTCTACAAATTGTTGATTCAGCGAATGAATCTAATGTTTTAATCAAACGGTGGCCTGAATTATTGCATGATGCAAATATTGAGTCTAGTTTATGTACGTTACGTTGACGATTGCATTGTACGCACGCCTCTCTATGTTAACATAACTTCCACAGCTAAAATTTGATTCTAAGACCAATTTATACAAGGTCGAAACTATGAAAGTGCTCCTGATGGACCCATCGTCAATGAGTCTCATTGAAAATCCTAATCTGAATTGCTGCACACTTCAACAAGTATTAAACTCAAATCTGAACATGTCATCGAATATAAGGTCCTGTTGGATATAAGAGAAACCCAAATCAGATATTACACACACCAATGTATTCATCAAGATTCCTTGTTACAGATGCAATTGATCTCATTCACTCCAAATATTGACTGAAGCTTTGGTTGAGCTTGATCTACTGGGCGTTAAAATATTCAATTTTCTCGGCAGAATTCTCAGTAAACTTCATCAGCTGTTGATTCTGAAGTTAAATCTAAATAATTGATTATTTGAATCTTTGAAGTCTCGATCCTTTGACCTGAAGAAGATCCTTGTTGAAGGACCGGAACGTCAAAGTTTCAAATAAAATATACAGAACCTAAAATCAAAAGTTATTTATTAAAAAAATGCTGAAAAATTTATGGATTATTAATTTATAATATTATAATAAATAGAATCTAATCTATCTTCATCAGTTTGACGATTGCATAGTATTAGCTCCTAGCACTATGCTTTCATCAACATACTTAATTCCATAACATAATAAAACATGATTTTGAGTCTTATTCATGTAATTTAAAATCTGCAAGTCCATTGTCTCATCAAAATTAAAATCTCAATCAAAATTTCTGCACATTCTAACAAGTATTAACTCAAATTGGAACATCCTCGACGATAGGTCCTACAAGAAAATGAGGCACGAACCTTTAGGAAAAATGTGGTGAAGTTACTGGAAATGACAAGACCTAAGTCAGATAGAAGATTGCGTTTTAATTGCAAAGTTTTGTAACTTTTCAGAAGTGGAAAAGTTCGAGATTAATTACAATTCGATAATGAAGCTATAAATAATAAACTCTGACATTAACTGTAGCGTAACATAACATTACAGATCAGTTATCAACATAAGTACTACTTCTTGAAATTGTACACTTCCTTTGAATTAGTGAAGCAAGTATTCATTACATGAATTATGTAATGAAGTGAAAACCAGCCAAGTCGCTTATTATCCTACTGTATTTTATTGGAGGCAATGTAGTCTGGACCATATTTGTAAGAGTGTAACAAAGTTTTATTGTATAATGTTATACGTGTATAAAACGACTTTATGAGATGATTAAACTTAACTAGCATACGACCCCATAAAATGGTGAACGAGAAGCTAGTAGCTGATTATGAAATCTTGGATGGATAGGTGGTACAGCATCAGCGTTTCCAACTATGTTTGAATGTTTTTGTTGATACTGATCCAAAAGGAGTCTTCATTAAGAATGAGAAGCTACCTTATTCTTCCCGTGATATAAATTGAGCTTAATATTATGATTTTTCATCGCTGTTAACGTGGTAATATCAAGGACGCAAACCTGCGTGGGTTGTGGAGCTGTGAAATGGGGTTACGGTGAAATATCGCAATACATTTTGCACATTTGTTTTCATTACAGAGCAAAAATGATCGTAAACATTAGCAAGTGACACGGGCTGTATTTTATAACTTGAATAAAAACCTAATTATGTGAACCTGTGGAGGATACGATGTCTTGTGAGAGCGCGGTTTTTCCATGACAGCATGTATTTGTCTGTATGTAAATGAGTTTGATAAGTACATTTCGTTTGAAGTCTTAATTGGAAGATCCTCAGTGGCGGTACCACTGTAAAATGTTCAGAAATTATAGATGAAATATTTAAAACTGCATTTCACATATGTACATGATGGCTGGTACCACAAGCTCTGTATTTGGCTATACTATAAATTGAATAGTTATTTCGTGAACGTTATTCCGGGATCGCTGTTTGAATGACCATAAGTAAGAATAGATGCCATTTTATAATTGAATAGTTATCTCATTTACATCATTCCGGGAACGCTCCTTGAATGACCATGAGTTAGAACAGATATCACTTCATAATTAAATATTTATCTCGTGAACGTCATTCTGGGAGCGTTTTCAAAATGACCATGAACTAGAACAGATATCACTTTATAGTTGAATAGTTATCTCGTGAACGTCATTCCAGAAACGCTCTTCAAATGACCATTAGCTAGAACAGATATCACTTTATAATTGAATAGTTATTTCGTTAACGTCATTTTGAGAACGCTTTTGAAATGATCAATATTTGTTACAGATATCACTTTGATGAATCAATAGTTATCTCGTGAACGTTATTCTGGGAACGCTCTTTGAATGAATGTAAACTAGAACAGATACCACTTTATGATTCTATAGTTAACTCATTAACATCGTTCTGAGAACGCTCCTTAAATGACCATAAGTTAGAACAGATATCACCTAATAATTGAATAATTATTTCGTGAAC
Organism: Dromius quadrimaculatus; assembly: GCA_963989225.1. NCBI lineage: Eukaryota > Metazoa > Arthropoda > Insecta > Coleoptera > Carabidae > Dromius > Dromius quadrimaculatus. The sequence goes on from OZ022335.1 coordinate 20,662,051, forward strand.
GTCATTCTTTGAATCACCATAAGTTAGAACAGATATTACTTTATAATTGAATAGTTATCTCATGTCGTGAACGTTATTACGGGGACTTTGTTCAAATGACCATAAGTTAGAGCAGATACCACATTATATTTGAAAAGTTATCTCGTGCACGTCATTCCGGGAACGCTCTTTGAATTACCATATGTTAGAACAGATATCTCTTTAGAATTGATTAGTTGTCTCGTGAACGTCATCTTGGGAACGCTTTTGGAATGATCAATAATTGTTACAGATATCACTTTGATGAACGTTATTCCGGAAACGTTCTTTAAATAGATGTAAACTAGTACAGATACCACTTTATAATTTGAAAGTTATCTATTGAACATCATTCCGGGAACGCTCCCTGAATGACCATAAGTTAGAACATATACTACTGTATAATTGAATAGTTATCTTGTGTAGATCATTCTGGAAACGCTCTTTGATTGAACATAAGTTAGAACTAATATTTTTTCATAATTGAATCGTTATCTCGTGAACGTCATCTCGTGAACACTCTTTAAATGACCATAAGTTAGAACAGATATCACTTTATAATTGAACAGTTATCTCGTCAACGTCATTCCGGGAACGCTCTTCAAATGACTATAAGTTAGAACAGATATCACTTCATATTGAATAGTTATCTCGCGAATGTCATTCCGGGAACGCCTTTGAATGAACATGTAATAGAACAGATATCCCTTTATAATTGAATAGTTATCTCATGAACGTCATTCCGGAAGCGCTCTTCAAATGATCATAATTCAGAACAGATAATATGTAACTCTCATGTAATGATATTTAACCTTGAACCATAGTACAAAGGCTGAGTCCCTGAAATCCACAAAGTCTAGCGCTACCACCGAAGATCCTTGAAACTTCATTCTTAGTTTCAAAATAGAGTCTCACAAGAGTCATATAATCTTGATACAAGAAGCATTTTTCACTTCCAAAGACAAGACAAGACGATATCAAGATTCAAGATTTCTTCTCAATATTGAAAATTGGAATATTAAATATATTTGTAGAATAGGTGCAGGATCCAGCGATTGTAATGATAGAAGAGGATAAGAGAAAACCTTTAGGATCCGGTAAATAAAATTTTCCTTATCGAAAACAAAATTAATTTTTTTATCTTTTCAATTGGACGTTTCGAGGACCAACTGTCCTCATCATCAGCTCTAAAATTATGAATTTGAACATACAAGTATGTGACATCATTTTTGCAATAATATTCAAGCAGAGAATTTGTGAACTTGATATTTTTTGTAAATAAATTAAGTAATGGAAAAATTTTTAGTTTTAAAACAAATAATACGCAAAAGGGACTTCTATAAGCTACCGGATCACATATATATAATAAAGGTTTATGTTATTCATGTGATCCGGTGATGTACAAAAGCCCCTTTCGGGCATTATTTGTTTTGAAAACAAAAAAATTTCATTTCTCAATTCATTACAGAAAATATCAAGTTTACAAATTCTCTGTTCAAATATTATTGCAAAAATGATGTCACATACTTGTATGTTCAAATTATTGATTTTAAAGCTGATGATGAGGACAGTTGGTCCCCGGAACGTCCAATTGAGAAAACTAGAAAAATCAGTTTTTTTTCGAAAAAGAAAATTTTATTTACTGGATCCTGGAGGCCTTCTCTTATCCTTTTTTGATATCAAATATACCATGACAATCACAGTTTTTCTCCGACCATAAATTTCATGATCACTTTCATAGCTGTTTCATGAATGTGGAGTCTCGCAAAAATTGTCAAAGTAACAGCTGTCATTGTTAAAGTGACAAATATCATTGTCAAAGTGACAGCTGTCATTGTCAAAGTGACAGTCCTAACAAAATAAGTATTTTTGTACATAAGAAGTCCTTTTCTAGATTTACGGGATCATTAATTCATTGGAACGTACAGTTATGACACTTGATCGTCAGAAGTGTAATTTAAAGATATGAACGTGGATTTAACTGACTATTTAGTTCATGTTTCTATCAAGCTCATCTCCCCGAGCGTTTTAGATTGATACCAATCATTTTTGGAATAACCAGAACCAATAAAACCAAATTACTTATTCTGAAAAATTAGTTAACGTTGACGATCGTTTGCTTGTGATGTCTTATTATTAGTAGTAAAAATTATGGATCCGCATTATGATTTTCATGATTTCTTCGCGCCAAAAAAATATAACGACTTTTATTGCAATTGAAATTTCAATGATTACAAATGGATCGCTGATAATTTCGAAAAATGTTTCAGGTGAATGCTATGCAAAATTATTCGAGGATCAATTTCAGTTATTATATCTTATGATGAATACTTACCGTTTATGGAATAAATGCAGAAAACTTAAAAGTTCCATCCATTGGTTGAAAAATAGAAGAATCATCTAGATGATGAAAGCGCATTTTTGACAGCTCATGAATGGTTGTTACTTCAGAGACTTCGCAAATTACCATCTCTCACAATTACTGAGCTTGAAATCAAGCAGTTTGGGCAAACTTACGGAACAGCAGCCTCCATTTAGTACTAGTTTCAAGTTGACTATTTGATAGGTACATAATTTATGCATGTACAGACCCAAAAATACATTTTAATCTTAATTGTTTAGTTATTGACTGACGGGAGGTCAAGTGCTGTACCTCAAAATGATAATTTGATCTTCATCAAAGCTTTATGAAAAAAATACACCAAAAGTAAACAAATTTTCATTCAATAATAATAATTCATTCTAATAAGCTTCAAATTCGTGTCAAACAAGTCATTGAATGAATCCCGGACAGATTTGACAACTGTACATAATAATAGTGACACGTGTGGCGAAAGTTGTAACTAAATTTTCATCTGCTTTAATAAATTTTAGTTGCCATATCCCTAATGTCATATATATCTATGGGCATTGTTTCACTTGAAACAAGTAATTGAATAATTTGATCTTCCACAATCACTGCGCTTGAATTAGAGCAATTTGTGCAAACCTACGGAACAGCAGCTTTCATTTAGTACCAGTTTCAAGTCTGTAAATAGTATTGTTGCTGAGAACTCAGCGTCACGCCAGCCAGCCAGCCAGACAGCCAAAGTGAATATAATAGCGCTTTTTACAAAAAAAGGCACTAAAAAGTTCATTTACAAGTTCAAATCTAGAATTTTGATGAAAAATTCAAATATAAAACTAAATCCGGAAATTTGTACGCTTTGTGAAATAATTGTGTTCTCAAATTCAGACAGACCGACCAACTTTTCTTTTTGAATTATGTTTTCTGGGTTCAGTTCTAAAAGGTGAAGATTCATCAAAATCTTGAGCTATCAAAAAAGCTATTATATATAGGTCGGGGAGGTGAAAAGTATCTGTGACTATGATTTGCAAGACAAATTTATATATAAAAATGGAAGAATCATCTAGATGATGAAAGCGCATTTTTGTCAGCTCATGAATGCTTGTTACCTCAGAGATTTCGAGAATTACCATCTCTCACAATTACTGAGCTTGAAATCAAGCATTTTGGGGAAACTTACGAAACAGCAGCTTCCATTTAGTACTAGTTTCAAGTTGACTATTTGATAGGTACATAATTTATGCATGTACAAACCCAAAAATGCCTCTTAATCTTCATTGTTTAGTTATTGACTGACGGGAAATCAAGTGCTGTACCTTAAAATGATAATTTGATCTTTATCAAAGCTTTATAAAAAAAATACACCAAAAGTAAACAAATTTTAATCCAATAATGATAATTCATTCTAATAAGCTTCAAATTCGCGTCAAACAAGTCATTGAATGAGTCCCATACAGATTTGACAACTTTACATAATAATAGTGACACGTGTGGCGAAAGTTGTAACTAAATTTTCATCTGCTTTAATAAATTTTAGTTGCCATATCCCTAATGTCATATATATCTATGGCTTTGTTTTACTTGAAACAAGTAATTGAATAATTTGATCTTCCACAATCACTGAGCTTGAATTAGAGCAATTTGTGCAAACCTACGCAACAGCAGCTTTCATTTAGTACCAGTTTCAAGTCTGTAAATAGTATTGTTGCTGAGAACTCAGCGTCACGCCAGCCAGCCAGCCAGCCAGCCAGCCAGACAGCCAGCCAGCCAAAGTGAATATAATAGCGCGTTTTTACAAAAAATGCGCTAAAAAGTTCATTTACAATTTCAAATCTAGATGAAAAACTAAATATGAAACTAAAATCCGAAAATTCGTACGCGTTGTGAAGTTATTGTGTTTTCAAATTCAGACAGACCGACCAACTTTTCTTTTTGAATTAGGTTTTCTGGGTTCAGTTCTGAAAGGTGAAGATTCATCAAAATCTTGAGCTATCAAAAAAGCTATTATATATAGGTCAGGGAAGTAAAAAGTATCTGTGACTATGATTTTCAAAACAAATTTATATATAATATAAATCGGACGCGGACATCGCGTGACATCATTTGATATGTGATCAAATGCAAGATCTCATCATTTCACGGCTAATCGTTTTGGATTTATTCAAAAGATTCTGAAAATCGGTCAAGTAAAACATGCTTTTGGCGTAGTCGGTTGCTATAGATACAGTAGGCCATCATTCTTATGCTATAACATTCCTGAAACGGTAGTAAAAGGATACTCCCTAAAATAGAAATTGAAAATCAATTTTTATTACACATACGAGTACTTCGGACATGAGGCTTCCATTCTCCATATCTTGTAATTATTGAAAGTGTAAGATGTCTCTAATAAGACAATGGATTCTCATTCAAAGCAGGTCAGCCGAGAAAGCGCATATTTTAAACCTGTTTTATAATACAGGAGTTATGATGGAAGTGTCGTTCAGAAATTCCAACCTTGTTAGAGGTATCTATCTGATTGATCATCTTGCATTACTTCTTGCTGAATTCCTAGGTCTTCTTATCCATCACTGATGATTTCAATACCCATCTTCAAGCTCAACGACAGTTTGGTACCCAAAAATTATTAAAGCTCTGACGACAAGAATAATAACGATAATAATGGTCATGATTGATTTCCATGAAGCTGGGGCCTATATGCACCAACTTCCATGAAACATATTTAATTTTATGTAATCATTTATTGTCAACATCAATATCCACTTATGTTGCATTTGACAAGACTAACAGGCTTTATAATCAGTGCCTGCGTAGAATGTTATAAATACCTAGAAGAAATGCAAATAATAAGTTCAAAATTAGATTCTTCCTTTCGCTGTGAAGAAATTTAATTTTTCAGTAACAACGAGCAAAAACTAAAGTTGCAGAAAAATTGGCTATGCTGTTTCTAAAGCTTTTCCCTGCTGCAGAGTAGCAATCTCGAGATGCTATACATAGCTCTCAGTGTCTCATTTGTATTTGATATTTTGCAAAAGTAAGCCGCTGGCTATCGTTAATGGGACTGCGCAGCTCGCTTGTAGAAGTTCTGATGCAAACTTACATTATGCGTTTCGTGGAGCTCTCAAAGTAACCCAAGCAAAGTTTTACTCGAATATCTCCTAAAAAGCTTATTTAGTTGTGTAAGTAGGACAATAACTGTCTTATAAATATCTGGGGAATAGAAGAATATTTAGGAAACTGGTATACAAACAGAAGAGAGTTGTGAGTATAATCGACCTGAAAGAAGAATAAATAGCTCCTATATTTCTGAAAGTGCTAGTTATTAAAGCAGGATGTGAAAAGTTTTTTTTTTTTTTTAATAAGGATTAATGCTGTAGAACTCTCATTAAGGATCAGGAATTAGTAATTAATCATACATAATATTTGCTTTCCAGTAATCGCTAAAAGGGATGAATTTAGAGAAAAGTACTTCAATATTCATCATCTCCAACAGTACGTCATTCAAATCCACATAATACGAATACTCATGTTCAGACAAACAACATTTTTGTATGATAATAAACACGATCCTGAATATTACAAAAGATGGACGAAAAGTTAATAAAACACAAGCACAATTGGCTTTGAAACAAATTTGTTGTATACACAAAAAAGGCAGTACGAACAAAGTGAAAATGGCAAGCAAAGAGGGAGAATATGACGAGCTGCGACTGCTGGCTTCTCACTCATAACGTTTTCGTTCCAGCATCTGCCAAAATAGCCAAGATATTCGAGGAAATCTCCTGAATTTGCTTTCCATTTTTTATATAAGTCGACATGAATTTCATGAGTTGCTGATATAATTTCATGTGGAGAAGTTTTGGACTCATATTGATAGGCCAGGCCTATTGTGGGATCAAATATTCAGCACCTCCAACAAGACTTCTAATATTTTTCACTAGATGTTGATTTTAAGATTGAATCTAAGTAATTTATTGACAAATATTCAACTGTATATTCAAAATTTTGGTTGAAATCATAAGATGCTGTAAATATGGATCTAGTATATGTACGTTACGTTGACGATTTCATAGTGCTGACGCATGCCGCTATGTACTCGCGTAACTTTCATACAACAACCTGCTGAAATTTGATTTCAATGTTCGTGAAACTAAACGACTCTACTGTAGTTCATTTCAATACTGTAAAATCAAAATGATTTCAAAGCGGTGACTTCACTTTAATTAATTTCAACGCTGTGAAATAAAAATGTTTTTTCAACGATGACTCTATACTCTATTTTATTTTAACACTGCAAAATCAAAATGATTTTCAAACGATGATTCAACCTTATATAATTTAACATTCATGGAACTAGACTAGCTTCCAGACGGTGAAGCAAAAAATGATTCTAAACTCAAATCAGCCAAAAATAGCAAAATAATAAGCAAAGCAAATCCAAGTGAAAACCTGACTGCACATTCTGAGAAATATCAGCTTAAATTGAGACACACCCTTGATAGTAGGTCCTGTTACATTAAAATGAATGAAGCACGAACGCCCAAGAAGAATGTAATACAGTTACTAAAAATAGAAAAACCTAAGAAAGATTTTCATGCCGAGATGATCATGTTTCGTTGTTCAAACACAACATCTCATCAATTCACGGCTAGTCGGTTGCTATGGAAACATTAAGTCATCATTCTTATGCTACAACATTCATAAATACTGATTTCCAGGACTCTATGGCTAACAGTTCTGAATTTATGAGCGAAATTCCAAGATCGTTGAGTATAGTGCACTTTCGACTCAATCGATCTCGATGAAAATTGGATATGAGCATGAGCATATTCTACGTTCAATCGTTTTGGATTTATACGGAAAATTAAGAAATGTTTCGAGTAAACTGCACTCTCAGCTTGGCCGATCACAATAATAATGCAAGGTATACAACTAGATGCTATAAAAAAGCTTAATACCAAATCTCAATATTCTGCGACTGATTTTTTGAAATTTATGAGAAAAATTCGAAAAGTCTGTAATATGAAGTGCATTTCCGGCTTAGGCGATTGGAACGAAAATAGTAGATGATGATTTGGATGCTACAGCAATTTCAAATATGGAAAATTCAAAAAAAGTATCAGGTAAACTGCACTGCCAGTACAGACGATTTCAACTATAATGCGAGGTGCACATCAAGATCCTAGATCCTATACCAGTCTTTTATACCAAATTTCAGCATTATACGTTTGACGAATTCTAAGATTTGCGAGTTACGCACATACACACATACATACGTATATACGTACTGACATCAAACCAAAAATTGTCAAAATGGATTCAGGAATGCTCAAAACGGATATATCCATCAAAATCTCGATATGTGAATTCTGTCAGTTCCACAATACTTCCTTGTACTTTTGGACCGTCAGAAAATCGTAGATTTCAGTGCCTTATTTTGCTCTTCATTCCTTCCTTGATAAGAATGCGTCAAACAGAATAAAAAAATTGACAACAGATTATCATTGCCAACCTTATTATTTCAATCAAAACTGATTGTTTCATACGGAAACTCTGAATGTCTGTTATACTCATAAACTACACTTCCGGCTTGGCCGATTGATACAAGAATAGTAGATAAATATTTTGGTGATACAACATGTTCAAACACTAAATTCCAATATGCTATGGCTGATCATTCTGGATTTATGCAAAAAATTTCAAAAAAGTTTAAGGTAAAGTGCACTTCTGGCTTGGCCGATTCACGGCGGACTCTATTTACCAGACGGGAGTGTGACCCCCCCCTACCACAGCATTCGCATGACGTCAGTAGGCTGGTTTTTACACAGTTTCATACGATGTAATAGTATTAAATTAGTATTTTAGAACTATAATGTTTATGCAGAATGATTATTGACAATAATAACGGTAATTCTCTTGTCTCTGAATACAATTTTAGAGTAAAACGCTGTAATGCAATAAATGTAACCCAAAATAACAGTTCGCTATCAATGCTTTCATTAACATATATTTTATCAAGTTGCAAAATCACCCACTTGTCCTCTTCTTTTGTAAGTCTATTTGCAATTACTCTTAAGAAATGATTATTTCCTATTTTAGAACTTGAAGATATATGAAGAGAAACTGTATGTTGTTGTAAATATTTAGGATGTGATTGCATATTAATCATGTAAGACCACATAATCATTTTTGAAGTGTAGCGCTTTTGATTTGAGAAAAGGAGACTTATTTGTTCACTTAAGTACAATAATTGCCCAATTCTCTCTTAATCGCCTTCGTTTTCAGACATCATTGTTTAGATTCTGAATAATAGAATAAGTATCGACAAAATCAGTTTCTTTCATCATACATTCTGAAATATCTCTCAAATTGGATAATGTATCAAGTTCATTTGTAGATAATGGAGTGTTATTATGCTGTAATTCACTCAAACTTACCAGTTTATTTTTTAAGAAATACTTTGCGCTCAGATTTCTATCTATTTTCATATAAAAGGAACGACTCACTGCTTTGGAATCCATTTTGTAAATAATAATACTGTCATCATTTACTTTTACAAAAATATCGCCATTTATAATTTTGCAAATTCAGGTACTTTTCCAAGCAGTAAGTCAAAATTTTGAACTCTATTTTCAATTTGTTGTATTTATAATATCTTATCAGTTTTTTCTTGTTCTTATTTTTTTATTCCAAAATTTCGTTACTCTAAGATTTTTTCTAGTATTTGATTTCATATTTAAATGATGAGGAAGTCCAGGAAAGATAGTTTGAAAAGGATTAGGTTTCAAACGCGGTTTATCGTAATAAAAAGTCCTAATTTCTCCTGGATATTGTATGTATAGCTAGTTGCAATGCAATCTTCAGAAAAATGTTTAATGCGAATCTCTGACAATTCGGTTAGTGTCCAGCTTTTACGCGGAATGGATTTTATCCATTTAATAAATAATTCTGTTTCATTCGGAAATTCAAATGTAGTTACTTTTCTTCTGTACTATCATAATTGTTTCTACAAGCTGGGACACAACATTTGCGAAGTATGTTTAAATGAAATAATATGTATTTATTCAGGTAGGTATTCAAAATATTAGAAGAAAATCTACTTCGAACCACGAAGTCATCAAGTCCACTACTATCGATGGCTCACTCACAAAGCCTACTGACGTCACGCTCCCCTCCCTCACACTCCCGCCTGCTGAATAGAGTCCGCCGTGGCCGATTCATACAAAAATAGCAGATAGCCATTCTGATACAAAATCAAGTTCAAATACTGAATTTCAGGATCCTACAGTGTATTCTGGATTTATTGGAAAAGTTCAAAAAAAATTTCAAGTAAAGTGCACTTCCAGTACAGATTATTGGAACCATAATGCGCGGTGCACAACTACACCCTATACCAGTCTCAAATACAAAATTTCAACATTATACGTCCAACCAGTTTTGAGATTTGCAAGTTACGTACGCACGCATGCACGAACATACGTACCGACATCAAGCCAAAAATAGTCAAAATGGATTCAGGGATGTTCAAAACGGATATTCTCATCAAAATCTTGAAAGGTGTGTTGGTTTCACAATACTTTCTTGTACTTAGTACAAGTGAGTGAAAATTGACTGTTTGAGAATGGTCGAAATTCCGGATGGGTTGTAAAAGCAATGGAATATTTGTCGTTGTGCAACGGGTACAGCCGACCCGTGAAATATTTCTAGGGATGCTCCCCTTTAAAATGTAGGGAGAATAATTGAAATACTTATTTCCTCGGGAACAAAAAACGGCAAAATTGCAAGACGAACACCTTATTTACATAATGTACTTGAGTATTCAAGGAAGGTAAATAATCAGCTTATTCAAGAGAAGTGTACTTTATACAAAATACTTCTTAATTGTATTGTTACATCCCATAATTGGTACTTATTGTATGATATAGTCCACAGAACTCTACTCATATTCATCTTTCATCAATATCCTTGGTTTATATTAATAAAGTATAACAATAATAATCTTGTGGAAACATCCTTGTAATTCCGCATGAATATTTTGAATTTTCTCACAGTTAGGAAGCGAGGATAGTCAGAAAACATAGGGCACTGGTTGGTATCTGTTATCATCACATGGGGTTCATGATGATAAATATGTAACAATAAAATAGCATACTCCAGACGTGAAGGGGATGATACCATGCCATGAATTCTTCACAATCTTTTGAAATGTTTAATTATGTGGAATGCTTCCAGTCAATCAGTAGATCGTAATATGAAATTTCAAACATTCATATTTCCAGGAATTCCTTTTAATTATTGAATTATTCACGCAGCTGTGATAGCTTCATGTATTAAGAGAGAAAGAGACTCTATCCATCAAGAGAACGGTCTAAGACGAAATCGATTCGAAACAATAAAAACTTTACAACCTGTGAATATTTCATGAAGCACTGGCTGTCTTGACCTTTCTGTTACTTACTTATTAAACAATGCTTGCTTCAAGTGACACTGTTGAATTCGGTTTGTTTTGTTAATTTGATTCTAAATTATGCATGGCAAATTCTGTCCTTTGCAATTGTTTAGTTCATACAATAATATTTTGATATCTTGTCTAGTTCTAAAAAGGTAATAGTAGGCCTGTATGCCTACCCTTAATCGCAGATACTCATCAAGTTCACACCACCACAAGGGAGTGGATCATTCAACAACAGCGCAAATTTATTATGAACAAAAAATGGAAGAATCATCTAGATGATGAAAGCGCATTTTTGACAGCTCATAAATGCTTGTTACTTTAGATATTTCTTAAATTACCATCTCTCATAATTTCTGAGCTTGAAATCAAGCTGTTTGTGCAGACTTACGGAACAGCAGCTTCCATTTAGTACTAGTTTCAAGTTGACTATTAATGCATGTACAAACTCAAAAATACCTTGTAATCTTCATTGTTTAGTTATTGACTTACGGGAGGTCGATTGCTGTACCTTAATATGATAATTTGATCCTTATCAAAGCAATATAAAAGAAATACACCAAAAGTAAACAAATTTTCATCCAATATTAATAATTCATTCTAATATGCTTCAAATTCGCATCAAACAAGTCATTGAATGTAGCCCGGACAGATTTGACAACTGTACATAATAATAGTGACACCAGCGGCTAAAGTTGTATCTAAATTTTTATCTACTTTGATAAATTTTAGTTGCCATATCCCTAATGTCATATATACGTATGGACATTGTTCCAATTGAAACAAGTAATTGAATAATTTGATCTTCCACAATCACTGAGCTAGAATTAAAGCAATTTGTGCAAACCTACGAAATAGCAGCTTTTATTTAGTACGAGTTTCAAGTCTGTAAATAGTATAGTTGCTGAGAACTCAGCGTCACGCCAGCCAGCCAGCCAGCCAGACAGCCAAAGTGAATATAATAGCTCTTTTTCACAAAAAAATGTGCTAAAAATGCGCTAAACAGGAAAAATTGGACCAGAGACTCTATCATTAATCTAGAATAGCTCATATTGGGATCGATTCACTATTACCTTTCAACAAAATAAAACTTTCATCCTCCACGTGTTCTTTTTCCCTGTACTTTAGTAAGCTGAAAAATAAATACGCTTTTCAATTTGTTCTTGTCGCATGTCATGAATGTATAACGCGTGCATTTTCCTCACGCTCTCCGTCATCTGAAGTGGGATAATGATAAATCGGTGGCTGAGTGGTTGCGATTCGATTCGCTGAAGATGCAGGATGCATCGATGTTCATCGTCGTTACCCTGATGCGTCTGTAACACTCTTGCAACGAACTAGCAGAATGAGAATGTGTATCCATTTTGCAGTTTTTCATGTTACGGTTCTGCTGATAGTGCAGCAAATTTTACTGCCTATCGTAAGTTATTTTCAGGTGAGGTAAATCGCGTTTGATTTATAGATCAGGCAGGTTTCTCCCTAGAGTTATTTGCAACATTACTGTGTTACAATATTATATTTCTTTATCTACAAGAGGTTCAATCAAGTATAATTCCGATAGATATTAATCAAACTAGAATATTTTGCGACACCGTAATGCACAATGATTTATTGTGGAATGGATATGCAAAAATTATTCCATCTGTAACTCTGCAGGAACACAAAGTATAACAACGAGTTTATGACCCATCGTTAATCGATGTGAAGTCTGTATTCTGGTTTATGTTTGAGTTTGAGCATTTTATACATTTATGTTTCCTGATTTCTTTTTTCATCATCGCAATGTTGATTCACATCCATGAGAGTCCACTTCAATTTTTTTATAATATCTCAAAGCAACTTTCTTGAAAACTCAAGTACCTCTTGTTTCTAACAACGTTTTGTCCCATGAAGTCACAGTGGGCCGAGTGAATAATTACCACATATTATCCTCTCACACATCAACCCTTCCCTAATGACTTCAAGATCCTTTCTAAGGTACCGTCTGTAAACCTAGACTTGAAACTACTTTAGCAGGCTATCCTTTCAGTTGTCGTGTAGATTTGTCCGTCAGACCGACGTGCGACAGTCCACAATGTATTATTCACCGTAAGACAAGGCATAGCATCGTTTATTCTTCGGACAATATTGCTTTCCCGCTGTTCAGTATCTCTCCAAACCTTCTCTTCCGCAGGCGTCTGTTCATTAATTTCCCAATGAACAGCTGTGGGGCAGGTCGTCTCTGTTGCTTCTGTTACGCGCTAGTCGCTAAGATTTATCTTCTAAGGAAGGAACGGTGGAATGAGAAAGCTAGATGGGCTTGTGCCTGCGCCGCGATTCTGGAAGAGTTCTGCCACTACAGGACCGCCTTTGGGAAATTTCGCGGGCTGGGAATGTTAAAGATTCACTAGGCTGGGATGCATAACATGTCTCTCTTTTATGATTCAACTGATGTATCCTCACTATTTTTCGAAGGATTATCCTCCAGTTCAACAGTGGGACCTTGAATACTCGTAGAGTAATACAACTAGTATATTTCCAACCTTATCACTGTTATCATCTTCCACTGATGCGTTTTTTGGTTGACATTTGAACCAAAAATGGAAAGATGGTACATGAGCAATGTGAAAGACAACTTGATATCCAACCATAAAGTCCAAGAAAGAGATAAAATTATACTTGGCGTTATTTTATTGCATCAGTCATGATTTTATGCACGGATTCATAAATTCACAATATATTATTAACTACCACATAAAGAGTGGGCATAAAAATTTGAATACCCGAATTGCATATACTTTACTTGGTTTGTACAATGAAATAATACTAAAGTATCAATAAAATATGTGGATGAATGTATGTGCTGAAATAATTATGCCTCTCTGGAGGTGAAACTTGACATGTTGATTTTATTCTATTCTTTTTATCATACTAGTCTGTTTTCAACACATGCTCCAATTCTGCGGTGATACTGAATTACATAATAACTACCCGATCAACATTTATGATAAATCGTGCTATTTTTTGAAGTTTTACCTTCAGGAATGCTGTGAATGTTCAAAGTTGAGCACAGAATACCATTAACATATTTTTGAACCCAAGAATATTCTTTCAAAATAAGGGTAAGAATTATTTACATTTTGCTCTTCTTCGATGTTTTCGATCAGCAGTAACGATATTCCAATCAATATTATCGAGGAAAGCAATATTCTTTCTGTACCTAGTATGAGTTGTATGAGAGTTTATTGGTAATTTTGCTGTTTCCTTATCCCTTTTTGAGATTGCCCACCATCTAATAGATGGAGAGCCAGAGCCACAAAAAGTCTCTAAATTTGCCAGGCTTGTTAGTTTATTACAGTGGTTGTGTACACAAACATACTGCGGTCAGTCAAGCGAAACACAGTCATAAAATTTATTTACTAAGGCTGAAAATTGATATACAAGTAATATATTGCTTATAAATGAAAGTTATGACAGTCAGTCAGCTAAATGTCGGCCGGAGTTGGTTAGTCGGCCGCTATGTATGTGTTTTGACATTTCGAATCAATCAATGTCACTTTTAATGTTACTATGATATTACGCTACAGTTCGCAGCCAGGATAAAAGAAATTGTGTTGGTATCATAGCAACATTGGATGTTAAATTGATTGTTTTGAAATTTCGAAATACATATATGTATATATTGCGGCCGACTGACCAGCTCTGTTCCCACATTTAGCTGACTGACTGTCATAACTTTCATTTATAAGCAGTATACTATTTGTATACCAATTTTCAGCCATAGTATATTCATTTTATTATTGTGGCAGGAACAACAGTTTTGATAGCGTACCTGAGACGCCTGTTCTCAGTTTCGCTTGACTGACCGCAGTACGTTTGTGTACACAACCACTGTAATAAAGTATCAAAAGATTGGGCTTAGTAAATTCAGAGACATTTTTTGGCTCTGGCTCTTGGACTAAAACGAGTTGTCTTTACAGAAAGTACTATCGGAAAAAACATGTACATGGATATGATGGTATCCATTAATATATCCAAGTACATGTCCGTAGATATATTCATGCACGTGTCCATGAGCACAACCTTGCACATGTCCATAAACAGAACCTTGTATATGTCTATGAGCAAGATCTTGCACAAATCCATGAGCAAGACCTTGCACATGTTCATGAGCAAAAGAAAAACCTTGCACATGTTTATGGGTAAGACCTCGCACATGTCCATAAGCAAGACTTTACACATGTTCATGAGCAAGAATTTGCACATATCCATGAGCAAGAACTTGCATGTACAATAATGTACATATTCGGCTCATATTTATGTCTCCAGATCAGGAATGCTCATGTTTGTGTTCATATATATACTCTCGTGAATAAACATGTTTTTGAATGAGCATTCGCCTTTGCGGGTACAGGTATAAAAGCATGCCCACATGTGAGTGCAAGATTATGTGCATGTCTATAAACAAGTGCATGTTCTTGTGTATGTGCATGTTCAAGTGTAAGTGCATGCACATCCATGTGCAATACTACGTACATGAGGATGTTCACATACATGTTCCATTGTATGTTTCTCCAATAAATCTAGCAACGAAACCCAGTCTAATTACACACCTGCTTTGTTAGTCTCTCTTACCCTCCTGTTCTTAGCATTCCATTACCCCTTACATAACTTGGAACCACGCTTTGCATTCTCAGCTGGTTAGAAGAACAAAGGCCTGCTCCACATCGCTATTGTTCTGATTGGAAAGTAATTGTAATTGCTGTTTCTGGTTTGTCTTGTGTGATACGCAAACACTTCGCAAAGGAGTGAACGCACTAAGTCAACATCAGTGAATGTTGCCATGCGAACATTTTCTATGATCATGTACCGTGATCATTTTGTGCTCAAGGTGTGAGTTGTGGAGCTTTCGAGTCTTATGTGTATAGGGAGCTTAATAATAGCATCAATTTCTGTTGTGTTCACGTTTTCGTGAACACCAAAGCACACTAATTTGATTAACAATATTGTGGTACATTGCCAGAATACTGATAGACTCAATATAAAATATAATAGTATTGGTCTGTACGAAAATATAACGTAGTCGTAACTGTCATGAATGGAGTCAATCAAATGATGTTCATCCACGGGTTAATAGCGTTGACAACTTGAGGGTCAATTGAGGAGCATTGTTATGTTAGTAGAGGGTGAACTAATTGTTGAATTGTAAATCATTTATGAACTGTTCAGTTGACTGGTAAGCTATGCAATGGCCAATCTGAGCACTTTGTTATGCTGATGAGCGAAACACGCCAGTTTAGAACAGGAGTACATTAACAGCAGATTAGAGGTCATGAATTGTATGATGCTGTTATATTTGTAAGACTCCTAAATATTTTTGATGCATTGGACACTCTATTAAACAGGTGTTCACTAACAGCAGGAGCATGTAATATTTTTTGCCAGGAAATCATGAGATCGGTTGGCAAAGTGAACTTCTGCTCACTCGATATTCAAGTCATGCGTTGTGTGTGTTGTACGTTGTCGACTAGAATTCAAAAGTCTTTCAGCGTTTTCTGAAACAAATCCTATCATGTTAGTAGAATTTTCAATTACATTCCAGGATTTTCTGGTTTTGTAAAATCTCAAGTTGAGTTTGAAGTAATATTATTTTTCTTGTTGCTGGACTCTGTTTCAAATGACGAGCATTACATGTTATTAATTTCTATGCAATGCTAATATTCAGCACACAACTCTCACCCTTTCCTCGTGGTTTTTAATTACAATGGCGACATCCATCCAGCTTCGTAACTTTGACTTCAGATGTATAAACATCTGTGCAGTTGAATCAACATTCAGTTTCAAATGGTGAATTTCTAACTAGGTATTTCAATCTTGTACAACCAACTTGAATTGAGACAAAGCCAACTACATGAGTGTCCATGAAAGGTGTAATTTGTACTTTCCCGCACATGGAACTATATTGCTATTTAGTTCTGATGAATGTGTTCGATGAACACTGAACTTTGGGTGTAACATTAGTTTCCGATTCTATTGATGATGATTTTATAGAGGCTTAGGGACTTTGACACAAGTTGTGTTGAATTATTTAGAGACTTTGATTCTGCTGTCCTCGACATTTATTATTATTTTTGTCATTTCCATTTCTTTCAACATTTCGTGGAATGAGAAATGGATAAAGAATACCAGTAGTAATTCATATTTGATTTATTTTCTCTGGTGGTTGAAATCTTTTGATGTTTGTCATCAAAATATCATAACTCATTCAAATCTGACAGAGCATATTTATTTTTGTTTGATCCATGTTGCAAGATATGTAGGAATCTCCTATCCTGTATAATACTTTGGGTAACGTGTTTTCTCAATTCAAATCTGTTTAGTACAGCCGTAATTCTCCAATTTTATCTGGATTTGTGTTTGCTTATCAGTCTTGTTCTACTGAAGTTATTAGCACCTATCTATATTTCGTCTTAGATTATTTCCTCTTAACTCTGTTTATAATGAAATTGTCGTCGTGTATGTTTGTATATATGTGTTTATATAGATTTACAGCGTAGCTGAATTCCATTGTCTTCCATACTGTGTTCAGATTGTTGTCAATGGTTTCTTTCAATGTGTTTGATTCGTCCAGCCGTTGTCTTTGGTTGGAGTATTTATTATACTTAACTATTACGTGTTTTACGATAGTTGTATGTTGCGTATATTTCATATCGATGAGGTTTCTTTGTCAGTCGAGTATGTGTATGTGAGTGATTGGTGAGTGCCCTATTCTCAATCTTAGGATGATAACTTGGTTTCTTCTTTCTTCTGGTATGAACCATGGTGTTGTGTTCTCTTTCATTTAGTTCATTTCATTGTTCTATTGTTTTCTCCCATTTCTTTGTCCATTGTGTTTTTAGTGTTTACACCGTCGATTTCGTCTTTTTCAGTAGATTTTTTGATAAGTTGGTCTGCTTTCTTGTTTTCGTTCATCCCAATGTGTGCTGGTCTGCTGGTGTTTGCTAGTTTTTGAGATATTTAAATCATCCACATTCATTAACATTCAGGAAGTAGATTTCTTTTTTCTGTTTCAACTAGCACATTTGTTGATTTGATAGTGAATATTACAATGACTACGGAGAGGAGACCTTGTACGAACGATCCAGACAGTTTTTGTTTTATTTGTGGTGGATATAGCTCAATACAGTATCGTAAATATATTACAAATAAAAAAAACTTTTGGACTCCAAGAATGCGACCATCGAAAGAGTCACTAGTTATTGATAATCAAAATGTAATGAATCTCCACTCAGTGAATCAAGATCGAATTATATTACCACTGCTTCATAATAAACTCGGCATTAGGGAACAATTTATTAAGGTCCTTAACAAAGATGATGAATGTTCTGCTTACATATCAAATCTCCTAAGCTAAGTGCAGAAAAATTGAAAGTAGGTATTCTCGATGGTCTACAAATTAGACTGTCGATCAGAAATCCAAAATTTTGTTGAGCATATATGAGCTCGAAAAGAGGACATGGAAATAATTCGTTTTTAAAATCCAAAAAGTCAGAAAAGTATTTACAATTCGTACAGGACATGTTGTCAAATCTGAGAGATTTGGGGTGTAACAAGAACATTAGAGTTCATCAATTACATTCTCATTTGGATCGATTTCCTAAAACACTTGGAGATTTTAGTGAGGAACAGGATGAAAGATTTCATCAAGATACGAGTTATGGAAGAACGATACCAAGGATGATGGGACACTTATATGATGGCATATTATTGCTGGAATCTTTGTCGGGACCTTGAACAAGCTCCTTATTCAAGAAAGTTTTATAAAAGACAATATTGTATGAATTCAAATCAGCTTAAGTGTGTAAAAGTATACATGTTCGTAAGAATTTATAGCCTGCATGTAATTCAAAAACAGGAGCTGCTAGAAAAAAGCTAGTGGCAGTTTCGGAATCAGCACCCTCAATTTAATCAAAAACAATCAACAGAATTCTGTAAAATTTTTCTGTGTTGACCAGTGTTATCAGCGGATCATTTTTTATCATCAGAATTGGAATTATTGTCGCTCATATTTTGACACCACTTGGAAACGTTCGACAATTGTTTTTTAAAATGGGTAATCTAGCTCTATCGTGTTTGGTATCAAATTAAAGCTCTTGTGGAATTAATTCAAGTCGAAGTGTCAAAAAGAAAATTCAAACGATTGTCAATCAATTCTTCCACAAATTATTCAAATGATGTCTAGTTTAGTATCAAATTCAAGTTCTTGGAGGGATAAGCTCAGTAAATATCAATAATAAATAATCAAGTAGTGGAATTCACATTACACTTCCGGCGATCAAATGTCGAAACTGTATGTTCTAATGAAAACTTACAGAAGAGCTCTGCATTTTCAAAAATACTTATTTTATGTAAGGACTAAGAGTACGTTCCACTGGATGACCACAAAGCTCACGCTCACGACCGCAATTTTTGCTATTCCACTAACTCATGGTCGATGTGGCTGATGCTTCAAGTGGAACGAAGCAAGTGTCTGTTTAATGTCAAATAGACTGAAAATTTGTGGCTTAGATCAAAAAGTGAATGATTGATAAGATTGGACTAACCTGTAGCAAAAAGAATATACGAATAGAATGAATCCAATATGCCAATGTAAATAAATATATGATAATAAGAGACCATGAATTATCTGTCATATTGACAAATGAAAGATTTGAATCAATTGACATAACTTAGAATCGAAAGTACAAATTGGAAATGCAACTTCTCATTTAATTTGAACTTCTAAACGATTTCTGCATAAATGAGCGCAACGACCGCTTCGACCCACCTTTTAAACCCGAGCGTTGTGAGCTTGAAGTGGTCGGGATCTATGTCGTCATCTACGACGTATTTATCATGAACGTAAGACCGCGATCGTCTTCTGGAACGATTATTAAGGTGACATGAGCGTTGAGGACATCTAGTGGAACGTGCCCTTTTAAAAAACCGCCAACTTTGATAATTACCGCGGTCACTTTGGCAATGACAGTTGCTACTTTGATAATAACAGCTGTCACTTTGACAATGACGGTTTTCACTTTGAAATATGCAACTAATTGATGCGACACTTTGAGTTATGTTTCAGAAGCGGTGATGAAACTGGCCATGAAACTTATAGTCGAGAAAGTACAATGTAGCCACAACTTCAATTTCATTCATACTTTCATGTTTAATCCTATAAATTTTTGTTATTGTTGGTTTTTCTTGTTAGTCTGGTGATTTTTTGTTTTGTGCATAATGAGTCTGCACAAATGACTTATTTTTTGGGTTGCATATTCAAAATTTTTCTAGAAAATAGAAGTTTTTTTATGCTCCTAGAACAAATTGCCGCTATGCTGAAAATTTATAAACTGATCTTGGGCGGACTCATTAATCTCATGTTGAAAGATTTGGAGAAGAGCTTCGCTGAAAATTTTATCTCCCCGAACGATTCCCAAAGTGAGCTTCACGCGAATTCTCCAAGGTACTATTAAAGCCCAGTAGCGGCTTGTGAGGTATGTACCTAGGAGGGTACAGAGGCAATAGTCTAATGCCCATTAAAAGTGATAGAACTAATAATAATTGCACAAAATATCACTCACTATTTGTTATATTAGACTAAGCAGAGCCCAAAAGCTGAGCAAATCACAAATTTTCTCACAACCTCGATCTTGAATAGAATAAGCAGAGCCTATTCCAATGTATCTTCATCTGAATTGATGAAGAATAACCTATTGTACTATACTGAATATTTTACCGTATATTGTCGAGGTTACTTTCAAACAAACTTCATTCCAGCATTTTTTTTGGTCACCCTTTTTACTCATCGATTCTTGCACCTAATGTTGGGGTCTCAAATTATTTTGGGACTTTCTACGTAGGAAATTAATATCACCGAGAGTCTTCTAAGTCAATATTAGATTGGTCTATGTAACCTTCTCTTAGTTTTCAAATGAATTTAATCATTTTCTCTCCTAGTTTTTTTTTGTATCCAAGATAAATCAATAAGGTAGTATGTAATATAGGTTCAATTTATCCAATTATAATAAATATCTTTGTTATCATTATTAGTTGCGAATCCAATTTAAGGGTTACATTGGATCTCAGCCTGAATCATTATTACCTTCACGTCACACAGCATCCATTCCTCTGACTATTAGTAGGTAAATAAATTCGAAGGGGCAATCAATAAGGAAGCATTGCCCCAAGCTTCAGCAAGTTAGATTCCCGGTTTAAACGTCCGCGGAATTTACATTTATTTGTACAACAATAAAGATCTATACGTACGGAGAAAACTTAACGTAGATTACTATTTAAATTACTTACTATTAGCAGTTTATGCATGGAAATTTGCTACAGTAAAATTACTATTCTTAATTATGTTTGCTGTTTAGCACACAATGATAATTGTTTCTCAAAAAGAAGTCCTGCATTATGGCACACAGACTGAACATTTCCCACAAGGGCTTGATTATCATCAATCTAGTATCTACTTCAAGAATATGATTAGAGAGCATTTTTCATTGAAAATTTCAGGAGGGCATATTTTCAGAAGAACTAAATGGGACATAAAAAAATTAGCTATAAAGACACAAGGAAGAAGTACGAAGAAGAAATAGAGAAACACATCAAAATAAATATGGAGAAGAAGACGATGTAGAGAAAAAGTGGCATAAGATAAAGAGCTGTATAAACCAAGCCGCAAAAAATGGATAGGAGAAGAAAAACAAGAAAATAAAAAAACAAGGTACAACAAAGAGTGCCAAGAAGTAATTAAGAAAGGCAATGCAACACTGAAGTGAATGCATATAAATGGGATAGAAGACAGAGAGGATTATAAAGAAATAAAGAAGAAATGTTGTAAGATTCTAAGAAAAAACAAAAGGGATTGGGTAGAAGATAGAATAACAGATATTGAGAAAAAAGTGTGCATAGAAACTCAAAACAATTCTATAAAAAAATTAATGAACATAAAGGAACATACAAACCAAAAGTCTACTGTATAAAAGACGCAAAGGCAACAAAACAGAAAACAATGAACAATATAAGAAAACATGGGTAGAATACTTCAAAAATCTGCTAACAGAACCGCAACAAAACGTGGATATTACAACACTAGATGAAATTGTGGAGGAAGAAGTACTAGAAGAACCAACAAAAAAAGAATTCAGAGAAATAATAAGAAGCAGGCAAAATGGGAAGACTCCAGGCAAAGATGGAATGAACACAGAACTAATAAAATATGGAGAAGATGAACTACACGAATATATATAAGCAAACTTATAATGAAGTTGTGGAGAATAGAAAAAATGCCAAAGGATTGAAAAAGAGGACAAATAGCCACAATTCGCTACTGAACACGACATATAAAATAATGTCAACACTAATACAAAAAGAGTCCAGAAGGAATCAGCAAATATAATAGGGCAGCATCAGTGCAGATTCACGCACGGCAGAACAGCAGACGCTATACATACATCTAAACAGATAATAGAAAAAGCACATGAATATAAAATGAAATTAGATTCATTATTTATTGATTTCAAACAAGCGTTTGACTCGATTAGAAGAGGAAAACTTATGACAGCCCTTGAAGAATGAGGAATAACAGCTAAACTGAGATGATTGATCTTGATGACATTAAGTGGAACAACAACCGCAATTGAAACACAAAAAAGAGCAACTCAGGAACTCGAAATAAACAAAGAAGTAAGATAAGGAGATACACTATCGGCAACCCTGCTTAACATAGCGTTAGAATATGTGACGAAGATTTGAACAAAGAAATACTCAGAACTAAAGACGGACAAATAATAGCATATGCAGACGATATGGTATTTGCAACAAAAAATAGGAAAATATTGAAAGAAATGGTCAAAGAAATAGTAACAGAAGGAAACAGAACGGGCTTATGAATCAATGAGAACAAAACGAAAATAATGAGGATAGGAAAAAAATCAGGAAGTAGAAATATCAAAATATGTAACCTACAGTTTGATGAGGTGAATAAATTCAAATACCTAGGCATTATGCTATCTAATAAAGGAGACAGGCAAGCAGAAATCCATGAGAAGATATCAACAGCGAACAGAGTCTTTTACGCAAATAAAAAATTACTCAAGAATAAAAATATAACAAAGAAAACAAAATTGAAAACATATAGAACAATGATCAGACCGGTCATAATATACGCTGTAAAACAATGACAATGACCAAAAAAGATGAAGGACATTTGCGAATAGTAGAAAGAAAAATAGTGAGAACTATTTCAGGACTAGTAAAAACGACAGAAAACGAATAAAGGATACTAATGAAACACGAAATAGAACAAGAACTCCAAGGAGAATATATAGTAAGAAAAATAAAGTAACAGAGGACGAGATGGTTCGGACACATATGGAGAAAAAGAGAAGAAGACACCGTAAGGGCAATTCTAGAATAGGAATCAGGCGGAGACAGAAGAAGAGGCAGATTCAGGTCGAAATGGCCACAAGAAGTAGAAGCAGATCTGAATAAAGCAGGAATTAAGAAATTGAAGGAGAAAACAAAAGATAGGAAGACATGGAGGAAAATATGTCAGAAAATTTAGAAAGAGGTAACGAGGACTGATCCCCCTCAAATAAAAGATCTAGAGAGCTTCAGTAGATATATATATATATACATTTTCAGTTGAAATAAGTCAAAACCGAATTCAATAAATGATATAATTTTTGTTTGTTCGTATGGTTGAATGTAAATAAAGTTTGAGCCAACAAGTACGTGTTTCTATTGGTTATGTTAGTATTCCTTCACTGCTACTAACAATTGAATTCAAAAGTTTGAGTGCACGCACCGAACTGAGTTTTTTAAATAAATTGACTGCTGGGGTAAAAAAATTTACTTCTCTTTGTAGAAAGTGATTTATGGAAATAAAACTTTCTAATTCGACAAACTAAGTGAATCAATATCTACGTCTACTGTTATTTGGTCTCTAGAACAAAAAATTCGCCAACTTTTGTAAAAATTAGGTTAGTCCAGTGTAAAATGATCCTCCAGAATGTTATTCCAATTTCATAGCCTGCATTACATTTTACGACAACAAATAAAATCATGTTCCGGAAGCAGACGAAGCTCAGAGACATCTTATCGACAGACTCAATAAAATTGCTCGGAAACAAAGTGCTGCCATGAACAATTTATGGTGATACTCACAAAAACTAAGTCAAAACTGCATTGATGATTGCATAATACGCTATTGTCATTCTTGAAAGCTTGAATGAACGCATTTGGTACATAATGTAAATTGTACCCTGCAGATTCGCATGCTTTGCAATGCAAGTGGAGCAACGGAGGACCGGACTTGCCGCAATGTTATCCATATAATGTTAATAGAATGAAATGGTTACCTCTGACGTTATTCCATATAAGTATGATTATATTCTCAGCACTATTCTCGCATTGCATTTTTGGAAAGCCATCAAAAATTCAGAGTCCCGTTGCTTGAGTGTTTCCTTGCAATTCGTTGTCAGTTATTTTGAAACTGGTTTCGGGTTGTTTTTGCGGCGTGCCCATGTCCACAAATCATTGCGGAAGAGCTGCGATGTTCATACAGCTCTTGGAAATGGTAACCGACCCTCTTCTCCGCTTGTTAAATGAATGCACATGCCAAGCACTTCTCAAGTGCATTGCTCGAACGCGAGGCCCTTTTGTTTTCATGGCAATCTGTTCTTTGTTGTTTTATTATGCGGAATAAATTGGGTTTGTGAAGGGGTACTGTATATCACTGCACAGTTATTTTACCTAACGGTATTCTTTTGTTCATCTGATTCAAGATTTCGTCTATGATTATTAATTGGGAAATATTCAAATATCAATAATTTGTGCTCCGTTCGTAAATAACACACTTTGAGAGACGAAGTAGCGCTGTGCGGCTCTAATTTACAAGATGACATGTTATTATTCCACAATTTATTTTAACCACTACGATCGGAAGACCACGTTTGCCGCGAACAAGTCATGGTTACTTGTAAGTACGGGGATCTGCGCAACTCCATTAATAACGTTCATCTTAGAGTAATGCTATTTAGTCCTTCACGGCTCCTACCACCCCAAGTCTTTTCATCGTCATATGAGTCATAATAAAAATAATATTTCAGAAAGAACATTGTAGACGAGAACTTATTGTAAGATGAGGAGAAAGATGTGGATTGTAGAAATAATGCAAAATTTATCAACGTCGAATATATGAGTTGGATTTGATCCAGATGGCAGATGTTATCCACATCTTCTATTAATCCTTCTATTGTGTTTGATGAGGGATATACAAGTTATGCGTCAGAATCTCTCAGAAAGCATGTATTATTCAATATACCTTCTACATTATTGAATATTTCATATCGATTCAGTTCATTCTTACAGACGCGAATAAAAGTAATGAAATTTTATGTGAATGTTGACTATTTATATTTCACTAAATTCAATGCACTTCCACAGTAGCGAAAATCTTTGTTACAAGATGTTTCTGACGTTTAGTATCCTCCAACTGTTATTTGCGAAATAGGATGGACAAGATTGTTGTGATTTATTCTCAAAAGCAATGTCTTGCTATACATTGCAGAAGCAGCTACAAAACTCAGAGACGAAAATCCTGAGCGTGTATTGTAACCGTAAAGTCTGAGACTTTTGAAACATAGATGTGCTGCTGGACTGCCACATTGAGCTTCAACTAATTTATAGTTTAATGTATGCTGGTGATGTAGGACAACGTTGTTTAAGTACAAAATATTAGATTGTGTCATAAATGTTATAATTGTACTCATAAAACTATATTAACTTCTTAATTGGAACAAGTAAATGATTTGCCAAGTAGTTATGAGTGGACTGAGACATTAAATTTAATTGTATGCATTTTATGACAATCTACATTATTTATAATTGATTTACTCTTCTTTTTGATTAATGATTAGAGTCACTTTCATATCTACACCTAGAAGTGTGGAGAGCTCAAGGCCTAACAAGAAAACAACGATAATTTATTCAATATCTTGATGACGTTGCATAGTTTCACTATCTCTTATCTCAAAGTTCGCAGGTCGATGATAGTTCAAGCAATTTGAATGAGACTGCGAAACTCTAAACTCATACAGTGTGCGTATACGACTTTCTGAACCTATTTGTAAACTGCTACCATTAAGACAAAATCCATATCTAGAAAATTATTTGATCCAGTGCAGGTATTATGGAAGTATAGTGTACGCTCTCGTTCCTGGATGAATAGTTCATTTTTAGCTCAGGCTACACTTTTTGACTGAAATTAACCACTACTTAATAATTCTATTTATTATCGACACTTGAATTAGTCACACTACACTTATCAATTATTTGCACCGAGCACTGTTTTCTCATTAGTTTCAACGCCTTCTTAGCAATTTCCAATGATTTCTCCATTTGTTTATTATACTTCCCATTTATTTCCACTTGCTCACATTGCTTACATCACTTTTGCACGTGTTCATAACCAACCAACCAACCTATATTACGTTTATGCACTATTTTTAGCGCATATTTTGGTAAAAAGCGCTATTATATTCACTTTGGCTGGCTGGCTGGCTGGCTGGCTGGCTGGCGTGACGCTGAGTTCTCAGCAACAATACCATTTACAGACTTGAAACTGGTACTAAATAAAAGCTGCTGTTTCATAGGTTTGCACAAATTGCTTTAATCCAAGCTCAGTGATTGTGGAAGATCAAATTATTCGATTACTTGTTTCAAGTGAAACAATGCCCATAGGTATATATGACATTAGGGATATGGCAACTAAAATTCATCAAAGTAGATATAAATTTAGTTACAACTTTAACCGCGGGTGTCACTATTATTCAGTACAGTTGTCAAATCTGTCCAGGATTCATTCAATGACTTGTTTGACTCGAATTTGAAGCTTATTAGAATGAATTATTATTATTGGATGAAAATTTGTCCACTTTTGGTGTATTTTTTTTTTATATAGCTTTAATAAAGATCAAATTATCATTTTAAAGTTCAGCACTTGACCTCCCGTCAATCAATAACTAAACAATGAAGATTAATAGTTATTTATGTATCAAGTACCGAAAGTGCATATTTTCAGTACAAGCATGGATAATTGCAGCCCGAGGCAACGCCGAGGTCTGCAATCATGCGAGTGCTGAAAACGCACTTTCTGTACAAGATGCATACAATATTTTTTTTTAAATTGTGTTACTCAAGAAAATTTACACATTATTACCTATACAGTTTTTGATTGACGTAATTTAAATAAAATCAATTCATCGTTTCTAAGGAGACGAAAATTGAAAATGTTTATTGACAACAAGAAAAATAATATTTCTGACAGATGCTTCATGTAATAGTGTAAAAAAAGTAAAAGTTATCGATAAAATTATGAACGAAAAAAGTAATGAAAGTGATTTTGAAGATCCGGGTACTCCACCTGATATTGCAGAGGCTGCTAACGCAGCAACTTTAAATTTACTGCCTTCAAAATCGCGAGAGAAGTACGAGCATGAATATAAAAAACTCCAAGATTGGTGTATACAAGGAAAAATGAAGAAAGTGTCTGAAAATATTTTACTAGCGTATTTCTCAGCATTAGGTAAAACCTATAAAGCTTCAACACTATGGTCAAAATATTCCATGCTGAAGGCAGTTTTAATAGTTCGCGAGAATATAGATATCAGCTGCTTTTCAAAATCAATTGCGTTTCTAAAACGCAATTCGGAGGGTTACAAGGCTAAAAAATATAAAATATTCTCGAAGGAAGAGATAGACAAATTTATGGTGGAAGCGCCCGATGAAGATTATTTATTAATAAAGGTTATTAATCTGTTACTTTTAGATAATACTTTATTAACACCCTTCTCTGTAATAGGTTGTAGCAATAATGGGTATTGCTGGTGCTTGTCGTCGACAAGAATTAATATCTATGACTATAGATGATATCCAAGACCTAGGATCCTTAATAATAGTAAAAGTGCCGGTCACCAAGACTAAAATTGAAAGAGTCTTCACTATCACTGCTCCAGAAGATGCACCATACCATTCTATCGATATTTTCAGAAAATACTTGAGCCTTCGTCCTGGACATACTGGACACCGTCGATTATTTATATTTTATAAAAAATGGAAATGTACCGTACAGCCAGTTGGCTTACACACTATGGGCAAAATACCGACTAAAATTGTTCAATTTCTTAACTTAAAAGATTGTTCGTTGTATACAGGTCACTGCTTTAGACGCTGTTCTGCATCTTTTTTAGCAGATTCAGGAGCAAATTTAACAACAATAAAGCGCAACGGGGGATGGAAGTCTTCAGCTGTTGCTGAAGGCTACATTGAAGATTCTATCGAAAATTAAAAAAATATTGCAAATAAAATTTTTTTACGTGAAGATTCAAAGGAATCTACCACTACTATTTCTAAGCCGCTAGATGTTAACAACTGTATAAACGGAATATTTGGTTCAGAAGTTTCTAAGCCATCTGTGTCTGGACTATCTGGACCATCTGTTAATAATTGTTCTAATTGTAATATTAATTTTAAAATTATTGTAAAATATAAGTTTCGAAATATCAACTAGTAATTATTATGCCTAATTAAGTCTCATATTCATGTAATTATAATTTCATTAATATACTGTTTGAAAAATTATATACCTAATCTTTGGGCTACCTATTTATTAGTACTAGTACCGAAAAGTAATTATTTTTCAATACTAGTACTGGAAAGATTGATTTTCTGTTGATGTCTTGGTTACCATAATGTACATATTTTGTTTCAATTTTTAAAAAAAGGTATTTTTGAGTTTGTACATGCATAAATTATGTACCTATCAAATAGTCAACTTGAAACTAGTACTAAATGGAAGCTGCTGCTTCGTAAGTTTGCCCAAACTAATTGATTTCAAGCTCAGTAATTGTGAGAGATGGTAATTTGCGAAATCTCTGAAGTAACAAGCATTCATGAGCTGTCAAAAATGCGCTTTCATCATCTAGATGATTCTCCCATTTTTTATAACTGCAATAGCTATTTCTTCACGATTTCAGGAATTTTTAGTGGACTACCAGAAATTTCGATGATGTCATGTTGTGATGAAAGTCTGGGTACTCTGTCAAGACCCTGTTCGTTACAATAGAAATGTTTTATTACCATTGATGAGACTTAAATGCAACCTAACGTCAAAACATTACTAAAACAATGATCTGCAAAAGATAAATAATCCCAGGCAGAAATAAAGACGGCCTGTGAGCTCAAAAAGTGTCCGAGACTTGACTATCCATGAAAAAAAGAACGATGAAAGGTTGATAATAAGTTCTGGCAGCACCTAAGCGATGTTCTTCAATGATACATAGGATGCTGTTACATCGAGGCATTGAGTCATCGGTTCATTTCAAATAGTAATGTGGAAAATCAGTCTTGAACACTAGATCTTGCAATATTGGTGTTGCAGAAACGCAAGACCAATATAATGCTCAGTAGTATTTATTAATACCTAGACCCCAAATCTTATAAATTCAATTGATGTTCAACAATTACTTGTACATGCTTATTTCATACAATTTGCTTTTGATTTTACGTGAGAACTGAAGTATGACAAAATTGAGGTCCCAAAAAAAATATCCCTTAGGGATACATGAACAGTGAATAAAATATGCTATTGATGTGAAATATTGATGTTCATCACTATCGCGTTCCAATTCAAAGATTCAAAGAATTATTGCAAGACTCTCAAGTGTCAAAATAAATTTTTTGAGGTCTTCACTTTTGCTTTATAGATTTTCTTGGTTCTTACATTCGGTTCTTAATTTCCTAATATTTATTGCTTCAATGTCTTCTATTTCTTCCAGTCATTTCTTCCAGGATCTTCCTCTGTTTCTTAGTCCTAATGTTATCCACACATTATTGATTAATTCTGCGGGTGTTCTTCTCATTATGTGGTCGTACCATTCCAGTCTTATCGCTTTTATGTATTTAGCTATACTCTCACCTTTCACAGTTTCTTCTTTTTCTGCGTTTGTTTCAAACCTTCTCTCCCCATCTATCATCACGTTGGATCCGAGAATAGCTCTCATTACTCTTCTTTCACATTTTTTTCATTTATTGTTATTGTCTCCATAGCGTACGTGACTACTGGTCTTATTAATATCTTGTGAATATGTATCTCCGTTTTCTTGCTTGATTTTGTACTTTTTAGTAGGGTTCTGGTTCTTATTTGTCGTTCTTCCCTACAGATGCTCCTAGGTAGTTGAATGCAAATACGGACTCAAATTTGTATGTACTTTCAATCAAAAGCGCCTTTAAAGTCTATAAAGGCAATGTGCAGGTCTTCATTGAATTCCCAAGGTTTTTGACATAGTTGGTCAGCTATATGGTCTGAATCCATTCTGATAATCGCCTGTTATTTTTTCGGCCCGGTCTTTAAGTTTCATGTTTACTAGGTTCGCAAAAATCTTATAAGAGATGTTCAATAAAGTTATGGGCCTATAATTCTTGCACTCTTCTTCTGCCCCTTTTTTGTAGATAGGGATAATAACTCCTGTGTTTCACTCCTCGTGAGATACTTGCTGAATCGAAATATCTTTCATTATGCAGAGAATTCTGTAGTGTAGTTTGCTTCTTCCATTTTTCATGAATTCTGCTACAATTTTGTCCTCTCCAGCTGACTTTATGTTTACGAATTTTTTATTTCCATATTCAAGCCTTTTTCAGATGGAGGTTTAAAGTTATCTGTATCGTTTGACTTTCTTTTTGTTTGTGAATACTTTTCGGGATGTCTCTTGTTTTCGCCACCTATCTGTTTTAAATATTTTCTCGTAATAAAACATCCATATTATCCCAATTTGTTCAGGATCGTATTCCGTTTTTCCATTGGCATATTCAATTCCCCTCAGAATAGCTCTCGATTTATTAGTTTTTGCCTTAATCTAAGTGTAGAACTGTTTTAAATTTTGATTTTGTTTGTTTCTTTCTATTCCTTCTAGTTTTTCGTTGATAATTTTTTTTGTAGATTGTGTTCGCTCTGTTTTCTTTTACTGAGTATTCATTCCTTGATTGTTCTGTTTTTGTATTGAACCATCTTAATCCCGCCGCGTTCTTGTTTTTTTCTTGCTCAATCGCAATTCTGGTCCAACCGTTCTTTATAAAGTACTTTGGATTGCTGTTTCCCTGAGATTTCGTTACTGTTTTGTGTTATAAGTTTTTTTGTTTCCTTCCATTTCTCTTCGATACTGTTTGGCTCTTGAGCTATGTCATAATTGTTGTAGTGGGGTGCTTTATTTTTGCTACTACTAGGTAATAGCCTGTGTCCGTATTTGCTTCTCTGAATGATCTTGTATCGATTGTTCTTTTGCTGATTTCTTCATCTGACACTACATGATTTATTGGGTCTTCTGTTGTTCCTCCTGGATATCTCCAGGTCACTTTGTGTTCTCTTGGGTGTTCGAATTTTGTTGTGAGGCATATCAAGCTTAGGATTTCAGCTAGCTCGCATAATCTGCGTTCATTATCGTCCATTTCATATAACTTCTTTCAGATATTGTTCGTTGTCAAGTTGCGCATTCGCATCTCCGAGTAATATTAGGGAGTCTCCTGTTTTGTTCATTCCTTCGCTTACTTCTTGTAGTTTTTCGTAGAAGTTATTTTCTTTTGCTGCTTCGGTTGTATTGGCTGAAGCGTAGATGTTCACCAGGGTTAAGTTACATTCTTTCATTTTTATTCGTAGGCACTTCGTCCACTTACTGGGTTGAATTTGATTATTTTGTATCTTGTTCTGCCTGCGATGTACAATCCAACACCAATTTTTTCTATTTAGCTTCTCCAGTAAGTAGGAAACTGTATTTTTCTTTTGTCACTTCTCCTGAGTCATGTATGACTGCAATAACTATACTGTATTTATCTAGTTCTGTTTCTATTTCTTCCTCTTTCTCCTGACTTTAGCATTGTTTTAACATTCAAAGTTGCTATTTTCATTTCCTTTTTTTTTTCTATCTCTGTGGTGTTTATCCTTGTATTAATTTTCCTTTCGCCGATATCTTTGTCCTGGTCCTTTGCTGGGTCTGTTACCATTCATGTTTGTTACTCTGCTTTCTTCCTGTTCTTGTACTAGCTTATTTTTCTCTCGATTACATTTAATTATCTTCCTCATTTAATCCAATATTTCGGTGTAGCACTTTGGCTGCTGCTCCTTTGTTTTTTTATATTTTGGCTATCATTCTGAGCTTTCTTTGTATATTTCTGTCTTTTGTTGTTAGTTCCGATTCTATGAATATATCTCTTTCAATTACCTTCGGTTTTCTTTCCAATATTGTTGATTTGTCTTTGGAATTTCCATTTCCAGTTCTTTCTTATCATGGAAACTACGGCACTCTTCAAAATTCCTTTGTTATCCGAATTCTATTTCAAATTACTAATTACCAAGTTGTTTTTAATATATATCTCGTCAAATTCTTTCCTATTTTGCTTTCTGTATCCTGTATTATGTTCTTAGGTTCTTCTTTTTCTCTATCTCATTCTTCTGTTCTTTTCTACCGATTCTCTTCAATCTTTTCTATTCCTTCTCTGTTCTCTTTCATTTCTGATCCTAAATTTTGTAGGTCTTGTCTTATTTCCTGTTTCTTTCCTGTCTTGATTACATTTATATCATTGTTAATATCTTTTCTAAGATTTTTGAACATTTTTTCTAATTAATCCATGCTTACGCCCTAATTTTTGTTTCGAGCTTTGTTTCGTTTTTTGAAGGTGTTCTTGATGGAAGTTTGCTTTTTTGGAAGACTGTTCTTTCGTCTGGTGGAGTGATTTTATTATTTCTGTGTCTGAATATTGACGTCAATGAATTTAATTTGTAACAAAAGAAAATAGATAACAGATTGGGAAGTGGAGCATAAAAAAACGGAAACAGATATCGAAACTCTCGTTCAGACTGGAGCCGTAGCAAAATGTATGTGTTCAATCGGGACTTGCCTTCTGGAATATAAAACTAACGTTCGGCCCGCGACGTCGGCCTGTACCTTAAGCTTCGCAGTGAGGTGGCAAGACCACCTTCTTGGCAAAATCATTTCTCGTCTACAAAATCTTCCCTAAATCATTGCTCAAGGCTTAGGCAATACAAACATGCCTGCTCATGAATTTTTCTTTGTTCGTGCGTTGCTATAGACATTATTCTCTTATTTAAAACCATTCTAGTCTCAGCTTCTTCAATTTCTTCTTCTAACAACCACCGAAGTCTTGGTCTTAGTCTGACATTGATCAAACTAATTTCAAAGCCTCATTTGCTTCTACTCATACATTTATGGTCCACCTGATGTAACCTGCACGTCCTTCCAGATTCCGATAGATTGTTTAGTGTAAACATCAATGCAAATGACGAAATAACTACTTCTAGGCCTATGACGAATTTGTCTCGAAAGCCATTTAGATTTATTGGAGAATCCAGTGCAACATATATTTCTCACACGAATAATAGTGATGAAAATTCAAATGTCCCTAGATTTAACTAAGATACAAACCTGAATATTCCAAATTCAAATTCCATGATTCGAAGTTTATTCTGCATACAAACAGCTACTAATTTCTAAGATGTTGAATAAATTCAAGGCAGCACATTGTTCGTTTCAATTTATCTTAGTAAAGGTTTATCCCCAGCTTCGTCTTACGACAGACAGACGGAACAACAGCTGCTAAACTCTAAATACTACTAAATGGAGCTCTTTTTATATATATTTGAATACTAGTTTCATCACAAAAAGCTTCACTTGAAGCTTTACTTGCATTTTTATTCAATTGTTGTGTAATATTGATCTCTTGAGGAAGAGTTTTGTCGTACTGTTTTAGAGTTAATGTATCAATTAAAGATAATAATTGTCTGATTCTTCCAGCACCACACAGAAACGGGTCAATGTAGTCCAAGCTTCAAGATACATTTTAGACAGTGTTCAAATATTCCTGGATCTAATCTTATAACAAAATATTTCACGTACTTTATAATTCAATCAAATCCTATAGATAATTCTGCAAATGGAGTTCGTAAAGCATGATTATTAGCTTCTAGTGTACTAAAATTGAATTAATTAGGAGGATAATGTATGTGCAACTAACAAAATATCATTCATAATAAATAGGATCTGGTTTAGTGAGAAGTTTCACATTTGTGCGTCATTTCCTGTTACAAACAAGCTGTGAATCATTTAGTAGTGTCCAAATAAGCTGATTCCCACGGCAACGACAGAAACAATGTGTTGTTCAGTACAAATACAACAAGCACAACTGTTTAAACAATACAACAGTTTTGCTCGTGGCGAAACAGAAAATGCATGGACAGGGGTAGAATATTGCAATAGCTATCGCTTTGTGGCTGGAAAAACCGTACGTTTTTCATTTGAAATTGCATTCATTGTTTGATTGTGGAGCTTCATTGCAATCATACATAAAAAATTCAAGATGTCAAGCCTTCGACAGTGTAAATAAAGAGTGAAAAGTAGATCGCATTCGTATACACCAACCCCTATGATAACATCAGATATAATCATTAAACAATGCCAACTCGCTACATTTAAATTCGTATGCTCTATTTTCTTGATGATTGCGCAAAATGTAGTCCGGCACATTAACTCTAGTTGGTAACCGTGTGTAGCTGCACTTTTAAACATATCATTGCGCTGTTGCTGTTGTGGAAATACCATCCCTCACTGAACGCCCAATGCACGCTTGCAAAATGCATGCCAATGATTTGCAACATTAGCCTCGTTTTCCAATGATCTCTTTGCTGAAAGTACCGCAGAGAAACTTTACATAGCTTCGGAATTCTCTTATCTACAACTGTTCTTGCGTTGAAAGAAGAGGGATGTATCACAGCGTTGCATTTGCAATTACTGCATTTGTTCTCTTGATGACCTACAACATCAAATTTCACATGAACTGGCTCTTTATATCAGTATCTACTTATTGTCATATATATTTAGTAGTTTGTAAAAGAATTTAGATGCAGTAGACGTCAAGAGATAAAATGCTTGTTAGGATTAAGTATAATACTATAGTATTGTCTATTCATTTTTCAAATAATATTTTTGTGTTAGCTGTACCAATATGTTTATGTTATAGAGAGTCTGAAAGAGGTCTGTGAACGAAGCGTTGTCAAGTGAGTGTCGTGCGGAGAGTATAGTTAAAATATAAGGTTTTTCTCATGTAATTGTGTATGTATTTTATACCCTCGGATTCCTATGACTACGGGTAGTACCATAGTGAGTCAATTTATTAACAATGCTGTTGTTTCTCTTGAGCACATCAGTTTCACAAACTGGCTTGTTAAAAGTCCAGACATTAACATAAATCAGTTTCATGATTTGTTCAAGTATAATAATACTTCAAATGGTTACTTCATGTGCATGAGACATATGAAAATCAATGTATACCAGTATATCTGACCTTATTGATTTCCAGCTGAAGTCTGTTCCCAATTTAATGACCAAAGTGAAGTCCTGTGAGCGTCCGTAGTCCTTTTAATTTAGAGGCATCCTCGCAACCGTCTTTAGAGCGATTACATTCGCTACAAGTGATTGATGGATCGAAGTTATCCTCGGTACATTAGAACTAAGCAAAAACTGAGCCAAAAACCTAATATTTCCTAACTAACATTTCCCAACCGACATTTTCCACTTAACCAAGAGAACGTCCTGCTAGTGACTAATTGATACTCCTTTGCGTTAATATACTTTGCTAATGATGGTTTCTGGAAAGTACATCAACAATTTTATTGCTTGGAATGAGATGCTCTGCTTGTAGCACAATAAAAGATACTTCCAAATGTAATAACCGCCAAATTTATTTACTCTACATACACATCTGAAATGCAAAACAAAGGTAACAAATTCCACAAACAGATTAACATATTCAAAGAAATAAATTACTCCAATTGTTGTTGTTGATAAAACAAATTCATTCATACAAAACATGTAGAGTATCTCACGTCATAACACGTACTATTATAACTCTACGTCCACTTTGAAATATTTTAACTATACATAACTACCCCACGCACATAAAAAATAGACTGACTCTCTTTAACACTCTGCACATGAATATTTCATACCAAGTCGCTGTAATATGAAAAGACAGGTAAAAACTAGTTGAACAAAGGGCAACGTATATTTGAAATGAACCAAGGTAATTAAACCGTAACAAAGGATGTTTGGTTTTCATTCAATAATCCTGCGGAGAATGAGCCATCACACTATAACCGTTCAACTAACTGAAGTCACTCTAAAATTGATTGGTTTCATGGATAACTCTGACTCTGACATTATTAAAACGCAATTTTTTATTGAACTGTTCGTAATATTCAGAAGAGAGTCTTGTTTTGAGTTCAATTAATCAATATGTGATATTGTAACAGATTTCCCTAATTGAAGGTCTGGAAAATTCAAGATAATTCTAGCATCCTCACTAGAGGCTATAATGCAGATAGACAAATAGAGTAAATCGAACAGTCGGGAAGTGAGAAAAAGTACAGGTAATACGGCCAAGCACGATAACATAAAAACAGAGCTTTTGAAATATATTGGGGAAAGTGGTATTGTCCTGTTCAAGGCCCTTCTGAATATGATGTGGAAAGATGGAAAAATACAAAACAACTTGGAAAGAGCCATTATACTTCCAATACATTAGAAAGGAGATACTAGAGAATGCTCCAATTATAGAGGAATCTCAATACTTTGTGTAGCAGAAAAAATGTATGAAGCCATTATAGAAGGTAGACTAAGAGCAAAACTAGAAAAAACAGTCGGAACATCACAGAGCGGACACTGCACAAACGACCATATATTTACAATAAGAATCCTTTTGGAGGAAATGTTAGAACATCAGCAACAAATGTACATCTGTTTTGATGACCTAGAAAAGGCATTCGATAAAGTCAAGAGATAATATATCTGGGAAATTTAAAAGAAAGGGGAGTGGGGCAACAATTAGAGAAAGCGATTAGTAGCATATATAAATGTACAAGAAATAAAATGAGGACAATGAACAACACATCACAAGAGTTTATTACAACAAAAGGATTGAGACAAGGAAGAGGACTGAGCCCCAAGCTACTCATCTTAATAATGGATGAAATTATGGAGAAAATAAAAAGCAAGACAAAGAAAATGCTTATGGGATACAACAAGTTAGAAGCCATCACTATTTCTGAATACATTTTCGCAGATGATTTAGCGATATTTGCAAAAACAAAGCAAAACATGCCAAGAAACATAGATATATGGATTGAAGAATCAATTAACGCAGGTCAGAAAATGAACATAGACAAAACAACAATTATGGAGTTAGGGGATAGCACAAGAGAAAATGATACACGCATTCACGGTGGTGAAATCATACAAATTGACAGTTTCAAATATCGGAGCTATAGTAGAAAAAAAGGAGGAATAGAAATGGAAATAAACCGTGAAATACAGACAATGGACTGAAATAACAGTTTATAAAACAATTTTCGTACCCACGCTAACAAACAGATGTGAAACATGGATTCTGAATAAAAGGCAGAAAAGTGAAGTAATGAAAATCAAATAGTTCAGAAAAGTAGTAAGAGTAACTAAATTGGACCGAAAGAAAAAATAGAGTAATCAGAGAAGAACTACAGATAATTGAAATTAAGAAAATAATTGCGAACAAACAATTATAATGGCTAGGTCACTTGAAAAGAGCAAACAACGACAAACAAGTTGAAACGATATGGCAAACAGAAGTAACAGGAAAAAGAAGAAAAGGCAGACCGAAGAAGAAATGGGACGAAAATATAGATGAAATATTGATGGACAAGAAAATCACTAAAGAAGAAGTAAAAGATATGACTAGAAGAAAGAACGACTGGCATAAACTCATCAAGGACAGAAGCCAGAGGAGGAGAGAAATCTAAACTTATAATTCTGGAAGAGAAAGCCTTGTACCATGTTTTAAGCAAAATTTCACATACTTGAAGTTTATATGGAGGAGTGCATGAATCTAAAATTGTAGACAGGGTGTTCCACCGTTGAAAGAGATATCATTAAGAGATATCTCGAAAGGTATGCACCTAATGGAAAAATGTCTGACATCTAATTATTTTGATTTCAGATTCGAATAGAGTCTTGGTAAACTAAATCAATTTTATTTGACACCTCTGGGGATGGGAGGTTAGATTAGGTAACGTTCAAACTTGAAAATTTCGGTTGAATTTTGACCACGGAGCAACCACTACTCTAAGATCATTATAATGAATATGAAATTGGAGTTTTTGTCCGCTCTGATTTTCTTGCACCTCTGACGACCTACTTTTTAGTGAAGCTTTGTAGATTGAGAGACATGAAGTGAAGAGGGCTTCTTTGGTGCTCTGTCATACGTTGCGTTCTTAATAACCGTCGGCTGGGTAATCCTGCGCTGATTGATGGCTCCTCCATGGTTGCTCCAAGCCCCGCTAAAGTACTTTCGTCAAGCGTTCTTTGACTTGTCAGCGGCTCTCAACATTGGTCAAGTAATAAAACGGAGACGACGATACTTCTGATAAAAGTTTGTGAACTAATGCATCAAACATAAATCCAATAAAAATCATTTTAATTCCAACAAAACCAACTTGGCAAGCAAAAATATCCCTGATGTGTGCACAAACCAAATCAGGTCGGAAATACACGAACTGTCATCACCGTTTCAGCCGCACTCAATTGTTACAAAACAAAAGCGCCTGGAAATGACAATGACAAATAAAACAGTCCATGCAAAAGCACACCATTTAACGAAGAATTTATAGCATAGCACTTGCAAAGTAAAATATGGCACAAACCATGGGTCCGAGGAAATCTAGTCAGGTAAAGGTGATTCACGTGTCACGTAACATACTTGAATGTAAGATACGTGATGTCGGTAGAGAGAAGTGATGTTGTACACCCAAAGAGGGTTGTATACTTTATTTGAAGGAGATGTGGTTCATTTAGGGTGACTATGATATGTGGGTGAAATACACGCTACGATAGAATGAAAATGCTGAATATTCGTCATAAATATTGGAGGATTTTTGATAAAACCTAAATTCTTATTATTAGAGATTCATGTAGATGTTCTTATCAATGTAATGCTTTTGTTAGGAAGGTGGATCTCTATGTAATATGATGTGAGCATTACTATATGCATATAAATTCAAAACGTATTGGACTGAATTTGTCTTGCTTTACCATAACAAATCTAACTTTTTGGAAAGGAATGAGAGCAAGATGATGAAACATACGATTCAGCTAGTTTTATTCATACGAAAAGCTCCACTTTGATTCAATGAAACATTCGTATGAAGCACAATCCTCTTGAATAGATATCAAGTAAATACTGTAAAATACTTGAGTGTGCTTAAACTATATAATATCTTTTAGAAGACGTATAAAGAGATTTACGATCTGGCGAGCGAATACAGAACACAGTGAAAAGATGGAAAAAGAAACACGAAGATGTGACATAGCGTGGCGCAACGTGACACGGGATCCATTAACATGTCATCGACTTTGTGATTACCTCGCCTGAGAGAAAATCTACGTCGAATTATATTTTTAAAGTGATGTGTATTGCCGCAACTAGACTACGGCTGACAGCTTATAAAGCCTGAATAATCCCCTTGACGAATGAAAAGATATTATACTGCAATATGAATCCGGTTTAAGATATGAGAGCGGAATATTTAGACTGAGTTCCCAGAAGGTGAAATTCTCGTCCTCATATATGTACAAGATTAAATGTTAAACCAGAATGAATGAATCTCATAACAAAATCACTGCTTTACAGCTCATATTGAATCAATAAATCATCAGTACAATATAAAGTCAATAGTAAATAGTAAATGTTATCTCCTTGTGAAATTCAGTCCACGGTTCGCCGCACAATCTTAACTTCTACGCTCTGAACTTACTGTCTAAATATCTGACTCCTTGGTTCATTTTGTTAGAGTTCGAAGCTCTCCCCAACATACAAATCAAGTGCGGATCGAGCAAGAACTTCGAAAGACAGTGAAAGAAACTCGTGATGAGCACGACGACGGTCGGATAAATTTATTATACGTGTTCTCAGATTGTTTTATTATCTGTTAACTTTGTTCCATGTTTCCAAATCTACAAGTGATTTGCGTGTTCTCACGCGCTTTGGTATATTCGATCAAGTCGCGAATTTCATATTGTTCTTTGTTGATTTATGGAACTCAGAAATGCAAATTCTATTTCAATAAGGAAAACGAATTGGAACAGCAGTAAATATCTCCGCATTTCAAACCATTTCAATATTTTTATCAATTCATACCGTTTTTTCAATCAAATATCGTTACTAAATAAATCACGTCTATAAATTGGGACATATTGTGTAGCAAAGATGAAGATTTAGAAGATTATTCGTCTTACCATTCATAACGTTTCTAGTCACTCAAAATTGCACACCAATTGTACTTCATGATAAGCACAGATCTTCAAAAAATATTACCTATCAATGATAACAGATTAAAATGTGTTAATTGTATCGATACCCTGCTGACACTGTGCTCGGGCAGTTTCTAAGGCCGACGGATGGATAGCTCAGAAAGGAAGGGTAAGGATTGTCAAAATAATCATCAGGAGATAGGTATCACAATTAGACTTATGGTGCTATTCTGTACCTCTCTATAAGCACTGTTAGCTCTATAACTTTGATAAATCATTCAATGTAAGCAAACTGCGATTCTGTATGCTTCTATAAACGCTATAGAGTTATAGAATCTCTATAAATCTTACAGCGAATTTTTTTTCGACGTAACTCCTTATAGTGCGCTGTCAATTTATTCAAATTTGATTTCACATAAAAATAATATGAATGCAAATGATCCATTGCCAATATTTATATATTTATTGATGGAAAAAGATGATCGAAGGCTTGTTTTATGAGTTTTATATAATAATGATAGTGTACATATATAACATAACTTTAATTTTTATGAACAGAAATTACATGCTTATAGAAAGGAGATTATTAAGGGATAGAGAAAATCCTTTCGAGGTACCTGACGATTTTTTTATTAATTCCTATCGTTCAAGTTAACCGTTGGTACACGATCTGATAAATAATCTACAAGTTCATAAATAAGAAATAAATAAATATACAGAATTTGAATCCGAAAACCATTTATTCATTATGAAATTCTGAAAAATTGTGTGAATTATGATGAATTATTAGGTTAACTTATTCATTTACAAACTCTGAATATTAATTCATACAAATATAACTATTTGATACAATATATAATAATATAATATCAATATTTCACTTCCTTTGATTCATAACAATGATATGAGCTTGATATTTATATTTTCAAAAGAGTTGCAATACCAAACAAATATTGAATTGTACAGTAAATTCGAACTGTCATAATGTATTTGAAATTAGTCACACTATAAAGTCGGTACTGTAGGAACACTGGTTATAGATCGAGATACAGAATTCGAAAATCGCTGCACTATAAGACCCACAGTTATAGAGCTCTATAGCTTACAGTGTCTATAGAATTACGGCGCTATAGGAGTAAAATACAGAATAGCGCCATTATTCACACACAAATACGAAAACGGTGAACATAGAACATATATTCTGCAGAAACTTGCACGAAGATTACTTGGCTGATGGTGACGGGACGGCTGTACGAGACACTCGATACCAGCGGTCGCAGTACGGTCCCAGACGGTCGCAGACGACAAGATACTTTAAAACAAACAAATCGTGAAGCAATTTCCAAAACGGTGGATTAACTTATTATCGTCGCTTATGAAACCAAACTGGTTCCCAAGTAGTGACTCTACGTTAACTTGCTTAACGATGTGAAGCCAATAATGACCACCTGAACAGTGATTCTACGCTTAAACAATCTAACGCTGCGAAATCACGAAGACTTCGTCAGCCACGACGCTACGTTAAGTTAATCCAACGCTGTGGAATCAACAAAGATTTTGCCAGCGGTGACTCTACTTTGAATCATTCAAACACCGCGAAATCAACAAGGACTTCTGTAGCGGTGATTCTACAGTAAATTATCCAAAAAATATTCCAAGTTCAAAACAGCAAAAGCAAACCAAACTAAGTTCCTTCTACAGACTTATAAAAAACAAACAGACTCACAGATTGTGTCAGACCGTTGTGCTAACGGACTTAGCACAGAAACTCCCCTTGGACGATGAACACTTTGAAGATGACACTTGGAATCGGAACTAAAAGTGTACTTTGAAACTGCTCAGAAGACTGGACTTTCAAAGAAGTGACTTGAATCGGCCACAAGGCTTTATTTATACTGAAATTTTGATGAATCCTTATTCAACTTATTTTGAAATGTATTTCTTATTAGTAAAGAGGAGATACAGCCAAAAAGAAGAAATAGTTTCACAAATACAAATTCCTTTACAACAACAAATTTCATATTCTTTATCTACCAAATCCATCCTCATTAACATTTCCTTGGCCTTGAAATTATCCTAAATTATTTTTATCTGTCGGTAAAGTAGTTACGATTTAGTTCTCGTCGGTTCACTGTCAAATGTTAGATCTTTGCTCGTTTATGGTCAAAGGTCACGAAGAACATCAAACAAAATATACAATATACAACATTTTTACAGGACAACGGTTGATTATACTCAGAATTCCATAACGGTAAGCACAAGACATAAATACGGATCAAACAATTATAGGTTGAATACAAATTTCAGATGTATTCAAACCTAACCTCATCCCACCACATGTTATGAAGTATTAAAAAGTATTTATTCCAGCTGTTGGCTGATAATACTAAGGTAGACGATGGTGTAGTTTCAAACAGAATTACGGATTTTAAAATTGATAGGGTGTGCAAGATGTGAACTGATTGTGATGGACTTCAAAATATTTTATGGTAGCAGAAGGCTCTGGCATGTGCAACTGTGACGGAGTTTTGGGACAAATTCGTTTCATAACACGTATAGCTACTAAATTTATCAAGCTAGAAGACTCCATTCACGTTATTAGTTGTTCATTTACTAAACCTAATCAAGCAGATATCCGATGATAAAGCCGGTAATATGAAAACTCGTAGTGGACGTA
This sequence comes from Dromius quadrimaculatus, assembly GCA_963989225.1. Classification (NCBI taxonomy): domain Eukaryota; kingdom Metazoa; phylum Arthropoda; class Insecta; order Coleoptera; family Carabidae; genus Dromius; species Dromius quadrimaculatus. The sequence goes on from OZ022335.1 coordinate 20,704,971, forward strand.
TCAGAGATATGTAACGGTGTAGTTTAGTGGTTGAAGGTTCATTCTCACGTTCTAATTATTCCAAATTAATCGATTTGTGAACCATCTCTTTATGGAAAATATTGCTACTCTTGAACTATATATATACGAGCGAAGTTCAAAAAATTACCGTCTAGAGAAAGGGAGCCCAAAATTTCCAGGCAATTTTTTTCCTTTTTCTCCCCCAATCTTCTTCCAATTCAATACATTTAGTTTTAAAATGTCCTAACTTTTTGATTAGATTCCAATTGCGCTAAACCTAGTTTTTTCTGCTTACTTGTGTAGGTGAGTCGAGATGTTCTTGGCCTGATAAAATAAAACCAAGATTTTCGGGTTCTCTTTGCACATAATCTTGTTATTCAATACATTTAGTCTAACGAAGTTTTAACTATTTATACCAACAGAATAAAAAGATGCGTCCAAGTCTGCGAAGTAAATATACATCTCAACTTCGACCTCTTCATTCAAAATAAATCTTTCCCCCTTTCTTTCAAGCTACCTCTTAGAGTTTAGGGAAAGAAATTAATCACTGGATTCAAATCTGGCAAACTCCGACTTCTTCATTCAAAATGAACCGACGCCTCCTCAGCCATTCCTTCAAGTTGGAAAGAAGGAAATATCGCTGGGAGCCAAATCTGGTGGGCACGTGGCATTTAGGAGCACTTGAAATTGAGATTCCTTGAGCTTTCCATCAACAACGCAAGTGAAAATAGCACCTACTTCTCAAAAGGTCGTTGTCATAGATTTTCCGGCAGATGGCTTTTTTTAGGCGCACTGTCCTTTGCTCTAATCCGTTGTTAATACCGTTGTTTCGCCTCTGGCATGAAGTCATGAGCCCAAGATCTGTGTAGTGATGAAACGTCGAATAAACTCATTAAGATTGTATTAAAATAAGTCTAGACACTACTGAGGAATGTTCAGAAGAATGTGCTTCTGGTCTATTGTTAAAAGGCACGGCATCTAGCGAGCAATCAACTTTTGCATACCCAAAACAGCACATAAAATGTGGCATGTCAAGATTAATGCAGCCCCAGCAATTTTTCGAATCTTTAGTCAACGATAGTTGAGTGACTGTTTGCGAAGATTTCAATGGCGACGACGGTTCTTGTCATCATCCTGAATTGATGTATGGCCACCTTCAAATTCTGCCATCTGCTTTTTATCCGTCGAAAATTAAGGAACAGTTTCTTTCAATGTAAAATCTAACTTATTTCTGATCTCTGTCGGTCTCAAGCATTCCAAAATAAACTTCTTGATCGTAGCATGGCATAAGACTTCTTATTGAGTTTGGGCTTTCCAGTCGAAAGCTTTTTCAACTACTCTCGTGGTTATAAGAATTTTCAACCTTCAGCAATAACAAAGCAATCATCCACACATCTTTACATTCTTTCAAGGATAATCTGAGTCAAACACTATGTATTGAGCTTTAATAGGTTGAATATATCATTGAATAAAATTGAATGAGCTCAACTATTCTAGAAATAGGACAACCTAATTCGTGGACAAGAGGACCTTCACGCTATCAACTTGTGTTACATTTACTCAAGACTGGCTTAGGTACAGTTCTTTCGATTTCAGTTATCATTCTAGCTCGGTTTATACCTGTGGAACATGCTGGTGTGCTTAGGTACAAGCTATATTAAATTGTTGAAAATCCGTTCCGGAAAATCCAAAGTTTAAGAGTCAATTCTTACACCATCGTCCTGAACAGGATAGCAGCTGAAGACACGTGTTTTATCCTTATCAGAATTCTTTAATACAGCCTAGCAAACTTCAGACAGTCAGACTTGTGAACCGCAAACAAGACTATGAGAATAGAGCTGATACAGAGATATAAATCTACAGCACTGCCATCTACCATAATGCAGTCAAAATGGCAGGTTCAAAGAAGTATAGGACACCGTGAAGTAAAGCTTAGTAATCTTTTAGTCATAACAAAAACTGACAGGAGCTCTGATACAGAACTCATTTGAGTTATGACCTGTATATTCACCAGTAATTCCAAAATCGGCCGCTTTGAGAGAACAATAAATGATTATCTATTAACCTTCGGTCAATTCAGCTGATAGAATATTTTACCCTTCCAGTATAAATCAATTCATATCTCAATTGTTTCTGAATTTATCAAAAGAATCATTGTGGTAATTACTTCGAATTGAAACTGATATCCTTTGTTCCTGCTCAGAAATTAATAGATAGAACCACATAGACGAAGAATATCATTGATACCTGCTTAAAATAGCTGAAGAAAAATGATTATGAACAGCTTCGAGAGGCTCGTTTAGTTCGACGTAGCTCCATTTGGTATTACAATATTCCATTTTCTTTTTCTTTTACTATCAATGATTAGCTTAGATGTCACGAAATCAAAAGTATCCAGTTGAAATTCCAGAAGAATCTCCTTCAAAAAGGATTTTGTCGGGACAAATTGTGTAACCTATTTTCTTGGAGCATAGCTTACAGGGTGTAAAATATGGTCAGTTTCCTGGCGATTTATAATACGTCATAACGCCTTACATTACTATAAGTTACGATGTCTGTATTCCAAAGAAAATTTAACACGCCATCATTTATTCACATGTAAGATACATGAAACGTTTTAGGAATAATGCCAACTTCCGCAGACCAATTTGCAGAAATAGTGTAGTACTAAGCTTGGAAAGTCATTGGCGCATTTGTCTGGTAACCGAACATTGTATGTCAAAATGTGACACAGACAAAATTTACTATACCCCAAAGATACATAAAACTTCTTAACAGCATCGTAGTAGAACTGATTCTCCATTCTGGATAAAACCTTAGATACGGGATAAGTCTCACAGCGTCTTCCCAAGCTGTGAAAGGATAAGCTGGTTAGGAGTTATCACATATTTCTTACCCATTATAGGAGCCCACCCTAAAAAATGCAATTGGTGATTGTTATCCTTTATATCACGAACCAAATACTCTTAAATGTTTGGAGGAATGGATCATTCTTTGAAGCACATTAAATCAAAATTGAATTTATAAAGCGGGTCTAATAAGAATTCCTATCAGAAGTGGTTCAACATCAAAAAACACTTTATACTTCAAAGAATCCATTCTCACGGGATGAAGCCCACAACATTGGAAAAAATTGAACAATTCATACCGTCGGGGCAAGAGATGAGAGAGGCTGTTTAAAGGAATGAATTATGAAGGGGAATAACTGAAAGTGGCGACGTTGCTGGATGAAATTCAACCACGGAGAAAGCAGTGCGTCAAACTGCAGCGATATCTGCAGATGAATAATACATGCCTTGAAGACAATTTTGAAAGAGTTCTCGGTTGCGAACATAGGCAACTGCAGGAGCGGAACTATGACAAAACTACGAGGGAGGACTCCCAATTTGAAAGTACTAAGCAAATAGGACAGGACAACAAACTACGATCCTCTGAGAGTAATTTCAACGTTCGTGACATATCAGTCAAGGTATCTCGTGTCTAATTATTGACTAATATGTATGATTCTTTGTAAATATATTCAGAGCCAAATATTGCTCAAGTGTTTCAAGTAAATCCTGTTGGAACATTTTCATTCCAGCTCTAAAACAATCTGGAAAGCATTTTACAAATCACCAGCCTGACAATTCACAGCCCAGTTCCCATTTTGCATAAAAGACGGTAATGTAAATTTTCTCTGTGAAAAATTTCACCATCCACATTCGCGTTGATCATCTGAATGATGAGTGCCATCTACGCCACTGGCACAACGCTGAAAACAGTTGCCAGTGCGGCCGTGATCGAATCCGGAGATATGGGACATAAGTGTGTTTCAAAATGAGCTGTCAGAGTAATCTATTGGTATTGGAAAACCATTCTTAACAGAATAATGTTCCGTATATCACACAGATATGATATTACTTGAATTTACCTACCTGACATAACTGCCTCGCACCGCAAATGCATGGCGCATCGACTGCGCAGAGTTCTACTTTAATTTATTCATAAATATTAAACGAGCTTCCCTTTGTTTACGTGTCTGAATTCACTGAAATAAATGTAAATAATTGAATTCTCCATGGTACGAAATTGCATTTGATTGTCATGAAATTTCGCATCTGCATAAATTTCGGAACAAATCTAGAACTTGCTTTGAATAATCCACAATTTGGGAATAAGAGGATATTATTAGGATTTCATTTAATTTTTCTTTTTTGTGATACTCTGAATGTAATCAACCGTTGTTCTGCAAATATGTTGTATATTGTAGATTTTGTGTGATGTTATGTTTGACCTTTGACCATACACAAATAAACATCTGACATTTGACAGTTGACTACATTACCGACAGATAAAAGGATATTTAGCATAATTTCAATTTTAAGGAAATATGATTAGGAAAGGATGTATGTATAAGCAAAATTACAGAATTTAAAATTTATAGGGTGTGCAAGATGTAAACAAATTTTGATGGACTTTAAAATGTTTGACGGTAGCAGAAGGCTCTGATATGTGCATCTGTGACGGAGTTTCGGGACATAATTCATCACAGTTGTCTTGAGAATTTTTGTTTATTTATTATTATACATTTATACACTTGAAAAAGGCAGCACATCGCTGTTGAAACGTTGTGTTTTTGATTATTTCATACAAAACTTCACCCAAATGAAAACATATTAATTGGAAATCAAGTTTTAGATGAGCGAAGATTCTTATCCTGGATTTTGTACGTTTTTCGCTAAGATTTCTACTGCAGACGACGCGCGTTGGACTTTGGAATAATAGTCTAGTTGAAGGCAAACAAGATTCATATTCCTACTTTAGTAGGATTTTCTTACCATGGATTATAGAGCCAATGGTGCTCCACACTGAGAAATGTGCTAAAATCGCGAAGACGTCTCTTTTGGAAATATATCATATTGAATACCAAGCTAGAAAGAACTCCTGTTTCAGACTATAGAACCAATATCGTTTAACACTAAAGAATGTGCTGCAACCGCAAGAATATCTTATACATAAATGAGTCAAGTGCTGGACATTAAAATAACAGTAGAGTCCAAGATAGAAAACATTTTGATCAATATCCAATCTTAAATTCCGCTCATCAAATAGAAGTGAAATCTTACAGCATTTTGTTCAGCTTCATATCGCAGACTATAAAGACATTAATGTCCCTCACTGATTATTGGTCAACAACCGCAAGAATGTCATTTCCGTGAATACGTTACTGTCAAAAATCACTATGAGAGAACAGATGAAATAAGTATGAAATAATTCGTCGTCATTTATTGCAGAGACGCTCAAATCTGTGCAATAATTTCCACAGCACAAAATAGTAAAAAACCAATTTAATAATGGACAATACTTTTGCAAGAAAATAATGTCAATAATTTTTCATAACGCCAAGCGCACAGTTGGTGCTTTCTGACATTAAGTTGCTGTTCTCTTTATTAAAATTTATTAAAAATGTGAGCTATGAACGCCTTCGTTGTACTCATTCCTTAAATGATAATTTCAAGTTACAATTCCTATTCTCCCCTCAAATTTTCAGCACGAAATCTTTTGTCAGAAAATTGTTGGTTGAAAGTGGTGGTAAAATCTTTATGGTTGCGATGGAGCATACCAGACGACTTATGTTGGAGGTACAACATGTGATCAACGATTGCAACCCATCCTTGAATTCTGTAATCTACAAAAGTGAGCTGAACAGAATAAGAAACCTCCTTGAAGTCCAAATTGTTGCATTGTCCATCACGCGATGTATTTCAGAATCAAACAACACTGTGGTTGTGCTGAACGCTTTATTGTACAGAAAAGGCTGCAAAAATAGAAGTGGAAACTTTGTTCACCCAAGACTTCACTGTTGATCCAACGTCGAATAGACATCTTCACGGTTATGGTACGAGCTTCGTTGCGAAGCTTAATGGTTTCTATATTATATGATGGAAAGTTAAGTGGAAACTTCATTTACCTTGGACTTGACTATTATCCTAATGTCCAGCATTCGATTGAACTACGATTGCGGAGCACTCCTAAGAGCGGATCGATTTTGACTCTTCAGGTTGAGAAAGAAAGCCGATCAAAAACTGCATGAAAGAACAGAATTAGAAGCCTCTAACTATCTTCTTTGGAGTCGACCATTGTTAAGAATCCAATGCAGGATGTAGTTACAAAATTGAATTATTCGTGTTTGGGTTGTTGCTGAGTTCCAACGGTTTTATAGTTTAAAGCAGAAAGCTGGACGGAGAGTTCAACGAAACTAAAACGAGAAGCTTCATCAATCTTGAGCTTCAATGCTTGACCTATTCGCACATGAGATTGTCCGGTTGTGGCAAGTTCCTTAGTCTGAAGTTTTATAGGCCTCATATTCTAAATTTCACAAAAATAGGACAAGAACCTTCTTTCTCCATTAAAACTGACTGTTGTACAATTCTCAATATCTATTTACACAGATGCACTAGGTGCCTTATTATTGAATTGGTAGAAGCTAACGCATAACATATTCACGGTAAAGACATTCCTGTCAAATTGACATACTCCCCAGTCTGGACTGTCACTGGCTCCATATTTTGCTGTATGACCCTGATGACTCACAAGAATAGGACATAAATCTTAGCTCTCTATTAGAACTAACTGCTATTCACTCTTCAATATGTATTTACGAAGTCGCATTCATGAAGCGCTGTTGGCACCATATGCTGCAATAAGAAGCTAAACGGCAGGTGCAACAATATAAACTTGGTCCTCTCAGGACTTGACCTCCAAGGAGCTAACAGAAAAGACATTCCCGCAGTGATGACACGTTCCTGGGTCTGAAGTGATATTTGCTCCGTATGCTGCTGTACGAAGCTAAAGTCCTACTCAAATAGAGCAAGAACCTTCGTTCCTCATTAGGACTGACTGTTGTCCACTTCCCAGCACGTATTCACGCGGTTGCAGTGCAGTTCTCAGTTTGAAGCGTTGTAGGCTCCATAGGATGCGGTAGGAAATCAAATGGCAAGTGTCTCCCCAGGACTTTGAGTCCAATATACAACGCATAACATATCTACGAATAAGACATATCTTGCGGTTGCTGCGTATTGATTAGTTTGGCTCCATAGGCTGCAATAGGAAGCTAAACGGCAAGTGCAGCAATATAAACCTTGCTCTTCTAGGACTTAGCTTCCAACAAATTAACAAAAAATATGTTCCCGCAGTGAAGACACGTTCCTCAGTCTGGAGTGATATTGGCTCCATACTCTGCTTCACGAAGCTATAGTCCTATAGGAATAGATCAAGATTCTTCATCCTCCATTGGGACTGACTGTTAATCACTTTCCAGTACTTATTCACGAGGTCACAGTACGGTTCTTAGTGTGAAGCGTTATAGGATCCATAGGTTGAGGTAGGAAGCTAAACGGCAAGTGTCTTTCTAGAACTTTAAGTACAATGTACAACGCGTAACGTATTCACGGAGAAGAAATTCTTGAGGTTGTTGCGCATCGATTAGTTTGACTCCATAAGCTGTAATAGGAAGCTAAACAGCAAGTGCAACAATATGAACCTCACCTATCTAGGACTTCCAATGAATTACCACAAAAAACCTTCCCGCAGTGATGACATGTTCCTCAGGCTGGACTGATTTTGGCTCCATAGTCTGAAACTGAAGTCTCACAAAAATAGATCAAGTACTTTCGTCCTCCATTAGGACTGACTGTTATCCACTTTCCAATAAGTATTGACGCGGTAGCGGTACGGTTCTTAGTGTGAATTGTTATAGGCCTCATAGGTTGCGGAAGAAAGCTAAACGGCAGATGTAGCAAAAAAAGATTTTTCTCCTCAAGTTCAAAGTCCAACGCGTAACGTATTCACGGAAAAGACATTCTTGCGGTTGTTGCGCAATAATTAGTTAGGAACATTGATGTCTTTATAGCCTGCGATAAGTAGCTGCACGAAATGCTATAAGATTTTACTTCTATTTGACGAGCGGAATTCAAGATTGGATATTAGTCAAAATGTTTCCTATTTTGGACTCTACTGTTATTTCAAAGTCCAGCACTTGACTCATTTATGTAGAGGACATTCTTGCGGTTGCAAGTTGAATGATATTGGTTCTATAGTCTGAAACAGAAATTCTTTTTAGCTTGGTATTTAATATATTTCCAAAAGAGACATCTTCGCGATTTCAGCACATTTCTCAGTGTGGAGCATCATTGGCTCTATAATCCATGGTAGGAAGCTAGAAAGAAAATCTCACTAAAGTAGGCATATGAATCTTGTTTGCCTTCAACTAGACTGTTATACCAGAGTCCAACGCGCGTCGTCTGCAGTAAAAATCTGAGCGAAAAACGTACAAAATCCCAGATTAGAATCTTCGCTCATCTAAAACTTGATTTCCAATAAATATGTTTCCATTTGGGTAAAGTTCTGTATGAAATAATCAAAAACACAACGCTTCAACAGCGATGTGCTGCCTTTTTCAAGTGTATAAATGTATAATAATAAATAAACAAAAATTCTCAAGACAACTGTGACGAATTATGTCCCGAAACTCCTTCACAGTTGCACATATCAGAGCCTCCTGCTACCGTCAAACATTTTAAAGTCCATCAAAGTTTGTTTACATCTTGCAAACCCTATAAATTTTGAATTCTGTAATTCTGCTTATACATACTTCTTTTCCCGATTATATTTCCTTGAAATTGAAATTATGCTAAATATACTTATATCTGTCGGTAATGTAGTCAACTATCGAATGTCAGATGTTTATTTGTGTATGGTCAAAGGTCAAACATAACATCACACAAAATCTACAATATACAACATATTTACAGAACAACGGTTGATAACATTCAGAGTTTATTAACGGTAAGGCACAAGACATAAATACAGATCAAGCAATATTGGTTGCATTTAATTTAAGGTGTTCTCAAAAAACCTAACCTTATTCCACCACATGTGAAATATTAAAACGGATTTATTTCAGCTAATGACTGATAAAATAGAAGTAAGCGGTGTTGTACGTTTTAGCAGAATTACAGAATTCAAAATTTATAGAGTGTGCAAGATCTAAACAAACTTTGATGGACTTTTAAATGTTCGACGGTAGCAGAAGGCTTTGGGATGTGCAACTGTGACGAAGTTCCGGGACATAGTTCGTCACACAACAAAAATACAAATGTGACCAGATGAGTATAAAATATAACCTCCTAGGATCGTAGAGTTCTGCCTGTGATTTAGCTATAATACGATGTCTACAGGTCTTCATTAGATAAAAATGAAGATCTGAGTAGGGAAATTGCCATCCACAGATCTCCAGGTGGTGGTGTTGAAGTTACTCTTGCAAGTAGATTCATAGATAGATAGATAAAAATTATGAACAAATGACTGGCAAGCACGATCGATTGAGTTCATAACCAGTATTCAAATTCAAATTATTCGGTGATTTTTTCATTTCTATTGCTTCTCTTATTAGCCTCTTGAACCAATTACTCTCTTCAGCCAGAAGCTTCGTATTCTTGAAGTCAATGTCATGTGATTATTGATTAGCGCGCTCAGCCACTGCAGACTTTTCTGGGTGGTTCAATTTTATACGACGAGAATGCGTTTTCAATCTTGTTTTCACAGTCCTCTTGGTTTGTGCAATATATACCTGGATGCTGTAGAGAAAATCTGTCTTTAGCATCACCAATAAGATTTCGAACTTTCAAATTGGAAGTGTTAGAGGTTTTATGTCATATTTATATAAAGGTCTCTCAATTTTGACCGTTGTATTAGCTAAGTCAGGCAACGTGACAAATAATTTCTTATTATTTGGATCTTGAACAGGAGGCATAGAATTCTTCTGTCTAAGTGCTCTCTTGATCTGTGTTTTATTATAACCATTCTTCAAGAAAACATCATCTAAAATTTTGATTTCATCAGACAGTTTACTTGGATGACATAAAGAAGAGGCTCTCTAATATAAAATTTTAATAGTGCAAAATTTTTGAGCTGCATGGTTATTTGAGTACTCATGTGAATATTGATTCGTATGAGTCGGCTTCCTATATACTGAATGGAGGAGTCTACCATTATCTTGTTTCTCCAGGTGAACGTCCAGAAAAGGAAGACAGTTATTCTCTTCAACCTCAATACTGAATTCAATGTTCTATGTTGCATGTTCAGATGATTCAAAAATACAGCAAAAACATCATCAACATAACGTAGCCAAACAGTGGGTTCCTTCATAGCTGTGCTTAAAGCTTTTTGTACAAAAGTCTCCATGTAAAAATTAGTAATGGAAGAAATAGGAGAACCCATGGCGGCACCATGAACCTACATAAAAGTTACCTAATGGATGTGATAAATAGCTCCCAATATCGGATAAATTAGAAAGAAAGCATTGAAGACTCCAGAATACCTCAGTGAACATTTTGTATAGCCACATATGCTAAATAAATTTCTTTAACGTTAATTTTGCGTCACAAATTTTTTTATCACCGTTCTGAATTCATTTTTTCAACTGGTAAATTCGGTACAGAAATTTTACTGCACGGTAATCAGAGTTCATTAGCGGTGACGTTGAACACCGCGTATGTAATTTCGCGCTAAGCGTTTCTATTCCTGCCACGATAATTTTGGATCATTTATCTTCCGGAATAATTTATTATAGAATATGAAATGTAACTCTAATAAATTTTCTGTAAATTAGTTTATTTGTCACAAATAACATCAATTACAGATTCTTATCTAAATTAATCATTCGAAACTTCAACGTCGCTTGAAGACAACTGGTAGTATAAACGAATCAGATAACTTGATAATCGAAAGCATCAATACCAACATAAACTCATACGTATATTGGCACATAAAAATGCAAAATAAAACATTAGCTTCTCGCAAGAAACGACTTTGCAACAGTCCTTATTTTCCTTGTGTTTAAAGTTTGAGATGTTTTTAAAGTCCCATGAAAGCCATGCATCTGATACTCGTTTAAGGTAGTTTCATGCTTCGTTTACACTCAAAGTTACACATGCTACAAAAAGGACTTGGAATAAATGAAGTTTCTGTTATGTTTGGAATGTACCTGGACTACTTCCGGGAGTACTTGTGATCGCGTTTAAACACTCTAAATTCACTGTGCTATCACACGGTTTATACTTGCAAATCGATTTTTTTATCACGAAATAGGATCTTCAATCCTTATATTCCTTTTCTGCCAAAAGAGTGTGAGGACAAGGATTTCAGGATGTGAACAACATATATTGTTCCAGTATTTCTATAGTTCATACTAATTTCAGAAGTTTTTATTGAAGAACATATTTTCTTCATGACTTCAATCAAACAACGTCATCATCTGGTAACGTGTTTCTGATGTAAAGCTGCGATTCCCGTATAATTATTCTTATCAGGACTCAAACCCAACCAGAAGCCAAACCAGGGACGGGGTTGTATTTGGTAGGAGAAGTATAATGGGAATAGTTAAATGCTCGAGAGAAGTCCCCGGTACACCATCTTGACGTAGGTGAAAGAACTTTCAAGCATATGATGTTTGAAATTGGGGCTGATATAACAGTTATCCTCTGGAATAGTTCCAATTTGTCCTGAATCAATAGCGCTTAAGTTCTAATAGCTACCGCTGTGTGACGCTCAATGCTTTTGCGGTAAGAGCGCTACAGGACGATAATATTTTAAATTGGAACGAAGACAGAGCGCTTTTATACCATCTACACTTTCGACATTATTGGCAACACCAGTATTCGAATACAAGTACTGTTTCTGAATTTCAGTTAGTAGAATAGTTCTGCTTTATAACAGTACTATTTCAAGCAGGATCAATAATGTTGAGGTTCAGAAAGCCACCGCTATGAATCGTTCAGAGTGCCCACGACTGTCCCGCCACTAAACGGAATGATACAGAACTCTTAGCTGCGACTATTTCCTTGTAGAGGGAATTTACCTATTGCTGTTCATACGTAATTTCAAGTTGAGGAATACTATGGGGATGATAGAACATTAAACAAGAACAGAAAGTTGAAACTCATGGATATTCACGGTACTAATTTATATCGAATTATTTGAGCTATACAATAAAGTAGTATGATTATAAAGAAGAGCCTAGTATACTTGTTTTGTGTTGCCCATCAATAACATGAAGTGAAAAATCACATTCACATAAATCCATGAGTACTTAAATGTATGAATTATCATTTATCTATTGATCCAACATCCCCAGGTAGATAGCAGAAGAGTAATTGGTATTGTTTTCTGCTTTGGATGAATCATTCATTAGGATTTGAAGGTAATTTGAGGGGCTAATCATCTATTTTCTCGGATTCCGTTCTCCATTTCTTTATTAATCGCTAAAATATATCTTCTTTAGTAAGAATGTGACGTAGCAAATTATTAATTCTGTTTCGTTATTTTCCGCTAAAGTATACACCAACCGCGATTTAAATAATGAAAGCTGTTTTTCCTCATTTATATTCCTTGCAGAGTTTTTCATTGAAACTGATTGGATAAGAGGGAGAGCTTGTGACAGGTCATTAGGGGCACAAATAAGCAAAGTTTAGTAAGCGAAGCTTCGATAAAATCTTACTGCGCTGGAAGCGAGTTGAGCGAGTTGCTTCTGTATCGATATGGATTAAATTGTCACCGTTTCTCCGCGAATACTCACATTTTTTAGCTCCATTTCCGATTTTTTTTCGATATTGAATTCGAATAAAAATAATCAAGGCTCAATGAGTTTGGGTTTGTCATCTAGTATTCTGTGGATAAAACATTGTACTTCAATCAAAAATGGAACGTCAAATTCCAAATCAAGTGTCTCCATTAATATCTAACGATGAATCTTGCGACAAAAATGAGTTCAAATATTACGTAGAAGGTGAAGAAGAAGGTGCCGAATACTCTGAGCACGGAATTTTAATGACGGCATTCAACGTACAAGAGGAATTAGACAAAGGATATTTTGATAACGAAGGACATTTCATTTGGAACAAGAATCATGATATTCGGGATAATTGGTTAGATAGCATTGACTGGGATCAATTCAAGAATAATAATACTTCTAATTTAGAAGTCTCGACGGAAAGCATCAAAGCGGATGACAATAAATCCAATTTTAATGAACTTGAAGCATACAGTTTGCTATTACAGTATATGCAGCCTGAAGAAAGCATAACAGACACAATCAAAAGATTGGGGAAGGGGAAAAAATTATCCAGCATCGAACGCTTGAGGCAAAGAAAGATTAGAAATGAAAATGTTACCAAAGTTACCGAAATTGTCAACATAATTCTAGACCAAACTGGAAATTTAGATATTTACCAAACAACCTATGAAAATATATGTACAAAAATAAATAACCTAAATAAAAAATAAATAAATGTTTTAAAGACCAACATTTCTATTGTATATAGTTTCTATTCTCCTACATCACTGGCTTCATCCGCTGTAAAATTCCACAAGTTGCCAGAGGTCCTTTTGTCTAAATAGGAAATCCTTGTTAGAGGAAACCTTTTCGACAAAAAATCCAAAATGAAACATGTTTCCGCAAGTAGAAAGTTTTAAAACTTGTCCCAGAGTTTCTCTACTGCTGTTGCTGAATCGCTGGAGATACACGTTTCTCGCAACATGGAAAGTTGCATTTCCTGTACCTACCAATCAGTTTTTCATCATTGCAGTCGAAATAAGATATTGCTGCGTTGAACGATTTTTCACTGTGGAATGGAAATGTAATGAGAAGAGATAGTATCGTGATTTGAGGCCACAAACTTTCCTTACTGAGTTCTATCATTTGCTGTTTTGAAAGAGATTTCTATCCTCAACATTTACCATGATTTTCAAACACGCTCACTTGAATTATTAAATCAATTCAACTAGAAGTATGTAGGCAATTATTTTTTATGGTAATTATTTGCACATAACTTGAGGATTAGGCTTAACTTAGAAGTGCTACTTCGATATGTAAAGTATACGGATCTCAATGAAGCGAAAAACTTTCAGAACTCATTTCATTAATAAATATGTATTATTGGGTGATAAATTCTGTATTAATTAATTTGAAGCACAACGTTTCGTCAGCAAAGTGCTGCCTTTTTCAAGTGCAACGATACCGAAGTTAGAAGATAGGAATCAGCAATGCTATAGCTTGATACACGATTAGCAGCTCCATCTCATATTTTTGGGCAAACTTATATGAGCTGCGCGGGAAACTTGAATCTCTTGAATGATCGAAAATTATTACAAACTTCTACTAAGTAAATACTGAGTATTACTGAATTTTCAACTCATTGAATATAGTTTTCAAAATTAAATTTTCAAAACTATATTCAGGAACTTGGAAATTCAGTATTACTCAGTTTTCAGTAGAAATTCATGTAAGTAAATAAATAGTTTAGCTATGGAGACAGAAAAGGTTTTATTGTTTAGTTCTATAATAATAATAATTGGTTCTACCCTTATATTGTTGGCAAATTATTCATTATCCATAAGACTTATTTCCAGGAATATATGAACTTGATTTGAAAATTGTACCAACTTTTTCTTGTAATTGTATTATTCGGATGGAATACAGAATAGAATATATTATATAGAGCTGAGGAAATCTATTCCGTTAGTAGAAAAGTTAGAACTGTTTGTTCATTTTGTTAATACAAAAAGTACTTCTTTCATAATAGAAGATTTCTGAACATAAAATTTAAAGAAATATAGATATGTCAACATAGAAGCAGTCACAAATAATAAAACATTTTTATAACTTGCGCTGAATAAGTCTTAGTTCATATTCCAGAAATGAAGAAGAATAAATTTAACTGTCAGAAGTGCTATTGGTGATGGAATAATAATTTAGAGATAAGCACTTGCTGCAAATATGTGGAGACTTTTTCTTGACTATTCAATGGTAAAGCGAAATGTGTTCGTTTTTTTTAAAATTTCAGAGCTGGGAAAAAGTGAACATCTTCAGGGTTTTAGGAAGGTCTTTGATGAATTAAATTGTGTAAATAGGGGTTTCGGGTTCAGAAAAGAATCTTTTTCTTAGGATACCATGACGTCGTTTTAGAACAGCTTGTGCCCATTCGAATTGTTGTATCTAGCTTCTTTCGCGCGCAAACAAACTGAAATAATCAACGATAAATCACTTCAATACCACAAACAATAATTTTCACTTGAAAATAGTAATTTGTGTATCAAGGCCGTGAAGTAATATTTTTTTGTTGAATCTGTTGTGAAACCAGAAAAAACTTCAGGCCAAGGTGCATACAACGTTTTTTAGGCGATCATCACGAAAGAATTGTATCATAAAGTAAAACTTTACTGCCGTAAAAGGACGGTAGAAAAACCTTTTTGTTATGATCGCCTAAAAAATATATATTTTCCAAGTAAACTGACGACCTTTCTTCGGAGTAGTAGTTACAGAGGCATTTTTTATATCTGACTTGATTGTAGTTGTACTAGGTAACTTCCATATCTGACATAGTGTCGAAGTCGTTGCTTCAGCTGCGACGATTGGTATCGGTGGGTCCATCGGAGCTACGATTTCTACTTGTGAATAACAATAATATGAGTAACATAAGAGTACCGAATCACAGGTCCCATGCATTATTATGACAAATTTTATAAATTTAAAGTTTTGTACACTACCTTGCACTCGGGTGTCGTTTGGAAAAGTATTCATGTTCAACTTTTGCTTCCATCTATCGCCTTTGATTAGGATTAAGAAATATGGAAATAAATTGACAAAATTGTCAAGACAACAAAAATACAGGTACAAATGGTAACTAGATTAGTTTAAAATATCAACCCCTAGGATCGTAGAGCTCTGCCTGTGGTTGATGATTCAATATCCACAGATAATAATGAAGGTCCAAATAGGGAGAATTGTCAACTCCTTGAGACTCCAGGTCAATCTGGTCCTACTCTTTTTCTCATAACTGAACCATCCACAGATCTTCAGGAGTTGGTAATGAAGTAACTCTTGCAAGTAGATACGTAGATGAGAATAACTTGAAATTATGAACAAATGATTGGTAGCCATGATCGACTTACTAGATGATGCTGCCTACGTTCAAGTTGATAGTGATTCACTTAGCTCTTCAAAATATCAGACAACTAAACTTTTGAAAGATTTATTTTTATCTCAAGATATTCAGGAAGAGCTTATTCCCAAAGATCTTATCATTTCCAAGTTTTACGGTCTTCCGAAAATTAATAAAAAAGATGTTCCCCTAAGACCTATCGTCAATTCAATACGCTTAACAACATATGGATTAAACAAATATTTTGATGGTTTGTTGAAGCCAATGATTGGCCATACTTCATCATATCTCAAGGATTCCCGACATTTTGTGGATTTGATTAGTGATATGACATTAACCGATAATGATTTCCTTGTCAGTTTTCATCTTCACTCACGAATGTACCTATCATCGACACTCTTAATTATTGGAAGATCATTTTTCATCTGATACTGTCAAGCTTTTTGAACATTGTTTGACTTCTTGTTTCTTCATCTTTAATGATAATTTTTATAAGCAAATTGATGGTGTCGCCATGGGTTCCCTCATTTCTCCTTCTATCGCTAATTTTTACATGGAGAATTCAGAATAAAAAGCTTAAAGCACTGCTATGAAGAAACCTACTTTCTGGCTACGTTGATGATGTCTTTGCTGTTTGGCCTCATGGTAGAGATGAATTGAATGTGTTTCAGAATCATCAAAACATGCAACATAGGAACATTAAATTCAGTATTGAGGTTGAAGAAAATAACTGTCTCCCTTTTCTGGACGTTTACCTGGAGAAACAAGAAAATGGTTAATATATCCATTCTGTATATAGAAAGCCGACCCATACAAATCAATATTTACATGAGTCATCAAATCACCATCCTGCTCAAAAATTTTGTACTATTAAAACTTTATATCAGAGAGCCACTTCATTATGTCATCCAATTAAACTATCTGATGGAATCAAATTTCTGGATGATGTCTTCTTGAAGAATGATTATAATGAAACACAGATCAAGAGAGCACTTAGACACGTAGATAATATAGTAGATGAACTTGGGAGACCTTTACATAGATATGATGAAAAAAACTTTATACACTTCCAGTTTAAGAACTCAAAATCTTATTTGTAATGTTGAAGACAGATCTACTCCACAGTATCCAGGTTGATACAAGATTCCTTGTCAATGTAGCAAAGTATATATTGGACAAACCAAGAGGACTGTAGAAACATGATTTCGTCATATAATATTGAACCATCCAGAAAAATATGCAGTGGCCGAGCATGCTATTCAAGAATTACATGGCATTTGACTTCAAGAATATGAAGCTTCTGGATACAGAGAACAATTGGTTCAAGAGGCTCATAAGAGAGGCAATAATTTGAATTTGAATACCGGTTATGAGCTTAATCGATCATGGCTAATAATCATTTGTTCATAATTCTAAGTTAAGATCTGTGGATGGTTCAGTTATGCGCCAAACCAAAAAGAGTAGAGCCGATTGACCTAGAACCACAAGGAGTTGACAGTTTTCCCTATTTAGATCTTTATTATTATCTCCTGAAGACCTGCGGATATCGAATCATCAACCACAGGCAGAGCTCTACGATCCTAGGAGCTTATATTTTAGTCTAATCCAGTTACTATTTGTACTTTTATTTTTGTTGCCTTGACAATTTATTTATTCATTTTCAAATTCCTTTACACTTGAAAAAGGCAGCACTTTGCTGTCGAAACGTTGTGCTTCGAATTAATCAATACAGAGCTTATTATCCAATAAAACATATTTATTATGTGAATCTCATTTTTGGATGAGAATTCGTATTTAATCGTGACTTTGTGGTGGCTAAGGTCGCACACGTATTTATTTTTTACTGATATCAGAGAACTTTTCCAGTAGTAAGACGGAACTTCGACAGCATTACATGCTCCCGAATCGCTTACACATGGAGTTAATTACGATTCGCTCGCAGGCTGAGACATTGATCAGAATTTCTTTCAGATGCGAACAAAGAACCAGCAAATGTAGCTTTGTCCAAACTTCCTGTGTTCGACACATCTTTGTTTCAAAATGTTTGACTACGCTGAAAACTCATGTGGAGCATGTGATTTTCTTCAAAATTAGAATAGGCGATAGGGAGTCAACTGATAACGAGGAGGCAGAGGATATTCCTCGGGGATATCGCTGAAGAATAGTCCACCTCGCTACGAATCTATCGACGCGACGCCGCAAAATCATGACTTGTTTTGTTAATTCATTCTGTATCACTAATCCATATCATCTTTGTTCAAATAAATACTTACTACCGTGTTATTCATCCATATTAAACTGTCTAGAATACCACAGCGCCATTACGGCGATTATGAATGAGTTCAGCTCTCACGATTACCAAAAAATTCATCATCCTCAAGCTCCATAGAACTATCGAGAACAATATACCTGAAATAGTTTGAACTTAGCTTCAGAAATGCTTATGTATAAAAATTGTTTCAAATCACCCGTGAAGGAAGGTTTTTCATCAGAAACTGCGAGCAAACAATGCGATGCAAAATCAATTCCTTGTTTTCACCTCAAACACGCCGGCGGAGCAACGGCCCTTCTGTACACGATATCCGGGTACAGGGAAAAGGACGAGGAGATCATGTTGACATCGACATGCCTTGCAGCGTACTAGCCAATCACCGTTCGACCACAAACATGCTCGCGATGTTTGTATTACCAGAATAAACAATTCAATGATCTCAAAATGATACCAAGGAGAAATAAACCGCCTGAAACTCACAATAGAAAGAAAATCGAATAAATTTCGTATGAAATTTCATGAGATAAATCTCATTTCCAGCAAATGAAATGATAAGGTGTTCAGTCTTGCTTAATTTTTTCATCTCATAGATGACAACAAGAAGAGGAATGTATCGGATGGGTGAATCCGCGAATCAATGAAAGTGGTCCGTGATTGATTACAGTTCATTCGGTCCCGACAAACTTCACCACAAGTTGCCGCCCCACGTCACTTGCATTTGAGATAACTCGTAAAACAATAAAAGTCAATACAGAAAATGGACACTCCAACTCGCTACCCTACAACATTCACAATCTCCGGACTATCTTGTCGCCCCTCGACGTCTTTACCACCCTCTCCATTGATCGAAATCTTTAAGACTTTCTTCCATTCCATCACTTCTATAGCTGAGGGAGAGTTCTCTGTATATATTTAAATAAACAAATCGATTTGATTAGTGCCAGAGTTTCATTAATTGGAACATAATCTTGAAAGCTAGTACAACGTACTTACACAAAAGTCTAGACAAAATCTTATTTTATTTATTTTTCTACTTAGAAGTAACTTTTCATATGCGTAGGTGACGCGCCTTGCAAAGGGTTCAATAATCTCTTGTTTATTTATTCAAAGGTGATGTATATTTCCTGCAGACTAAAGGTTCGTATATAAACACAACTAAAAGTGGTGATGCTCTGAGTGTTCCTTATTGCATTTCTTTCTTCCAAAGGAAAACAAAGGAAATTGAATTTATATTGTAACCATGTGCTTGTTTCTGTTTTCTTACAATTTTCCACTCGTTTGTAGACACAAATTACGTTACCGCACTGATATACCCTACGTTGGATGCCATCTCTGCCCATCGCGTCCGATATCTGAGTTTTATTACATTACAGAAAACTCGAAGTTAAGTGGTAAGGGAATCAACATGAGCTTGAAGTAGGCGATATATTGTCGTGGCACTTCGAAGGGCATTGAACTGAAAATTAGCCTATTTCAGGTACGATTTTTGATGGTGCATTCAATAATACACAACCTGATGATTTATTCGTGTCCTGACACTGAACTCTCCAACGGTTCATTATAAAAGATTTAGACATCGAAATTAAAGGGTTTTTGGTGCCTGGTACTGTAAAATCACATGTATCTATTTGATGGACCACATGTAATCGGAAAAACTAAAAACTGGTGATGATTCTCATGTCATAGGTACTTCAAGTATTTCCCAACATTGTTTCTAGTGTTATCAATTTTATACTCCTATAAATGCGTCTGAATATGTATCGTACAATATTTTTATGGATACTTGTCCACATAAAGTATAAACCAAAATTTTATCACATCCATTCACAATATAACCAAACTCCTTGAAGTAGAAGTCCTTACGTGGACATATTGCACTATCCAGTCGTAAAGATAGCAATATGTTGTTGATCCAGCATACTGTGTAGCGTTAGAATTTAAAACTTGGTGCTACATTGGATGGTACTCCTTATTTTATTATTAAATATTTTTAGTACCCGATTTGAGATATTTCACGTCTTCGGATGTCATAATACGATGTAAGATTATCTTTTACGAGCCGGGAGAGCGACTCTTGGTCATAAACCCTAGAAATGTGTAGTTTTAAGGGTCGAATCCAACTGCGAAAACAATTCATTTGACAATTTGTATGCTCCGGATTCATCATCGGCACACTACTTCTTGTTGGCATTTCAGTGGATAAATTAATGTGAACCTATAACTGGATGGATGAAAAGATCAGAAAGCAACCCTCTGCATATTTCGACTTGTACTTGATCCAATGCAGGAGAACAAGTCTTGATATTTCTATATTTTTAAACTCCACTAGGTAAGAATATCTCTAATCTCTTTTTATTTTTCAGTACATGGGTTCATTTCCCGTGGTCGGACCGGACCAGGAAACGCGGTCGGAACTAATGCGGGCGCAGTTGCAGCAAATGCGGGTGAGTTCTCCATTCCACTATTTCAATTCTTCAAGAGGTGCTCTTCCTGCTTTACGTTCCTTGCTCTAAAGTTCCTCGTCGTGGCTGTCCACAACGGCTACGGCAATAACTTGTAGACATTGTGCACTGCATGCACTGTTCGTTATTTCTACGACCTCTGATTTTATGCACTTGACCGTTGAGAGCAGGGTCACGTCTTATCGAGAGATTGAGAAGGTGGTAGAACTGAATGAATAGTTATGATTTTAAGTGGTACAAATGAGAAATGACACACCACTGCAAGTTCAAAAATAAACTGTTGAAATATATGTAACATCTCGTTAAAGGAGCGCTGTCGTCGCGTTACGAATAGTAACGAGATGTTTGTATTGTACCTACAAGCTTATTATTTGAGGTACTGTAGCAATATACATTCTTCATGTCTCTCCCTTTTGTGCTTGATTTTTATCTGTCCTCAACAGTAGTATTGTAGGAGAGCACTGAAGTCATCATATTATCTCCACCTCTAATCAAATATTTTATGAAGTTAGCGATTTTGAGGACTGAACCAATAGATTTTGAAGGTGCAAACCATAGTCCAGTCCTGATTGTACTTTTTCTCAGGTATCATCCAATTCATTCTCGTACTTGAACTTTATTTGAATATACAAGACTGTCTGCTTTATTAAAACTACAAGATAGGATCATCCGACTTTGTTCGAAAAGTAGTTGTATGATCTTTCTTCGTTATCTTTGATGAGGTTACTCCTTTTATTTCTTTGGATGTCTTGTTCATCTTGGCTACTCTTATAAAACTTGTCTCTACCCGGGTTGAAACCTCAGCTAGCTTGTGGAAAACGTATCTAAACGGTAGGGCGGAGTAAAAAGCGTGAGGCACCTTTTTTGTCTAATCAACTGAAAGTTTTGTTACTGTCCAGAAGCTGATTGGTCATTTCCTAACACTTTAGAATCAATCATAACTTCATAACCCTGTTCATATTGGGTGTAAAATGGAAGTGATCCAAATATTAATCCTGATCATCCAACTATTTGGTGTTTCAAGTAATACACTACTTTCAAAAGCTTGTGGAAACCTGATGCTAACCTTGCAATGAGACGGTGCGACCAAAGAGGGTCCGATTCCGCGACAGCAAATGCAATTATCGTTGACAACTTGATGGATGCAGATGAAAGAGAAAAGCAGTAACGGAGCAGCGCACAAATTGTTGGTCGTTGTAATTGGATGGTGTGATAAGTAGCAGCTAACCGAAGTAACTGAATTAGGGAGAGTCTAGATAACACTTGTCTAACAGGCCACAGTTTGCAACAAATGACAGCGGCACTCAGCGGCAGCGTACAGTACTAAACATTCCGCGCCGGATACTTGGCGCGTGGTCTGAATTCCATGCAAAGATAGTTTAATTTACACCATGTAGTAACGATGTCACTCTCCAATTATTGCTAACAACTCAATAAATGTGCTGGTGTGGTATGCAGTGTTGGTTGTTTGCGGTGGTTTCAGCTCACATGCGAGCTGCAATCAGTCAAATGTGATTGTGACTTTTGAATCATATTAAAGTTGCACTACACTTGTGTAACAAACTTTATCAACCAAATATGTTGATGGTTTCATTCTGAATGGCCAAAATCGATAATCCAATAGATCTCAAGCTATCGTTTGCTTTATTTCTTTCATTCAACATTCGTAATACTCAAATAACGT
The DNA here is from genome assembly GCA_963989225.1 of Dromius quadrimaculatus. Classification (NCBI taxonomy): domain Eukaryota; kingdom Metazoa; phylum Arthropoda; class Insecta; order Coleoptera; family Carabidae; genus Dromius; species Dromius quadrimaculatus. The sequence continues at coordinate 20,727,369 of OZ022335.1, forward strand.
ACCAGAGAGTGCGATGAAATTTTAATATCATCTGTGGTATTGAATCTATGAGGCTGATATCAACTCCATTGAAAATCCATATTAATCCTTGAAAATGGTTGCCAAGTGTTCGTGACATTGAGAATATTCTCCTCATTTCAAAATGCTCAAACACTCCAGCGAAGCTTGGAGGAAATATGTGAGAAATCCGGTGTTTATTTTGCATACGCAAGCAATTCGTTCCTAGGGTTTTTCTTCGATTTTTTCAGTCGTTAACGCGGCGAACGGAGTGACTTATGGATGATCGTAGTTTAAACGCGTGCGACTACAAAAAGTACACAATTCTTTCTCGGGTCGGGTGGCAGCTAAGCGTGTGGTGTCGCTGTACAAACAGCCACCAAGCCTTGATGGACGAGATGCCATTTCCTGTAAGATGTTGACTGTGTTGCGTTACCTTCACGCCAGGATGCCTTTCGTAGTCCAAGGGTGCTTCGTCCAAAAGATTTCCACCCGACAATCATATTCAGCAAAATAACTAACAGGCTGAAGTATGACGACATAGACGAATATTAGGGATGACTTATCGATATTAAATAATTCCTCTTGCTGTACTGGAAAAGGATGATATAAGGACAGTCTCTTCAGTTTTGCATACAAAAATGGTTGATGGTCCTTTGGACAGAGTAGTTTTTTGGTGTTCTAGAAGATTGGACATTGTATGTTACCTACACAACTACTTTTTTTTTACCTACATGTTCAATATATTTTTTAGATATATCTTCTAATAATTCCATCATGTATCACCATTTGATACGTAATATAGCTTAATTACCTATCTTGAAGTCAAGTCCCGTAGTAGCTTTATGGTCTGCCGAGCACATACAAATTTATTTGTTTAGTTGGACAAGGGCTGTTGGAAAGTGCTTTAACTTTTATCTTAATTCAAATCAAAGTGAATTACAGAGGGAACATAATTCTATATAAATGTTGGTCTGGTCGGCGTACTACCCTCTTGTGAAAGATCTGTTAGATTAATAGCAGGGTCAGCATTTGACTGTAAGACGTTGGCAACGCTTGCTATTGTGGATAATGGAAAGACCATTGCGTCCTTATTGTCTTAAAGTCCTGGGACTTCGAGACACGAGACGTCCCGAGACCAAAGCTCTAATTAACACAGACATATGATTTTTTTTTTGTCACTCATTTCCTCTCCTCAACACTAATGAAAAATATTGAGGAATATTCAACGCTTGTACAATATGTCAGAATAAAGAAGAACAATAACAACAACAACAACAACAATGTAAATAACAAGCACAACTGCAAAAATAATGATGTTGCAAAGGCAGGTACACTTTACTGCCTTCAAGTCTTCTTGAATAAAATCATATTTTGTCAGTATCAGCTTTCATCATACTTGATTAACAGACATGAATCTCCTTCCCATCAAGTATCATGAAAAACATTAAGAAATAATCAATACTCATGGAATGAATTAGCATAAGCAATAGCAGTTAGAACAGCAGAAGCAACAGCAACAAAAGCAAAAGCAACAGCAATAACAGCAGATATTGCAACAGCAAGAACAACAACAAAAGCAACATTAACGACAACTGTAAAAATAATGATGCTGCAATGGCAGGTACAATTCTCTGCCTTTATCACTTCTTCAAGGTTTCTTACATGAAATTATATTGCATCAATATCAGTTTCCATCCTGTTTGATAAACACAGATGTATGAGTCTACATTTTTTTAATACTTTATCTTTCTTCTCATCAACAAGTATTATGAAAGAGGCAAAAGCAGCAGCAGAAACAGCAATAATAACAACAAAAGCAATGGCAATAACAACAACGAGAACAGCAATGAAATAAACAAGTACAATAATGATAGCAACAGCAACAACCAAATCAACAGCAACAACAACTGCAGAAATATGAATTCTGTAATTGCAGAAGTAAGAACAACAACAGAAGCAACAACAATGAAAATAGCGGCAACAGCAATAAGAATAATGACAAAAATAGCAACAGCAACAGCTACAACAACAACTGTAGTGACAATAATAAGAACAGCATCAAAGCAATAGCAAAAGTTGCAATTGCAGAAATGATTATAACAATACTGCAACGGCTACAACTTCAAAAAGAGCTGCAATGAAAGCAACAACTTTGCAATAGCAACAATAACAACAACAGTAACAGTAAGAGCAGCAACAACTACAAAAATTAAAATAACAAGACTACAACAGCAGCAATCACAAAAAAGCTGCAATAACAACAACAAAATTATTGAAATAGCTTGAAAGCTTTTTATTCTTTGGTATAAAGTTCGTTGCACTGACAGATTCAATGAACAAAATAAATCAAACAAAGTTTGTTCACTTCAGCATTTTGTTATTCAAATCGAACGATTTTTATTGCTCCCCTGCCTTTTCTCATCCATTCCCTGAGAATCTGGATATTTGTATTGGAAGATTATAATTCAAGGTTGGTAATATTGACAAATTCAATACATCAGAAAATGCATGTAGAAATATCATCAAAACCCCCGGAATTTGGAAACATTGCTGCGAACGCAATTAATGTATTACTACCTGAGAAATTTACCCAGAAGTACAAGAAAGAATATCAGAGCTTCTGCGACTGTTGTACTGAAAAAAATTGGGAAGCCATTACGGAAGATATTATACTAGCATATTTCACTGTGTTGAGCGGAACAAAAAAGGCATCCACAATGTGGTCATGTTATTCCATGCTCCGAACTTGTTTTTCACTCTACAGAGATACATTTCGATATATTTCAAAGTAACTGCATTTTTAAAACAATGTTCTCAAAACTATCAGCCAAAAAATACTAGGGTCTGAGGACATTATTGAATTTATATGATACCTTTCTGGCAATGAAGGTAGGTTCATTGTTGTAATATTAATGTAAGAGTTTATCTTTATATCAGGTTATATCAATTATGGGATAATGGTTGTCCTGTAGAATAGACGAATTAACAGGTATGAATGTGACCGATATTGAAATTAAATTTGACATAATAACAGTAAATGTACCTAGAACCAAAAATTACACTTCACGGATGTTTGTCGTGATAAAAAAATCATGGATAGATCTTATTAAGAACTACGTCAAACTTCGGCCAGCTCATGTTACACACAATTGATTTTTTCTTACGTATCGCGGAGGCAGATGCACAACATCTCCAATTGGTATCAATAAGATCAGGGAGGTACCTTAAACTATTGCAAAATATCTCAAGCTGGACAATCCAGAATTATGTACGGGTCACTGTTTTCGGAGATCGTCGGCTTCACATCTTGCGAATCAAGGAGGTGATTTGTTAAAAATTAAAAAACATGGAGGCTGGAAATCCTCAGTTGTAGCAGAAGGATACGTTAATGCGTCAATAAAAAAGAAAATTGAAGTAGCACAAGTGATCTCAAATTCGTCACAACCTTCTACTCTTGCTGCTGTGCATTCAGAAGAATCATCCCAAGCCTAGGTATTTCAAAATTGTGATTCAATAAATTCTGTTCCTCACACTGCTGTAAAAAAAAAGCTAAAGGTAATCGAAACAAATCAGGATGAAACAGTAGTAACTCACAATGAAATTCTCCTTTCCGAACAATCACATCCGGCAATTTCTATTTCTGCAAGTGACAATGCTACTGCAACTGTTAAAATATACAGTCACTGCACTGTACAAGGAAAATGATTAATAATCATATTTATGTTGAGTTATTTATTATTTATGTTTGTCCTGTAGAAGTTAGATTCCAGATTGTTATATCATGAGTATGTAAAATGAAAATAAATACTTCCAAATCACTTTACAGTTTGATGATTCTAAATAAAAAAACTTAGAAGCATATGCAATTTTGAACCAGCCATGAAACCAACATTCCTCAAACGTTTTACTGTTTTAGCTGTACCTAATTCGCCATCAACCATGTAGTTGCTACTTTTTGTGAATTGCTATAGTCATTTCTGTATTTCCCAATGAAATATTTTTCCATGTTTTGAGTCTTCGGTTGAACTTTACAATGACTGGCTCCTATATGTTAGGCTAGGTTAGATTAGGTCAGAGTGACAATGAATATGATGGTTTCTATAAGACTAGACAACTTCACGAATAAAAAAGTCACTAAAAACAGTTGCACAAAATTGAATTTTGTACAACTGTTTTTGAGAAAAACATTGGCACAATAGTTATTTGTGTATCAAGGCCGTAAAGGTTATCTTTTTTGGTCGAATCTGTTGTTTGCGGCCGAAGCGCAGCTGAGGCTGCAATTCAGGTGAGACCAAAAAAGAACTGTAGGTCGAGGTGCACACAACGTTTTTTAGGCGATCATTACGAAATAATTCAAAATCACATCATTTTATATATTTATTTCTAAAACATTGCAATTGTTAATCTTAGTTGCCGTTGAAATTGTTTTATTTTATTGTCTTCTATCAAGTTGACATTCAACAAAAAATGCGTATCTATTTTTTGAATTGCATAAACTACAGAGGTTGACGGAGGAATATATGTACTATTTAAGCGAAAACTGTATCTTAAAGAGTTCATCAAGCTGCCCATATAGGTAAATATAAAGTGTTTATGAAATATTTTTTGACAGATCAGTCCCAAAAAGTAATATTTGACAGATCAGTCCCAAAAAGTAAAATTTGACAGATCAGTCCCAAAAAGTGAAACTTCACGGCCGCAAAAGAAGCCATAGAAACATCTTTTTTGTCATGATCGCCTGAAAAATTCTTTTTGTATACGTGAAATGGAAAAAGATGTTTTCGCTGCACTTGGATGGTTTGAAGCAAGGAATTAAGAGACTCAGTTGAAGTCTTATTATCAACCAGGCTGCTATTTTCTTGTGCACTACCTTTATGATAATCATTAGATTCCACTAAATTAATAAATTGAATCCTAGCGGCTTTGAGAAAGTTCCACAAGTTATTGCAATGAAAACAATGAAATACGTATGCTGATGAAGATGATGATATAACTTTAGTGTTGGTGAAGCTCAATGAAACTTTTCATCCAAATAAAGTTCTCATAAACTTCAATCTTACCAAGAAGTGCGTATCAACACATTTACTAAACGACGAAGGAGAATAAAATTTCTCAAGCAGCAGCAACAGAATCGGTTGGAAATATTTCCAACGGAGAGAGAGCACTGCATGAAACTTTATGGCCGGAAACACGCATTCGTTGTTGTAATGGCCCACGAGTCATGTACGCTATTAAACGTATTTTATACAGTGAAGTGACGAGAACTGCAAGAAAAATAGAGCTAGACTTGGAATTGCTCGCCGCATGTATCCTACATTGTGTAGATCTTCAAATTAATTTGGCGCTGTGGCTTCAACTGTTGAATAATATATAGAAATGCTACCTTATTATATTTGCACGAGTATGAAAAGGTCTGTTTTTAACAAAAAACTAAAAGTATATTGTAATGTCTCTTCCCATCAATCCTCTTCATGACAACGTTAGTTACATCAATCCGAAAACAGTGTTTCCTTTTCCGAAACAACCCTCAGCTATCCATCATCAGCATGATGAAATTCTTGTTAGTAAGCTACGTATCGAGAAGTCATCGGACGTTGTTGATGACCGTAAACAGTTTAATATCCGCGTTATGAATATGAAGCTCGATTCGTGTCTCCCTTAGGGCTGATCCCCTCTGCGACCGCGATGAAACGCCGGGAAACTGATCTTATATTGCGTAACTAAATCACGGCATTCAATGTGCTTGTGCGCCCCGACAGCAATATAGCACAAAATAAAATTCCAGCCTTTAGAAACGTCCTATTGTCCGCAATTCTCAACGACAAAATCACCCGTCTAGAAAGCCGCGACGCCACTGAGGTAATCCGAAAGTTTGGAATTTACAAATAAATGTGTTTTTGGTTTTTTACCCCCAACTTTTTCATGCACAGCAAACAACGACGTATCTAAGTGAGTCTTACCAATTAAAAAATATTCCAGCTTGACAATGTCAAACGTAAGTGCCAGAGAATCAGATTACAGTAACAACTGGAACATTAAAACTTTGAAGTCCCTGGACATGTTTTTCATACAAACATCTAAACGGTATCCTCGAGGCAATTTTCACGACAAAAACCTCGGGACTTGTCGCCAGGTGACCACTGCAACACTAAAAATGCATTCAACATCTGCAGTACATCACAAAAACTACTCCGGGAAGTTTTCGCGATGGGTCAACCCACTTATGCTGTTGCCATAGTAACTCGGTTGCTGTTTTTAATAAACTACATTAAAATGCTTTCACGAGTCATAATTCCAATAGGTTTTACTCACAGAATTCATTAAAAACGTGTACTTTGAACTTTTTGTGTTGTTGAAATTGTTTTTACAGGAAGCGTTCATTATGTTCGTTATTGTTGCGCTGATTTGATGAGTACCTACTTCAAATGATGACGGAACTCCACAAAACGTATTATAATTGCTATTTTGACATTTGATTACGGAATAGACAAATACTTTTTGATGAATCATTATCAATTTGTTCTCGAATAACGGCGTAAATTTCTTTCCCATTTTTTCTATTTCTTCTGCTGTCTTGATCTGATCATTCTCTTCACAGTGAATAATCTGAACTTTCATAACAACTTTAATCAGAATATAATGAATGATCCACATTTTCTAGAATGTTAACTTTGTGAACTTAGTTTTCAGCTGACGAAGTGAACTTTTTAATTAACTTATAAGACGCAACCAACCGTGTGTGAAAACTCAAAACTTATCCCCTCAATTTCACGTTAATTAATTTAATATACCTCAAAAATTTGCTTCATCAGAAGTTTCCTATTATTGGCAGAAAGTTTTACCTCCAGTCGTCAACGGAGACTTAACAGTGTGGCGAATATCACAGTCATATTCATTTCTTGTACATACATATATTTACACACACAGACAAACATATTCTGGTAACTATTACCAAGTTTTCGTATCTACACAAAACACTTGACACTATGACATTTTTGCTTAAGTTTGTGATATATATTGATATATTTACCCGCAGTGCATCTATCTTGTCAAGATCCTCATCAGAATTAACTGCTTTAGAGTGTATTTGGATGATGGTGTGTACGTGTATGTTTGTACATGGTTTGGAGCATGTGACTCTGATGGTCGGGATTCGTCACACATCCTACTCTACAAAATATTTTTTGGAATAATAGCCGATCCATTTGGAGTCTCAATATTGTCAGCCCATCCTGACACCCGCACCTGATAATGGATGTGTTCCGAGCTAACGTAATTAAGAGGATATCATGTTTGCGGGCACTTGAGAAAGTTTAATTAAGTGTTAAGTACTGATAGCACAGCCAGGAAGTTCTATAACATCGAAATACTATCGTAAACACCATACCTGGGAAAATTTTAGTGTACCCGTTGATGAAACAAGTTAATCCGAGCGAAGTCGTACACATGATTAGCTCAGGACAAGAATATATGGAGCACATTGCTGAGAAAAGAGGGATGTAATGAATTTGTTGGAGGATATTAGAGTAGATGAGGGTGTCACTCAGTTCATTCCCATCTTATCACTTTTTTACTTGCGACGAAGTGATGAAAGATCAAGCTCCAACCCAGATAGCAATAACGTCCTGAGAATATTCTCTAGTTGTCCTGTGAATGCCCTGGAGATTCGAAATATACATGGTATATTTCAACAGCCTAAAAATCTTCTGGGAATACCCTATTATGCTTATTCTTGAAATATTTATAATTAATATACATAACATATTCCTATATACTATGGATCATCTGAGAATAGCCTATCTAAATTATTCCTAGAATATTTGATACAAATATTCAAAGCTTATCACATTTTGTATATGCTTAGTAGAATATATGATAGATATTCATGTTATATTTAATTTTGCTTTGCTTTATAAACTTTATTTATAACTGAGAACGATTGTTGTTCGTGAGACCATGGAGACTTTTATGATTGTGTTATCACAGGTTAGCATGAAAGAGATGAACGACTTCAATTGTAACCAAAACAAGAATTTAGATTTCAACAAACCCTATACAAAAACAGATTACAATTATCGTTAAATTTTATGAGAAAAATTATATTTAAGTTTTATTTTCGTTCTTCATGTACATTTCTCGTCGAACAAAAAAAAATTAGATGGAATGAATTTAACATTTTTGTCCAGTGAATTTTTGGGAGCATATAAAAATACTCAAAATTTTTTTTTATGCTCCCAAAGTCTTTTGTCCAGATTTTAATTCTTTCATTTCTGCAGAAACTTAATTTATTACTTCAAAATAATTTAAGACAGGAAAATCGAATTTAAGTATGCATGTTTTCATTACTTGATCATTGGAATATGGTTCAAATAATTGATTGAATATTAGCCTAAATCATTGACATATAAAATTTTCAGAGTAGTTTGAGACATGACTAAATGAAAGTATTTTGAAAATGCGAATCAAAAAAGCCTCATAGTAATTTAGAAATATTTTTTTAGGTTCTGAAACTTTCCGTGATGTCCAAAGGTCTATTGTTACTCAAACGGTGGTCTTATTCATCATCAAACATTTTTTAAATATACGTGGCGTTATTGTCGGGCTTGTTAAGCATCATCTAAATTATTTTCAAAATTTTTAGTTAGATCACGAGCTGAATTATACATTTAACAAATTTACGTGTCAAAATCACACTTCTTTCAACCAAACAATATCCAGTACTTTGAAACTAAGTTTTCTTTTCTTGAGCATGCCTGTAAAACTCAGAGGTCTGTCAAAATATTTCTAAATAGCATTCGAGAAATAGGAATTATATATATATGTCAACTCTTCTCATACATGTCCAATGATTTACAAGTACATCAAATTATAACGCAACATAATTTTTTCATGAATAAGTTCAAATTTTCAAGGAATTTGTACACCTATGAAGCCCACTGTTTGAGAAACATAATAGACCTTAGGACGTCATCATAACGTCTTATAAATATTAAATCGACCTTTCATCAGAACAAAGCAATATTCAATATGATTTTTATTACTTATACCTAATATTCATCCAATATTTTCATATTTTCATGAGAGTTCATCGAATTTTGATAATAGTGGAGTACCTACGCCATTCACGCAGTAAAAGATGATAAATAATAATAAATGAATGTATGATATTTTCAGACACTACATTCAAGACGTGATATTTCGAAATGATCAGGAATGTATGGAATATTTTTGTTAAATCTTGACCTAAAGAAGATGCTCAAAGCTCTGCCGATTTTAGTGAAAATTTAACAGCAGCGTTATAAAGATGTGTCGTATTCATCACGACCACATGGTATCAGATATTTCTTTGTTTGTGTGAGTATTGGTTCTGAAAAATGTGGGTATTCTACATTATTTTCATTTTAGCTATTGATTAAACAAAAAATAACGATTTCCTAACTGGACATTACTATTATTATTTCCTTCTCTTGAATCAATACTCATTTATTTCACTTGATATTTGTATGAAACCCTGTAAATATACAGAATAAATGTATTTCCAGGTATCTGATGGCTCAAATTAAAGAGGAAAATGTGGGCAAATTAATAAGAAGAGTGATGACAAGAATTCTTACGAATGAATAAACCACTGGATATAGTTGGCAGGACTATAAATAGAATAAAAGATTCAATAAAATCAAATTGACTACTGCAATTATTGATAAAGCATTGTTTCATCATAATTAATATTATCTGTTTCAAATGTTTTCTCATTTAGGAATCTGCCAAGAAGAGCCATACCGCCAGAAATGTCACAGAGAAACAAATTGAATTAAAAATTGCCAAACGGCTGAGCAAGGCTCCTGAACATATGAAAATTAGAAATCAAAAGATTATATAATGTATATCTACATTTGTATCTTGTTGTTATCGCAAATATGGTTTTATTTTCTCCATATTATATATATTTCCTTAACTCTGGAAGTGAAGTGCGATACGCAATGTATTTTTACATTTTTGTGAGTTTGATGTGTTCGATTTTTTTTTCTCAGTTGTACTTATAAAAGAGTAAATATTTCCTATTATTAGCGCATTTTTCGGAAAAAAGCGCCATTATATTCACTTTGGCTGTCTGGCTGGCTGGCTGGCGTGACGCTGAGTTCTCAGCAACTATACTATTTACAGACTTGAAACTGGTACTAAATAAAAGCTACTGTTTCGTAGGTTTGCACAAACTCAGTGATTGTGGAAGATTAAATTATTCAATTTCTTGTTCCAAGTGAAACAATGCCTATAGATATATATGACATTAGAAATATGGCAACTGAAATTTATTGAAGTAGATAAAAATTCAGTTACAACTTCAGCCGCGGGTGTCACTATTATTATGTACAGTTGTTAAATCTGTCCGGGATTCATTCAATGACTTGTTTGACGCGAATTTGAAGCTTATTAGAATGAATTATTATTATTGGATGAAAATTTGTCTACTTTTGATGTATTTTTTTTATATAGCTTTGATAAAGATCAAATTATCATTTTAAGGTACAGCACTTGACCTCCCGTCAGTCAATAACGAAGCAATGAAGAATAAAAGGTATTTTTGAGTTTGTACATGCATAAATTATGTACCTATCAAATAGTCAACTTGAAACTAGTACTAAATGGAAGCTGCTGTTTCGTAAGTTTATCCAAACTGCTTGATTTTAAGCTCAGTAATTGTGAGAGATGGTAATTTGCGAAATCTTTGAAGTAACAAGCATTCATGAGCTGTCAAAAATGCGCTTTCATCATCTAGATGATTCTTCCATTTTTGAATTTCTTGTCACATATATGATTCTATATCCCAAAAAAATATAGCTTAAATATGGTCATAAACCAGCCCAGAATATTCCAAGAATATGATTTCAATTATCCCTATAATATTCTTAGCATATATTGATCATTTGCTCTAAAAAGATTCATAGACTATTCCAGGAATATAACACCATATATTCAGGATGGTTCCTGGGATATTTTATAGGATATGCAATATTGGGACATGGAAATATTCTATCAATATCCCACAAATATATACCGATAAACATAGGATATTCCAGCAATAGCTGAATATTCGGAAAAAATATTCTCTGCTTATTCTTGGAATATTTCTCTGCTATCTGGGAAGCCTTGCGTAATCTAGATCATCGGAGACTAGCGGTGAAGTCTTCGAAAACTAGCGGTGCCTTAAAAGCTAGTGCTTCTCACGAACTAACAATGATGATTGATGTACCGGCCAATTGTATGACGTGACTGATATAACCTTTAATAGTAGATCTGTACTTCAAGACGCTCCAAGATATTAATATTAACTTTCACTCATGAATTTCATTGAAACTACTAGCAGGCAGCATAAGTTTTCACAGTTACTACACACTCTGCTTCATCGATTTTATCTGATCAATAAAGTTGCATTTACTGCACCGCTTCGCATCTCTCTGTGACTAATGCGCGGTAGAAATGGAACTAGCGATTACATTACTACAAACTTTACTGCAACGGAGTCGAAAGATATTTCTAAGCAATAAATAGGACCCTTTAATGACCTATCACTTCCTTTCATTTCTTTTATATGACTCAAATTTTATCGTGCTCACAATATTCCCCATTGCTGTTCACTTTTATGGACCAGTATTTCTGAGGAACTACACATCTTACCACGTAATAAAGAAAAAAAAATCATGAATGACTCAAAAATTCTGGTATTGATTGGCTCCAAATGCTGAATATGATCGTCAGAGCTGCAAGAAAATATAAACAATCACCTTTTCTGTTGATAATAGTTTCTCGTTCCACCCCACACAAACTCATCCCTGCAGGCCTCCACATAGTTCTGTACGTAAAGCGTACTGTTTGTGGAGCGAGTTTCTGCATTCAAGTGAAAAGATGAACGTGGAAAATGGAGTGGCCTAGTTTTGCGGATTCATAACTTCCGATTAAGCATTATTAAACATGGCAAAGCTTCCATTTCAGCGTTGGAGCACGACGTTTATTTTTAGCGTCATAATTATGTGCTAATAATCCCGCCGGATTTATCTCTCTATTAAGAGCTCTAAGCATCGAATGCATGCTTTAAAGAATTGATAGATGCGTATGACTCACTTTTTTACCCAAATTTATTTATTATTGTTTGAGTGCAAAAATTTCAATTCAGTACAAAAATGCATATCAAAATGTTGGGTAGTAGAGCCAATACATAGAAAGTAACTACTGCACTTGATTTTGAAACAACCATATTTGGAAAAACTGTTATGTTATTGTCAGAAATTGTAATATCCTCATCGTCTAGAATCTCGGTGGTTGTGATATTCTCAGCTCCATTAATTTCTGAAACTACAGTACCCTCATCATCAGAAATTGGAGTTATTGCATCTTCTTTTGGTGGAATAACATCAGTAATTTCTTCGAACGCTATGTCATCTGCTTCCTCATCATCTATTTCGTCTTCTGGATCGTCATCATCATCATCACTAATTTCATCTGTCTCGGTGTCTTTTTTCCTCAATTTATATATAAATCTCTTCTAAAATAACACAATTGCTTATAGCTTCAAATGAATCATCCAATAACAATACTCACATTTGGGTTGACAGAGTTTTTCATGTTATTACCGTGAGTATGCACAACAGCATTGAGCCTGACGAATGGTATGAGGTTATAATAATCATTGTGCTCATCTTTTACTATAGAATTATCAAATAAATGTTTTTCTTCAGTGACATGAGTATTTACTGTCAATAACGTCAAAAATATTGCTAATATCATCGTGACTGCCCCTCAAAACAATTTTCAGAGCTTTCTCACTATATTTTGGAAAATTGATAACTTGATCCGTTGTGGAACTTCATTCATAACAAGACAAAAAGAGCAATAGATATCTATTCAATATCCAATTAAACTTCATTGCGCACAACATCTTGTCTCGCACAAGACATGAATATTTCATAGAACGAATCTGCAATCAAACCAATGTCAGTATCTCGACCTAGACATCTCTTGCTAGTCAGAAAGCCAATATATGCGCAATCTTGAAAGCGATTGAATTACTATCACTGAATGTCTCGACTACACGGTTCATGTGAGAAAGAGAAATGAGAATAGTGTTGTTGTGGTAGTGTGCACTACAATCTTATAATTGAAATGATTTGAAGCAAGTAATACAAGTGTTCAAACATCAGAATTTGTGGTGTTGCTTTCGAACAGAGAGCAGTAATGGCTAATTCAATACGCAATCATTCGGAACTCATTGTACAAAGCACTGTTTTTGTCAATAAAATCGTTTGTGTGAGTCAATTACATGGTTGCATAATCAAATACTGAATCAAATACAAACAGAGTCTGCTCTAGGGATTGCGGCATTGTTTTATAACAAAGTCGTATACCCAAAATGAGGATGAATATCATATGGTTAACATCACATAATGCGTTCCGTTTGAACCTTCGACATGAATAATAAATAAGAGTTGTGAATTAGGCATCAACTCATTGATTTTAAGCTCTTAAAGCAGATTGAATGCGAACCTGTGTTTGTATTACTGACTATTCATATCGCATAATTAAGTTTAATAATTCGTTGCTGACCATCTACATCATTATGAATTTCATGATGAAGTAGCTTTATTCATCTCAATTAGTTCACAAATTGAATTGGGCACAAAGTGTTGAGCAGTAATTTAGTTCAATTGCTCATACCATCTATCATAGATAAAATGTTCATCATGTGTATTGAATTGTGTACTGTTTCAATTATTATCCATTAGATTTTATTAGATTTACCAAAATCTTGCTTATATTTGTGCATGTATTACAATCAACAAATTCTGCAACATAAGCTGCGATAATATCAAAACGCAACAAATCAATCTTGGTTGAAAAAGTGCAGAAACAGAAATTGAAATTGTCGCCCAAGCGGTCGCAGATGACGAGAAACTTTAAAACAAACAAATCGTGAAGGGATTTCCCAAACGGTAGATCAACTTATCTTCGACGCTTGTAAAACCAAAGTGGCTCTCAAGTAGTGACTCCACGTTAAGCTTGCTCAACGCTGTGAAGCCAATGATGACTCCCTCAACAGTGATTCTACGTTAAAACAATCGAACGCAGCGAAATCAATAAGACTTCGTCAGCAGCGATGCTACGTTGAGTTAATCCAACACTGTGAAATCAACAAAGACTCCGCCAGTGGTGATCAAACGTTAAATTATTCAAACACAGTGAAATTAACAAAGACTTCACCAGCGGTGACTCTACGGTGAAACAATTTAACACTGTGAAATCAATGGAAGCTTCCTCAACAGTGATTCTACGGTAAAATATTTAGAAATATTTTCAATTCCAAAACGGCAGAAATATTCCAAGTTCATAGCAAACAAATCTAAGTTCCTTTCATGGACTTATAAAAAACAAAACAAACTCTCAGATTGTGTCAGACAGTTGTGCTAACGGACTTAGCATAAAATCTTATCTTGGACGGTGAACACTCTTAAGATGACACCCGGCATCGGAACTAGGAGTGTACTTTGGAACGGCTACTCAGGAGACTGGACTTTCAAAGAAGTGACTTGAGTTGGCCACAAGGCCTCATTTATACTCAAATTTTGATAAATCCTTACCTAACTTGTCTTACAATCAATTTCTTATTAGTGCTGTCAGTAATGTAAGGAGGAGATACAGATAAAAACAAGAAGTAATTTCACAAGTGCAAATTTCTTTACAACAAGTTTCATATTTTTTCCTACTAAATACACCCTTATAAACATTTTCTTGAAATTAAAACTATCTAAAATTCTTCTTGTCTGTCGGTAAAGTAGTCACAATTCAGTCCTCTGTAAGAAAACTGTCAAATCTCAGAACTTTATTTGTTTATGGTCAAAAGTCACGAAGAACATCAAACAAAATATACAATATACAACATATTTACAGAACAACGGTTGATTACAGTCAGGATTCATTGACGGTAAGCACAAGTCATGGATACGGATCAAACAAATATAGATTGAATTTAATCTCAGATGTTTTCAAGCCCAACCTCATTCCACCACATGTTATGAAATATTAAAATGTATTTATTCCAAGTGATGGCTGCTGATACTAAGGTAAACGGTGGTGTATATTTGAACAAAATTACGGATTTCTACATCAATAGGGTGTGCAAGATGTGAACTGATTGTGATGGACTTTGAAATATTTGATGGTAGCAGAAGTTCCGGGGATGTGGAAATGTGACGGAGTCTTGGGAAATAATTTGTTACAATTACAAATAATCAACATTTTCTGCAGCATGAGCTGTGATATGTCAAAACAAAACAAATCAATATTGATTGAAGAAGTACAGAAACAGAAATAGAAATTGTCGCCCATTCTATATTATTCGCTCCCTTGACTTTTCAATACGTGAACCATCAACTGATTACGTGAAAGTGCACCACATAGACCGCGGTACAGAACCCCTTTCTCTGGATTATTAACACTCTTTTGAAACTTTGTGAGTGGCTTCATTTTGATGAGTCCGACAACTTTTTGATCTGCGAAAATTTTTGACACTGCTGCATTTTCCATCGAACAGCCTGAAAAAACGTCGATTTTATGATTTATTCTTGATCAATAACATCACTCTCTTTCATAGTTTAATCGTAAGATAATAATAGCAAAGACACACACAATATTTTGTCCGATGAAAATATTGCGGCGTTCGGCGTAACCCCCATCACCAACATGTCAAAATTACAAGTTTTGTTAGATTATTAACATTCTGTTGGAACTCCCAGTACTATCAAATAAACATTGATGAAGTTGAATGGTGATATTGTCCCATAAAATTTCTGCTGCATATTTTCAGTCCGAAGTTCTGAAAATGTCAATTCTATGAGTTTGGTTTGCTGATTAACACTTGTCGGACGAAAATCATACATATATGTGAGTATATTTCTTGATCAAACAATATATTGTCCGACAAAAATAGTGCGCCATTTTGCCAGTCCGAAAATAAAAAGATAAGAAGTAGCATTTTCTGTGTTTGTATGCGCACAATATGGAATCTACCTTTTAACCAAATTTTGTACATCTATTTGTGAGATCAAAAATAATATCCTCTAAATTTCTACGTCTTTAGTTTTATAACTTGATCCATAGCGATTTTTAATCAGCAAAAATGTTTTTTCATGTTTTCTCCACAATATAGTGCAACATGTAAAAAAAGGAATTAAAGAAATATATTGATGTAAAACTGAACATACAATTTGAAAATATCATTATTATAGAGAAAATATTCAATGGAAAGCAGAAAATTGGAAGCAGATGAGAAACAAGAAACATAAAAACATGCTTAGAAAAAATTGTTCCAACATTAGAGAACCTATCGAAATGATATTTTCCATACGATTCTATTATATTGATCTCTCAAAAATTTTTAAGAATAATGGGAAGATCTGAAATCAAGTTTTCATAATTCATATAAAAGAATACATGCTTCGGAAGAAAATCGTTTTTGAAGCAAATATTCAATTTGAACAGTATCAGATTCATCCGTTGATGAATTTTCACCTTCTGCACGAAAGCTATATTCATTGTCTTCAGTAGTGCTACTGTCATCCTCATCCTCATTATTTTCTGAGTCTGTAATAAAATTTGAAATATATATTCAAATGAAGTGAAGTATATTTATGAACTAATATTAAGATCACATGGAGTCCGAATCACCAATCTCGATGACACTTGCAGATATGTTTCAAATATAAAAGAGCGTAGGTATAGAGACTATTGCTAGGTGGAAGAAGATTAATCTTTCTACCTTCTATGGGATTACATTGGAGAATATTACGGTACTTATCTTTAGAAATCGATGTCAACATATCATTAGTGACAATTTGCGAAATAAGCTTTTTGAATTTTTCATTAATATGCAGCAGATATTTTGTCGGACAATCATACCAATGTTTCTTGTATATCATTCCAAAGGGAAGAACATTCGAAATAAATGAGTGTTATTCAGCAAACCAAACTCATAGAATTGACATTTTCAGAGCTTCGGACTGTAAATTTGCAGCAGAAATTTTATCGGACAATATCACCACTCAACTTCACTAATGTTTATTCGATAGTACGGAGAATTCCAACAGAATGGTAATAATCTAACAAAACTTGTAATTTTGACATGTTGAAGAGGGGGGTTACGCCGAACGCCGCGATATTTTTGTCGGACAAAATATTGTGTGTGTTTTTGCTATTATCATCCTACGATTAAACTATAACAGAGAGTGATGTCATTGATCAAGAATAAATCATGAAATCGACGTCTTTTTAGGCTGTTCGATGGAAAATGCAGCAGTTTCAAAGATTTTCGCAGTTAAAAAAGCTGTCGGACTCATCAAAATGAAGCCACATACAAAGTTTCAAGAGAGTGTTGATAATCCGGAGAAAGGGATTCTATACCGCGGTCTATCAAGTTTGATATACTGATGAGGCATTGGGCGACCTATAGACTCACATGCATGTCAATTTAGATACTTATGGGCACCTGATCCTTTGTTCCGATTGATTCAATAATCAGACGTTTTTCAAAGGCCTTTAAACAGCCCTAGCAGTCATCCCAGATCATTTAAAGTACTTGATCTAGACTATTAGGTAATCTCCAATATTATTGAGAGTAGAAGCTTACAGAATCAAGATAGTTGATAGTATCGTCCCAATTATCTGCGCACACCACATTATTTATCTGATTAATCGCTCACCACTAAGAAAACTAGCCGATTCAGCATCAATAAATGTAACAAACTGTGCGAAACTTTTTTTTAGCTACTCACCTATCAAAATTCCAGTCTTATAAAATCATAAGAATTCTGTATTCGAAATATATTACCAATCCGATCCGTGTGATTGAATTCTGTGGTCGGCGTGTTGGCTTCAACCCTTACTCTGCATCACCAACGGACATAGTGCTTTACACACAGGGGACGTGATCTGAATTGTGCCGCTACCGTATGGTCGACTTAAAAGAACGTGTCGCATTGATTTTGTGTTATTTTCTCTTCTGTTTCGATTTTGCTTCCAATTCTATGTTACCGTGGAAAGGAAAAGTGTTCAAGTATCCTTTCTCTTCCTTCTTTTTATGTTTGGGAATTGCTTGAACTTGTTAGGTAAGTTTGAACAACCAGAACATAATTGAAGTATTATATTCACAAACTCCTCCACCATTTCCCAAACTCGAATGAATTCCACACACGCACGAATTCAATGCAATAACCGATCGATCAGCTAAGGATAAAATAAAACTTGCTGTTCGCTCGTAGCACTCTCGGAGCTTATTCATCCTTGACCAGCGCAGCGTGGATTTCAACGTGTTGACAATGACCGGAGTGAGTGGTTTGTGCACCGGAATACCGGAATTACTACCTTTAAACGACGGCAGCGCCGGTGTACCGATAGAATTCTGAGTAGGGGGTATTTGGTTCGCATTGCTGTTAGTAATCTGGTTATCTCGGTTGGTTACTTTAAGAAGCGGGGGCTTTTACTACTTCAAGCTATCAATCGCCACAAATAGGGTTCATATTTTTCGCAGATTCTTCTCAACTTTTTCATTCTCTTTTAAATGCTCATTCCGTAGGATTTCCATCACATTTCGTGAAACGTTCGCAAATATTTAATTAGGAATCCCTGCGGTCATTTTAGCGCCCGCCGCTGACTCTGGAAACTTCTCTGAGTAGATCGTTTCTATGCGACTCGTGCAGTCCGGAGCCCAATGTTGAAAGTGAATTCATTGCGTCATAGTGCTGAAACTTATGGAACATGTTCGGAAGAAGAACGACAGCGTGGTCATTTCGGTCATTGAAGTCAAATAGGCAGACTTGAAATAGATTCAACAGTTGTGAATTTCTTTGATCCATCCGGATTAATTAGAAAAAAAATCTTCTCAGGATCAACAAGCATAGTTCAAAAACAAAATAGACATCTCACGGACTACAAATCCATAATGAAAAGTTCTCATCTATTTAGAAATGTCTGCAAGTGGTTAAAAGGAACAAAAACGTTTTCCTGGGGGAGATAATTGAGTTGCACTGCTCAGAGAAACGCGAAAAATGGAAATATCTAGGGTAATGCGCTAAGTGAAGTATACAATAGAAACACAGGGCATGTATATGCAAAATAGCTACGTTGTACGATGGTGCGAACCGCGGTCGTACGAGGAGTCGGAGAACGAAACTGAGACGTGAAGGATACTGTACGTGTGCACTAAAATAAAACAAAGATGTATATGAAACAAAGCTTGAAGGATTTCAAAAATTCAAATACATCACAAACTGAACGAACAAAAAAAAACATGTTTGCTCCAATAACCAGTTAAGCGTACTCGTTTCATAAATATGCAATTACCAAATATATAAACAACAAGGTTGAACAACTTTTATCCATTTCAAAGCACACGTTGTTGACTCGTAATTAAAAACTGCAGCTATTATAATCATGACTGCTCTCACTGTACAATTAACTTATTGATAGCTGCGCGCATGCGGCTCGAAGGACCACGTGCAGTGCATCGCGACGCCGCTTGAACGCTTCTTCGGGGGAGATCAGTCAGTGGTGAACCGGCGTGAGGGTATATTGTGGTGCTGCATTTCAAACATTTGTACGTGTTCGGTGAATGTCAACAGACTTCTTGTAACATGATGAATATTTAAACAGGTGAGTTTCTCACTATAATTCCATTCGATACACTTTGTCTTTCTGAACGAATTAGATATTTTTGAATTTGATTGTTCATCGAAATCTTCAAATATTGAGTCGATATTCTGACAGCAATGCTTGGCAACTTATGTGATGGATTAATGAAACTGATACTGTTGTTCTTTATGAATTTTGGGATTTGAACCTATTGGTAATGTTCCTAACTATTTTTCACTTTGCTTGCCACATTTTTACATTGCTGCCAGTCAAATGTCACAACAAGTATCTGGTACTGCATAGCATAATTGTTGCCAGGTTTATTTGATTCTCAATTTTGAAAGTTACCGAGAGTGGATAACGATCTAACCAAGCCATAAGAGATTTCATGACCTGTCTGACTGTTATTATGCAATTATTGGTTATAATCACCGGCTTTGTTAACTGTTCATAAAGCCATCAATCAATCATGCAGGGGGAAGGTAAGGATAGTTGCTGTTGTTTTATTTATTATAAGTCCAGAGGAGCACGTTGATAATCTAACTCATTTCATGCTCGTTTTGAATCCTTGCTGAATTGAACTATTTTTCAAATAGTAGTACAGAAAACTCTGCGAAAGCTCCTCATGTATATATTTGCGGAAAGCACCTGAGCTTTCGAGGGCTGTGCAGAAGACAATGTATCATCTGGATACTGGAAGCGTTATGAACTAACCGTTACTTCTGCGGCCGCTACCCGTTCAAATATTCATGGAAATTATACGAGGATTATTTTTGTCCTTTTGCGGCACACACGTTTTATTTGTGGTCCAATATTTCACACCGATTTTTTGCAGATTTATCTGCTCCACCGTAATAGATGACTATGAAATATTTTGCATTTAAATGTCGTGATTTACTTTGCTTTATTAATTTATTTCCAAATGGATGCTTTTTATGAAGCCAAAGTGAAATTAATGACCAGTGAGGAAACAAAGAATATTCAGGATTTGGTTAATCCTACGGGGGGCAGCAAATTTCGCATCATTTAATTAAATATATAATAGCAGCGGATTGACTCAACCAATTGGCTCATAATTTTATCATGCTTCAGTTGCAATGTGTCCATATTTCAATCAAATAACCCAGTTGTCGCACAATTCAGGCATCAACTCCTCCCTTAATAACTGATGTTGTATATTACGTCCTTCAATTGTGTGAGGAACAATTTGCATGCAAAGGCTAATAATTCAGATATACGTTGAAATCCATTAGAAAGCATTTCATAGCACGTGTAGTCAAGAAACATATTCTCGATATGACAACATGTGCTTTGAACCAATTTCACAACTATTTCCATGCCACAATCTCGCAACTACAGACCAACAAGCCTATTTTGAACCAGGATGATAACAAAATGAGACGACACATGTATTGAAAACCCTGCTAATCTATTTGGGATATCGCATGTGATGATAGAGTCCGGGTAGAGGCCAGAGGAGGGCTCTGGAGCGCCACCCCTCCCTGTCAAATATTTTTGAGAGAATAATAGATAACGTACGGGTATTTTCCTCTTGTATAGCTCACTATCCTTGCCAATATCGACATAGCAGTCGTCGTAGCAATTACCGTGTAAAATATAGTGAGAGAGTTTCTTATTTGCTTAGCTTGTGAGCTCTGTTTAGTTCGCCTAGCATATTTTGGGCGTTTTTTTTAACTTTATAATTTCTTCTAGACTTTCGCCCTGCACCGTCCACTAACAGTCCATTCCTCAATTATTTGACAGTTAAAACAGTAGTAGCAAATACAATTTGGAGATGATGAAATGTAAAAGTGAGAACGGTGATAAGGAGAAATAATCAAAAGTAGCGATATTCATTGACAATATTTATGATTGACAAGAATCACATATTCATGATGCAGTATTATTACTGAAAAAGGAGGGAGGGTCGGCAGCACTGAGAGTGAGAGGAATTATTTCAATTCGTATTACAACAATAACAGTAAAATAGAATAAATACAATAATTAAATAGGTGCAAACACACACCCTACATAGAAAACTACAAACTGTGAGTAATGAATTTCCGTCTTTATAAAAGTAACAATATTATTTAAATTAGATAAGCAGACTTAACCTACACATCTACGAATTCTTTCTTGCACGCGCATGACTAACTAACTAACTCATTGTTGCCAAATATATTTATAAATATTCAGAAAATAAAAATACATAATCATAAAGAGAATAGACCATCAAAACAAAATTGTGCAATAATTATGGAGACAGAAAAGATTTTAGTAGCTATGAAAACTCTAAAGAAGAACTATTAACAGCTGTTAATGCAACAAATACTAAGGTTGATGCATTAGAGAATAAAATTATAGATATGCAACATGAAAACGATGAGCTACGGAAGCGAATTGAAAAACAAGAGGCTCAAAATGAGTTTTTATTCAAACAAACTAAAACAAAAAATCCAATTATACATGGAATCGAGGAAAAACTGGAAGAAACAAAATTAACTTTAGAAAACAAGCTACTACGTTTACTCACGGAAAACATCCACATTACTTTAGCTAACGAGGAAATCGATCAATTAGGGAGAATTGGGAGAAAAGTAAATACAAAACCACGACCAATCTTCATGAGCTTAACAACGCAAGCTAGAAGAGGCAAAATTTTAGCTGTTAAGGAATTAACGAAGATCTAACAACTAATGAACTCAAAACGAGAAAGAAATTAGGAGTATACTTACAACATGCTAAACGGAACGGATACAAGGCATATATTAAAAATAATAATCTGATAGTGAATGGAGCAAATACACAATACAAGATCTGTCAAATAATGAAGTAGAAACAGTAGAACGAAATGCTCCTATTAGTCGAATATTTGATAAAATACTGTCAATTTCGACCACTGACCTAAACATTGCAACTGCTGGTACATCTAAAGTCATTGAACTATTCAATGAAACACAGAAAATAGCAAATACATATACAAAATATAATCCAAATGAAAATGAAAAAAGTGTAAAATCTCAACAAAAATCAGATGCAACAAATAAGGATACACAGAAAATGGACACTTTAGATCAATATGTTATGCGCACCAGATCCACATCAAACACAAATACAAAACCACAACCGCCAAAAAACTTGGATACACCAAAAGCAAGAGCGATAAAGTAACTCAGTCGAAAGAAACTACATTTGATCTTGGCACAACAAAAGTACAAATACTATACTGGAATGTGGGGGGTTTCAATACAATTTTTAACTTGGATCAAGAACAAGAAGAAAAACTAAATAAATTTGACATAATATGCTTAACAGAAACCTGGATTACAACTAAAGAATACTTGAAACCTAAATATCTACAAAACTATCAATTTTACGAAACTTCTGCAATAAAGGAAAAGAGCAGAGGGAGAGCTAGTGGAGGATTAATTATTATGATCAAGAACTCATTCACTAAACGGAAACTAATTGAAAAATCGGAACACTGGATATTCCTTGAAATCAGAGTCAATGAACGAGATAACTTCATATTAGGGAATGTGTATATATCTCCCCTAAAGGATTACACAATCTTTACAGAGATGCTTGAAGGAGCACTTGACAAAATACTGGACACTAATGATGGAATAAGCTTCCTAGTTAGATGAGATTTTAATTCCAGAATTGGTAATCTAAACCAAGGAGAAGAAATTTCATTTGAAAACTGCAATCTTATATCAACACGCGAAACTCTAGACGAAACAATAAATTCAAAAGGGAGAGAACTCGTTGAATTAATGGAATCTTGTGGCTTTTACGTACTCAATGGACGAATGGAGAATGATCGACCAGCAAATTTCCCTTTTACCAACCGAAATGGTAGGAGCATCATAGACCTAATATGGAGTAACGTTGAGGGCTTCGACAGTATAGAAGATTTCACAGTAAATGACTTCACATCGACCCCACATGCACCAATCATACTCACATTAAGATATGATAATGAAACCAACAATAACTTCGAACCAGGAGAAATAGAACACAGTCATGCCCAAAATAATAATAGTAATACAGGAAAATACACCGTCAGGTAGGAATCTGAAAAAGAACAACTATTTAGACACAAACTAATTTCAATGACGATAAAGGATCTTCACGTTTTTAATTTTCTTTATCATATTTCGTTGTACATAAAGCGTAGGGAAAAGCTTTGTGGGAAATCAACTGCCAATATTTCATTAGTAACAGCGCCACTGCCTTTTCGTGAAAATCCGGCGAACCTATGTGGCAGTTTCTGCCAAGTAGAGACGGAGTATGTTGACTCGAGCAGGTTCAGCCACAGCTTGTCGGATTGACTTCGATTACGCGTTCAATCATCTACCCCATGTTTTCATTTCGCCTCGTAAAAATCTACCCTTGATTACGGTTCTCTTCGCCACTGCAGAGCGAACAAACACTGTTAGGTTGAGCATCGCCGGGCGCAAGTTATTTTGCTTGAACTGACATATGAATTTTTCTCACTGTTTTTAATGAGTGTTCTTGAATCGTACTTCAAAACAATCCAAAATTTATTTCTAGTTATCGGTTTTTGTTCCAAATTGTGGTGTACTGGAACAGCATCCTCAATTTATTTCTTGTGTACATGAAGTAATAAAGCATTGTAATGAACGTTCATCTCATAAAAATATATTTGCACGGCTAAGTATAAAAAGCTGGAGTATGGAGGTTAATTAGTGTGCATAGTCAAGTTAGCGAACGGTAAACTCGTCTCAAGAGCTCAAATCTATAAACTTTCCAGAACTTTTAATTATTTACATACTTGTAGTTTTATACAAAAAGTACTTGAGAAACTTGTGATAGAATGAGCATCAATAACGGCTTTGTGCTATGATAGGAGCATGGAGAGTATTGCAACAATATCAAATTATATATGCCCAAAGGTAACTGTTGTTAACTTGGATGCAAGTCCAAAAATTCATTTAAGAATACACCGAGAACCAATTTTACTGCGAACTGTTCATAATATTTTTTATTTGTGAATACTAATACTGCGTTTAGAGTGGATAGTAACATTTGCTCGAATATAGTTCAAGGAAGTGGCAGACGCTACGCTGGCAATTACAGCTCATAGCCTCTGAGGTATTTGTAGCGGTCATATTCAAAGTATAATTATTTCATATTAACATTACGATAATTTACTTCAGTGCATTTCTGTTTTTTTGAATATCATGTGTCAATTTTCCAAATTATGACATGTTCTATAATGAATTCAGTATAAATCCTTTAGTCATTTACAGAGTTGTTAAGGTTGAGAGTATGATTACTAAGGTGGATGTTTCCGGTATTAATTCAGCGGATATAAAAGAAAATGTGATATTTCTCATGCAAGAAGGACTGCAAAATAAAGATAAGATGTATTTTCGTTTACTTTCAGTACTTCCATGTGATGGAAAGTGAACTTGTGAATTATTTTTTAAACTCAAGAAATTGAAAACGTGCGTATCTCTCTAATCTTATGACACATCACAATCTGGTACACTTTGATAATTGCTTTTTCCCTTGGAAACTTTGTCTTCAGCTTACTGTTATGATACTCAAAGTCTCTCAGTTTTCATTTCGTTTTTCAAAGAGAACCAGTTACCAGTTCGTTTAAACAATAAAGCTTCCAAAATCGTGATGATATTTTCCAGGAGTTTTTCCTCTCAAGAGAGACACAAATAAAATCAGTGCCGTACATGTTAATCACCCCAAAAAGAGCAAAAAAGTATTGACACATTAAAAAGTAACTGACTTTGTTAATGAAATACGGATTTAAAATTTGAGAACCCTGTGTCCCGACGCTAGAATATTTAACTTCATATAACTCATTCGCTACTAGCGACGCTAAGCGCCAGCTTATTAAACTGCCTCTGTTGGTGGCAAATATGAAGAATGTGGACTATATGAACGTGCAGGCTAAAGCTCACTGCAGGGAGAGCTCATAGTTTTAACCAATGAGGTGTTGAGTGAAAATATATCTGTCATAGCTTAGTCATGTTCGACAAGTTTTAGAAAACGATTATTATTGGAAATCATGCAAATTGAGGCATGATTACTGCTACTGTGAATCATCCAAATTTTACTGGTTATTCTATCAAAATTTATCATAAACTAATAGGTGCCTGAATCAATTTGATAATTAGTACATGGCAAATATAGTTTATTAAATATCGACAAAATCAGGTAATTGGTTTCATTGGACCATGCATTGAATCATAAAACTGTGGATTGTTAATTACATTTTTATCAATTGTTTTAATTGCTCTCCCCATAAAGTTGATATGGAGTAATTATTTATTCAAGTCTGATTTTGAAGTTTTGTTGATTGAGCTTCTGTCTATTCTCTCGCTGGTTCTTTTGGGTCAGTACTTCCCTAGATATCCATAACATTATCCCATGGGTGTCCTGCAGCGCCAGCGTCAATTTGTTCAATATTTTTACTGCCATTTTTCTGGGTGATAAGATAGTCGGCATACAATAGCACAAAATATGATATATTTATTTAACATGAAGTCCCTAAATTATCACCGACTTGGTACAGAGCTTCCTACATTATATTGCCCCTGAAACAATGTAATGAAATTTACTAGTGGCTTCCTTGTACTTGGAAACTATTTTTCTCCAAATACAAACTCAAGTCCATAGCTGCAGGCAAAATATTTATTGAACGTATCGTCTTTTCTAGCACTTATATAACCACAACCTATTCGGGAACCATCGAGTAGATCATTGCTAGGCCAAATAATGTGAAAATTGATACAATATTGGTACACTGTGTCTCACTGCTTTTTATGTTATGTAACCTGAGTGGTGATACTGGCAACTGCACATCTAAATTCATTATATGGATCAGAGCTTTTCAGTTACATCATTTTTTCGGAGTCTGTTGAAAACGTTCTATATCTCACGGAGGAGTGTGTTGAAGAGTTTTATGTTTGAATCTGATATAAAATTTTCTAAAGTTGATGACTTCAATACGCCTGATGTTCTTGGAACGCAACATTATCAAAATTTTCTCCTTCATGAATTCATGGCTTGTTATGATATGACGATAATATATAAAGGATGTGTGATATGTTTGAACTAGTTTGTTATTATATATATATATATATATATATATATATATATATATATATATATATATATATATATATATATATATATATATATATATATATATATATATATATATATATATATATAATACGATGTGATTTTGTATTTGATCATTTATATCATTGAATATATATAATCAAACACAAAATCTCATATCGTTCCACAGTTAATCGTTCTGGATTTACGCAAGAGATTCTAAGAATCTGTCAAGTAAAATGCGCTTTCAGCCAAGTCGGCTGCTATGGAAACAGTAGGCCATTCTTATAATACAACATTCCTAAATACTGATTTCCAAAAGTTTGCGACTACCAACAGATCTTAATTTATGCGCAAAATTGGAAAATAGATTCCAACTGAAGTGCACTTCCAGATTTGTCTATTGTTATGAGAATAGTAAGCAATCATTCAGATGCTACAGCAGACTGAAATACCAGATTTTAATATTCTACATCTGATCGTTTCGAATGCATGCGAAATATTCCAAGAGACTGTCAAGTAAAGTGCACTTCCGGCTCGGTGGATCTCAATAAAAATAGAATATGGGCATCTAGACGGTATAATCGTCCTAAATACTGAATTCTAACAATTCTAGTTCAATCGCTTTGGATTTATGCGGAAAATTCAAAAAATGTTTCGAATAAAGTGCTCTTCCGGCTTAGTCGTTAGCAATCATAATGCAAGGTGTCAAACTTGATATATTTAAAAATGCCTAATACAAAATTTAAATATTCTACGACTGATTGTTTAGAATTTATGAGTAAAATTCAAAAAGTCTTGAATATAAAGTGCACTTCCGGCTCAGCCGATTGTTACAAAAATAGAAGATGACCATTAGGATGCTACAGCAATTTCAAATGCTGAATTCCAGTATTTTAAGTTTCAAGTAAAGTGCACTTCAGGTTTAGCCGATCGCAATCATAATGCAAGATGTACATTGAGATTTTATTGAAGTTCTTCATACGAGATTTCAGTATGTCATGGCGGATCATACTATATTTACGCAAAAAATTCGAAAAAAGTTTTAAATAAAATGCACTTTTAGCCAGGCCGATACTTACAAAAATAGCAGATAACCATTCTGATAAAACATCAAATTCAAATACTGAATTTCAACATCCTACGATTGGATTTGAAATAAGTTTCAAGTAAAGTGCACTTCCGGTACATACGATTAAAACCATAATGCGAGGTGCATAACAAGATCTCATACCAGTCTTGAATACAAAATTTCAACATTATACGTTCAACCACTTTTGAGATTTGCGAGTTATGCACGCACGAACGCACGCACGCACGCACGCAAGAGCGCACACACAAACATACGTACTGACATCAAGCCAAAAATAGTCAAAATGGATCCAAGGATGCTCAAAACGGATATTCCCAAAAAAATATCGTTAGGTAAATTTTGTTGGTTTCACAATACTTTCTTGTACTTAGTACAAGTAAGTAAAAATGGATGTGAAAAAAATTACACTTCGGTAACTAAGTAATGTCCGGGGGCATTTTATGATGGATCAGATCATTGTCTGGCAGAAAATGGTTCACATTTCAAACATTTATTTTAACTTCCTCAATATATGATTTATTCAACTCATTACCCTATTTTGCTCTTCTTTTTTGAATGAAATACTCTTTGATTCCCAATCAAAATAAGGTATTCACTCCATTTATTATGATAGAATATGTATGAGGATTCAATTTTGCACAAATCTGAGTAAATCAAAAAATAAAAAATTCTTGGTTTCGTCAGAGATCGAATCCACACTTCGCCTACATCACTTGCATGTAACGCGCTTACGTTAGCCTTCATGCATTCACAGCACATGTAATTAGAAGAATATCATACCGTAGGTGTAGTCTTGATTTTTGAGTAAAATAATAATAATAATAAAATATGTGAGTAAAATAAGTCAACAAAATAATATTATGGTGACTGCGATAAAATATACTCATTTATTATACTATAAGTATTTGAAGTATTACCGATTATTTTTGTGGTACTATCACGAATGTTTATTGTGCTTGCGTTTGAATACAACGAGTCTGCAGCACGAGTAGTATTCACAAGCACAATAGACATGAGTGATTGCACCACAAAAATAATCTATAATACTTCAATTACAAATGATATATGAAGGACTATTCCAGGAGTCAAACCATTTTTTCAAATTAGTCTCCTATGAATCAAGTAACAAGTCACGTAATTTTCAAAGCAACAATTCAACAAATTTCTGTCAAATTGAAAAATTAGAATTTCTTGCATTTTCTCTCACGAATAATGAAGAAATGAATTGCGTCCTGATAACGAAACTAGTACAAAAAGGTTTGGTGATAAATCAGAAGATGGTAGTCTTCATACATATATGATTTTCATACGGAAAAAATTTGATATTGATTTTCTAATTATTAATAATAAGTTATTAGAAACGGATTACCTTATCTTATGCTACTGCTAATATTTATACACTCAGGTGCAAGAAAAAGCAGGTTTTCCAAATTTTTCTATGAATATTTCCGTTTCTGTAAATTTCAAAAATCATAGAGTCTCCAGGAATATATCATTTCCTTGCCTTTATTTAACAGGAAATAGTAGTCAATCTGAGATTTTGGAGCGGTTTACCCTATGCTACATAACTAGTGTAACGACCTGCTCCGCAGTAAATTTTTTTTCAACGAAATTATTTCTAATAATTTTTGTAATTTTGTTATTTATTTGCTACATAATTATGGTACAGCATTTTAGATTCAAATTTTTTTAACATAAATTTTCACAGCCTGCTCCAACTCTATATGGATCTTGTCCAATGTAATTCCCTCTGTGAACAAATCAAATAAGATTATAGCTCATATTTTCCAATGTATAAAATTAAGAAGCACCAATAGTAGACTATCAGCAATTAGAAGCATAACAGTCCAAATATCCCTCACGCTAACTATAGGTCACAAAAGCAGTTTTACTTACGCAGGTCCATAGTTGCACACATAAAGTTTCTCGTACCATCCTTGTTGGTTTAGGTAGCTAGTATAACCACAGCCAACTTTATACGTATTGGCCCAAACTAACTGAAAGTTTTTATGATATCAGCAATAATTTTCCATACAAATATAATTTGATAATCACCTGTGTGTAATGGTCATACCGACTAGTACCAAATCTGTACGTCTTATATTCATTGTACCACGCATTTATTCCTTCCAGCCAATTGGCGGCGGTATTGTAATTCGTGCTTGCAGACCAATACAAATTTTGGCCAACAGAAAAGCGGGCTGAAAATTATGAACGATTTGGTTTATCTCAAACAGTTTTTTATCTAAATGAATTACGGTGCTTATCAAAATCTACTCAAAGCTAGGAATAGATAAACTGCGAGACATCAACATAAACAACGCAATTCGAATTATCATTGTGTAAACATGACTGTGGCGGCTGAGGACACGCACTTATTTTTTCGTGATTCAAGAGACCTCAATCGTTTGACCATGAAGATAATTACGATCGAGATATGAACTAGAATTTCTCCCAGGTGCGATCAAAGGACCAGCAAACCTCCTGAGCTCGACACATCTTTGTTTCAAAATGTATAATCACGCGAAAAACACATGTGGAGCATTTGACTTTAGAGCTAGAGCAGAGGAGCAAGGGGACTTCAGGATGAGAGGTCAACTGATCAGTTGGGGTTGTTTCAACAGATGAACGTTGATAAAGCTACTCACAATCTTGAACTTTGACATGTGCGAAAACGCAAGTCTCAGCAATCCGTTGAGCAGCAGCTGCCAGACTATCATCCCACGACTATCAACAAAATAAACAGTTCTGTTGCATGATTGCCATACATTGAATTGATTACTCACAATTCTCTTCATATTGGCTGCTTTTGGTTGACCAGGGATCCGACGATTAGCGGCATCCAGTCGAATAGCATTATGACGATTTACAATTGTAGCCCGATCTGTTGACGATATCCCTTTCGCTTGAAAAATATAAATTGATAATGCAGTACATAAACTCGATCCCTTGGATAATTCTTGTTGTTTTGTTTGTTGTATATAAGTACTCACCTAATATTTTTCTACAAACCGCATCGCTTTTTGATAAATAACATAATATTACTAGAACTAAAACTTGAACGCACTTCATTTTGCAATGCCACTAGCACACTGATGCACAATAAGTTATTATATACTACATATCAACCGTAATTTGTTTCACCTGTAAATTACTCATACCCATGTCAATCCTCCTTATCAGCTGTTTCGTACAAATGCATTAAATATCGCAACATGCTATGAACACTTATTCCTTTAATTAATACTTGATAATGTATAACATATTTTGCATGCAACGATGCATGATTTATCGACTCTGCTGAAATTAATCATGAAAAATATTTCCATACATAAATAACAATGTCATTTTTTGTAATTTGTGATCTATTTTCCTGTTGTTTAGTCTAGTAATATTGCGTTTTCCGATGTCCTCTAAATCCACGTGAACGTGGCCGAGCACACGTAGCAAATTAGAAATGTATTCTTTGAAAAGTATTCGATGGATCACTATTATTAGTGACTAATAGATGAAACATACTCTTATCATAGAATAAACAACAGTTCATTAGTCTGACGCAGTTAATTGATTATACTTCTGAATTAAAATTAATCTACCTTTAGAACGGCCTGGCCCAGTTTCAGCCACAAAAAATCACAACCCCAGGGCCGAACTGGATAGTAGCGACTGGCGACTCAACAAGATTAGCTTTTAACAAAATTAAAAACTAGATTTGAATCAAACAAACTAATATTGGGCGCCACATAGTTGTTAATTCTCGTCCTCAGGCACATAGCTACAAAAGTACGTGTAAAAAATAAATGATAGGATGAGGGGTTGAATATTATGTCGGCATTGATTGAGATCCCCTAGATCATGAAATAAATAATATATCAAACAATGATCTCTACACACCAGCTAAAGAAAAACACTGTATGGAATCACTCTCTGAAAATTAAAGAGGTAGATAGTTTCTTGACAAAAATAAATGTGGATAAGATTCACTTAAAGTAATAAATATTCAATAAAGCTTTGCGGTAAATAGTTGCAATGTGATGAATTAGTTATCTTGTAAGCTAGTATTTGCATTTACAAACTAGCGGCAATTCATGTTCCTAATGCAAACTTCAACAAGTCTTACTGAACTTTAACCAAGACACAGTACAACAAAATTGAAAATCAGGCCTGTGGTGACGACAAGGAGTTGGGAGTAGTCTCTTTATGATCGTTAAAGCATCTAGTTTTAGTTGACGCCATGATTTGGACAAGCAAGTATAGTGCTTTTGCCGTACGCAAGTTTTTCGAAAATGGTTGTTCTGTTGAGTATAGTATTGCTTTGGGCATATTATGCCAATATTTCAGGAGGATTCTACATGAAAATTTCCTATTTCACTCCCACAAGATCATGGTTGTTTGAAAACTGATGCTCCTTGACTTCTCAAACTGTCTCAGCCGCTTCTCAGACATGTTGAACTGAATTCCAAATTATTTCCTTGATGATACCTTAAGGAAAAAGTCACACAATTTGAGAGAACTTGAGACGAAAATCAGGAACGAGATAATCTCCAAAACTTGATATAAGAAACTAGGTTATTTACTGAATTCTACAAAATAAACCATATTTCTCTAAATTGGAGAGTATTTGTCTCAGTCATTCAAAACTGATGCATATCTTTCGCCCCATCCTGTAGTAGGAAAGAAAGTACCGTCTGTCCTTGACCTGAGCTTGAGGATGACTTCCGCCTCAAATTGGGTGAAAATCAGTTGACATGACTCAATTGACAAAAAAAAAAAACGAGTGGTAGTCCATAATAGGAATCATTTGGAATACTCAGTAACGACACTAACTTAAGCGCGTGCATTCCAATCAGCGACAACTATAGAGAAAATCTGACGTGGACATCACGTGACTTACTTGTACATCATTGGATATATAATCAAACACAACATCTCATCATTCCACGGCTAGTCGGTTGCTATGGAAACAATAGGTCATCATTCTTATGCTACAACATTCCTAAATACTGATTTCCAGGATTCTACGGCTAACAGTTCTGAATTTATACGCAAAATTCCAAGATCGTCAAGTATAGTGCACTTTCGACTCAGTCGATCTCAATAAAAATAGGATATGAGCATCTAGACAGTACTATCATCTTGAATACAGTATTCTAATATACTACGTTCAATCGTTTTGGATTTATGCGGAAAATTGAAAAATGTATCAAGTGAACTGCACTCCCGGCTCAGCCGATCAAAATCATAATGCAAGGTGTACAACTAGATGCTATAAAAGTGCTTAATACAAAATCTCAATATTCTGCGACTGATTATTTTAAATTTATGAGAAAAAATCGAAAAGTCTGTAATATGATGTGCACTTCCGGCTTAGTCGATTGGGACGAAAGTAGAAGATGATCATTTGGATGCTACAGCAATTTCAAAAACTGAATTTCGGTATCCTACGGCTAATCATTCTAGATTTATGCGGAAAATTCGTAAAAAGTATCAGTTAAAGTGCACTTCCAGTACAGACGATTGCAACCATAATGCGAGGTGCACATCAAGATCGTAGATCCTATACCAGTCTTTTATACAAAATTTCGACATTATACATTTGACGAATTCCGAGACTTGCGAGTTACGCACATACACACATACATACGTACATACGTACCGACATCAAGCTAAAAATAGTCAAAATGGATCCAGAAATGCTTAAAACAGATATATCCATCAAAATCTCAATATGTGAGTTTTGTCGGTTCCACAATATGTTCTTGTACTTTCAGAACGTCAGATAATCGTAGATTTCAGTGCCTCATTTTGTTTTTCATGCCTTCAAGAGGTTTGATAAGTATGTATATTTGGAGTTCAGCAATGCTGAAATTGAAAGCTGGACCGTGTGCCCAACATAATAAAAATTAATTTGAAATTTGTATGAAAAAGCCTGTTTTGATCCAATTTTGTCGCTTTTGTCATGCTTACGAAATGAAATTTAGTGAAACATATTTTGACATGTGAAATTAAAAATTTGACAACAGATTATCATTGCCCACCTCATCATTCTAAATAAACTGATTGTTTTGTAAGGCAAATTCTGAATGTCTGTTATACTCATAAACTGCACTTCCGGCTTGGCCGATTGATACAAAAATAGTAGATAACTATTTTGATGCTACAACAAGTTCAAACACTAAATTTTAATATGCTATGGCTGATCATTCTTGAGTTATTCAAAAAATTTAGAAAAAGTAATGTGCACTTCTGGCTTGACCGATTTATACAAAAATAGCAGTTAACCATTGTGATAAAACATCAAGTTCAAATACTGAATGTCAACATCCTACGGCTGATCATTCTAAATTTATCAGAAAAAATCGAATAAAGTTTCAAGTAAAGTGCACTTCCAGTACTGACGATTGGAACCATAATTCGAGGTGCACAACTAGACCCTATACCAGTCTTAAATACAATTTTTCAACATTATACGTTCAACCAGTTTTGATATTTGCGAGTTACGCACGCACGCACGAACGAACATACGTACCAACATTAAGCCAAAAATAGTCAAAATGGATTCAGGGATGCTCAAAACGGATATTTCCATCAGAATCTCGATAGGTGAATTTTGTCGGTTTCACAATACTTCGTTGTACCTAGTACAAGTAAGTAAAAATAGAAACATAAGAAAGAGAGAGAGAATTTCATTGTAATTCACATGGAATAATATATTTCATCAATTCTCGCACATATGTAATC
The DNA here is from genome assembly GCA_963989225.1 of Dromius quadrimaculatus. NCBI lineage: Eukaryota > Metazoa > Arthropoda > Insecta > Coleoptera > Carabidae > Dromius > Dromius quadrimaculatus. Next base: position 20,761,987 of record OZ022335.1, read on the forward strand.
TACAGTATTTATGTGAAGTGTCGGAATTGTATCATCATATCAACATAGGCTCTCACAACCGTTCCCAACCTTATATGGCTCTTGTCCGATGTAATTACCCCTGTGAACAAATTGAATTATTGTACAACCAGCACAAAGATATATTATTGCATTCCAATTCTGTAAAAGAATGATCTGAGGGAATATTCACGAATTATAGAAATAATTTAATGATAACATAAGAATTGAATATCTCTCCAAGGTAGACTATACTATTCGTGAATCATTCGTAAATCATTCTTTGTGCACATCAAACAATTATTTTTTTAACTTACGCAGGTCCATAGTTGCACACATAAAGTTTTTCGAACCATCCTGCTTGATTCGTGTAATAAGTAAAACCGCAGCCAATTAAATTCGAATTCGCCCAGATCAACTGAAAATTGAAATATCACATGCAATATTTTATTATACACACAGAATTTTATAATCACCTGAGTGTAATGATTATATACGCTATTCCCAAAGTGGTATGTTTTATATTCATTGTACCATGCATTTATTGCTTCGACCCAATCGGCTGTATTATTTTTACTTGTGCTCGCAGACCAATACAAGTTTTGTCCAACAGCGAATCGTTCTGAAAAGTAAGGACAATCATATACTCAAAAACCGTGCCCCGAATGAGTTCCTGACTATTTTATGTATGCCAGTTAACAATATGAGTTTCCAAATGATTAACAAATATGTACTAGTGTATTATGCAAAACAGGTTATGAAAACTGATAGTATTATTGTATTACTCACGATCATTCACTTTCACGTGTTCGAACACGCAAGTTTCAGCAATCTTTTGAGCATCAGCAGCCAGTTTATCATCCCACGACTAATAACAAAAATTAATTATATTTAAGCATATTTGTTACATTTAATACTAACAATTCTTTTCATATTAGCTGCTTTTGGTTGACCAGGGATCCGTCCATTCGCAGCATCCAATCGAATAGCATTATGACGATTCAAAATAGTTGTGCGAGCCACCGAAGGTACTCCTTTCGCTGGAAAGTGAAATAAGGTTTTTCCAGCGAAAATACATATCGTTCTTATATTAGTGGAATATTTAATTTAAAAAAATAATATTGTCATCTATGGCAGATCAAAATGATATTATCATCATTCACTACATACCTAATAATTTTTTGCAACGCGCATCGCTTGTTGATAAATAACTGATGATGACAAAAACTACAAAGTAAGTACAATTCATTCTGAAATGATGAACACGTAGGAAATTTGGCGTATTATATACCACATTCACCTGTTGAATGTTATCCTTATAATAAGCTGATATCTTTATCATGGGAGCATTAAATTGTTAATTATTTTGAGTAACATGACATGTTTTCAAAGTAATTATTCTCAATCAATCTTTCATAACTTTGACAGTCAACGAATTTGGTTGAATAACATAGTCCATATTTCGAAATGGAATGATTTATATGCTCGCGCAACAGTTCATTACAAAACTCATTTCGATTCACAATATTATTTTCATAATACCTGCATTGAAACAACGCATTCCAACGCCTGTTTTGTCAGTCAAAACAATTTCAGACAAATACGAGTGTAGCCGGACAGAAACAAGCCTGTTACTAAACTAGGGGAGTGACAAGCTTGTTTCTGCCCGCTGGATTTGTTACTCACATCGTTTTATCCCTGGCAGAGTCGCATTTGTTCATTGTCAATCTCTAAATGAAAATCATATAACCTCAGTTGATTTGACAGTTGTTGTATTCGTAACTGTAAATTAAATTTAAAAAAAGATTAGTTTCAAGGAAAAAAAGTATTAATACGATAATTTCAAGTACATCTTATTGATGAAGCACAAGCAGCTACTCTCGACTTGTTACCTGCAAAATCAGAAGAAAAATATTTACTTTGTTATGTCAAATTTGTAATATGGAAAGTTTCAATGCAGGTATCGCTTCGCTCGGGCAAGCAACACTTACCCTCAGCTGAAATCGTCTTGTTTCGTCCCTAGCCACACAATATACTATTTTGTATTCATATGGAATATGAATAGCATTCAAACTCATTTCAAGATTTGGAAAAACTTCTTTGTTACAAGTAGTAGTGAAGAACTAAATAGCCTCTTTTATAGGGCTTGACTTGAACTTGATTTATTTTCATTTCGTTCTTTGGATCCGACTTCTTACTTCTCTAAGAAAATCTATTTTTGATAGTGTACCCTTGTATTCACGATATCTTTTTTGTGTCACAATAAAATCAGAATCTAACTAGCCTATCTTATAGAGGACACTTTGGAGTTAGTATTCTATAGAACATACTTTTTCAACTGAGCTCTTGAAAATTTGGTGTTTCTTCAAACATGCTAATAAGAACAAAGATTTGTCTTATTTTTAGGAACTGGAAAAGCTATATTCAAAACAGCCAACTATAGCAAAATTTTTGCGTTGTCTTCTTAACAAGATGGTGATGGGCTATGAGCCTTATATAACATTTCATTGTTAATTGCGAAAGCAGGGAAATCACACACAACGGGCGGGGATTTAATTTTACGGGCATTCAAAGAGATTTTAGAATGAAATTGTTTCTTGGCGATATCGTATTGTGCCAGACGTTATGATAAATCAAAGTAAATATTTTTCGAAAAAGTCTCGGCGCTGCACAATACTTTTTCAAAGAATATTGATTTCAAAGAGATATCAAAAACTGTTCTTCGTCATAAGACACCGTCGAATATCATAAATGAAGTTCAGTGCAAAGATGAAGATTGACTACAAGCCTCATATAAAGTTTTATTGTTATTCGCAAATACAAAATTATGTGATTACTTGAATGCAACTGGATAAGTCAACTCTACCAAAGAACGAAGCCCTACTCCTTCCATACATACGATTTATAAGAAAAGAAAAAATTCATCAAGAGTTATTGTTGAGTATTTGAAATGTGTATATAACACTAGGAAAAAAATTTTTCATGAGAAATAAATTCCTATTTGCAATATTTTCTCTGCTGGTACTGATAGCGCACCAGCAGTAAGAGGGCGTCATAAAGGTTTTATAGCGCATTTAAAACAAACAGTACCAAACGTCGCCAGTCAAAAAAATTATAGAAACTGTTCTTCATCATGAGACACCGTCAGATATTATGAGAGAATTTTCTTCAGTAATAATTCAGTGCAAAGAAGAATAGATGAAAAGGCAAAAAATATTGAGATATCATCATGTGATTGATAAATAACTTGCGAATTTTTCATTCAACTCGATAAATCAAGTCATATTAAATAACAAAGCTCTACTCTAATCATACGTAGAATTCATAAGAATAGTAAAAATTCATCAAGAGTTATTATCTGTTGGGAATTTGAATCTGATATGAAGGAGGAATCTATATTTAATACAATGCAAAAGTTTCATCGAAAGAAAGAAATTCTTATTTGCAATAATTTATCTGCTGCTACTGATGGCACTCCAGCGTCATGAAGGTTTCATAGTACATTCGAAATAAACAGTACCAAATGTACACGCTATACTTTCTAATATTCATTGTCAGCATTCGGTCAGAGAAAATTTGAATGAACGTCTGCATACTTCACACCATTCCATCATTGAAGCTTCGATTAGATTAGGGATGATTCATTGAATAACCAATCATTCAATAAGCTTTGTAATGAAAATGATAAAAATCACAATCGCTTGCTGCTGCACACCGTAGAAGGCTCTCTAAAGTTGTTTGATAGTTTTTTCAATCTATTTGAATCAAGTACTGCGCTTCTCTGAAGACATAGGAAAACCCTGATTACATCAAAAAATTACATCGCCTAATTGACAGATCTGTTTAAAATATTTGATCAAGTCCATTCACAATTGGAAGGTCATGAGTTGAACTTTATTAAAACAAAAAATGCCGTGATTGCTTGGAAAATTTTCCCCATTAAAAATTATATTGGTAGTATGAATTATATCCACGTTATCAGCAGTCTTTACAAAACCAAATATATAAAAATATAAGTACTAGAATGATAAATATCATGAGAAATGGTTAACAAAATGTCGAATGACTTCTAACCTAGTAAATTAAAATAATAAAATGTGTTTTCCAAATAGTTTATCTTCATTTATATCGTTTAATTTATCTAAACTACCTGTGCTTCAATGTAACTGAAACCATCAATTTTTGCTATCACACAAATTATTCACATTTATCAACGGTTGTCGGAGTCACGAAAATATTTCTATTAATTCTTTCATTTCAATTTTGGAGCAGTCCTGAAGATTGAGATATTATTGCTACATCATTGTCATTATCACTTATTTTCCAATTCTAGTTTTCCTGTCTACTAATAATGGACGGGGCATAATTGCGCCGATTTACCTGGGTTAATCCTACGAATCCAAAAGGTTGGATTGTTTTCTGAGCATATCTGCGCTAATATCTCGCTGATTTGAGAAGAAAATGAGGGTAAATTTTAAAACTTTGTTTTTCTTATTACTCTATTGGTAGGGCCTGTTTTTAAGCCTCTCTTTATTGATGACTAAAACCAGTTTCGTGAAGCTGAAAAAATTACACTTGGGCTAAAGTGAGGGTGCACTCAAAAAAATTGTATTTCTAAATCATTCACTAATGAAATGGTTTCCGAGATTATTGGTGAGTAATAATCTATAATTTCTTAGAATTCAAAGTGTAACATTCATAACATTTTTTGCTTGTTCTTATATTACGTGATCGAAGAAATGTCACTTGATTTCAAGACAAAGACTTCACCACTCAAATTTTCATGTATACATTAATTTGAATTCAATCTTACATGATTGTCCAGCAAGGTTCAGCGCAATTTGGATACACCCCTAATAATCTATCAAATAACTATGTTTAACGAGAGGTACTACGAGCAAATAAGACAATCTTCAATGGACAACGTATCAAACAAGTCCAGTAAACTATAGTATTTAGAGATCTCTATCACAATTTATTCTGTTATTATAAATATACATGGAATCTAATTCAAGCACTCTATCTCACAATCTAGTTATGAGATATCACACAATGAAGCTCAAAAACAAACAGCTCGATGTTGTGCTGCTTCTCGAAGTAATTTGATTATATCTGCTGTTCACCTCGGTGCATCTTTCAATTCTTTCTATTGCAGTGATGTTCTGTTGCTATCATTCGCTCTCTGTGCCCCTGGGTTTCCCAGGTAACCGCCTTGCCAATGTAATTTGAAATGGCAGCGTCAAATTGTCTCGATTTGCTCTGTGATCCACGGGGTTGCATGTTATTGCCATGATTGATCATATACACGAATGACTACTTTATTATTTTGATATGGTTTGATTGGATTTTGTGGTTGCTGTACAGATACACTAGTCCCTTCCATTTTCCAGCGTCCAGTCTACACGTCACCACTTTGGATGAATCACAAAGCCTTATGCTGTTGGTGATATATTTTCACACCTGGAACGAACGTAGCACATCCAGGGCTTGACGACACGAAATAGGGTGCAACATAACACCCTGTCCCTTTCAGCTGACGGACTTCACACGCAGCCAAATTGCTTGCGACACCCACGAACATTTGTTCACTTGAGCGCCAAACGTCACTTTGCTTTATGTACTGGAACATGCTACGATTTTTCCGGAAAGACTAATGTGGTACTTGTTTGAGTTAGCAGGTTAAGGTGACAAATCTACGAAACTTTTTCATTTGAAAAATATTTTGGGATATAAATTGGTATTATCAATCCTGACCAAAGTCTCTTATATTATATTGGGTCAACAACATATCAATTAATAATATATGAAACATCAATGATTCATAAGTCAAAAATTTCTACCAGCTGCACATTACTGTTAATTCATTTCTAATCGAAACACATGACACTTCATACAATGGAACATTAACAATTAAAATACAACCCACACAAAACGTGATACGTATGTTTTGAACAAAACATGCGAATGTATTATTCGTACTCTTATACAGAATAAACAGATCTATTCATGAAACATTCGTTGATGTGATGTATGGTTGAGTGTGATTTACATAACGGAAATTAGATTCACATGATGCGGTAACGTAGGGTAGCAGAATCACCACATATCGGACATGTTCAAATAATATTCCTTGTCGTAATATATCTGATGGAGGTAGTGAGGTAATACTTAAGGAATTGTGGCAGCTGTTTTCCACTGATACCAGAGAACTATCTCGGAAATGAAATTCGACTTCGAATAGTTTGCACATGGAGGCCGATCTACTGCAACGAAACATGAACCGGAATTTCTTCCAGCTGCGAACAAAGGACCAGCAAATGTAGCTTTGTCCAAAACTTCTGTGTTTGATACATCTTTGTTCGAAAATGTATGATCACGCTAAAAATACATGTGGAGCAATGATTTTTTCAAAGCTAGAGCAGTAGAACACAGAGGACTCCAGAATTGAAAGTTAACTAGAGAGAAAGAAGACAGTTCGTTGAGAATATCGCACAAGAACAACCCATCTCGCTACGAATCTATCGACGCGACGCCGCGAAATCATAACTTGTATTTTGTTTATTCTTATTGTTTATCACATACCCATTTTATCATTGTATAACAACAAACCATACCCGGATTTGATAATCAACCTTGATAGACCGCGGTACAGAACTCTTTTCTCCGGATTATTAACACTCTTCTGAAACTTTGTGAGTGACTTCATTTTAATGGGTCCGACAACTTGTTTATCTGCGAAAATCTTTGAAACTGCTGCATTCTCCATCGAACAGCCTAAAAAGACGTCAATTCCATGATTTATTCTTGATCAATAACATCACTCTCTTTTGTAGTTTAATCGTAAGATAATAATAGCAAAAACACACACAATATTTTGTCCGACAAAAATATTGCGGCGTTCGACTCAACCCTCATCCCCAACATGTTAAAATTACAAGTTTTGTTAGATTATTAGCATTCTGTTGGAATTCTCAGTAATATCAAACAAACATTAGTAAAGTTGAGTAGTGATATTGTTCGATGAAATTTCTGCCGCATATTTTCAGTCCAAAGCTCTGAAAATGTCAATTCTATGAGTTTGGTTGGCTGATTAACACTTGTCGGACCAAAATCATACATATAAGTGAGTATATTTCTTGATCAAACAATATATTGTCCGACAAAAAAAGTGCGCCGTTTTACCAGTCCGAAAATAAGAGGACAGGAAATAGCGTATTCTATGTTTGTATGCGCACAATATTGAATCTACCTTTCAACCAGATTTTGTACATTTATTTGTGAGATCAAAAAATAGTATTCTCTAGATTTTTAGGACTTCATTTCTATAAGTTAATCCAGAGCGATTTTTCATTCGCAAAAATTTCTTCCCATATTTTATCCACAATATAGTGCAACATATGAAAAAGGGAATTAAAGCAATATATTGATGTAAAACTGAACATACAATTTGATAATATCGTTATTATAAAGAAAATTTTCAAAGGAAAGCGGAAAAATGGAAGCAGATATGAAACAAGAAACATGAAAATATTCTTAGAAAAAATTGTTCTAACATTAGAATACCCATCGAAATGACATTTTCCATACGATTCTGATATATTGATATCTCAAGAATTCCCAAGAATAATAGGAAAATTACGAATAAACTATTTATAATTCATATAAATAGTGTTGCCGCAAGACTCAAGACTGGTCTTGGTCTCGTCTCGTCTTGTCTTAATCTTGTTGAGACAAGACCTTCATTTAGTCTTGCCTCAAGACCACAAGACGAGACAAGACGCACCTTGAGTCTTGACAAGAAAGTCTTGAAGTCTTGTACAAGACTCTTGACTAAAATTGCCTGCTCTATTGCCACAAAATTCTAATTTCTTATTTGTATGTTTTATTCTGGTTTTTGATGAAATAATTTTCTGTATGTAACCAGTCATATCATATTAGAACTTGAGATATTTGTCATATGTTCTTGTGTACTTAGAATTTTAAATAAAAATAAGTTGATTCAATTTGATTCTACTACCAGTATTGATTTATTGTAAAATGATGATGATTCAGTGTACTGTTTGCAATTCTCAATTTCCATTGGAATTTGGAAATTGTTAGCAATACTCTATTCTTTTTTATAAAATTGATTGAAATATATTGGAGACGTTTAGCTATATTTGCTAGATACAATTATCGAACTTCGATTTGATGCTTTTGACATACGTTGAAGACAATACACATTACCTTCAGCTTTTAAAATATTTTCTGTGTTTTTTTGAAATTTATTAGCACCTTGGTGGGTCTCAAATAACCTACTTGAGAAGGGTTTTGGGAAAACTTCAACTACAGCCTCCAAAACGAGATCAGTTAGCAATATTCAGTCTCTTGTCTTTGAACAGTAAAATCACACCAATTTTTTTAATTTTTTTATTTAGTAATTTGAAGGAACTTTGACAGCTAGGTCACTAGTTCCTCGGTACATTAGGTTTAGATTATAACAGTTTTACATTTTTTTTATATTTCCAGTGTCTATAGGCTATGTGCAAGGGGGCGGAGTTTGAACAAATATCGATGCGAGCGCTCATGGTGAGCACAATTGTAACCATTGAACTCCATTATTAAGAATACGTCAATGAGCTGTCATTGAGCATTGTAGTTTAAAAGTGAAAATAATTGCATATAAAACATGGGAAAACGTTGGTCCTGTTCCAGGCTGTTGTGTTAAGGATGATTCAAGTGAAATATAGTTTCATAGATTTCATGTACTCAGTTATAACATGAAAAAACGAGTGAAGTGAATCAAAGCGGTAAATATAGTATTGTCTGTCTTTCATTATTGATCTATATAACAAATATGTTTGTAATTCAATTGTGAAATTAGAAATATTCATCATCAATTTGGGATTCATGAATTCACCTCTATCTCTAATTTGTAAGATGTTTCAGTAATAGAAGTTTGTCAGATGCACTTCGCAATAATTTTGTTGTTAATATTGTCAGCAACATATTCTTCAACATGTTTAATGTGGCAAAACTAATTTCACGCTTTTCTTCAATGCTTCCTCGGTAAAAGGGATACAGTGTTTGATGAATACAAACCCGATCTGCAAGATCATCGACATCATAATTAGAGGTTATCCTGTCAATTTGGACGAATTAAGACGTTTTCTCTATAATAGGTACGTTATCATTGAAAAGAAAATACTCAAAATAAATGATTTCAACGTACCTTTTATGCTATGCAAGTTATATTATACGCACACAGCTAAATTAAATAATATTAGTACATTTAAAAAATTATAGGTATGAAACAATGATAAAATGGAGTTCAATCGTTCTCCATTGCCCGCTAGAGGCGCTAGTAGACTTGAAGCACGTAGCCTATAAGATAGGCTTTCACGTTATTCTGTGGTGTTGGGTTGTTTGCTAGGGCGTTTTTAAGATCGCGTGGAACGTGGTTTTTCAGTCCTTGACACCAATCTTTCTACTGTCTAAATTGAATATAATCTTGAAACACAAAGTGAGACTACAATCACAACAAATAAAAGAATGTAGACATCCACCTAACTAGTTAATCTATTATTGGACTTTTCTTATTTATAAAGAGATGTTTTTCTATAGAAATATATGTAACTTTATAACTTGCGTACATTATCATGTCTAGCTATGTTTATATTGAATAATGATGAATGGTTGATTTTATACATGCCTGTCAGATTTTGTTTTAGTAAACATGTTTTGAAAAAATCAAGAGATATAAGTAAGGACATTTAAAATTGATTCTTTAGGTAATAGTTTTCTGAATTCACATGTATTATAAGGTTGTTTTAATTAAAGTTATCTTTAGTTCACAGAGAACTCAATTTGGTGTCTACTCATTTGGAATATAATAAACAGAATTACATATATAAATTTAGATTTTTCACATTTTTTTATGTTATGAAAGTTAAGACATCTGCAATACATTAGTTCTCATTCCTATTGTTCATCGCAAAAAAGGTTATAAGAAGTATGTGACCTTGACCATGGGACAGCTAATGTTTGTCTATATATTTCAAACGTTTGCTTCTTCATGAATTTGTTTGAAATTACGTTCCTCCGTTTCTTTAGATCTCCCACGACTTGGTCAAGGATATTTGCCGAGATTGGCTTTCTCTAACCCTTTCCAAAAAATGTACTTGGAATTGGAGTGGCTGCTTTTTTTTAAGAAGCCTGTAACCAGTTGTAACTAACTCACATACATATATTGCATTATTTCTTCAAGGTTTCAACATAATTTATTCTTCATTTCAGTAACATTTCTTAAGATTCTGTTGAGTATTCGTGAGATATTTTGCTCTTATTGATGGCGAAACAATAACTGTATCTATATGAAATATTTTAAATCCAAGATGATATACTTGGAATTCTCATAAAAGTTGATTCAATATTCAAAACTATGATTTATGATGCAGGATAATTTGTTGAGAAAATTCAATAATTGATACCTTTTTTACAAAAAATGAGTATCAAAAAAAAAATATTGTTGGGTGGTACAGAACCCTTCGCGTGCTAGTTCGACTCGCACTTGGCCGACTTTTCACATTATAAAATAATATAAATTTAACGTGGAATACGTAACATGTTCAAACAAAATCTAGAGAAAACTATTTTCTATGATGTTTCTACAATCTTTTTGAATCCAGATATGAAAAATTTATTCTTTGGGCATATATCAAAATCAAAATTGTACGGGTAAATGCCCATTCCTGAATCAACTCAAGTCTTGTCTTGTCTTGTCTTGTGACAACACTACATATGAAAGAATACATGCTTTGGGAGAAAGTAATTTTGAGAGCAAATATTCAATTTTATCAGATTCATCCGTTGATGAATATTCACCATCTGCACGAAAGTCATATTCATTGTCTTCAGTAGTGCTACAGTCATCTTCATCCTCATTATTATCTAAGTCTGTGATAAAATCTAAAATATATATTCAAATGAAGTGAAGTATATTTATGAACTAATAACGAGATCACATGGGGTCCGCATCACCAATCTCAATGACACTTGCAGATAAGTTTCAAATATGAAAAAGATGGAAAGCGTAGGTATAGAGACTATTGCCAGGTAGAAGATTATTCTTTCCTCCTTCTCTGGTATTTCATTGGAGAATATCACGGTACTTATCTTTAGAGATCGATTTCAACATAACATTAGTAGGAGTTTGGGAAATGAGTTTTTTGAATTTTTATGAATATGCAGTAGATATTTTGTCGGACAATCATACCAATGCTCTCTGTACATCATTCCAAAGGGTAAAACATTTGAAATAAATGAGTGGTAATCAGCAAATCGAACTCATAGAATTGACATTTTCAGAGCTTCGGACTGAAAATATGCAGCAGAAATTTCATCGGACAATATCACAACTCAACTTCACTAATGTTTATTTGATAGTACTGAGAATTCCAACAGAATGTTTATAACCTGATAAAACTTGTAATTTTGACATGTTGGAGATAGGGGTTACAAAGTATTGTGTGTGTTTTTGCTACTAATATCTTACGATTAAACTATAAAAGAGAGTGATGATATTGATCAAGAATAAATCATAAAATCGACGTCTTTTCAGGCTGTTCGATGGAAAATGCAGCAGTTTCAAAGATAAAAAAGTTGTCGGACTCATCAAAATGGAGCTACCCACAAATTTTCAAAAGAGTGTTAATAATCTGGAGAAAGAGGTTCTGTAGCGCAGTCTATGACTCAAAGTTCTTTCTCATTATTTCGGAAATACAAAAAAGTAAGATCGAAACTTCAAAGTGTATTGCTTGAGAATAACATTTGCAATTCAAACTATCATAGCACACTAATCACGTAAGTACCCTATATCATCAAAATATCCAATCACTCAGCGTAGGCGAAAGTCAACAAGGTGGACACTAACACCTCAATAGCTTTCGTGCTTCAATGCCGATACCGTAATCTGTAGCAAGCCACAAGCACTAGTCCGGTCGTATCGCCAGAGGAGAGGGTAGTAGGGTGGTAATGTCAGCAACCCGTTGCCAAGAAGGCGGACACATGTCAGTCGTCCATGCTCTTAACTTGTTAGGGGTAACAAGCGGAAGGTATCAGAACTTGCTGGGCAAACACCGGAAAATTAGCATGTGGAAGCTAAAAATGATGCTGAAATACTGAATTGATTGAATAATAAATTTCTACTTGAACGTACTAAGTACAGGGAAGTATTGTGAAACCGACAAAATTCACCTACCGAGATTTTGATGGATATATCCGTTTTGAGTAACCCTGAATCCATTATGACTATTTTTATGTCAGTACGTATGTATGTATGTATGTGTGTATGTGCGTAACTCGCAAATCTCAGAATTCGTCAAACATATAATGCTGAAATTTAGTATAAAAGACTGGTATAGGATCTAGGAGCTTGATGTGCACCTCGCATTTTGGTTGCAATCGTCTTTACTGGAAGTGCACTTTACCTGATACTTTTTTTTGATTTTTCGCATAAATTTAGAATGATTAGCCGTAGAATACTGCAATTCAGTATTCGAAATTGCTGTAGCATCCAAATGATCATCTTCTATTTTCGTCCCAATCGACTAAGCCGGAAGTGCACTTCATATTACAGAGTTTTCGAATTTTTCTCGTGAATTTGAAATAATCAGTCACAGAATATTGAGATTTCGTATTGAGTACTTTTATAGCATCTAGTTGTAACCTTGCATTATGATTGTGATCGGCTGAGCCGGGAGCGCAGTCTACTCGAAACATATTTTAATTTTTCGCATAAATCCAAAACGATTGAACGTAGAATATTGGAATACATTATTTAAGATGATAGTATTGTCTAGATGCTCATATCCTATTTTCATTAAGATCGACTGAGTCGAAAGTGAACTATACTTGACGATCTTGGAATTTTGCGCATATATTCAGAACTGTTAGCCGTAGAATCCTGGAAATCAGTATTTAGGAATGTTGTGACATAAGAATGATGACCTTCTGTTTCCATAGCAACCGACTAGCCGTGGAATGATGAGATGTTGTGTTTGATTATATATATCCAATAATGTGAGTCACGTGATGGCTTCGTCTCATTTTTATATGAGCAATTGATAGAAACTAGTAGTCGCCCAGTAGTCAAAATTCGACTGTAATTCATTAAATTCATTAAAATCTGAACAATATTGATTTCAACCTCCCATTTCCAGGGGTTTCAGGTGGACTTTCTTCTACTTCCTCGCTCCGCCACCTGGGGAAGCGAGAATTTGATGTCAGGCATTCTTCTATTATATGTTATATATGTTTTGAGGTATTACAGCGAAAAATAATATTGTTTTTAGCGGTGAATGTTTATGATTTCAGTTGTCTGCACTCCTTCTCCATATGAACTTCAAGAATTCCAGATCTCACATTCCTTCATGCGCGCAATGCTTGAATGCTTAAAGAAAATAGGTATTGATAATTAGATTCATTCTGAATTCTAAAACACTCGATCAGGTTGTCGTTAAAGATCAGAAATAAAATAGCCAAGTGTTCCAATTTTGGTAACACATTAAACATATAGAAGTATTGTGTAATGGGTCACGGAATTCTCTCATCATGTCAAATCCGTGGTAAAAGTAAAGTGATTACATGAAAATGTAAAGATTATATGTCAAATTTGTACTAAATCGTCACGCGAGAGAATAATTTAAATATTTACATAATGAATAGCTGACAACATAATAATTGAAACCTTCATATTTTTGGGCTCAATTTAAAAGATGAATGATGATATCTACAATTGCTGTCGAGAATCCAGAAAAGATGGATATAAGAAGTGTGTCCGCATTCTCTCGCACAGTGCTTTATTTTTCTTTATTTACTCATGCGACGAGCGGTAGACGAACGTGACAGGTAAATGTGACAGTTCTGTCACACATTCTTGATAAATGGGGTTTTTACTATGCGTTCCGGGGTAGAAAAGCATCCCCGAACAACTCAACCATACAGAAGCGGCTTCAAGATTATTTCACGTGTCAATTCGTTTATCCAAATGCACATGTTCCAATTTATTATTTAGAGTCGATAACAACAGATTTTGGGGAAATTATTGTCCAAGGAGAATCGTATTCGTGGAAGTTTTCTTGCTCTTCTTCCCAGCATGTTTCAAGACTTTCAAGGCTGATTCCAGCACCAGTTGTGCTCCGATTTTTATGCGAAAGGGTAACACGTGGCGATAAAAACTTTGCCTGAAGCGATGAGCGGCCAATATCATCTAGATTTGTAATATCTACGGAGATGTTTATAGCCCTACTTGTGCGCTTTGAAAAAAAGCTGACACACTTTCCTGAACCTAGACCATCTTTTTTGAGGGTAAAATAACCATTGTCACAATACATGAAAACTTATTCTGAAAACCACCGCACGGTAAAGAAATGTCATACTGTGACAAATGATGATATGAATAAAAGACCAATCGGATCTACAGTATTAACTAAGTTACGCAGAATCAATTATGCAGTAGATATCGTTCAGTACTCCTTACTCCCAAGGATCTTCAAATAATTGCTGTTGAATAATTGACAACTGACATTATGTGCAAGTTTGATGTTCTTGAATTGAAGCATCATCAAAGTACAGAACAAATCCAAATGCTTCATGGTAAATCATTGTGCCTAATTGTCGTTCGTGCTTCAAATATCTCAAAGTGCTTAATTCTGATAAATGATCAAACTTCAAACCACCATATACATATACATATATATATATATATATATATATATATATATATATATATATATATATATATATATATATATATATATATATATATATATGAATATTCGATGAATCTCACTGCGGACATATCCTTGGAATGCTGCTCCTCTTGTCTTCCAATTCATCGCGCCGCAGAATAAGTTAATTAATTCGTTTAATTAAACTCTCATTAGGAAGCTGGAGCTTCATCTCTATCTAAATGTTCTCTGTGAAGAGTTCTGCCTCCTGCTGATTCCACTGATCTGAATATGCAGATGACGCGGCTCAGCAACGTCACGGTGTGCTATTAACGCCGATGCGATTGCCGAATGTTAATCATGGATGGAACTCACTCCGGCTTTTTGATATTCCGGAGAGTTTTATTCACCTTCCATAGGCTTACGTGCCTTTGTTCCAATTCTAATGTCTTATTAATAGACTAGATCAAATATTGGTGGTAAGGTCGATGATGGTGCTCTTTTGCAGAAAAGTACCTAAAAATTATTTTGTCTTTTCGAAAGTGTTAAACTTACTCCTAGGAAATCCTGAGCTGCTATATGTAATTTCTGATCTTGTTGGACATATAAATATCTCTTTACAGTTGACGTGATATATGTTGCATAAGTAACAGTTTGATTTATGAATTATGACAGATTTATGGATAGTTGGGGTAATACTAAGCTGGTTATTATACTGATATATGGATTACAATTTGAGGCTACTGTCTGTAATGCTGACTAAATTGATTTGTTATTGATATTGCGTACATAGGATTAATCACCAATTACAGTGCAATACAAAAAAAAAACCTATTCCACGTATACAAAAAGAACTTTGTGCCACTGTTTTTCTCAAAAACAGTTGTACACAATCCAATTTTGTGAAACTGTTTTCAATGACTTTTTCATTCGTGGAGTTGTCTAGTTGTCAAACATAAATCTGTCATTTTGACTGTCACTTTACATGCACCTGGTATTTTCCCACAATAAAATAATGACATTGAACTGCAAATAAATAATAGTATATTATGCTACAAGGACCGAACGACTGTCATTCTTGTCCAGGATAAATTTGGCTGCATTCGGTGAAGACGAGGGCAAAGCCCGAGGCAGAGGCGAGGGCGAAGTACGAGGCGAAGGCGAGGGCGAAGCACGAGGCGAAGACGAGGACAAAGCCCAAGGCGTAGCTCCGTGCAGCCAAATTTGTCCGTGACAATAATGACAGTCGTTCAGTGTCCGTGTTGCATACAGTACTTTTTGTAACAAGTGCACCGAAGAACCCCCATTACTAAATTTTTTAAATAAATTTGGATGTATTGAAATTATCTTATCGATTTGACGAACAGATTTTTGCAAATGCAATCACATTACAGTAAACTAATACAATGAAACATAACTTACATGATTTATTTTATTGATTGATATTTGTCACATTATCTGTGCTATCCCGTTCACAATAAATACACATACTATAACGAACACATTCTATAATACAAATTTCTTTCAAATATCAATTTGACATATTATATCAATGAAATAAAAAAATCCAACGGCATCCTGATCCATGATCTACAATTTCATTTTTACCCAGCGGGAAAAAATATCCATTAGTTCCCAGTCAACAGAGAATTAATGAAAATTGTTACCATGGTTTGGAATTGAGAACTTTCGAAGCAGAAGTCAGCTCAGTAATAGGATACTTCCGGTGTACGTGTTACAAAAAAATATTTTTTATAGTAACCATCATACTATTTGTCACTCTAACCTAACCTAACCTAGCCTAACATATAGAAACCAGTCATTGTAAACTTCAACCGAAAACTCAAAACATGAAAAAAATTTCATTGGGAAATACAAAAATGACTATAGCAATTCACAATAAGTAGCAACTAATTGGTTGTTGGCGAACTAGGTACAGCTAAAACAGTAAAACGTCTAAGGACTGTTGATTTCATAACTAGTTCAAAATTGCATATGCTTCTGAACTTTTTTTACTTAGAATCATCAAACTGTAACGCGATTTGGAAGTATTCATTTTTATTTTACATACTTATGAAATAACAACCTAGAAAGTAACTTTTACAGGACAAACATAAATAATAAATAAGCCTACATAAAGATAATTATTGATCATTTTGTACAGTGCAGTGACTGAATATTTTGACAGTTACAGTAGCATTGTCACTTGCAGAAATAGAAATTGCCGCATGTGATTGCTCAAGCAGGAGAATTGGGTTGTGTCATGAAAATAAAGTTATAATTTTATATTATTTTTTCAATATTTAATATCAAACTATAAGTGTTAAAACTATTCTTATAATTTATAAATGAGTATATCAATTAGAATTTATATTTTTAAAATAAATTTTGAATAAATGAAAGCAGCGTTAAAACGCTTTCTAATTGGTCCGACATTCACGTGACGTCACTCCGGTGGTAAACAATCTAGCAGTTATATACTCAAGTAAAGTTTTCTTGTACATCGTCAATTTTTTATTGGAAAAACTATTTTTATATAAGCAATGTGTCTCAAAGATAATTTCACAAAAGCTAATTCAAGTAATATACCAGAAGTTAATCCATTAATGATTTATAAATACATAGTGGTGAATGAAAAGTTCAATACTCTAGAAGAACGAGGTATTAAGTTATCAATGTGAGCAATTTTTTGATATTATTTTCTCACTATGCAAGTGCTGTTACATCTTCTTGTACAAATCCAGTCGAGAATCATTTCGTGATAATGCTATAGGATAGGTTATGTGTGTACTCGACCCGAAAATAAAACTTGTATTGTGAAAGGGAGAATCACTCCAGGATACCTATTCTATAATTTTTCATGACTTTCCACCCACGTGAGGTGATATATTAATCATGTCAATATCACCTTCCACCGTTGAAGCATCTGAAGGTACTCATACTTGCTTAAGTTTTTGGTTATATTCATTCATGTTGATACACCATATACCTATAGTTTGGAAATTTGTCAGATATTATAAATATGAACAATATAAAAATTATTCATATTTCACAGTATTTCTCAATGAGAATTAAAATATGGTTGTGTAATATTTACCGTTATTTAAATTTGACCTATTGCATTCTTAACATAGGTAAGATTATAAATTGATATTTGCTTACAATTATTATGAATTTTCATCTTATGATGGGTTTATGCACAAGAATTTTGTGTACTTTAGCCCACAACTAAATATTGAATCCATCTCAAAATAAAATCTGGAACACCATAACCTCAAACGTCAAAATATCACCAGTGATAACATTCTATCAACACCTCTCTGCTTACAAAAATCTTATTAGGACATTTTTTTGTGTGATAGGATGAAAATGAACAAAACGACATCTATATAATTCTTTTTCTGATATAATTCTTGCAATAAGGTTCCGTAATTACTCTGAGTAAATGGTAATTTGTGCTCTGAGCCCCGAAGTGACGTCACATGTACATCGATTGCGCTCGGACGTTTACGGCAATTTCCGACGTACTCAAAACTTGAGGCTTTTAATTTATTAATAAAAAATGTAATGTTCATCAAAAAATTGTGTAAAAAAATATCATAATACAAAATTCAATAAACTTTTATATGGTATTATTACTTTATATAGAACCCAACTACTGTTTCATCCTGATTTGTTTCGGTTACATCTAGCATATTTTTTTTTACAGCAGAATTTGTTGAATTACAATTTTGAAACATCTGAGTTTGGGACAATTCTTCTGAATGTACAGCAGCAAGAGTAGAAGGTTGTGATGAATTTGAGAACACTTGCGCTACTTCAATTTTTTTTTATTGACGCATCAACGTATCCTTCTGCTGCAGTTGAGGATTTCCAGCCTCCATGTTTCTTAATTGTTAACAAATCACCTCCCTGATTCGCAAAATGTGAAGCCGACGATCTTCGAAAACAGTGACCCGTATATAATTCTGGATTGCCCAACTTCAGATATTTTGCAATAATTTTAGGCCCCTCCCCGATCTTATTAATACCAATTGGAGATGTTGAGCATCTTCCTCTGCGATACGTAAGAAAAAATCGATTGTGTGTAACATGAGCTGGTCGAATTTTAACGTAGTTCTTAATAAGAATTATCCATGAATTTTCTATCACGACAAACATCCGGGTAGTGTTATTCTTGGTTTTAGGTACATTTACTGTTATTATGTCAGACTTGATTCCAGTATCGGTCACATTCGTCTCTTCTACAGGCCCCACAGTATCCCATTATTAATATAACCTGGTATAATACAGATATAATGCGGGAACATCAACAAGCACAGAAGAACAGAGAATATAACAAAAGAAGAGATGAAACTAGCATTAAATAGGCTAAGAAACGGAAAAGCTACAGGACACGATAGAATAAGACCAGAACAACTTAAATACATGGGGCCAGCAGGAGAGCGAATACTATTAGTGATGCTAAATAGAATCTGTACAATAGGAAAAATCCCTAAAGATTGGGAAAAGGCAGTGATTTTCCCCATTCATGAAGAAGGAGACAATAGAAATTATAATAATTACAGAGGGATATCACTAATATGCACGACAGCTAAAGTATATGAAGCCATACTAGAAAAGAAACTAAGACAAAAGGTGGAATCAAAAATGGAAAGGTCACAAAGCGGATTCAGGAAAGGACATTGCACACAAGACCACCTATACACAATTAGGAGGCTTATAGAAAAAACTCTGATACAAGAAAGCAAGCTCTATATTATGTTTGTCGATCTAGAAAAAGCTTTTGACCGAGTACCACGGAAACAAATGTGGAAAATACAGGAAGAAAGACAAATAAACATAGAACTACTAAACGCCATAAAAAGCGTGTATAGAGAAACAACAAATTACATAAGAACGGGTAACGAAATATCAGGAGAATTCAACACCACGCAGGGTTCAAGACAAGGAGGAGCATTAAGCCCATTATTATTTATTGTCTTCTTAGATAATATAATGAAGCGAATAAAAGATAAAACGAAGAAAGTAGACATTGGACATTACCAGTTGACCGTAATTAAAATAGCGGAGTGTGCATTTGCAGACGATCTAGCAGTCCTAGCTAAGAATGAGGAAGATATGAAATATAATTTGAATGTATGCAACGAGGAATTGAGAAAACACAACATGAACATAAATGTCAAAAAAACAAAAGTAATGGTGATATCGAAAGAGGACGTAATCACTAATATACAACTAAATGGATGCGAAATAGAGCAAGTAGAAGACTGTCCGTATCTAGAAGCAACAATAAATAATAAAGGAAATATGGAACCAGAAACCAACAAAAGAATACAAGCAGCTAGCATAAACTACTATGTACTCAACAAAGCGGTACTAGGAAATAAGCAAGTATCCAAGAATTCAAAAATGACACTGTACAAAACGGTATACCGACCAGCTTTAATATACGGAAGTGAGTCGTGGATACTCGAGCAGAGACTGAAAAGTAAAGTACAAGCATCAGAAATGCGATACTTAAGAAGAGTTGAGGGTTTTACAAGGATAGACAGAATAAGAAACGAACGAATAAGAGATAATTTAGAAATAGAGAGCATACATAAGACCATAGAAAAGAAACAAGTTTCATGGTATGGTCATTTAGTCAGAATGCCAGAGGAAAATCAGACGAAGCGAGTTTGGAAAGCAAGAACCACAAGAAAGAAAAAAAGAGGAAGACCAAAGAAGACATGGGAAAAAAACAAAAATGAAATTCTCCACAAAAACAGCATCGGCTGGCAAGAAGCGAAGAGAATAGCACAAAATAGACAAGAGTGGAAAGAACTGACCAATAACCTAATGTGAAAATAATTACAATCTAGACACCCGAAAGGATATAAATAGATTTAAAAAGATTAATAATAATAATAATAATAATACAGATATACAGATCAACTTTTACATTAAAATTACAATAATGAATCTACATTCATTGCCAAAAACGTATCATTATCAGCATCATTGATGAATTCAATAATGTCCCCAGACCCTAGTATCTTGGATTTTATTGGCTGATAGTTTTGAGAACATCGTTTTAAAAATGCAGTTACTTGGAAATATTTCGAAGTGTCAATATCTCTGTAGAGTGAAGGACAAGTTCGGAGCATAGAATAACGTGCCACATTGTGGATGCCTGCTTTGTTCCGCTCATTACAATAAAATATGCTGGTATAATATTTTCCGTGAAGGTTCCCACATTTTTTTCAGTACACCAGTCTCTGTGATATTTTTTCCTATACTTCTGGGTAGATTTCTCAGGTAGTAATACATTAATTGCATTCGCAGCAATGTTTCTTAATTCCAGGTGTGTTGATGATAATTCTACATCCATTTTCTGATGTAATAAACAATCTAGTAAACATGAAAATCGATAAAATTTGAAATATTCACTGAATTAGTCAATATTACTAACCTTGAATTATAATTTTCCAATAATTATATCCAGATTCACAGAAAATGGATGGGAAAAAGCAACTTGGAATAACACTTATCTCCCAATATTCTGACAATTTTTCAATTAAAATGAAATTCAAGCGGAATAGGGAAAATAGTATGAAAAACACGTGCTACAATAACCAATTGTAATATTCGTACAGTTTGCGTAACTCGCCAGCAGCTCGTTTACTTAAACTGCACTCATATTACAACCACGGTCATTGTAACACTAATTTTACAATATACTATTTTATATCAATTGAATACTGAATTCCCATAGTACATCCTGAGAGCAAAAACTGAAAATAAGATGCTTCTAAACTATTTCAATAATTTTGTCGTTGGTATTGCAGCTGTTTTTGTAGTTGCTGCTGTTGTAATCTTGTTATTTATATATTTGTAGTTGTTGCTGCTTTTATTGTTACTGTTGCTGTTGTTGTTGCTTTTATTTTGGAATTGTAGCCGTTGCAGTATTGTTATAATCATTTTTGCAATTGTAACTTGTGTTGTTACTTTTGCTGTACCTATTGATGTTGTTCTCATTTCTGTTGTTGTTCTTCCTTCTGCAATTGCAGAATTTATATTTTTGCAGTTGTTGTTGCTGTTGCTTTGGTTGTTGCTGTTGTTTCTGCTGTTGCTATTATTGTTGTACTTGTTAATTTTATTGCTGTTCTCGTTGTTGTTATTGCTATTGTTTTGTTGTTGTTATTATTGTTCTTTCTGCTGCTGCTTTCGCTTTTTTTATAAAACCTGTTAATGAGAAGAAGGATAAAGTGGCCAAAAAGTGTAGACTCAAACATCTGTGTTCATCAAATAGGATGGGAACTGATATTGATGAAATATAATTTCATGTAAGAAATCTTGGGGAAGTGATAAAGGCAGAGAATTGTACCTGCCATTGCAGCATCATTATTTTTCAATTGTCGTTAATATTGCTTTTGTTGTTGCTGTTGCTGTTGCAGTATCTGCTGTTATTGTTATTTTTATTACTGTTATTGCTATTGCTTGCGCTTTTGTTGCTGCTGCTTTTGCTGTTCTAACTGCTATTGCTCATTCCATGAGTATTGATTTTTCCTCAATGTTTTCAATGATACTTAATAGAAAGAAGATTTGGTCATGTGTGTTAATCAAGTATGATGAAAGCTGATACTGATAAAATATGATTTTATTCAAGAAGACTTGAAGGCAGAAAATTGAACATGCCTCTGCAAAATTATAATTTCTGCAGTTGTGATTGCTATTTACATTGTTGTTATCGTTGTTGTTATTGATGTTACTGTTGTTTTTACCGTTGTTATTATTGTTCTTGCTTATTCTGACATATTGTACAAGTTTTGAATGTTTTTTATAATGTTGAGGAGAGAAAATAAGTGACAAAAAAATTAAAATTCATATATCTGTGTTAATTAGAGCTTGGGTCTCAGGACGTCTCGTGTCTCGAAGTCGCGGGACTTTCGGGTCGAGACTCGAGACACGGTTGTAAAACCTATACTGTAGTAATTCTATTTGCAAAAAGACATGATAAACTAGATTAGTTTCCTGCACTGTGTAATTGAAAGCGTCATTCATTAGCTTAGCGAATGATTACTTGATACTCTACTATTCTCACGTAAGTACACAATTAATGCATTCGCCGCCATATTGTTGTTTGATTTTGTGATCAATAGATGTAGATTTCCACTAAAAACAAATTTTCCCTAGATAAATCTCACTAGTAGATTCTGAGAAGTCTCGAAGTCCCGGGACATTGAAGTTGTCGAGACTTCCCAAACCCTAGTGTTAATCAAGTAGGATGAAAATATATTGATGAAATATAATCTAATGCAAGAAGCCTTGAAGTAGTGATAAAGGTAGAAAATTGTACCTGCCATTGCAGTATAATTAATTTTTCAGTTGTCGTTGCTGTTGTTGCTGCTATTATGTTTGCAGCTGTCATTCTCAAGGTTGTTGCTGTTGTTGTTGTTATTACTGTTGCTGTTGGCTTAATTACAATTGTTACTGTTTTTGCTTGTTCCAATGTATTTTATGAGTGTCAATTATTCCTTAATGTTTTCTATGATACTTGCAAAGAGAAAGCTGATGTTGATCAAATATAATTTTAGATAAGAAACCTCAAACAAGTGATAGAGACAGAAAATTGTACAAAAACGACCTGATTTGTTGTAATCTGGACATGATCGAATAAACTTATAATTCAAATTCTTTCTGCAATTGAGAGCACAATTACAAAGCCCATAACTTTCATGTGGAAACATTGCTGTAGTCCAAATTCCAATTCAGACTCCAATGCAATAAATATTCACTCACTCCTCCTCGTATTGTTGTTTGATGAAACTATTTCTGCTCTATGGAACAAATAGTTTCAATATCATAGCCCAACACTTTTCATCCAACAAGAACACAAGTTCATCCGTTCGTCATTTGTGTGTTCGTTCACTTCACTAGAACAGTTTTCATAATTAAAAAAACGTCAAGTGAACGATATCCTCTTAATTCAAATTCTCATTGGTCGTTTCCATCAGACGTGTTCAATGGATTGCCGATTTAATTAAATTTGCTAAGAATGAGGGCAAAGCGGTGTCTTCTTGGTTCGTTTTTCATAGCTGATCAGCGATCATGTTGTACAGAGTCGGATCACAATTTTTTCTGGAAGAATTGATATCAGAAATTGAGCATAGCTAGTAACCTCAACTCATCTAAAATACTGAAATTGGTAATATTAGGAGTGAAGGTTTGTTTTGTGATGAATCTTCCGTTTATTCTCGAGATCTGGTTCAAAACTTTCGTGTATCTCTGAATTTAATCCGCCTCTGTTATTCCACGATGTGATTGTAGAGAGAGGAGGAGTTGTTCATGTTCAGTGTTCTTGGTCTAATGTGCCGATAAATCAACCACTGAACCACCAGCGTTATTCGCTTATTCGCTCGGTTAGCGATGAGGGAAACTGCAGCGTGAATGCACTACTTGAGTGCCTTCCACATTGCACTATATAGATCTTCTGTTAACTTCACGAATTCTTTTTCTAGGGTTATATTAATGGAAGGGATCTCTTAATAAAGTATTTTTCATGAGAGACAGCTACTCTGGAGACTACTATCTAACGAATTAGTCAACCTTCAAATATAGGAAGACTAGTCCTTTTTTTGTCATATCGTTAAACTCATCCAAATAACTTTGTTAGTGACATGAAAAATGAGGCGTTTTTTGATTGCTCTTGAAAAAACAGACGGTTGACTGTTTAGCGAACCACGTGATAACTGTCGACTAGAATCGGAGCTACTGAGCTGCGCTAATTGAAGTGGAAGCTTGTCTAGTGTTCCGGAATTATACACACGGGCAGGCCTACATCAACCTACGAAATCGCTTACTGAGCATGTTTATTGAATGATGGCTATGATGTGATACTTAAAACTAAGAAATTACTTCTCCTATCGCAAGAATAGAAGTGAGCTATACTGAATTTGTTTGAATATCCACACTAGTACCCTTCCTGTTTGTTATGTATAAGTTCATCTAACTTTCCTGTTGGCCTGCAAAATGGACAAGGATAGCGGTAGCTATCCTTGCTTTCCTTTGTTACTATTTCGTTGTTGCTGTCACTTTTTCTTTGTTGCTCTAGTTCTGGTGTTGTGTGAAAATACGATGAGTAGGGTTGATGTAGTGAATACTCCAGGAGTGGCATTATACATTTCAAAGGTGCTCCAACATACTACTTTGAAGCTTGAAGCAATGCTTGTTTCATAACTATCAGTAATTTCTGTTATATTCAGCCCTTGTGACTTGAAGTCACCTACAAAAAAATCAAATAGGTATAGCCTTCTTGGGTTTGCAATAATTTGAAATTCAAATCACTTCACACATTTCAAATAAATGGATAAAGAACGTGATTGTTAATCACGACTCAACCATATCTCCAATACATCTAATAGTTTTTGCTTCATGGTTGTAATGAATTTTTGCGAGCTGTTTTATTACCTTGTGTCCAACTGTTTGCGTATCAGTGCTCTAAAATGTAAATCTCACTCTTTTGTGTCTGTATGCAAATCCGGCCCTGACCGCGACTGTTACATTCCATGTATATTGTTCTTTGTATGGTTGCACCTCACTGCTTTTAATTTATACATACGGCCACACATGTATTTCTTTTGCGTTAGTGATACTAATGTATTACAACGCTCATATATTTTAATATGCGATTTTTCATCAGCGTTTTGTTTGTATTCCATTCTACAGTAATGGGAGATACGCGCTGTAGTGCCACTATGAATTACATTTTAATTAATGGAATGCATGGAATTATTTTGTTGGTTTCGACGACGGTGAAGTGGCGTGTACTACTTATGCTACAAGTTCCAGCAATTGATACGTCCTCTGATAGAACTTACGGCCAAATTGGGAATAGGGAATCAAACTTTGTAAGTCCAGGGTCCCAAGTGTATTTTCGGTCAATTTTTCCAAGGTCAATTTTCCTGATAGAACTTACTAACTAGTACCAACCGATAGAGATACTTCGAGAAAAAGCCAGGGTTCTATCTCTTGACCTGTTTGGGAGGGCGGTAGCTATCTCTAAATGTAACCCAATCTATTTATGCATCTTCTCTGATCACATTTACGTATGTCGTTTGTTTTTCTTTCCCGGATAGGACAGGAGGTAGCATCCTGGTTTTCTCTCAAAGTACTTGACCTCAACTTTCGATTATTCTATCCAGGAAATTAACCAGAAAT
The DNA here is from genome assembly GCA_963989225.1 of Dromius quadrimaculatus. Lineage (NCBI taxonomy): Eukaryota > Metazoa > Arthropoda > Insecta > Coleoptera > Carabidae > Dromius > Dromius quadrimaculatus. Next base: position 20,787,894 of record OZ022335.1, read on the forward strand.
GGCCTTTATTCCGATACTTGGGACAGGACCATCACATTCTCGATCGATTCATATACAGTTTGACCGTAAAGGTCTCTGCCTATAGTACGCTTATCATACGCGTAGTATACGGCTATAGAAGGCAGGTAATCCGTTGCAGTAGTGACCAGAGCACTTTTTCTTGTGCTTAACAAGGTCATGGCACGGTCATGGTATGGTACGGTGTATGTCCATTGCAACGGACTCACAGCGTTCTATAGCCGTATACTACGCGTATGATAAGCGTACTATGCCCGTTTCATAGCCGTGCAGGCAGGGGCGTTTCCAGCCAACTGGCTTAGAAAGGATAATTTTCAAAAAAGTGAAAACTTATTACAGGAGTCTCGGGTATCGGTCCCTTCCACGACTCTCCAGCTGTTTTGGAAAAATTCACCGTCATAGATAGATCGCCGATTAGATTCACCATAATTTAACGTGTTCGTATGGAATATCGGTAATTTTTAAGAAAAAATAAGTAAGCGAACGAAAAATTCTTAGGGGGGGTAATTATCCAATTACGCCCCCCTGAAACCGCCACTGCGTGCAGGGCTTGTTTCATTCGTTGTTCCATTGCCATTATTTTGTACAAGGAGAAAGAGAAAGAGGAAGAAAGAAAAAAAGTGCTACTAGATTTACAAATCTCTAAAAAGGCGAAATATCATAGAAGAATATTATGGACACTATATAGGGTGATGGTGTTACAAAAATTTCGTCTTACGTCTTTTTTGTACAATTTTTTTCACATTCCATACCTATGTCGCCATCCATATAACAAATTTGCACTAATTTTGTCATTTAGTACTTGCTAATGACTCTTAATTGAAGGGCGCTAATTTGGGGACCATGCGCGTCTTCTTCGGTCTCTTTGGTTCCTGAGCGGTTGTTGCAAAGGAATTTGTTTTGAGCGGTCTTGTAATTCTTCTAGTTGTTCTAAATTTAGTGGCTATTTTATTTTATTAAAATCAGTGTTATGATTTTGTAAGTATTTTGTTCATTATTTGTTCACGTTATTCCAAATTTAGTATAATTTTTGCTAGTGATTTCGTTTGAAGGCGAATCGCGTGGTTAATCTTTTGATTCGAAATTTGTTCCTCTCATTTTTAATTCTTTGCTAGGTTTTTGTGTTCAGAACCTTTTTACAACCTTGAAACACTTATACCAAATTGATAATTTCGTTCTAAATTTATTTTTTATTTTTTGGTCGGTACTCATTTGTGCGTACTCATTCGTTTGTTTCTCTTTGAGAGGCTATTATTATTTGCTGTCGTTCTTCGGGAAGATACATTTATTTATTTCTGATTTTTTATATTCAGATTCGTTTTGATAATCATTACAGCTGCGAGTGTTTCGTACACATGTTCTAGTTGCTACCTGCCCTAGTTTATCATACTATTCCGTCTACAAGAGTAGACATTCCTTTTTGTAATTTACCGGCTTTTTGTATTTCTGTTTTAAATTTTTTTACTACCAAACGCGATCAGGCGGATATCGATTCGGTTATACGCGATTTTATTTATATATATACATTCGAAGTGAAAAAACCCTACGAGATTTGTGGCTGTCTTCGTTCCTTCCTTTACCATTCCTCACCTAAGTTTGTTTGATGTATGAATGATTAGTGACATTGGTTGATAATACATAATTTAACTATATTTTTGATCAAACGCGTTGCGGATTTGTCATTCAACAACTCGTTGTTTAGTTTTTCACGTTGTTAGTGTAGTTTTTGGTTTCCAAAGCTTGAAATATTCTGTTGTGGGCTTCAGTTCCCGTTTCTAGGTTGGAAAATCCTACAAGTTTGTAAAGATTGATCCAATTTTTTCAGTAACGAACCACGTTCGTGAATTCATCGACTCGTCGCTAAAAATCCTTTTTCTTGTCTTGCTAGACTTTATATTTTCTTTGTTTTTCTTCTTCTTTAATGCTCAGCGTAGTTTTTTTCACTTTGTAAATTTTTAGTGCACAATTTAAAATTAGACAAATAAATAGCTTTACTGATTATTTTATTTAATTTTTACCAAATTCATAGGTATTCGTCTCTCAATTTGAATTTATTTATCCATGTTTATCGCCTCACGTTTGAAGAAAGCTCTCCAATTTTTCCATAGGAACTTCCTGATTCAGTTGAATTGGATACTGGTTGGGTTATTTGTTTCCAGTATAAACTGCTGGGAATCCCAGGAACCCATGGCCACTTTAGACTAGTTTCTGACCAACTTTACATTAAGAAGAACATTAACACGTCTACGAAATTAAGAAGAACATTAATACGTCCCAAAGTTGATTACCAGGCGCACGGCCAACCTCAACACCTTTAAGGATCGTTGGGTATTTATCAAAGCCCTATAAGACTCAAGATCATCTTTACTTAATTCAGGAAACGTTCTTGTCTTACGTTGTTTTTGTGGCTAACAATTCGTCATCTACCTTCTCTGCCGATACTAGTCTTGAGTTCCGCCTGAAGAGGATATTCAGCTAGTTTTTGTAACGTAACTTTGAACGTCTTTGACGTGCTCTCCAGTTCCCTTTTGGCTGTTGCAGTGAGACTTATTGTATTATAGCTTCAACCCTTTTTGTAAGTTACCAAATTTTTTTAACTATAATTTTTAGAATTATTGTCTCCCAGACTAGCTTCTTTTTCTCCTTTGATTATTTCCTGGGAGTGGTGCCCATTTTCTATTTTTCAGGTGAAATATTCCCTTATTAATAGCTAGCCTGGGTCTTCACTTTCAAGGTAGGATATTCAAATACTTGAATCTAGTGTCAATCAGAGGTACATTAAGTTTTTGCTACCAAATAGTGAAGAAACATTACCTTTTTTAATTTCCTACTGCCACTTTGGAAATAGGAAAAGGTACAATGGATATAAAAATACGCGGTTGTAACCCTTAGCATATGCGGATCAAACGCTGGTAGGCACCGTAGCATGCCATACACGGAGCATGGTATGGTACGGTGTAGTGGGCAGAGACCTTTAAAAAGTCAAAACAGTTCTATTTGCTGAAGAAGCAATGAGAATGAACAAAATACATGTCAAGATTTCGCGGCGTCGGTCACGTCGATAGATTCATAGCGAGTTGACTTTCCGCCCTTAAGTCTCCTTTGCCTCTCTGCTCTAGCTTCTAGAAAGTCACGTTCTCCACATGCGTTTTTAGCGCGAAGGTACATTTTGAAACAAAAGTGTCTCGAACACAGGAAGTTTGGACAAAATTCGCAGATCCTTTGTTCGTATCTGGAAGAATGATTCGATGCGGTAGCTCGGCCTTGCCCTGTGAACGGACTGTAATTACTATCTCAATGTGCGAACAATTCGAGTACATGTTACACTGTCGAAGTCGAATTACACTTCCGAGAGAGGTCTCTGAAATCAGTGAGAAACAAATGTGTGTTGGCCACAAAATCGAAACTGAAACGAACGCCTATTTTGCAAGTCCAGAAATCTCCCGTTTCCTTTATAAGGTTAAGAACATCTCGAACTACTCTTGTAAGGACAGGAAAACTATATTTTGAATCAAATTTCCAATTCATTAAAATAATATCCAGATTGTTCGAAATTTTAAATCAAATTTTCGTGTGGATGCTTCCTAGCGAAATTGGAATTCAATTAAATTTGGTACTCAGTTCTTAGCTTTCTTTTATTTATTTATATACCGCAGCATAAATTATTATAAAAATGATTTGGCACCGCCACCCAATTTGTTTTTGATCAACAAAACTGCTTCCACGTTCCTTGTACTAAAATAAAATGATAATTCAAATTCAAAACAAAAAGGCAACATATGGCTAATAGTCATTTCTTAATGCAATTGGGAAAAAATCATACAAAGAATATTGTTTCATCTGTTTGATGATATACTCATATGAATGATATTCACTATATTTATACTATTATCCCCTGTCAGTTGAATAAAAAATTCAATGAAGCTGTTCCAGCCACTTCTAATTTTTTATCGCTTCTGTACATCGATCTATGATTGCCATTAAACACAATGAAACTTTAATGCCATTTTGATGAAACTCGCAACGTGAAAAGAGCGAAATAAAATGCAAGCTTCGCTTGCACAAAATCAAGCCCACATTGTCCCGAATCGCTCATAACGTATGGTCGTTAATTTTGCATCTTATGGGAGGAAAATCCACTTTGAGCAGAGAGATCATTCCTATTGCTTATCCACAGTATTTTTAATCACTGCGTTCCACAATGCGAAACTCACACCACGGTTTTTGTAATTATACTATGCTGAGGCTACACTATGTAGTCTTGTTGCAAAGTGCGTACCCCGCTGAGTTTCAATGGCCCTCTATTACAATCTTCCAGGATATATGATTCCTCTGAATTGTATACAAGAGGAAAATGATTGTCTTTATGATGGAAAATTGTTTTAATTATAGTCGCAAATTGTGATTTATAAACAGGAGGTTTGCTCCCCTAGCTTTCAAATAGGTTACAATTGTGAATTAGTCCGAGGATATGTCATCAGAATGCATTTGATCATTGTTCATTTACGTAATAGTATATTACGTTTTTTTTTGCCAAGAATTATTTATTCTACTAGCAGCAATGATAAAAATACCATGGCATAAATTTAGTTTCACGCAATCAAAAACAATTACGTTAAATCATTCCAAGCTTTTGATAAGACATAATTTATAGGAAATAAGTTTTATTCTCAGAAATAATGTAGTTATGATATTAATTTGCATTTGTTTTGTTCCAGGATAAAGCTCGAACTAAATCAGTTCTACTGGTAGTCTCATTAACTGGGATAAAAGTATGCAGTCCCGATGGCAAGGTGAGTTACAATTCCCTTGATTATTAACTTCAAATTCATTTCAATATTTCGAACTGTGAACGATAACTTCATTGTCTATTTTTCTTTTCATTTATTTTTGTGTTTTGAAATTCAATCATAGACACATCAGAGAAAAGATTAGAACTTATTGAAGCAGCCTCGAATCTTTCATCCAAATTACATCTGGATACGCTTTAACATAGCCTCGTGCTCCGCTGTTCGTTTTATACGCACCCGTCCCAGTTCTCTTCAGAGTTCCTTTTATTTTTGTTACGCATGGTCTAAAATACTGACGTGAAGTAATGGAAATGTAATTGGAAAAGAGGTCTGAAAGACTAGGATCTGTCAGAGTAGGCCATTGCGAGGCACACATCTCTTGGCTATTTCCCCAAGGAAGTTTTTTATTTCTTGTAAACTCTGAAAAGGAATATTGCAATCTTCTATTACTTCTTTCAGATACAAATCCGAACAAAACATTGAATATACTTATTCATACTTCCATTATATGTCCTAATCAGTCTCTTTATTCTTTTTCTGTCAAACAATGAATAAAGGGAAAAACTATGCCCAACTCTCGCATGTTCTTACATATATCATAATAGAAAACATCGATAAAAAATAGGAGAATCATCTAGATGATGGAAGCGCATTTTTGATAGCTCATGAGTGCTTGTTACTTCAAAGATTTCGCAAATTACCATCTCTCACAATTACTGAGCTCCAAATCAAGCATTTTGGGCAAACTTACGAAACAGCAGCTTCCATTTAGTACTAGTTTCAAGTTGACTATTTGATAGGTACATAATTTATGCATGTACAAACTCAAAAATTCCTTTTAATCTTCATTGTTTAGTTATTGACTGACGGGAGTTCAAGTGCTGTACATTAAAATGATAATTTGATCTTTATCAAAGCTATATAAAAAAAATACCCCAAAAGTGAACAAATTTTCATCCAATATTAATAATTCATTCTAATAAGCTTCAAATTCGCGTCAAACAAGTCATTGAATGAATCCCGGACAAATTTGACAACTGTACATAATAATAGTGATACCCGCGGCTAAAGTTGTAACTAAATTTGTATCTACTTTAATAAATTTTAGCTGCCATATCCCTAATGTCATATATATCTATGAGCATTGTTTCACTTGAAACAAGTAATCGAATAATTCAATCTTCCACAATCACTGAACTTGAATTAAAGCAATTTGTGCAAACCTACGAAACAGTAGCTTTTATTTAGTACCAGTTTCAAGTCTGTAAATAATATAGCTGCTGAGAACTCAGCGCCACGCCAGCCAGCCAGCCAGACAGCCAAAGTGAATATAATAGCGCTTTTTTCCAAAAAATGGAAGAATCATCTAGATGATGGAAGCGCATTTTTGACAGCTCATGAATGCTTGTTACTTCAGAGATTTCGCAAATTACCATCTCTTACAATTACTGAGCTTGAAATCAAGCAGTTTGGGCAAACTTACGAAACAGCAGCTTCCATTTAGTACTAGTTTCAAGTTGACTATTTGATAGGTTCATAATTTATACATGTACAAACTCAAAAATACCTTTTAATCTTCATTGTTTAGTTATTGACTGACAGGAGGTCAAGTGCTGTAGCTTAAAATGATAATTTGATCTTTATCAAAGCTATATAAAAAAAAATACACCAAAAGTGAACAAATTTTCATCCAATGATAATAATTCATTCTAATAAGCTTCAAATTCGCGTCAAACAAGTCATTGAATGAATCCCGGACAGATTTGACAACTGTACATAATAATAGTGACACTCGCGGCGAAAGTTGTAACTAAATTTTTATCTACTTTAATAAATTTTAGTTGCCATATCCCTAATGTCATAGATATCTATGGACATTGTTTCACTTGAAACAAGTAATTGAATAATTCAATTTTCCACAATCACTGAGCTTGAATTAAAGCAATTTGTGCAAGCCTACGAAACAGCAGCTTTTATTTAGTACCAGTTTCAAGTCTGTAAATAGTATAGTTGTTGAGATCTCAGCGTCACGCCAGCCAGCCAGCCAGCCAGCCAGCCAGCCAGCCAGCCAGCCAGCCAAAGTGAATATAATAGCGCTTTTTTCGGAAAAATGCGCTAAAAATGCGCTAAAAAATATGCGTGAGATATCATCTTTATTTCTACAGCTTATTAAAAATACTCCTTCCAATGATCCTATTCCGTACTTGAGACAGCAAACATAAACAAACCCTTGAAGTAATCGTTTGAACTCCACAGCAAGTTTTATCGAAAGCCATGATCGTGGCCACTTCAGACTTCAGCATTTTTCATACAACACTTATCTGGGAAGGTAATAATCGGTGCAGTGTTTTCGTCCGCTTGAAGTATTTCGGGTCGCGACACAATGAAAATAACTCGTGGGGTTATCGGCTTCACGTGCATCCGGATTCATGTAAAACACACGAGCATACCACGTATCTGAGCTTGAATGGAAATCTCGATTGGGCCGTTACCATTCCTGATATTTAAGACAGTTTTGAGGATTATCTACATCCGAAGGATTGAAGAAGGTTATATAATATGTAGAGCAGTATTAACAGAGGTGGCTGATTTCCTGATTTCTTAGAGTTAAGAAACAATTCCTTCCAAATTTCTGAATTTTTGGGATGTATATTCTAGATATTGTGTACGGGAGGAACAAGAATGGTTGTAATGCTCAGAAATTCCACCAAATGGATCAATGAGCAGAGCTTTGCACCGTGCATCGGATAGAATAACATGCAAGAAATTACCGAGCGCATTAGGATTCCTGTTATCTGAGCTTATGGCATTTATGATGAGATGGATATCGCTCTCCAGTTCCACAATCCTTACTTTCCGAACGTATCAAGCATAAATGAGCCTGATAAAATAGTTCTATGTCTTGAACAGACCTGTACTAAAATTAAATTCCATCAATATTCCAAAATAAAGTGATGTGTACACAGAGGGTGAACACCACGATAACTGGCAAACAACGAAAACCTCTTCAGTTCTGGAAGCGCAGAGATAACAACCCTGACGCCCAGGTGACGAGCATCAATCACTTAGATGTCAAGCAACATCATGGCCGTCGTCGATGATCTTCACAGCGACAAATGACAAGTGAAACGCGTTAGGTTTCTTAAAGACTCAAACGTTCGTTGAATGTGAAGAGAACTGGGATATAAATGACACAGTTTATATTAGAAGCTTTTGGGGCTGTGTTACAGTTGTTCAAAGTCGTGTTATTTAAGGAAACAGATTATGTACCGGATGCTGGGTCATTAATCGCTTGACAATAACGACTAATGTGTCTGTAGGGATGTAATTATAGAAAATGTTGAAAGTTGTTGGGGTGTTGTCTCGTAGGTATTGTTTTACACATTGTAATGTGATGTCTGAACTTTTACAGTAGCGGTATTACTATCATTGTCTATGACTACGGTTACTGGGACATATATGGCATCTGCACGTTGAGACATGTATTGAGTTCCATGTGAAGAATGCTTCACACACACCAAAACAAAACAAAAATGTCTGTATGATAAATCTCCAGAACATTGTCAATCAAAAACCGAAGTTTGATTGGGCAAATTTTACAATTATTGGAGAGAGTCTTGGATGGAATATGTAGAGCCCATATCAGCGTATCTTTATGTCATATAGCTCAATAACTAAACTGACACAAAGAAAGTGAAAGCTGCTCGGTTTCTATTATTTTCTTGAAGATATTTTATAACACTAAATAGTTATTGATTATCGGTATCTAAAGATTTCCAACTCTAATGTGAGATATTAAACTTATCACATTCTTGACAAATATAGATTCGAATTCAAAAAGATCTAGTCGTTTTTATCCATGCAACAAGAAAAGCCGGTAAGCTTGGGTCGCACATATCCTCTCCACTATTCGAAACTCTCTTGTATTCTGTCCAATGTTGCTGCACATATCTGTAGTCCCACGGGATTCATTTCTTCCGGAAAGATACGCGTTGGCACGTTTACACAGTCAACAAAGCGGCGACATTCACTTTCGGTTATTTTCATTTCATCACTTTGCAAGAGAATTTTATCACTTCGAAGTTTATTCCTGGGAGGAGATTGAAAAAGCAAGGGGTCATAAAATGGGACAGTTATTATCGCCTTACTGTTCAAATATTCAGCTCAATCATTAAAAGCAACAATATGGTCTGGGAGCAATCGTTTTCACAAAATCATACCCAAAAAAATTGATAATATATAATATTCTATATATTTTTCAGAATTTTATTTGATAAAAACGACTTTTGATTTCAAATTCTGTACATTTATTTTAAACTTTGATGTTTCCATCCTTTGACAAAGGATCTTCTTCAAAACACAATAATACAAAATGAAACAGGACAAGTAAATAGATACTGAAAATATACAGAATACTAGATGTGATAACGTGGATATCACACCTAAACAAAAAGAGTAAAATCCTCTGGTATTCACCCAAGGCTTGAGGAAGACCACGTGAAAACCCCAAACAGAGGAATATGTCCTACTTGGTACAGCTCCGCACACATCCCAAATCACAAAATACACGACATTTCAACAAGACAGCGTAGCGCTACTCTTTGCTATTGGTTTGGCTCACAACTGCAGTATCAAATAGTCTTCAGTGTACTTTTCAATCGAAAATATACACAGAACTACACCAACCAAAACATAGTCATTATATATGTGTGCTATTGATTACAGAAAGCCAAACATTTGATAATTCAACACCATCAGTAAGATCTAAACTTTGCTGTCGCTCCTCACCGTATCCCCATAGAAGAGATAATTACGGTTGTTGAAACAGCTGTCAAGAAACTGTCAGAAAATGAAGCTTCAGAGGTCCGTCCTAAAACAGCAAAAGTTTTGAAGAACGCGAAGCCACCCAAACCAAATTTGAGTGAAGAAGAATTTGAAGCATCAAGAGATTTACGTCGTAATGAAGATCTTGCTTTCTTGTCAGCTGACAAAGGCAAAGCTACTGTCATTCTCAATAAAGAAGATTATATTAGAAAGGCTGAAGATTTGCTTGATGATCCAGCATATGAGAAAGTCAGCAGGAACTCTTCAAGTATCAAACCACTAAACATCTTAAAGAATCTTCCTAAGATAAGCTTGTTATGGAATATTTAACTCCTAATGATCCACATGTACCTGGATTTTATGGTTTACCCAAGATTCATGAACAAAATGTCCCTCTTAGACCAATAGTCAATTGCATCAGTTCGCCAACTTATCTATCATCAAAATACTTTGACAGTTTATTGAGGAATGTTTCTTCTTTATTTACGAGGGTTCCAATAAAAGATACCCCAGAACTTTTGGAGAGGAATTTCTCTACAGATATTATTCAATTATTCCACCATTGTTTGACGTCCAGTTTCTTTATTTTTTATAATGATTATTATTAACAAATTGATGGCGTTGCAATGGGGAACCCTATTTCTTCAACAATTGCGAATTATTACATGGAATTTTTCGAAGAGAAGGCATTAGAAACTAGCAAACATAAACCATCCTTATGGTTTCGTTATGTAGATGATGTTTTTGCGATTTAACCCCATGATCGTTATAGTTTGAATGGTTTATTGATCCATTTGAATAATTTCCATGAAAAAATCAAATTTACATCAGAAATTGAAAATAGTGACTCTTTACCATTTCTTGATGTGAATTTAAAACGAACCAATAATGGTAGACTTTCGCATACTGTTTATAGAAAGCTACACACAAGAATCAATAAATTTATGCTGATTCACATCACAATCTTCCACAAAAGTACGGAACAATTCAATGCTTATTTCGAAGGGCTGATGATATTTGTCATCCTAATAAACTTGATAATAAAATTATCAATCTTGATGTGATTTCTCAGAAAAATGGCTTCAGTTATCACTACATTAAAAAGGCTCTTCGACCCAATCTACCAATTCTACTGTTGAGGATACTAGCGCGAGTGAAAATCATGTTCCATTATCTTATGTGAGCAATGTTTCAGAAAAGATCGGAAGGATCTTATCAAGATATAATTTCAAAGTTTCCTTCGCTCCGGTAATGAAAATCAAGCAGTTCATGAGACCTGCAAAAGACGTGATTCCCCTACAATCTCTGAGCATTTATAAGATCCCTTGTACCTGTGGGAAAGCTTACGTTGGACAGACGGGCCGAACTGTGAACACTCGCATTGCTGAACATAGGAGATGTATAAGAATAAACCATCCAAATAAATCTTCTGTAGCTGATCATGCCATCAAGTTTGAAGAAACAAGAATAGTCACCATATGCTCATCGATTCATGGTAGATTGGTCAGAGAAGCAATTGAGATACTTGAACATCCAAATGACTTTAACCATACTGATGGTTTCGAATTATCAAATGTTTGGCTTTCTGTAATCAGTAACACATTTATATAATGACTATGTTTTAGTTGGTGTAGTATTGTGTATATTTTGGATTATAAAGTACACTGAAGACTATTTGACACTGCAATTGTGAGCTAAACCAATAGCAAAAAGTAGCGCTACGCTGTCTTGTTGAAATGTCGTGTATTTTGTGATTTGGGATGTGTGCGAAGCTGTACCAAGTAGGACATATTCTCTGTTTGAGGTTTCCACGTGGTCTTCCTCAAGCCTTGGGTGAATGCCAGAGGATTCCATTCTTTTTGTTCAGATGTGATAGCCACGTTGTTACATCTAATATTCTGTATATTTTTAGTATCCAGTTACTTATTTTGTATCATTGTTTTCTGAAGAAAAGTTTCAAATGAGTATTCAGTAATAATAAATGATACAAGTTGCTTGGAATATGTGTCTTTCTATCAAATAACACAGTTCAATCTTTATTTAGGACGTAAACAAAAATAAATACGACATAACTCATAAATAACACAAATGCGACACATATGTACCTGATAGTTTGTTATATTGTTGTGAATAGATCAATTTCCAGAGATATAAACATGAACTAGGTGAAAGAAGTATGCAAGTAGATCAATTTATAATAGAGCATTCACAAATGTAATTAATCAATATGCAGCTACCCTCGTCACAGCAAAGCTTAGTGAATCTACCGGGGAAAGAAGTAACTATACTAATGTATATACTAAATACAGGGCACGCGAACTGTACAAACCTCAATTATTGATTTCATGAACGCTTTACCATGAAAAGTACAGTAATTTGACCCTTCTCACCCCTAGCAATATATTTTAAATTCTCAATTCTCTTTTATTTCTGTAGACCGTCATATTGGTCCACTTATTCCCCCAGTCCAAGTCCTTGCCTTTCTGCATTCTACTACATAGAAATGCTATAAAATGCTGCGGACTCTACCTTTACCGCAGCCAGTTTACTGCTGGGACTAAAGTCCTCCAGTGCTGTAAATCTTGTTCGGAATCCAAGGACTCTGGGTGCACTGTAAACCCGACTCCTGCGGAATACCACATAAGCTAGTGATGGTGCTGAATGCGCTGTTAGTCTATCTATTATGGCTGGGGATTAAATTGTTGCAAAAGGAATCTGAATCATAAAACATTCAGATATTGATGATTATGATCCTTCCTCTCATATAATTTTGTTTAGTTATTTACCATTTGAAAGATTTGTTGTTCATAATCTGCCTTTCGATTATTTAGGTATGGAATATTGTAGGAATATCCTAAAATTGATCACCCGCCATCAGTGCTGCATTCTGAAAGAAGCATTAGAGAGTTCAATAACAACAATGACTTAACATTATGTGGGATCGAGTTTCGTCCAACCAAATCAAATTCACTTCTTCTGCGCAATAAAAATCCAAAAAAAATTGAATTGTTCAAAAAGTATGCGATATAAATCTCAGTAGCCCAACTAAAAGCAGCGTTATGAATTCCGACTTTGATTTAAATTTAAATGTGAAATTTATGATAATTTGGGGAGTGCGCGAGATGTAATCGGTTCCGTCGAGGCCGAATAGCGTGAGCCATTGCTCACTCACACCCTAATATTTATTGTTCACCCTTTAACCTTTCTTATCACGATAAAAACACGTTACTAAACCCTAGGATGACTAAGATTTAGAGGAATGTACATTTTTATAATGTTAAGCATAGTTATTCAAATTATTGCTGAAATTAGTTCAATTTCCGAATGTTTTGAGTGGTTTTGTTATCATTCATCAAGTGAAGAGTTAATAAAATCTCGAGTTTGATGATGGCCTCATCGTCGTTGTTATGTGCTTCTGTCTGCTGGATTAATGGTACCGTCGTCTAGGAAACACGTCCGTTGAGCCGTTGAGTGTTCACCCTTCATCATCTTCCATTACCGGATGATCAATCAAAGTCTTGGTGGTTAGGTCTCCCTCGCATTGATTGCGGTAGCTTATGAACTGATAGCAGAAAAACTTCGCATCTTTCCTGATTTTTACCGGTTTCTTATATCTTTTATTTTTGGTGGAGGCGTTGTAATTGCCTTCCTGTTTGATGAAGTGCGCTTTGCAACGACATCTAGACGTTGGTGTCACCCACCCTCACCTAGTCTCACAGGACGAAGCTTCATTTTTTTGTTTGAAGTCGGTTGTTTTGGATTCTGTTTTAATTATGTTGTAATTGGTTTCAGCAGGTAAAATTGCTGTTCCGTATCGGCAAGCGAATCTTTGTTGTCTGAAAAGACTTCTTTCAACTTAATAGCGCTATCTTCCATACCTATAATATCATCTGAATGTTTCACTATTGCCACAAAAAATTTACAGGTACATAACAGTGTTATGAATTTCGTTGAATGTTACTCTACGTCTTTCCAGGATATACAACTTTAATATTAAATCATTTCACTGCCATGCCTGTCTGGTTAGTATTACCGCTAGTTTTTACCCGTCCACGAGAAGTGTCACAGGACAGAGGACAGAATTCCTACAGGATATCCTCCACGAACTTCCTTCGTTACACAGTGAAAGTTTTTGAGTGATGTCCGCTGGCATTTCGCGTTTCTATGAATATAGGAAGCGTTTCTTCTTCGCTTCCGTACATCCGGTGACATTTTGTGGAGAAGTTTTTCATCCTTTATACTCGAGTGAAACTTTCTTCTTCCATCCGACTAATTAAATAGCCTTGAGGTTATACATCACATTCTTCGAAATTTTCTAAAAATTCATCCTCTCCCAATACATATTGTCTAAATGCAACGACAGTATGTCATTCCGCTCGCTATAATTTACATGACTAATATTCCACTTGACAGATGAAACATAGACAGACATTCATTTATTAATAAAAGCCATTTCCTTGTACTGTCACTCGTACATCACAGAACGAGCGATATCCTGCGTTGAGGGTACGCAATGTTGCGCATTTTTCAACCATTTTTCAAACTAAAACATAAAAAGGAGTAAAGAGTTTTCGGTTGGAGAAAATCCAATATCAGAGAGTAGTTGCACTTTCAGATTTTCAATCATGGTTGATCTATGTAAGACATGGAATCAAATTATTATCATCTAGTTACCTTTGGAGATGTGAATTTTCCTATGCTACTCCATTAGTTTTCAATGTCTTCTAACTCTGTCAATAAATGTAATCAATCTTGTTTTAATTTTGATTCTAATGTCTAATCTGCGATGAATCATATCTTAAGTATAATGTGTAACTGTCGTTTATTACTTTACGACTCGAGCTAGTCAGGATGTTAGCGAAAAGCAGGTACCAACTGTAACGAATTCTTTCTCAAAACTCCGCACATCTGAGCCTTCTGCTACTGTCTAATATTTTGAAGTCCATCACAACTAGTTTCACGTCTTGCTTGCCCGATAAATTTTGAAAACCGTAATTCTGTTTAAACACTGCACCACCGCTTACTTTAATATCATCAGCCATCGGCTGGAATAAATTCGTTTTGATATTTCACAACATGTGGTTGAGTGAGGTGTAACGATAGCCTCGCTGATGGCGGGATGGCTAATTCTGACGTCGCTGTTGAAACTGCCGATGGTATGCTCGGGCGCCAATACGGTCGGTGACGCAGTTTCTAAGGCAGACGGCTGGATAGCTCTGAAGGGAAGGGTTAGGGTTGTCAAAAATAATCATCAGGAGGTAGGTATCACAATGAAATTTACTTACACACAAATACGACGACGGTGAACATATAACATATATTTTGCAGGAACTTGCACGGAGATAACTTGGCTGACGGTGATAGGACGGCTGTACATGACACTCGACACCAGCGGTCGCAGTACGGACAAAGGCGGTCGCAGATGACAAGAAACTTTAAAACAAACAAATCGTGAAGCGATTTCCCAATCGGTGGATTAACTTATCTTGGACGCTTATGAAACTAAACTGGTTCCCAAGTTGTGACTCTACGTTAACTTGCTTAACGCTGTAAAGCCAATGATGACCCCCTCAACGGTGATTCTACGTTCAAACAGACTAACGCTGCGGAACTACGAACACTTCGTCAGTGGCGACGCTACGTTAATATTTTCAAACGCTGTGAAGTCAATAAGGACTTCGCTTGCGGTGCTTCTACGTTAGATTATACAAACACCGTGAAGACAACCAAGATTCCCGAGCGGTGATTCCACGTCAAATTATTCAAAAAATATTCTTATTTCAAAAGCAGCAGAAGCAAACAGATCTGAGTTCCTTTAACAGACTTATAAAAAACAAACAAATTCAAATTGTGTCAGACAGTTGTGCTAACGGACTAAGTACAAAAACTCCACTTGGACGGTAGACACTCTGAAGATGACACTTTGAAACGGCTACTCAGAAGACTGGACTCTCAAAGAAGTGACTTAAGTCGACTAGAAGGCCTCATTTATAGTTAAATTTCAATGAGTCCTTACTTAACATGTTTTAAAATTGAATTCATATTAGCGCTATCAGTAATGTAAAGAATATATACAGATAAGAAGAAGAAGTAATTTGACACATACAAATTTCTTTACAAAAACAAATTTCCCATTACTTTCATGTCAAATACATCCTTTCATGATTATATTTCCTTGAAATTAAAATTGTCCCAAATGTCATTTCATCTGTCGGTAACGTAGGTAATGCTATGTCGATGAGTTTGAAACTATCAAGAGTCGGATCTTTTATTTTGTGTCAAAGTCGAACATAACATCACACAAAATATACAATATACAACATATTTACAGAACAACGGTTGATTACATTCAGAGCTCATTACGGGAAGGCACAAGACAGAAATATAGGTCAAGCAATGTCGGTCGAATCTAACTTCAGATGTTATCAAAAAAAACTAAC
This sequence comes from Dromius quadrimaculatus, assembly GCA_963989225.1. Classification (NCBI taxonomy): domain Eukaryota; kingdom Metazoa; phylum Arthropoda; class Insecta; order Coleoptera; family Carabidae; genus Dromius; species Dromius quadrimaculatus. The sequence goes on from OZ022335.1 coordinate 20,803,966, forward strand.
CTCATTCCACCATATGTGAATTATCAAAACAAATTCATCACAGCTGATGACTGATAAAATTAAGGTAGGCGGTGGTGTAGGTTCAAGCAAAATTACAGTATTTGAAATTTATAGGGTGTGCAAGATGTAAACTGATTTTGATGGACTTTAAAATGTTTGACGGTAGCAGAAGGTTCTGGGAGGTGCAACTGTGACGGATATAGTTTGTCACAGAGGTTATGTTTTGGAAATCTGAAATACAACTCTGCACTGTATGATCTGTGTTTATGTCATGTACTCACCTTAAATATATCCTGAATGTAATCAACCGTTGTTCTGCGGAATGTTTTGCGAATTTTGTTTCTGATTTTGTTCTTCGTGACCCTTGACATAACAAATTAAGATCTGACACTAGACAGTTTCGACATTATTGACAGAGGATTAAAACGCAGACTGATTTACCGAAAGAAAGGACGAATTAAGGATAATATTTGGCCGTATTCTGTAACACAATCATTAACTCATTATAGATCGATAAGATTTTCAACAAATAGAAACAATTGTAACAAGCGAATATTTAGAATTTTTGTCAGTGCTACTTACGTTCATCGGCTGGAATAGATAATGATCGATAAAAATTTATCGATTGAGTTACAGAATAGCACCAATTATTCCAAGAAAATCCAATCGATACGGATGTATATTAGCAGAAAAAGAAATTAGAGAATTTGTTGGAAAGAAATTTGTGTTTGTAAAATGACTTTTTTTTTCTGTATCTCTTCTTCACATTACTAATTACAAAAGAAATTGATTGAAAAACAAGTCAAGTAAGGTTTTGTTAAACTTTAAGTATGGATAAGGCCTTGTGACCGATTTAAGTTCCATCTTTGAAAGTCCAGTCTTCTGAACAGCTTCTAGTTCTGATTCCGAGTGTCATCTTCAAAGTGTTTACCGTCCAAGTGAAGTTTAGGTGCTATATCTGTTAGTACAACTGTACGACACGATCTGTGAGTCTGTTTGTTCTTATAAGTCCGTAAAAGGAACTTGGATTTGTTTGCTCTTGCTGTTTTGAACTTGGAATATTTTATTGAATAATTTACTGTAGAATCACTGCTAGAGAAGTCCTTATCGATTTCACTGTGTAAGACTGTTCTACCGTAAGATCACCGCTGGAGAAGTCCATTTTGATTTCACAGTGTTAGAATAATGTAACATAGAGTCACTACTTGGGATCCAGCTTAGTTTTATAAGCGTTGAAGATAAGTTAATCCACCGTTTGGGAAATCGCTTCACGATTTTTGTTTGAAAGTCTTCCGTCGTCTGCGACTACCTGGGTCCGTACTGCGATCGCTGTTGTCGAGTGTCATGTAGAGCCGTCCAGTCACCGTCAGTCAAGCTATCTCTGTGCAAATTCCTGCAAAATATATGATTTATGTTCACCATCGTCGTTATTTGTTTGATAATTAATCTCATTGTGATACCTTTCTCCTAATGATTATTTTGATAACCCTAACCATTCCCATCTGAGCTATCCAGCAGTCTGCCTTAGAAACTGCGTCATCGACCGCATTGGTGCCCGAGCACACCGTCAACAGTTTTGACCGCGGCTCCAAAGTTAACAACCCCGCCATCAGCAAGGTATCATTACACCACAAATGCAAAAAATCAAAAAGTCAATTCAATCGGATGAGTGTTGAAAATGAATGGAAGTCGAAGATCCACCGACTCTACGATCATTAGAGAAAACAACATGCAGGATGTAGAGGAAGTCCAGGACAAAGAAAGTATACTACAAAAAAAACGAAATGGTTTGCACAAGTTGATGTTTAGAAAAACGAAAGCAGGTCATTTTGAGAAGATTTTACAGTCGGATTAATGCACAATTCACTCAAAAGGCAACTGCAACATTTGATGTTTACAATACTTGAAAATAATATAATACAGACTCAAGCTAAAATGTCATAGTGTCAATTGCTTTGTGTAGATACGAAAACTTGATAATATATATATATATATATATATATACATGAATGTGTATGTGTGTACGTACATGTATGTACAAGGAGTGAAACATGTGGTTGTGAGCGTCGGTCGTCACAAGGCAAAGGTAAATAGATTATATTAATTTTGTTCTACTCTGTATAATATGCTGAATTTTTGAAACTGTATTGAATATGACAGATAAAGAAGAGACTTATGATCACTATACAGTCTGAAGAATTGGATGTACTTTCATGGAGTTCTCATGAAAAATTGAACTGAGGGTAAAAATATGAAAACAAATGTAACGTTCCTGCTGAAAATTGGAGCCAGCATCCTCCAAAGCTCCTTACGTACCGTGGCTGTCACCCCTAACGATCTGAGGTATAATTAACCATAGTTCTGTGAGCATGCTAATTATTGCAGTCGCTTTATGCGTCAGTGGACTCTACCGTGACTTGATCGTCACTTTACGCTCTAACGATGCGAAAGTCTTGATTTATTTATACCTTCAACCATAAAGTATGCTGCATGTTCATTTCAAAAGACCTATTGGACCTTGATGACTTGCGGAACAAGTAGTTTGAGACATGTTTTCGTAGATTTCAGCCAATCCAGAAAACATCATACTAATCAAATTTCACCTGACTGATTTGTTCTGCGATGACTTCAGTGAAAACTGGCGCAGTCGGAAGGAAACAATTCAAAAACCTAACTGATATATCTTTCACAAAACGGTTATTCAGATAACCAAAAGAATATTCAGAAGTATATTATCCCCTCTTCTTTGCTCTCTTATTACTGTTATCCACTGAGTTTTCACTTCGTATTGTTTCTACAAACCCAAATCATGAAATTTCGTCCAAATTTTTCCTTTCCTCTTCTGCTTTCTTGTTGGGTCCAACATTCAGCAACTTCGACGTTCCATTGTCTACACACTGTGCAAACTACCCTACCTGTATTTCCAAAGACCGAAGTCATGTTCCTGCGTCAATGCTCTCGGTAATCCGGCAATGCAAACGACTGTTTAGGCCTCTGAATCTAAACTTGAGAGCTCAACTCATGGCTGTAGGGTACATGGTTAAATAGAGGGTTGGAATTAGTTTGCTTATTAAGGGTGATTACCAGTGGCCATAGGGGGATTATTTTTTATTGGAGAATGTATTGATTGTTTTTAAATCATCCACTATCATTGGATAGCTATTGTGATGAATGGTACTTATTCCTACCCTGACTATATATTCAATAAACCATCCAAATGAATAGTAACCATATTACCCCTACCAACAGCCCATAGTTAACAACTGTAATATTCAATATATTCCCTGGTTTGCATACAAATGCCCTAACTATCATTATTAGTTTCTGATCTTAATCTAGTTGTGCTAATGTAGTTGGACCGCAACGCAACTAGCAGCCACGTTGCGCCAGCTGCAGCTCCACAGGTGTCTGCAGAGGGACTCCCACCTCTTGAATACTATACTCCCTCATATCGGGTTGTATTTACCCTTCCAATCTCGCACGCCGCATAAATCATAATTACGTACACATATCACACATCTATCTTAATCCAATTATAATAATAGCTTACTTCTTTATCTGCTTGATAGAGCATTTTACTTGGGTCGTTATTCATCTACAAGACAGTATCTCTATCATACTAAGTATTATTTTGATAAGAAATCCAATTATACATAACATAATACTTAACGATTATGTTATCTCATTGCGAAGCGGTCGTAACTTTAGTCTACATATTCTAATTCAAATTGAATCCTGTGTTTTTGCGCTTTACAGCCTTTATCTCTATGCAAAATACTAAAAAAAAAAAATACTTCAATATCTCCAATCAATAAGTACTGTGTTGAAGCCCAAATGAAACACATAAAATTCTACTTCTGTGAGTATTTCGACGAATGAAAGTCTTTGTCAACAACAATCTAACTTTTTAATATCCTGAAGTCAATTTCATTCTTGTGTTGCGCAAATATTCAAACTTAATTGGACTTCGTGGCAAATATGATATGAACACAAGTCTTTTGAGCTTGTTGATGTTTGCTGATGGAATTGGAGAAACAAGACTGAAAAACCATGTAATAAAACAAAAGGTAGAGGCAATATCCGGTTGAATGTTTATTTATGAGAGGGCGAAAAATTCCTACAAAATAGCCGAATACCAGAAAAAAGTTGTTCCACATAGTCCCTATCATCCCTTTCTTTAAATTCAAAAATATTCGGATGGATTTTGTGATTGTTTCCTACCGACTGCGCCACTTCTCAGTAGCCCAGCAACATCGCAATATTTTCCATAGAAGGAACTTTTTATGAGGAAGAATCACTCATCGAGCGCAATGGCAACCGTAAGAAACTCCGTAGCTATCAAACTCCCACTTGATTGACATACATTCCTCAGTTCCTGAAACAGGATTAACCTTCTTTACGGAGCGGTGAGAGCTCAGTGGCAGCTGTAAAAGGATAGCGTTTTCTGTAAGTGTTGGCTAATTTTCCGGACGCTTGGCCTTCACTCCAATAAAAAGCCTCCGGAAACTCTCATCTCATCCCAAAACATTTGTTGGATTAAGGGAATTCTCGGATCGACGTTCAGCGAGGGAAGGAGTTTAACGTCGAGCTAATGGAGACAGGCGGCCGACGAACAACTTGAAATTCATTCCTGAATTAAAACAAAAAACCTTAAGGACATATCCCTCAAGAATTTATCATCTAAATACAAGAGAAACTTGTTAATCCTGATTATCAGAGCATTACTTCGAAATGTATTCGTAGAAGAGGTTCCTAAATATGATATTGCATTCGATTTTCAATTATTTTTTGTTATAGTTCAATTGATTTGATGAAAATCTCAATGTGTCGTTCTGTAAAATCTTTCCCGACCCTCCACTCAGATCGTATTGACGGATTGATGGCTGGGTTTAATGGAGCGAGGAACATTATTCTCTTTTACCGTTTCCTTACCTTTTTACAGGCGAGATGTTCTTCTTTCCTGATAATCAAAACGACTTCAGAAAGAAGAATATGGTATATTCCTGAGATTTATCTAGCGTTGTGTGAATTTTACGGACTGCAAAATTGGAAGCACATTTTCACCAGCAACTCATTCATTGATAATCAAAATACTGTGGGACTAATACATGCTCTTATTTCTTGTTCCTTCCTAATATCGTAGTCCAGATAATATCTAGTACAAGAACCTTGTGGGTTTTTGCTTGAGGGGTTATATCCCGCAGTAGATTTGTACGCGATCCATTAACTTCAGTAATGTCGCTTCGAACTCCATTACCAAACTGTCTGTTGTAGACTTGTATTAAAATACTTTATCCAATTTTCAAACGTATAACTAATTTTCCAACTATTTTCACATGGGACAATGCGCAGATACGATAATTCAAAAAACATTGCTTCCAGCATTTGACAGAGAAGTTCTAAAGACTCTGTTATATGTCTTGATGTAATTTATTGCTGAAAATTTCAAAGTTTCTCTAAAGAAAAATGAAATATGTCAGCGAAAACAACAAATATATCTCTAATGTTGCGCACAAGCACCACGATTTAACTTGAAGATAAGTAGAGTATCCGCGAAAAAATATTGTTCTTGTTGTGCTGAAGTAATATATCATTTTTAACAAACAGATCAATGAGAAACATCCTAAACAATCAATATAGGAACAAAGTATGATCAAATAATAAAGGAAACCTCATAAACAATCGGGCCCTTCTTTCCCAGGGCCCCACGATCGTTAGGGCCCTCCTGGTTTCTACTAGATAAGCGATATTTATTATTCGTAGGATTTCTATAGCGACGTAAAACTGAACATGATTGATCGGAGAATAATCGCATAGTGGAGCGGCGATACAAGCGACGATAAGTGGGAAGAGAAAAAAGACGAATACAAACACATACATTTATCAATAGAATATCGCACAGTGGAGATTGGAGAGGAGAGCAATGCGACAATGAGCGCTGCTATAAGCGATAAGAGCGAAGGAATCAAACATTCTTGTTTTCGTCGCTATTCTCGCTGGTGGTTTGGAGCAAAATGAATGCTGAACTGCTCATAAGTAGAGTAATTATGAGAAAACCTATCAGGGTTGATGAGATTGTGATTGAAATTCGTCCAATTTTTCAGTAGTCTCTAATCAATTTTGGCTAGAATGTAGTCAAATGTGTCTATTTCAACAAAATAGTGATCTGTTAAGGTCATAGGGGTCCCATTATCCCAAAGTGTCCAGGGCCCTCAATAGGTTAAAGGCGACCCTGTAAACAATAAATTTTTCCCACGAAATTTATATATCTAGAAGAAAAATCGAATACATCTTCATGACCAGTGCAGAAATATATTAGCCTACTTTTTGTACAATCGCGAATGAATTTCGTTCCCCAAAACTCAGTATCTTGTTTTAATATTCGCTCCACAATCCTTGTGTAGTAATTCCTGACTTCTCCTGTTTCTAAATTTCACGTACTCTTCAAATTTGTATGGAATCCACAATCGATCCAAAAAACACTGGTAGAATTTTTTTCATAAAGGAATTAAGACAATGGCTTCATTAGCAGTAGCGGGAAAGAATGAAACTTGTTATGAATATGAATTCGGACAATACTAATTAAAATGGAAGTTGATGTTCATTCTATACGTGACTCCAATTTGAATTCATGGATAAATATATGTTCCCAATTTGAGAAGAACGTAAGACATTGATATTTGAGACAAACTGGATGAATTTGTAGTCAGAGTAAGAAATAGTGCAACAAGTACACTCTTATAAAGCTTCTCAACGCACTACATTCACATGTTCTTCCACCAACAGAAATACGTGGTGTAATGTGTCTCGGGATTGCTACACTGTCATCATGATGAACAGTGATGTCACCATCACGAAAAAAGCAATATTTCAAATAAACCATCTGAATTTCCTCTACTCATATATGTTATGCAAAATATGTTTACAGGTGGGCCCATTTCTTTACATGCGAAATTATTTTTGAATGTAGAGACAAATGTTTCGTCACAACTCTTAAACAAACATTTCTTTCAGAAATATAATTTCGCCAGGTTTATCTGAAAATATATACAATTCATCTCAGCAATGCTGGGCTTCCGACATCTGCTCCGGGCTGTCGATGTTTGGCTCTTAGTTAGCTGACAACGTTTCGACACAACCTTATGTGCCATCTTCAGCGGAGTGGTCTTGCAGTTCTCTTGTTGTCTTGGTGTATGATATCAAGAGAGTTTCAAGACCAACCAACAACGAAATCTCATGTTGCGTTCATCAAGGAAACAACGGAGCGGATTAGTGAAGCACTGAAAAACCTAACATCAGAACCACAGTCAACCCAGCAAGGACAATTGGCCAGATAATCCATAACCCTAAAACAAAAAACAGTCTACGAAAATCCTTATAAGAATTGCGGAGGAGTCTATTTGGGACAAACCAAGTTGTGATGCGAAAAACATCAAAACGCAGTACGGGAGCAACCAGACATATTTTCATGAGCCAAACACATACGACGAATCTTCCACATAATTTACTTCGACAGCAATAGGGACAAACCAAGCTTCGAACACACGCCACGACGCATCTTCAAAAAAGCTATCGGAATCGAAAAACGACCTGCAAATCTTAATTAGAGAGACGATGCACTGAGGCTACTAGCCGCATGAAAACCAACTTTATCACCACCAATCCAACTAATAATAAATACAACCAACCAATCGAAGTAATCATCCAAAATCAACGGAGCAAAAAATAAAACAGGTACATTATTACGTTCAAAACCGATTCGACGTCTCAAAACAAAATCGCTGTTCATGATACGTGAAACTAGACTTCGGGCATACTCGGGGCGCCACGTTATTGTATTTTCGTCCGCAGGGCATACAACAACGAAAGTACTTGCAATAGAAGGTATTGGGTCGGACAAGGAGTAACGGAACGGTATGACCATACGATGGCCTTCAGCATTAACCATGTGGTCGAACTATTAAATCACTTGCCAAGTATTGCGCCTTAAAACACAGCCAGTGAGCTAAATGCTCTGAAAGAGAATAGAAAAATGAATTTAATATTGAATACAAAAAAAGAAGTACTAGCTGAAGGCTAAAACGCAAGCAACGCACTTTGTCCGACAGCGCGCAAACCAAAAAAGAAACAACAACAAAAGGAGACGATGCCTACACGTCTAGCCCTACACTCGCCGAAGCTCACAATAAACGTAGTAAGGGGCTTAGCCCAATCGATTGCGCTTCACAAATTCGACGCATAGCGCATGTACCAGCTACTGTGTCCAAGGGGCGTTTGACAGTAACGCAAAAAAGGTAAAACAAAAAAATATATACTGTGCTCCTAGCTGCTCTAGGGGCATCACAGATAATCAAAATAACTAAAAAAGGACTGTCCACTTAGCTGTCATCACTGAGCCTCTGATACAATGGCTTGACATCGACTGGCCTTGGTAAAGGCGTCGGGCCAAGGTCGGTCAAGGGATGACGTCAAGTTTAAGGGTCCTGAGATGGTCTTCAGGATCCAGGAGTAGGTACTCGCGTCACTGCGTGCCTGGCGGGTCACTAGGACCTCGCCTTGATGGACCTGGCGGTTTTCGCAACACGAGGTTGCGGCCGTAAGTTCACGAAAAAATCCCCACAATGGGCTGCTGGATTGCGGACTTGGTTTCACGACACTTCACGCAACCGGAGCAAACGCTGATTTAAGTTTTAATCCTACAAATGCGGCTTTGAATATTCAAAATATAAAATAAAAATCGGCGCAACAAAAACTTTATGGCGCGAGCTTCTGTTCTCTAGTATCTTTCTGACTCGACTTGACTTAATTCATCTTTTCCGCACAATCAGGAGAAGAAACCGTTCTTACTTAACTTCCAGTAATACTATTGGTTTAAGCTGATCAAGAGAAATGATGAAATTATGTGATGTGTGGTGTTGAACATGATTTGATAGTAATTTTAAGTTTTAAATAGTAATGCGTTTGATCATTTGACAATATCTGAATTTGCTCTGTCTGCTAGTGACCCTTACGGCAACTGTCTCAACTAGAATTCAAAAACTCTTGGACTTGTCCGAACGACAACTCAATTAAAAATTATAAATCGATCTGTCAGACAAAAATAACAAATGCTTTGTATGTAAAATCTGATTCTATTTGAAACAACAATTATTGATATTATCAAATTGTAGTTAAATGAATGGATAGTGGAAAAATGGAAAAAAAGGAACAATCAGCAACGACAACTGAAGTCAGTTCTTGTCTAATTCGCAGCAGAACCGCAGCTTAGCAGAGAAGACCTGAAGATGGCACATCGGATAGTGATGAAACTCAACATCAGAATCACATTCAACGCAGCAAGTAGAATTGACCGGATATATACTTTCCAGCTCTAAGACAAACATGAAGCTAGAGACTCAAGGATACTGCAAAAATCTATATAGGAATTGCAAAGGAATCTACGTGGGACAAACCGACAAAAGAATTAATATGTGATGTGAAGAACATCTTCAACAGCAAAACACATTAGGCAGACATCCCACGAAATATATTTCGACAACACCAGGATCATAACCAGCCTCGAGCACATAAAACGATGCATCATGAGAAAAGTGATCGAAATCGGAAAACGATCTGCAAATTCGAATGGAAATCAGCATTACTACCATATCACTAACAATCAGTCGAGCTCAACGGACCCAAACAAGCAGCAGCGACAACCGAAGCAGTTTTTGCCTAACTCACAACAGAGCGAAGAAGACCTGAAGATGGCTCATGAGATTGTGCCGAAACCTTTTCAACAAACTAGTTCTTCCAAGAACCAAATATCAACAATGTAGGGCAGATCCCGGAAGCCCAGCAGTGCATATAACACCCGCGAAAAATTTCAGGGGAACATATACAACACAGGCTTCAACAGGAATAAGTACATTAATGTCAACCAGTGTTAGAACTTGTCAAATATAACAAACTATATCTGATTACATTTGTAAGAAAGTATTTCTTAGTTAAGATAACTATCATTTCGTAGTGATAGAAGATGTCCATTAAAGTTAAGTATGATAACAGAAGTACTCATGACAAGACCTCTATCCATAAGTAATTCTTTTGTTCTGTTTTAAAACCTGTCCCACATTCTTTGTCGTTAATATTCAAGTACCTCCTCGCGACTCCGTCGCCCGGGAAAAATATGTTTCCATTCATTAAACAAATCTCTAGATAACAATTCGCTGTCAATTACGTCGCTAACAACCATCAAACTCAGCAAACATCCTCCATAAGTTAGAAAGAGAGAAATGCAGCGCTAATGCCGCTTGTGTAATGTAAATCAGATTTCATAATGCGATATAAGTTGCCACCCCGAGTATTTTGTAAATTCTAATTTCGCGAATGACGCAGGCTGATATCGTTTACGGTCTCGAAGTGAGGACAAAAGACGATTATGAGACAGTAGCGCACAGACGGACTCCAATGAGATACTCTAGCAAAAAGCTTATTTATGTAAACGTATATGTATCACGCTTCAGAAGGCGGAACGTGGAAATACTGTCATTTGGATGTTCATTTGCTTTGTTGAACAACTCAACGTGTAATTGAAGACTGCCCTAATTTTGGAGAGAGTGAACCTCGGGATTAATTACAAAAATATGAACTCATTACACATAACATTCATATCGCAAAATGTCCAAGCTTTTGTAAAGTTATTGTTGAGAGTGATTGTCGTGATTATCATTTAGAGCTTCGTCAACCCTTTTACCAGTTTATAGTTGCTTTCTCTATTTTGGAGTCTCTCCTTAGGCGCCAAATTTCAACGCTAGTCCTAATAGGGTGGCTGGTTGTTCAGCTCGAAGGATCAATGCAATTGAATAGCTGGGACATCCATAGAAATAGTTGTTGAGTTGTTGACTATTAATAGAATAATGAGTATATGAAGAAGAGACAGAGAAACTACTTGGAATAAAACGAACCTTCAGTGCGATAATTGAGAGGTTCCACGAGAGTTGATACCATTAACTACTTAACCTTGCAGTGTTTACAAGATTTGCGTTGCTGCTATTGAAACTTTAGTTAGGTAACCAGCAGCACAACTATGATCAGCATTACAATCTGGTGCCCGAACAGGGGCAAAACAAGTCATAACAGGTCTTATACCTGTGACTTATGATCACACAATATATTCTCATTCCAACCTCACAAGATAGGTATGGCGCTCTCAACAATCACTTCTTTTGTTTTTAATAGAACATAAACGTAAGTAAGATTTGCAATCATGTATTGCGTTGGTTTTCTAACTTATCAATGGTACGAGAGTAGCACCTTATCTCATCGGGACAGAAAGTTTGGGAACTATTAACACTGGAACAAAGATAATAGTACACGTAGTTTTCTAATTAACTTTAATAGCGTTCTATTGAAGCCGTAATTGCAAGTCCTACTGTAATTTATATCAGTTTCAATCCTATTAGCTACATTGTTAGAGATATTTCACGTATCTCTAATTAAATATCTTCGCTACCTTCATAATCAGTGAACCGTTCAAAGAAAAATTATTATTTCCCTTCGTTTCGTCCTTTCTCATGTTTGAGTTTCCAGGGAATGAAAGCTTATCATAGCGGAATAGGGAGTAATTATATTTTTCTCTTGAGTAATTTTCTAATAATAAAAGAACAAAAGAACCAGACGTGGAAAATTATATTGATGCTACAAAAAATATTGTTTTAACATCGACAACGCGAAAAGAATATTGTTCTTGTTGAAAGAACCACCATCCTGGATGGAACAATAGAATCGATATTCCATTATCACGCATCAATTTGAATAAAATAAACGTTTTCAATAATTAGTTTGTGGTGTTCTAAATAGTTTAATATACATGAATAACACGATGGTGAGTGTTTATTTGAACAATGGAATTAAACAATAATAATGATAATATGAATTAAGGATACAGACTGAATATAAATACCGAGATTTCATCTGAACTCCAGTCCTAGAGCCCCCCTTGTAATCCGTTCTAGGTTTGAGAAAATCACGTGCTGCACATGTATTTTTGGCGTGATTATACATTTTGAAACAAAGATGTGTTGAACACAGAACACAAACCTAGATTCGCTGGTCCTTTGTCCGCATCTGGAAGAAATTCTGCTTCATGTTCCGATGCAGTAGGTTGGCCTCACTTTACGACCGATGTGCAAACGATTCGGAAGCATGTAACGCTGTCAGAGTCTGGAATCAGTGAAAAACTAATACATGTGTGGCCATCGCCACCACAAGTTACAAATAGAATAGAATAGAGTAGTTCTGATGTTCCTTCATTTACGAAGGTTCCAATAAAAATATCCTAGAACTTTTGGAGAGGAATTTCTTTTTAGATATTATTGAATTATGCCATCATTGTTTGACGTCCAGTTTCTTTATTTTCAATAATAATTATTGTGAACAAATTGATGGCGTTGCAATGGGGAGCCCTATGTCTCCATCAATTGCGGATTATCACCTGGAATTTCATGAAGAGAAGGCATTAGAAACTGGTAATCATAAACCATCCTTATGGCTTCGTTACGTAGATGATGTTTTTTCCATTTGGCCCCATGGTCGTGATAGTTTGAATGGTTTTTTGAATCATTTGAATAATATCCATGAAAATAACAAATTTACATCAGAAATCGAGAATAATGGCTCTTTACCATTTCTTGATGTGAATATAGAACGAACCTATGATAGTAGACTTTGCATACTGTTTATAGAAAGCCTACACACACGAATCAGTATATTCATGCTGATTTACATTACTATCCTTCACAAAAGTAAAGAACAATTAGATGCTTATTCCGAGGAGTTAATGATATTCGTCATCCTAATGAACTTGATAATGAAACTATTAATCTAGAAATGATTTCCCAGAAAAATGGCTTCAGTTATTACAACATTAAAAAGGCTCTTCGATCCAAGTCTACCAATACTACTGTTGAGGATACTAGCGTGAGTAAAAATTATGTTTCTCTACCTTATGTGAGCAATGTTTCAGAGAAGATCGGAAGAATCTTGTCTAAATATAATTTAAAAGTTTCCTTTGCTCCGGCAATGAAAATCAAGCAGTTCATTAGACCTGTAAAGGACGTGGTTCCCCTACAATCTTCGGGCATTTATAAGATCCCTTGTACCTGTGGGAAAGTCTACGTTGGACAGACGGGCCGAACTGTGAACACTCGCATTGCTGAACAGAAGATGCATAAGATCAAACCATCCAAATAAATCTTCTGTAGCTGATTATACCATCGAGTTTTTGTATGACATCAAGTTTGAAGAGACAAGAATAGTCGCAAGATGCTCATCGATTCATGGTAGATTGGTCAGAGAAGCAATTCAGATACTTGAACATTCAAATAACTTTAACCATAATGATGGCTTTGGATTATCTAATATTTGGCTTTCTGTAATCAATAGCACACATATATAATGACTATGTTTTAGTTGGTGTAGTTCTGTGTATATTTTGGATTATAAAGTACACTGAAGACTATTTGACACTGCAGTTGTGAGCCAAACCAATAGCAAGAGTAGCGCTACGCTGTCTTGTTGAAATGTCGTGTATTTTGTGATTTAGGATGTGTGCGGAGCTGTACCAATTAGGACATATTCCTCTGTTTGAGGTTTTCACGTGGTTTTCCTCAAGCCTTGGGTGGAAGCCAGAGTATTTTTTTTTTTTTTGTTTAGGTGTGATATTCACGTTATCACATCTAGTATTCTGTATATTTTTAGTATCTAGCTACTTGCCTTGTTTTATTTTGTATCATTGTTTTCTGAAGAAGATCCTTTGTCAAAGGATCGAAACGTCAAAGTTTCAAATAAATATACAGAATTTAGAGTCAAAAGTCGTTTTAATTGAATAAAATTCTGAAAAATGTATAGATTATTAGAATCAATTCTTTCAAACAGCCCTTACCAGAGCTACCGTGAAGCACATTTACATCAGGTAGGTCAATAGATATTCTAATTGCAATCGCAAGTGGCGGACGCATAATGAATTTCTGAACCTCGTGTATGTCCGCGTGTCTACAATAATTACACCCGAACGTTCACCAAGATAGTGTTTGTGTTCGTCTCAATTGACCATTAAGTCATGAATTGTCATAAAACCAATTGAGAATATCAGTATATATAATATTTAGTTGCCTGCTCCTTATAGATCAGTAAAAAAAAAATACATGAGCAGTGGAGAAACTAGGTACTAGACTTCAAAACGCTTATGTAATAATAATTGAGTAATGAACAATTCTATATTCAAATTATGATTCCAAATCGAAACAGAGCATTAAATTCTACGCCTGTAATAATGATCATTCCACAACAATATCAATTTCCATATGAATACAATATCCAAAGGTAATCATAGTGTGTAAATGTTTTTGTAAAGCGTGTTACATCAAATATCGTTGTGTTCAATCAAATTCATTTGTGATGATATGCTTTAATGGATATCAATCCATTTTCTCTTCATGTAAATTCAAAAATAGAACAAGACAAAAGGGCTATACATATACAATCCCTATATTTGGTTGAATGATAAATATAATCACAAACATCGTTCCCCGTAGCCGCAGACATACTTGTAACATCTAACAATCTCAACTCAGTCCAAAGATGGAAAAGAGAATACCACGACATACGAGACACGAGAAGAATGCTCGAATTGGAATGTTGAGTGATCTCAAGGGGATATTGTGACTGATACTCAGACTTTTATTCGTTTCTTCTATTGACTTACGACTTCCCGCATACTGACAGTTATAATGGTTATTTCATCATCCAACATGATATGTTTATCAGAAAATAAAACTTTGATAGCGTCTACTTCAGCTGAAGATGATATCGTGGTTTTAAATCCACTTCACTTTCATATAAAGAATGGTGTAGTGTTTTACTACCATATGATGGTCAAAGGAGTTGCTTATTCGATATAAATTTGATTCCTCCAATCTGAATTAACGACCATCAAATCAACAAAATAATTCATTGCATTGATCCAGCATTGTAATGGATATATTTACTAAATGATGAATCTCTAACATTTGGCTCATTTAGTTTCCAGAAGCCACTTCTGGATACGCACTCTCCTCCTATCACAATATTTACCAAGCGCGTAACTGCTTTCTAATAGGATATTCAAACGTAACCGTAAAATGAGCTCTATTTGCTACTGAAGCACTCTGTATACAATGCACTCCAAATAAACACACATCAAAAGAACCTTGTTCCAATATTATCATACAGAGAATATATCTGTGATCAAACAATCTATTCTTGGACTTTCATGACTTCATCTGGAAAAAAGCTCTTTGAAAGAACAATGGAAGCTTCGGTACATTCTCATATATTAGAACAGTAATCAATTTCAGAAAGAAGGACACACTTTGTTAATTCTGATACAATGTTCAACCGTTGAACACCACGTGGTCGTTTTTGTGATAATACTAATTCAAGAAGTCAAATGTTAGGGCACATAAAGATGTGAAAGATGTATCCGTTTCAAGGAAAAAACAGCTGCACGATACTGTTATCAAAGTGAGATGAAACACATGACGCCATTAAGAAATTACCTTCAGCTGGAAGGATATTAAAAGCAACAAAATGAGCAAATGGATCATTTTCTGTTTCCCCAACATAGTTTTGCAGAAAGAGTTTTTTTTAATTACATGCCCCATTTTTATCTCCATTCGATCTAGAATCCTGGTAAGACACTGCTTGATATATTGCACCACTTTAGGGCACGAATTAGATCCATCATCAAAATGACATGAAATTTGAATAACAAATTGTATAATAAAAAGTTGAGTTTATTTCAATTATCCATTACATTTTGACACTGTGTTCTACATGAAGTCCGACAAGCCTAAGGAGTCACATCGGGTAAGTTCGGTAATCGGAATCTAGCACCCAAAGCAAACTTTCGAAATTATTAAACAGTATCTTATTTATCAAATAGTGCTTTAAATTAATACACGTGGAGAATTCAGCTATACTCAATGTTCACATGGCTCAAACCTTATTGATTAATTGAAGGAAATTCACTCAGTGCGCTCATGGGAGTGGATATACTAAATAATCTTACACAGACATACATTTCCACTGGTACAAGGCATTAGGTGAGGTTTAATAAAAATATCAGCAAAAAAGTATGTCGGAACTTGGGTAGACAAACGCCATGTAACAAATGTCCCTTTTATACCATTAATAAGAGAGAAATAGATACTTTCAGGTCAGGCTATTTCTACTTTTAGAAAAATAATTCTCTAGGGACAGCTTGCACTTATTCAAATGTATTTCAATTATTCCAAATATTTCCCATAAACAATACTCAAATCCAAGAAAATGAGCTCTTTCAATGATATATTGTCTCCAAAAAAAATTTTTGTATAAATTCAGTTAACTCTTCCAATTATATCAAATATCTCTATAATAACATCAATACAATGATAATCACATCCCAATTAGGATATCAACGAGATTCAAGATTTGTTTTATTTGCTTCCACCTAATCTGAAATTTATCACAGCCCTTCAATCGCAGCTAATTTCACTTCGAAAACAGCATTAACGCCATCGAGTCCGAGCGTTGGCATATCAGCCAACGTTCAGCAGTTAATTATGTTATTTACGACGGAACCACAAAAAGCACAACGATCGCATAGTGCACCATCATCATTCGTTCATTTTTCATTTCTTGGGTGTGCTGAAATTAGAAATTATAATTCAAAAACTGCAATTTTTAAATAACGAATTACACCAGACAATATTTGACATTTTGATGGATTGATTGATTCTTTGCAGCCTAATTTAGAGAATTTTATATTAAATCATTTTTTTGGAATGATCTAAAGGCAAAAACATCACTTGATATGTGACTCACAATCCTGATCAGATTTCTGTATAATTGCTCAAGTTTTATTCAGTCATGTACTTGATCTCTCACTGTATCTTTCTAGTTTGTCAAATTTACAGATTTACTGATATTTTCATTTTTATTTCCTCATTCGTTATTTTCTAGAGCAAAGTGAGAGATAAGCATGAACGTTAAAATAATCTAACGCTGCGAAATCACGAAGACTTCGTCAGCGGCGACGCTACGTTAAGTGAATCTAACACTCTGGAATCAACAGAGACTGCACCAGCGGTGACTCTACGTTAAATTATTCAAACACTGCGAAATCAATAAGGACTTCTCCAGCGATGATTCTACGGTAAGACAATCTAATACTGTGAAATCAATAAGGACTTCCCCAGCGGTGACTCTACGGTAAATTATGCAAAAATATTCTAAGTTCAGGTTCAGAATCCACAAAAGTATTCTAAGTTCAAAACAGCAAAAACAATAAAATCTAAGCTCCTTTTACGGACTTATAAAAAACAAACAAACTCACAGATTGTGTCAGACAGTTGTACTAACGAACTCAGCTCCAAAACTCCACTTGGACGGTAAACACTCTGAAGATGTCATTTGGAATCGGAACTAGAAGTGTACGCTGGAATGGCTACTCAGAAGACTGAACTCTCAAAGAAGTAATTTAAATCGGCCACAAGGCCTTTTCTATACTAGAATTTCAATGAATCCTCACTTAACTTGTCTTCAATTAGTTTCTTATTAGTGCTGTCAGTAATGTAGAGAGGAGATACAAATAAAAAGAACTTTACACATTCAATTTTCTGCACAACAACAAATTTCATATTCTTTCCCTACTAAACACATTCCCAACGATTACATCTCCTTCAAATTAAAACTATTCTAGACATTTTTTATCTGTCGGTAAAGTAGTTACGATACAGTCCTCTTTCGGTTAACTGTCAGAAGCCAGATCTTCATTTGTTTATGGTCAAAGGTCACGAAGAACATCAAACAAAATATACAATATACAACATATTTACAGGACAACGGTTGATTACTTTCAGAATTCATTAGCTATAAGCACAAGACATAAATACGAATCAAACAAATATAGGTTGAATTCAATTTCAGATGTTTTCAAACCTAACCTCATTTCACCACATGTTGTGAAATATTAAAATGTATTCATTCCAGCTGGTGGCTGCTGATACTAAGGTAAACGGTGATGTATGATTGAACAGAACTACGGATTTTGAAATTTTCAAGGTGTGCAAGATGTGAACTAGTTGTGATGGACTTCAAAATATTTGACGGTAGCAGAAGGCTCTGGCATGGAGTTTTGAGAGATGATTCGTCACAATCTAAATTGATATGTTTTATCATTCATTTCTTCTATTCATGAATGACAGTTAAAAGACCATTTGAAATGACAACAAACATGTGCTTGGGTTAGCTGCACTACTGCCAGCTCTTTTCTTGAGAAAAAATACACAAGTCAAAAGATATTCATTTGATGTTGTTAGTAAATAAACAATCATATGAATCCATTCATAAGTTATCTTCTGTATCATGTTTTGAGTTATCAATTCACATGTTCACATTTCTTATTTTGGTTGAGAAAAAAAATAGATTTCATTATGAATTTCGTGGTGGTAGGCGTTCAACCTCAAATGTCAACAAAAACATATTAGCGGCTCAAGGCCTGGGAGAGCACAAGGGCGAAAATCCAGTCCGATAGCCAATAAAAGTAATAAGACTAATGAAAAGCGCACAAAATATTTCTCAATATCTGCTAGGGTGGATTGAGCAGAGCCTACAAGCTAAGCATATCACCTCTAGCGCGGCTACCATGACGACCGCTGCATCGGTCTTGGGCGGAATATGTAAAACCCATTTTAGCGTATCTTCATGTCATACAGTTCCTAAGTTGATCGCGAAATAAGTCGAATAGCGCAAATTCTTCATACTTTCTTTTCAAGTCATTTAATTGAAAGAGTGTATGAACTTGATAGACGGAATGCGGTGGTAGCCACATATGTTCAATCCGACACATACATATACGCAACACACTTGCACACACATTTTATACATCCCATGATGTCAATACACATTCTCGTACACTTACTCACAAATGTAATATATATTGTAAATATGTATATATTTTTATCTCAACTGTATTTCTCAACTAATTACGGTTCATCCTTTTCAGTTAGTAATACCAATCCTACCTTAATAGATCAAATTCAATTGTATGTCATAAATTGTCGACAATGTGTCTTCGGACAAGTCAGCATGTACCTCCTCCATTGTTTCTTTTGGTTTCCGTTAACTTACTAATTGTTCCTAAATTTTCCAAACAATCAGTAACCTTCTTGATCTGGATTATTTAACATCTCTTTGCTGAGAATAAAACAAAATTTAATTCATCCCTCGTTACCTCAATTTATTTAATCCGCATTTTAACAATCCTCTAAAGGTGATCCCATCTTACTGCAAAGCTCAGTCTTTCATAAAGTAATCATCTTTACAATATTTACTCATAATTATTCTTGATATTGAATATTAATGGAATTCTTTACGTATGAACAAATGCTAACGCCACTGTTGCATATTTGAAATTAATTGCTTGCATTCACTTTCTAGAACAGCATACTAGACACCAGACATGCATATTTATACATAGTGAATATTCTGTTTTCATGCTTCGTTAATTTCAAAGCAACTTTGCTAACGGAATAAGAGCATTATAAGCAAACTATGAGATTATACGAAACAGCGTGTATGTATTCAGTCATTTTATTCTTATAATTTTGCATCCCAAACGACAAATGGGAGCAAAACGTACAACTCACATCTCAGAATATATTCAGCTATAACAATGATTTCTCTGGGGTATTCCACCACGGAATTATTAACAAGACAGAAAAATTGGAAGGAGAGTTATTATATGTAAGTTTTGATAACCATATCGAAAATTAGGTTGTAGATCAAGATGGAAATGTATTATCAATAATTTAGAGGATATTGGCACAAATTTTATTGTGTATTATTTAACACAGTTATTCGTACTAAACCACTGAATAAATCAATTCCTCTCCTATTTCGCGCTCTTTTATACCTAAGCCGGCAATGGATCAATATTCAATTGTTTAACGATTGTTGCCTGGCAACCACCAAGCATCTAGTGACCATAGCCTGTCAGTTATGTCCGACAATTGAACATCGACCTTGGCAATACTAACTAGGATTAGAGTTACGGCGAATCCAAATAAATAATTATGTGACCTAATTACTACAAATATTTCATATTTGTGACACTATATTTTGTGTTATTGTCCTTCATTTACAACTCGACGAAGATTGACGGAAGAAGTGGGCACCAAAAGTTGTAGAGATGAGCTGTCTTTGGGACGTGCAGCATGCAGGTAACGAAAACAAAGCGAATTAGATATCCCAATAGTTAAAAACAAAGTGGTCAATCTTGAGGGTGCTCGATGAGCTCTTTATACTTGATTGGATTTTTGCATATAAGTTTTGAGGGGCTCTGTTTCTGACGGAGTGAACCTTAAAGCATATTGTTTTGTATCATATGTGATCATTACTGCACATTGAACACTAATAAATAATAATTGTAGACAGGCATCTTGATGCCATAATCCAACCAAACAAATTACTGTTTCAGGTGCAGAATCTGTCACAGTCCCATTTGTGCATTTCCCACTGGTCAAAAGCAAAATTAATTTAACCATCATAACAGTTGTGACAAGCAAATTTTCTTCATCATTTGTGGCAGACGTCACTATATATATTCATCTGTATGAGGTATTAACGTCATTACGAAAGTATCATTAATCTTATTCATCTTTCTGCAAAGCAAATGCGACGCAAATGCTGTGGTTTTGATGTTGAATAATCCTTTCCGTACTATTTGTGGTATTTACAGTATTCATTTATAACTGCGTCAGAATATTGTAATAAGCATATGTGTACTGAGCCAGGCGCACTTTTTTTTTTATATATTCGGGAGGAGAGAACCATTCATGTCCCAGATTTGAGACTTGTTGAACGGTTATGGGTAGATTGAATAGGGTATTCAATCATTGAATTTATTACTTGATATCAGACAAAAAGTAAACTGTACCATTATTTATTCTATTACTTATTCAATTGATTCCGAAAGCACTATTGAGATACATTCAACATTAGTACATTCTTACTGTAACGTGCAAGAGTGTGGAGACTCGTAAGGTAACCTTGCATGGGCAGAATCTTGCTCGTTGCGTCGCGCCACGCCGCATCATATCACCTCTCCCGATGGAAGCCTCTAGCAATATTCCAGAAATGTGGTAGAAGAATCGAGAAATGGATATTTCTGTATATAAATGCAAGCAAACGATGTGAGAATAGTGTAACGGTGAATTTAGAACAGTGAATATCAAACAGTGAAGTGATCAGTGAATATGAATAGTTGAATATATAAAGTTTTGCTAGTGATATCTAGAAGAATAAAACTTTCATTCCATTCTTAATTTATTGAATAGTAATTTTTATTTTAATTATAAGCAATTTCGAAGCAATAAACATTACATTACAATTGCTGATATTGTTATCGTTGATATGTTTGGTGAACTAATTTGACTGGTAGTCTTCTGGCAGTATTTGTGATAACAGAGAACGACCTGTGTGAAGTTTGACAATTCAAAATTTATATGGCAAGACTAATGTGCCGCCCTACTATTGATGCCAGTCAAATGGTTGTGGTCAGGAACTTCAAGTCAATTTTGAAAGCTTTCTAATTAGAGACAATTTAATTATATTACTCGATTCTTCTTTTTGTCGGAATTTTCAGCCAGAGTAATTTTCAATCATCTAATTTATTACTTGATATTAGACTCAGACTTTTGAATCTTAACCGTAAAATATTAAATATCAAAAGAAACCTAAATATTCATGGAATGTTGGATGAATAGGAGCTCTTGTTCATTCTCAGTTTTTGAATGGGTCCTTTGGGTCTATACGCCATTAACAACGAACTAATGTACTACGTAAATCAAAATGCATGTCAAAATAATTTGATAATTTTTTGATGTATTGAAGTTGGGAGTACCATTTAGATTCATAGACAGCACACAGCTGTGTATCATTAATCTTTGATTTACTTTGAAAAATAGCAGGAGAGTGCATATCACAGTGCAGGATTCATCCATAAATCCTGCTGCGGAACTGTCAAGGTGTGAAATGAGACTGTCAAGCTTTGTGTACGTTCTAGATATTCAAAAGTAAGTTATTAATCACTCCATGTGGTATTTGAATATCTTGCTTATGAGCTTCATTTCAAAAGCTAACCTTCTCTCCCCAGTCTTAAATCCATAATTATTATTAGCTCCATGACCTAATCCCGGTACCTTTAGTTACCGTAACGACCGTTTCGAATCCGAGGAGCCACCAGAGACACTTTGTTGGTGGGGTCGCACTCTCGCCGCGACGCAAATGGGCAAACTTCCGGCGCCTGGCCGCACAAAGTGCCGTTAAAAGCTTACAAGAATACTCGTTCAACTGTGGGCATTAGCGAAGGCCCATCAACAGTTGATGCACTGATTATCTGTCGCTTACACGCACACGTATCACTGTCATTGGTTGTTAAATGGATCTAGCTAAATTTAATAATACTGTCTTAAAAAAAGTACATTGAACAACAGAAATACGATGTTATTTAATTCAATTTCGATGTTGAGGTATATATCCATTTGAAAATGTCATTTTGATAGGTAAATGGATGTTATTTTGTTGTCAATACCGTTATACATGTCTTTTATTTTTAGAAACAACACAAAAACCAAATAGTTTAATGTGTCGAGTCTGGTTCTTGCAAAAAAGCATCAATAACCAAGAAATGGTAAAATAGCTCCCAGTGTTGGAAAATCACAGAGTATTTGTCGTAGATGACCACTTGCAGGAAGTCAGTAACATAAAACGAACGGTGTATAATGAGAAGTAATAAGGACCGTGGGGCGATGTTAGAGGCGGCAGTTTGACGTCAGGAAGCACTTGCTACCGAGTACTTGCTATAAGTAAACAACCATTTAATCTTTGAAATTAATGTGAATAATTGTACAATAGTAGTTGGAATCAAAGTTGTTTGAGTTTTGCCGCAACAACGCAAGACTTGTGCGCAGGTCCATCATCATGTTGATATATCACCCTTATAAGATTGTCGATCGAATCGCGAAGAAGATGCACTCAACAAGATATTAAATTGAAGTTTTGCTGAGAGAGCGCAGAGCGATCATTACATCTTGTTATATGACATCGTCTCATCATTCGCAAGCGAAATTAGATGTCGGCTTCTCCGAATCTATAACCAACACAAAGATTCAAATGTTCGATGGGTTCTTTCAGCAATGATTAATTAATGTCTGCGATGACAGCTTACAGCCGAAGGGAGTTTTTCTAAAGGGCATGTAATTTCCTGTAGCGTCCCAGAAGGTTGCGTCTATTTATAAACCAGTACTCAGAGCTTTTCAAAAGATATTTGGATAATAATCCGCTAAAATGATTTTTAATGTACAATAATATATTTCTAGTGGGGAGATCATTCCATTGTGGAATATTTTCTACTAGATTCTTATAGTGATTAGTTGAGAATACAAAATAGCTCTTGAACCTCCGAATATACCTCCTAGCCTTTGAATACAATAAACGAACTTTACTGCATATTGACTAGATAAGATGAATGACAAAGTTAACAAAGCGAAGGGTAAAAGGATGGAAAGACGGAAGGAAGACGAGCCAAAGAGGAAAACAATAGTGAAGGGCACAGGGCGAATTGTAAGGGCAAAGCAGCTCCCCTACGAATTACAATAAGTGAATCTGATTTAGACCTGGTTTGGAGGAAACATGCCCCGGTAATTTCCGACGACAAAACACGCTATTATTTTCAATCCAATTTTGGGACATTGTGATGTAGAACAAGATCTGAACTAATTAGTTTAGCGAGGGATGAACGATACTTTGTTTTATTTCTAGTTGAAGTAACTGCTGAATACATTGAAATAGGATAGACACCTAAGTAACTTCTCATGCTGATTGAACGGGATGAATTCATTCAATCGATCTTTTAAACTCTCCATGAGAACTGACAGCTTATATTTACACATGGTTATTAGTGAGTACTGTAATCGCGGAGCTTCAACTGGAACAAATATAAAATGGAAGGCGGGTGTGGATTTTTCTTCGGCTAAGACCATCGGATGGAATCAGTGTTCCCTGGAGAGGTTCTTCACGACGGCTCGGTAACTAACTATCCCAACCGGCCCATTAGTTCACAGTGACAGGGTCATAGACTTGGCAAAAAACAGCTTGAATTTATTTATTGCACAATTAATTTCTACTTACTTTTCCGGCCGATTCATTGCAGAATTATCTACCATCGCACCTTCAAAAAATAAAACAAGCTCGATATTTCTCAATTCGTTGCCATCATAGTCTAATTGAAATCGATGTTGAAATAATGAGCTAAAGTTATTTGTAATCATACACAAGCAAAAGCAAAATACTTGACAAGCACGTGAATCAAAACAGTAACATAATGAACAGAATTAGTTCTTCAATCTTTTACATCAATTCTTACAGACAGAAGGGCTCTCAAATTACTTCAACGAGTGATGAATATTCGTTGTCAACGACGGAAATGTCCTTTTTTATTCTTCTTCGTTTAAAGAAACGTCGTCGGAGATTTTTGAGAGAGAAATCATTTATTTCATTCCTTGAAACATTCTTAACGACGTGCTTTACATTTTCAGACAAATAATAGAATACGGGCGCTCAAATACGTCTGAATCACCATTTTGCAACATCACCCACGAAAAATGAAATATTCAGACATATCCGTAATAGAATTTTACTTTCGATGGAAGTATCAATAATGAATTAGCACTAACAACAGCAATAATAATTGGTAACTTCAACAGTAACAACCAGAATAGCAGTTGCAAAAGCAACAACAATAACAGTAACACCCAAAAACTAGCATCGACAGCAACAACAACAATTATATCAACTACAATAGCAACAGCAACATCAATCAAATCACAATAGATACAGCAACACCAAACGATAACATCAACAGCAATACCAACAGCAACATCTACTGGAAGAGTATCAATAATAGCAACAGCAACAACAGCAATAACAATACAAGTCAATAACATCAACAGCAGAAACAACAGCAAAAGCAATATCAACATAAACTGTGATAGTAACAGGAACTATAAAAACAATAGCAACTGTTACAGTAAGAGCAACACAAAACAATGAGATCAATGACATCCTTCCGAGCCTTATGCTGGACGGTACGAACACCACCCTTTTGCAGTGTTCCCTGGATTGCTTTTGCTCGAGCGTCTTCTGCGGTACAGTCCAATTTTCATTCGGCGATGGAACACCAAAAAAGGGACCTAGGGGTTGTTGCAGTGGAGAAGGACCAGGAGTTTCGAGGGTACACAAATTAATAATTGATTGTATATTTTACAAAGCAATGAAAACTTCAAGAAAGGGAGAAACAACAGACAATTTTCTAGTAAAAGACTAGACGGGATCCCTGATAACAGACCAAGTAATGGAACGATGGAATGAGTACTTCGCAGAATTATTAGATACAACAGTTGAAGAGAGAAACATAGAACTGCAAACAAGAGGTGGATTGATTGCAACATCTACAGGAGAAATAAGTATTGAAGAAGTAAAAGAAGCCATTCACAAGCAAAAATGTGGAAAATCGCCTGGTCATGACAGAATAACTACAGAAATGCTGAAATACATTGGTGTTGAAGGTGATATGTTGCTGTTGAAAATATTTAATCAAGTGTGGAAGAAAGATACAATATCAAAAGACTGGAAAATACCAGTTATCTTACTGAAATATAGAAAAGAAGATATCCGTAGATGTAAAAATGAAAGAGGAATTTCACTATTAAGTACGGCACTAAAATTATATGAAAGAGTTCTGGAAAAAAAACTGAGAGTAATAATAGAACTATTCCTAGAAGAAGCTCAAAGCGGATTCAGGAAAGGAAGTAGTGTACAAGATCATATTTTTACCATAAATCAAATAGTCCAGAAAACCTTATTGACTAAAAGTAAAGCATGCATCGCTATTATAGATCTGGAAAAAAGCATTCGACAGAGTGCAAAGATGAAGAATCTAGAACAGTTTAACAAAGAGAGGTGTGGATGGGAAATTAGTGAGTGCGGTCAAAAGTTTATATAAGAAGAATTCGGATTATATTGTTGAAAGAAACCGAATATCAGGAAAATTTGAAACGATAAATGACCTTCGCCAAGGAGAAGCTATGAGTCCAGTTCTGTTTACAGTATTCATGAACGATATTATAAAAGAATGCAAGCAAGAAACAACGAAGCTATCAGTAGGCCACAGAAATAAGCAACGTATCGAAATTGGAGAATGGACGTTTGCGGACGATGTTGTAATATTTGCAAGGAACAAAACACAACTGCAGAGAAATTTAAATATATGGAATAATAAACTGAATATGCACGAAGTGACAATAAATGTGAAGAAAACAAAAGTAATGATAATTGGTAATGAGGAAAAATCTATAAAGCTAAATGATGAAAACATAGAACAAGTAGAGAAATTCGAATATTTAGGAGTAACAATAACAAAAGATTGAAAACAGGACGAAGACATTAACAAAAGAGTAGATGAAACAGTGAAATTATTTCACAGCATAAATAACAGCTTCATAAGTAAGGAAGAAATTAGCAGGAAGACAAAATTAACAGTTCACAATACAATATTTAGATCAGTTCTAACATATGGTTGTTAGCCATGGGTTATACCGAGAAGAAACAAAAGTAAAATCCAGACATTAGAAATGAAATATTCAAGAAGGGTCAAAGGAGTAACGAAAATGGACAGAATAAAAAATCAAGATATGAGATTAGAACTTTCAGTGAAACCTATAGTAGAATTTATTGAGCAAAGACCACTGAACTGGGGGGGACACCTGGTCAGGATGAAGGAGAATAGACCTGTAAAGAGAACTTGGACACCAAGAAATATACCGAAGAGAAGCCGAGGAAGACCGAGAGAGAACTGGGATAACATCATAGAGAAACTCCTGGAGAAAAAAGGAGTCACACTACGCGAAGCCAAGCAGACTGCAAAAAACAGAAAACAGTGGGCAAAGTTTGTGCGCGAATAGAGAATAAAGACTAAAATCCCTACACTTAACGGTGAAAGAGATTATTCAAAATGAAAAATGCAATCTCAAGGTGAACAGAAAATGCAACATTCAGGTAAAAACAATGCAACAATAAAGTGATAATAAAAATTGACGGAGTTTATTCGAGCGGCGGAATATGACAACAAATATTTATTCAACCAATGAATAAGTATTTCGAGGTGACATTTAACGTTCGAATCTACGATGGTGGGTATATCAGGGAGTTGGTCCTGGCCTCCAGGAGAGACACGGTTGTGGGGCCACCAATGGAAACTCTAGTCGATTTCCAGGAAAACCACGGCGGTCAAAAGTGCGGTGGGACAGGATTGGTATGTGACTGCTAGGAAAACCACGTCTACCAGAAAGGACGTTCTAGACATTTTCTAGGAAAACCACAGCTGATACTATCACAATGGACGAAACAGTTGCCAAGAACACCACGGCTACCAGACAGGTATATTATATTCAGCCACTTACCTGTCTCGTTCCTGTCTCAAATGATATCTCGGACTTCTCAGGAACTGATCAATAAAGTCACGATCAAGACACTTTGAGCAGTTCACTGGCTCTGCCTCTGCTCGTTTGATACACGTTTCTTAATTGTAATTCAATTGAACGGATCTGAACTGACAAATATTCGGATGATCGTTAGAATACAGAAATGAAAAATAAGCATTAGGTCGGTCGAAATTTGAACTGGGGACACATGTATCCATGATCCAAAATGCTACCACTGAGCTAGGGGGTACTTATAAAACTTACTATCACTTTTGTATGACTTCGTCACAAGCAATAGCAATACCAAATAATAACATCGAAAGTAACAAGAGTAATACCAGCAGCAACAACAACATCAATATATACTGGAATAATAGCTGCAACATTTATAACAACAGTGGCAGCACCAAACAGTAACATCAACAGCAGCAGTCACCCATACCAACAACAATCAATAACATCAATAGCAACAATAAAAGCAATAACAACAGCTAACAATAACATCAACAACCGGAGCACTAACAACAGCAACATCAACTGTAATAGGGCTGCCACTTTTTTTTATGCAAATAGAGTATATTGGTTATTAAAGTAGAAAAAAAAGTACAATGTGTCAAAATAAAGTACGATTCATTTTACTTTTATCATTTTGCTTCAAAACATATTTTTCATTACTCTTAGCAACTTTTAACGAATAATTATCACTGCTAAACAGCTGCACATCATCATTACAGTCTATATTCAAGTGACAATGAATGAGTAGTTAGTTTTTTTTGTGCATTTAGAAATGAGCTTTTATGTGGCGACCATCAGATAACGTCATCGACCGCAGTAACTCTGTCATTCTGTTTTACGCAAAAATTCTTACAAGCAATCTTTTCTTGTATATTATATGTGAAATGAGTCTCAGAGAAATCAAATCATGCGAAATAAAGTATTTTCGGATACTTTATTGTTCTCATAAAGTATAGAGTACAATTACTCTAAATAACGTACAATACTTTATAATAAAGTACGGGTGGCAGCCCCAACTGTAACACTAATAGCAACAGCAGAAGCAACATCAGCACCAACAGTAATGGAAACAGCAACATTGTCTGTTACAGTAGCAACAATAGCAACACCAAACAATAACATCAAGAGCAATATCAACAGCTACATACAATACTACTGAGAGAAATAAACATGATCTATCGTATTAGTGGTAAGGAAGGATTGTCGGATAGTCTAACAGAAATATATTAGATATATATATAAATACTCGTTGTTCACCAGCTTTTTGCTTCCATGCATGTGCACATTTTGTGATGGATGAAAAGTACTCGTAAACTTTGTCTCTGGCATTATGGCGCAATGCAATTTAACTCAAACAAATGCTGAGTAGTGCAAATGAACGGAACTATAAACTGTGAACTGATAATGTTCACATTTGTTACAAAACAGTGAGCAAGGCATGAGCTCCGTTTTGCTCTTTTCTCGGTTTCCGGACGTCACAATGATCGCTGTAAATCCTTAGCGACCACGACAGCTCATACATCATATCGAAGTGGCTTGAGCGGTTTTCCAGATTGCTCGACGCGTTGTTGTTTTTCGACTCTAATCGCAATTCAGGAATTGGACTTTAACTTCTTGTAACAAATTGTTTATTAAACAGAATATTGATGGGAACGGAGAAAGAAAGAAAGTTTCAAAGTCTTTCCATCTTCGTTGTTATTGCACATTCAACTCTGATATATTCAAGTTTTATTTATTATTGAGAATATGTCATTTCGAGTTGGTTATCCATCCACTGTTATATTCAGTTGTCATGGTTTTTGCAGATGAATAATAATCTGCCTTCAACAAGAAAAAAAAACCAGCGCAGTGCTTCGTCCATTCCACCTAAAAAGCATGAAAATATAATACATATCTCTTTTTAGAACAAAAAGTATCAGGTTTCATTCATAGGTGGAAGAAGACAACCAATTGTTTGAAAATACATTGTGATATTGTGAACACATGTAACATTATACGACATTACACGAAACAAAACCCAAACTAAACATTGTGTGCTACCCCTTACTCCTTGGACAAACATGGACAAAAATCCACAGTAAAATGAACGAGCTGCTGTCATTTACTGACAATTATGAGCTTTAGCTCATCCGTATATCATCTGGTGTAATAGTATGGTCGTATTGTTTTCACGATGTGTTTGAATTTTAAAACTGCTTTGGTGCTTTGAACAGAGTAATTCATTACTTGAATGTTTGCATTTCATATTTATATTATGAACCACGTATAAAGCATCCTTTTAATCATTTCTCATCAAAAGGATTTTCCAGAAGGCCTATCTCATACAGCAAATGCCTTTGAAGAGCTAGTCTAGGAGTTATGGAACAATTTGTGGCCGAACAATAACTCACCTAATTTTTTTATTGTTTGAATACGTCTATGAGATGAGCTCTGAGGTGAAAGGGCATACCCCATAAATAAGACAAGAGAAGTGGACGCTAGATGTGGCATTGAATAGATGAAGGTTAGAGTCCTGCGATATTCCAATATCTTAATCAGAGTATTCAGTCCCTAATTTCTTTTAGTCGTCTCCAGTGTAAGGAACACACACGTTGCAGAGCCATGAACACTAATATTTACAGTAGAATCATGTTGAGGACGAAAAGACATGAGCACGTGGAACATTAGCCTTTGAGTGCTGGACGCGAAAAGAGCTTTTGCTCTCAGTAATTATATTACATTGCACACCATACATCCAAACATCAACACACTTAGTGCCTTCAAGTCCATAATAAGATCAATATGTTACTTTATGTTTGAAATAGCATCACATTATATAATTAGAACTTTAACTGAAAACTCTATGCTAAAATTTGATAACAAATCATGTGTTGCCTGTTGCTAAGTTGCACATTGAACCAGAATAGTTAAATAGTGATGAAATGTATTTTGTGCTCTCTGATAATTTATTCTTAGATATTTGATAAATTACATAGCAACGCCCTAAAAGACTCATTATTCATTCAACTGTCTTTTGACATGAAACATATCACTGATTAATGAAGGAAAAAACTTTTACCAATAAATATGTTTTATTGGGTAATCAGTTCTGTATTATTTAATTTGAAGCACAACGTTCCGACAGCAAAGTGGTGCCTTTTTCAAGTGTAAAGGAATATGAAAATAAATAAACAAAATTGTCAAGAAAACCAAAAATAAAAGTACAAATAGTAACTAGATTAATTTAAAATATTTACTCCTAGGATCGTAGAGCTCTGCCTGTGGTTGATGATTCAAAATCCACAGGTCCTCAGGAGATGATAATGAAGGTCAAAATAGAGAAAATTGTCAACTCCTTGTGGTTCTAGGTCAATCTGGCTCTACTCTTTTTGATTTAGCGCATAACTGAACCATCCACAGATCTTCAGGAGGTGGTGATGAAGTAACACTTGCAAGTAAATTCGTAGATAAGAATAACTTGAAATTATGAACAAATAATTGGTAGCCATGATCGATTGATTTCATAACCTGCTTCTCTTATAAGCCTCTTGAACCAATTGTTCTCTTTGGCCAGAAGCTTCGTATTCTTGAAATCAATGCCATGTAATTCTTGAATAACTTGCTCAGCCACAGCAAATTTTTCTGGATGGCTCAATCTTATATGACGAGAATGCTCATCCAATCTTGTTTCTACAGTCCTCTTGGTTTGTCCAATATATACTTTGCCACATTGACAAGGAATCTTGTAAGTATATACCTGGATATTGTAAAGGAAATTTGTCTTTAACATTATCAATAAGATTTTGAATTTTGAAACTGGAAGTGTATGAAGTTTTTATGTCATATATATATATATATATATATATATATATATATATATATATATATATATATATATATATATATATATATATATATATATATATATATATATATATATATGTAAAAGTCTTCCAATTTTATCTGTTATATTAGCTACGTAAGGCAACGTAACAAATATTGTCTTATTATTTGGATCTTGAACAGGAGGCGTAGAATTCTTCTGTCAAGTGCTTTCTTGATCTGTGTTCTATTATAAACATCATCCAAAAATTTGATTTCATCAGATAGTTTACTTGGATGACCTAATGAAGAGGCTCTCTGATATAAAGTTTCAATAGTACAGAATTTTTGAACAGAATGTTGATTTGATGACTTATGGGCCGGCTTCCTATTTCAGTTGCATAGAAGTAAACTATCGTATATCCAATTTATTGAATTGGGAGAAAATGAAGGCGAAAGTTTCCTTGCGCGAATAATTGGCCAATATGAATTTTAAAAAATTAATGGAAAACGGAAGTCCGGAGCTTTATGTGAAGTAGAGCTGGGGATTACATTGGAGGTAATAATAATTTCATACCTTAACCACAAAAGATGATTTAGTGGACTTACTGCTCCTTACCTCAACACCAAATAGCTCATACGACCATTCACCGCTGCACTAAACAGCCCATGAAAATAATTATTACTCAATATGTTAGGAAATATTTCATTTCAAGTTCAAAATATCTTAAGGACATAAGAAATGAAAAAAGAAATCGTAATTCACAGAAAAAAATAAAACGCAAACCCAAAGTTCATCCGTCGTCATCGTTGTTACTCTTTAATTCTATTGGTATATAATGGTGAAAATGTCTAGCGCAACTTAAAAAATTCACGGTTTCAAGATTTTCGACCTTAAATTTTGTTTAATAGAAAATATTTGAAGTTGGCTGAGCAGGTGCCTCAAGCCAAAAAACAGTCAATAATAGAAAGTTTTCTCTATCAGTGTTTTGCTTTTTATCTTTGAATGGGTCTCCTGGAAAGCTGTATCATGCTGCAAGATTTTTAAAGTCCTTCAGATCCACCAGAAACTCTCATAAGCTGCTCCCAGTCCCAAGGAGTCACAACTTGCATTGGCGATTGTCTTTTAACGATTCTTTCAATAGAGGCATGGATATGGTTGGCTTCCATGGGAGTATGCCCATGCAATAAAAATTTGTGCGTAACCGTTTTCAGAGGAGAAAATTCATTCAAAAGCCAAAAATAACTGGTTACCATCATTATGTCCCGGTTTTGGCTCGGGAAATCATCCGACCATATTATTAAATGTTCTACTCCACTTCCAGGAATAACATTAGTTGCCTATTACAATAGCGCCGAAGCTATTTTATGACCTCCTCTTCAAGCTTTCGACTCATCCCATGTTACACAGTAGGATTTTTTTTTCTATAGCATCATTTATTGTCAAATTCAGTATCCACAATTTTTACAAGTAGAAGCGTTGACAATTTGATAAATAAGAAGTTAGCAAACATGTTTGTTAGTCCAACACTATAACTTCAGTTTCTTCTGTATCTCTGCTTACGATTTTGTCTTTCATTTTTCTTGGCAGCGCTTTTCGGTTTCGTTAAGATGATCAGAGTATTCCTGCTGAACTGCTTCCTTTTTGTTGTGGTCAAGAGATTGGGAGAAACGTATCAGGCAACACAAAATATTACATATTGGAGATACGATTGTTTACTACTACGAAAATTAGCCTAGACGATCGTGCGCACAATCGCGTAAGGAGATACTATTGTTTACCTTTTCGCGATACAGAGGATGCTACTGTTTCTAGCATGTATATTATAAGAACCACCGCAGTCACACTTACGATTTTTTACCATAGCGAAATTTTAGATTTTGTGTGTGGTAAAACGAATAATCTAAAATTTGCCCAAATGTGGAGATACGACAGTTTATCTCTATGCTACTGATATACAGAATGGATAAGTTCACCATCATCTTGTTTATCCATGTAAACGTCCACAAAAGGAAGGCAACTATTTTCTTCAACTTCAATACTGAATTTAATGCTCCTATGTTGCATGTC
Organism: Dromius quadrimaculatus; assembly: GCA_963989225.1. Classification (NCBI taxonomy): domain Eukaryota; kingdom Metazoa; phylum Arthropoda; class Insecta; order Coleoptera; family Carabidae; genus Dromius; species Dromius quadrimaculatus. Next base: position 20,837,458 of record OZ022335.1, read on the forward strand.
TATGTGATTCAAAAACATATTCAATTCATCTCTACCATGAGGCCAAACAGCAGAGACATCATCAACGTAACGTAGCCAGACTATAGGTTTCTTCATAGCAGTGTTCGAAGCTTTCTGTTCGAAATTCTCCATGCAAAAATCAGCGATAGAAGGAGAAATAGGGGAACCCATGGCGACACGATCAATTTGCTTATAAAAATTACCATTGAAGATGAAGAGACAAGAAGTCAAACAATGTTTAAGAAGCTTGACAATATCAAATGAAAAATGATCTTCTAATAATTTCAGAGTATCGATGTATTCGTGAATAAAGATGAAACGTCAAAGCTGACAAGTGAATCATTATCTGTCAATGTCATATCACTAATCAATCCCACAAAATGTCGGGAATTCCTGACATATGATGTATGACCAATCATCGGCTTCAACGAACCATTCAAATATTTGGCTGATCCATATATTGTTGAGCCTATTGAATTGACAATAGGTCTTAAGGGAACATCTTTTTCATCAATTTTCGGAAGACCATTAAACTTGGAATTGACAGGATCTTGGAGAATAAGCTCTTTCTGAATATCTTGAGGTAAAGATGATTCTTTCATAAGTTTGGTTGTCTGATATTTTGAAGAGCTAAGTGGATTACCATCAACTTGAACTGATTGTTTGCTCACGTGTATTTAACATATCAATGTTTTCTTGAATACAAAAAAAAATAATAATAATTAGGGTTTTTTTTGTTTCCTGCTTCGTATTTGGGTAATGACATACGCAACTACTTTCTCTTGAATTAATATGTAATGAAATGGTGATTATATCTTATAAAAGTTACATTTATTTGTCAATTATAGTGAAGTTAAGTCGTTAGGAACCGATAAGCGAAACTCTAGTTTATCTACACAATAATACAAGGAATGCTCACAATTTTTTTTATTTCAATGTTTATATCAATATGGTTCATGAGGATAGAAGTAATGTGGAATTTATCAGCCAATGATTATAAGTTCGAAAAAATAATGAGCCATGATGGATCATCCAATCTGTTAAGAATTATGTGAACTGAGTATCTAATACTGAAATTTGTGTGATATGCCAATATGATTTGAAAATTCGAGACCATGATCATTTGACTGGCATCTATCGTGGGGCGGATCATTTGTCTTGCCATTCGAACTCCGAATAGATTTGGACACAGATCCCAGACCCGCCAGAAGTTACTTATTTTCTGAGAAACAAAATTTGTGGATTAGAGTATGTTAGTCGGTACTTTGATCATACGTATATTTGCTAATTTGTGCCGACGGCCATTTTATAAATACGAGATGCTATAGATACGTTAAGACAATACTAACTTTTCTTAAAGTCTGAGTGCTGACCTTTATGCATGTTCTAGAGAATATTGTTGAAAATTGATGATCAACACTGCCAGACACTTCCCATCGGCAGTAATTGTCTAGCAGAAATTACTACCGATGGAAAATGTCCAGCAATATTTTCTAATACATACATAAAAATCAGCTCTCATGACTTCGAGAAAAGTGAGTAATACTAAACGTACCTCCAGCACCTCGTATTCATAGATTGGCCGTCGGCACAAACTAGCAGGTATGCGTATGATTAAAGTACCCACTAATACTGCTCTATTCCACACATTTTGTTTCTCAGGAACTAAGTAACGTCTGGCGGGCCTGGGATTTTGCTCTATATACATTACATCACAAAATTTAGATTATGTTTGTCGACTAACGAATGACAGCCAATGATAGTGGTGCGGCTCACAATTTCACGAATGATAAAATTGGACAGATTGTGAACTCTGTCGGTGAGTGCAAGTTCGTTTACAATTTTGACAGTTCGGGATAGATTCATTATGAACTATCGGAAATTAATACGTCATATTGTAAGCAGATGGTATAGTTCACAATTTATCAACACTTTACAACTTCATGATATAGATTATGAATTAACCGATTGATCCGATCTTTCAAGAATAATGTGAATCAAACATTCAATATTTGAATTTGTGTAATATGCCAAGGACAAGTCATCAAAATTTATTTGAAAATTCGAGACTATAAGCATTTGACTGGCACCAACCGTAGAGCGGCACATCATTCTTGTCATTTGAATTTTAAATGGTCAAACTTCACACAAGTCATTCTATATTATCACAAATATTGCCAGAGGACTATCAGATAAAATATTATTGCATACACCAACAAAAAAAAAAGGGAAGAATCATCTAAATGATGAAAGCGCATTTTTAACAGCTCAACAATGCTTGCTCCTCCAGAGATTTTGCAAATTACTATCTCTCACAGTTACTGAGCTTGAAATCAAGCAGTTTGGGCCAACTCACGAAACAGGAGCTTCCATTTAGTACTAGTTTCAAGTTGACTATTTGATAGGTACATAATTTATGCATGTACAAACTCAAAAATACCTTTTAATCTTCATTGTTTAGTTATTGACTGACGGGAGGTCAAGTGCTGTACCTTGAAATGATAATTTGATCTTTATCAAAGCTATATAAAAAAAATACACCAAAAGTAAACAAATTTCCATCCAATAATAAAAGTTCATTCCAAAAAGCTTCAAATTCGCGTCAAACAAGTCATTGAATGAATCTCGGACAGATGTCAAATCTGTACATAATAATAGTGACACCCGCGGCGAAAGTTGTAACTAAATTTTCATCTACTTTAATAAATTCTTGTTGCCATATCCCTAATGTCATATCAATGGGCATTGTTTCACTTGACACAAGTAATTAAATAATTTATTCTTCCACAATCACTGAGCTTGAATTAAAGCAATTTGTGCAAACCTACGAAACAGCAGCTTTCATTTAGTACCAGTTTCAAGTCTGTAGATAGTATAGTTGCTGAGAACTCAGCGTCACGCCAGTCAGCCAGACAGCCAAAGTGAATATAATAGCACTTTTTTTCCAAAAAAATGCGCTAAAAATGGTATAATAAGTTTACCAACATATCAAACATACCAAGATAGCAAATCTATTGAAAGGAATTATCACCTTTATTCCACTTCCATATCAAGCAGATGCACATTTTTACAAGTAGACAATATTATTTTGTTTATATATACATTCATTATTATCACCAATCTTCCAATAATTAGATTTGGCGGACAAATTTCGAAGGACTAGAGTTTCCTTTCAGCAAACCGATGTTGAATATATCACAGTGGTGCTTTCGAAATCAATTGGATCAGGAATAGAAGGGATGATACTGTTCACTTTAGTTTGATCACTTAATACACTATAGTAGAATGGAAAAACAATGTAGTAATAAACCAGTATTTGCTATTCATTTCGTCATGTTTTTTTTTTTTACTTCCTGATCGGCATCCACTGATAATTCATGATGTAGCTTGAAAAATATTTGAAAGTGGATCAATTCGATCCAATGAATGTAATATCCTCACGAATTGAGATCGTGAATGTATATTCGCATATTTGTAGATATCTCTACTATCTGCTCCGTGGTGCATTCCAGTGACCGCACGTGAACGACGATTCGGACAACGGACGAACAGCTATCTGTTGGCCACGTCTACCAACCAACAATGGATTGCGGAATTCGGACGAAACGGACTCCGCAGGCAGTTTATTGCGGATTCCTGTGAAGTCTATTTCCTTCTCCTAGCCATTATACGGCAATTAGTTCGCTGTTGTGAGTTGCCATGGATGTTGTTGATAGGTATAGTTGCCCCGGAGATATACGATGATGACATTTGTTATTTATCTTAATTGCAATGAAAATCTACAAATTGTTCATCTGCTAAAATCTTTTATTACTTCCTCGTGATATTCATCAAACTTTTCTCTGCTGCGTTTAATTAATTTCAAGAGTATGTTCTGCTCGTCATTTCTTAATGCCTCCCTTTAATAAATTCACAAGTAGTAACTTTGTAGCTCCAACCACAGTTATTCAACTGTCGGTTGCTATGCGCTACGCGTTAGGTGCTCATACAATTCAGAACATAACAGAGGTGGTTTTGCGTTTGTCACCACTGTTTGTATGGTTCAATTAGACAATACCTCCGGCGTCAAATTGCGTTGACTAGCGCCTTCAAACCAAATAAGTTGTGTGCGTCTTGTGACATTTGGAGCTCGTAACGTCTCACTCACGAACTACGACGAGAGCGGGAAGTCTGTTCAATAAACTCGGCGAGTATATGAGTCGTTCCCGAACGTGAATTACTGCGGGTACTCCAGAATTTATTGAAGTGAGGAAACGTGAGATATTTCACAGCTTATCAAATCAATATAGAAAAACTCATAGAGTTTATGAATTAATAATAATATAAAACACAAACTCACTCCATTTCCGATATTCCACTCAATATTTAGCATAGTTTTAATATGTGTTTGTTTGTTTTCAGAGTGTGCACATGGCTCATGCGCTCCGCCGCATTTCATACGCCACATGTGAGCCTGAGAACTCACACTTCAGTTTTTTTGCACGCGAACCCAAAGGACACTTCAGTTTACAGTACTGCCATTCGTTTGTTACGAGAACGGCTGAACAGGTAAGCCAGTCATTTCGATACTTCACTCTACAATATATCTTACTTACAGTTTTTAGGTACTGCTAGTAACACTTAGGACGTATGAAACCACGTGCAAAATATTTGGGTAACTCACATCCTAGAAAACCTCCGACAATAATATTCTGTCCGAACAGTACCCTTTATCAAAAATTTTGAAGCTCCAAATCAATATCATGTATAATAAAGCAGACAGCCGGTATTCATGCCCATACAATTACTTAGTAATAATAATATTTAACAGTGTTTAAGTGCGGAATGCATGTCCATTTTTCTTAGCGTCCATTTAACAAAGAACAGAAAAGCAACGAAAAAAGAAAGGTTGATGTATGGTATGTAATTGGAATAAGAGCCTCGAAGGTTCTGCGGTAATCTTTTCTTGGTTTCAAGTTTCTGCCCACAGTCATCATTATTAACTTTATTACTGTTATCAATGTTGTCGAGAAGTCCAATATTTAGTTACATTGTAAGTAATTGCCGGAGGAAAACGACATTATTTTATCATTTTCTTTTATTTGGGGACGTAAAACTTGTCGCTGAGAATTGCATCAAATCAAGTGCACATAAAATGGAAATTACAGTAGATTAAATTCTTCTTCATATTACTGCATTTATCTTGAAGAAAGAGCTCATCAATAATAATTCCGATCCAAGTGTTAAGCGTGGTACACATTGGGATGCCAATACAAATGAATTATGTAAACATTGATATCTCTGCGTTCTGATAAAAATGTTCTCAATGCAAACAGATATCGAAGCTTCATTTCTATATCTACAATAGCTTGCGATGCTCGAACAGAACTTTCCAATATACTGAAATTGAAACTTTTTAATTACTGATCTCGAAAAGTACAGTCTTTGCCTTTTTATAAAAGTCGCTTTCTGTTATATCTACCTGCTATTTATCAGACAAGTGGCATTTCATTTGAACATCTGCCGGTTGATTTTTCCGCAAAAAATTGTCTAGACGAGCTAGGTGATTGCAATCAAAAATGTGCGATATTAAATTAGCAAATACGAAGGGTAAACTCATGCTTTTTGATTGTTCGTAATACTGTTTAATTTTCCTCGCAATTCTGTTTGCGCTGCACTGAATATTAGAATCTGTATTGACGGTTTTATTTTATGTTTATGAATCAATATTTGAATTGTTTTTTTCCACTCGAGTATATTTAGTAAATGGAATGTTTCGTTCATAATACAATTCAATTGACCATTCTGAAAACTACATTCCTAGTTGTGAGATGTATGTTATTGGAGCCACTTACATGTATTAGGACCACAAACAAACAACATGTGGTGTGGTATTTACAATCTTGTAGTAATTTGGAAACAGCTACCCACATTTGGTAGGCCTTAATTGGTATTAGGATACAGAATTACTAGGGTTCAGAGCATAGAAGCCCTTCTGGATCTGCGCTATTGATATGTTACAACCTGTAATTTACTCAATTTGAATAATAATACGTGCAGCATTATTCAATTATTATTTGTTTCCACGTGAAAATCTTTGCACAGAAAAACCAATAAGTAAATGGAATAATATTCCAAATACATTTGTGAAAGTTGTAATTTTCTTTCCAATCATTTTATTTCATCTGAACGATGTAAATATTAGCTTGGAATGGTTGACACAGTAGCAAATGCGCGCTGCTTCAATTCCTCTGTATTTTCCAATCGAAGGCGGCGATGCTAAGATGAAGGCGGGTGCAATGCAGCCTTGCTTTTCTCTCACGATTTATCGGTTCTTAATGATGCTTGTTAATTTCCGCGCCACGCTGTTTTCCCGTCATGCGGAAATTAACGCAAAGAACTAATGCTAATTCACCAAAACCAATAACCAAGAACAAGGAGAGCTAAGCTACGAAATTGTTTCCATTTGTAACTTTGTTTCTGTTCTTTTCAAGGTCAATATATTCACGCAATTTTTTTTTATTGAACTTAATATTTCTTTAACATGTATATGTTATCACTTCTTCTAATATTGTCATCTTAGTTTTGCTCTAATGTACGAAGACTATAAAAAAAAGGAACTCCTTTTGTTATTGAAAGACGGTAAAAGAATATTTCCTTATAAGTTTTGCTGGGGACGTTTCCTAAATTTGATGGATGGCACTGTCAGAACAAGTAAGAAGACCCAGGAGAAATCAGGCACCAAAACGTGTTGCATCGCAGAGAAAGAACAACTTATAGTATTTAAGTGATTGTAAAGAAAAACGACTTTTGATTTTAAATTCTGTATATTTATTTGAAACTTCAACGTTTCGATCCTTTGACCAAGGATCTTCTTCAAAAAACAATGATACAAAATAAAACAAGGCAAGTAACTGGATACTAAAAATATACAGAATACTAGATGTGATAACGTGGATATCACACCTAAACATAAAGAATAAAATCCTCTGGCATCCACCCAAGGCTTGAGGAAAACCACGTGAAAACCCCAAACAGAGGAATATGTCCTACTTCGCACACAGCCTAAATTCCAAAATACACGACACTTTAACGAGACAGCTACTCTTTGCTATTGGTTTGGCTCACAACTGCATTGTCAAATAGTCTTCAGTGTTCTTTATAATCCAAAATATACACAGAACTACACCAACTAAAACATAGTCATTATATATGTGTGTTATTCATTATAGATCAATAAAAAAGGCAAGTAGATTGTGTGATTTGACTTTTCTCAAACGTTGTGGAGATTCTGATGTTTTACCTTATCTCACTAAACTCGTCTCCCACATAAAACTCCACGTGCTAAACATATCTTACGTAAGTCTGGTTTTTTATTATTTCGAGAACGTTTAGGTGATATTTATAAAACTATAGATCAACTTGATGGAATTTTGTTAGATCTCCATTAATTTTTGAATATTACGTTGAGCCATGAACACTGGCTTGAATTACAAAACTACATCATATATAAAATTGACAGACATATGAATATTTCATTTGCTTATTAATAACTAGTGGTTAATCTCAGTCCTACCCAGTTTTCGAATTCTGCTGTTTCTGTTTTGTCTAAAGGTCTAAACTTTGTTGTTGCTTCTCACCGTGTCCCCATAGAAGAGATAGTTACGGTTGTTGAAGCACCTGTTAAGGAACTGTCAGAAAATAAAGGTTCAGAGGTCCGTCTTGAAACAGCGAAAGTTCTGAAGAACGCGAGGACACCCAAACCACATTTGAGTAAAGAAGAATTCGGAGCATTAAGAGATTCACGTCGCAATGAAGATCTTGTTATCTTGACAGCTGACAAAGAAGAAGCTACTGTCATTCTCAATAAAGAACATTATATTAGCAAAGCTGAAGATTTGCTTGATGATCCAGCATATGAGAAAGTCAGCAGGAATCCTTTAAGTTCGGTCAAGTATTAAACCACTGAACTTTTTGAAGAATCTTTTTTAGATAAGGATGTTATTAGATATTCAACTCCTAGTGATCCACATGTACCTAGATTTCATGGTTTACCTAGGATTCATAAACAAAATGTCCCTATAAGACCTATGGTCAATTGCATCAGTTCGCCAACTTGTCTATTATCAAAATACCTTGACAATTTACTGAGATCATTTATTAATAATTCTCCCTTGTATGTTAAAAATTCTAAACATTTTATTGAAATGATGTATAACATACGGTTGTGTGACAATGTCATCCTTGTTAGTTTTGATGTCTCTTCTTTATTCACAAAGGTTCCAATAAATGATACCCTAGAACTTTTGGACAGGAATTTCTCTCCAGTTATTATTACATTATTCCACCATTGCTCGACATACAGTTTCTTTATTTTTTATAATAATTATTATAAGCAAATTGATGGCGTTGCAAAAGGGAGCCCTATTTATCCATTAATTGCAAATTATTACATGAAATTTTTTGAAGAGAAGGCATTAGAAACTAGTAATCATAAACCATCCTTATGGCTTCGTTACGTAGATGATGTTTTTGCCATTTGGCCTCATGGTCGTGATAGTTTCAATGGTTTTTTGAACCATTTGGATAATATTCATGAAAATATCAAATTTACATCAGAAATTGAGAATAATGGCTTTTTACCATTTCTTGATGTGAATTAAAAACGAACCAATGATGGTAGACGTTTGCATACTGTTCATGGAAAGTCTACACACACGAATCAATATATTCATGCTGAGTAACATCACCATCCTTCATAAAAATACGGAACAATTAAATGCTTATTCCGAAGGGCTGATGAGAATTGTCATCCTGATGAACTTGATAATGGAATTAATAATCTAGAAGTGATTTTCCAGAAAAACGGCTTCAGTTATCCACTACATAAAAAAGGCTTGTCGACCTAAGCCTACCAATACTACTGTTGAGGATACTAGCGTAAGTAAAAATTATGTTTCTTCACCTCATGTGAGCAATATTTCAGAGAAGATCGGAAGGATCTTGTCAAGATATAATTTCAAAGTTTCCTTCGCTCCGGTAATGAAAATCAAGCAGTTCATTAGACCTATAAAAGACGTGATTCCCCTACAATCTTCGGGCATTTATAAGATCTCTTGTATCAGTGGTAAAGTCTATGTTGGACAGACGGGCCGAACTGTGAACACTCGCATTGCTGAAAATAGGAGATGCATAAGATTAAACTATCCAAATAAATCTTCTGTAGCTGATCATGCCATCTAGTTTTTGCATGACATCAAATTTGAAGATACAAGAATAGTCGCAAGATACTCATCGATTCATGGTAGATTGATCAGAGAAGCAATTGAGATACTTAAGGCTGTCGTTTACCTAAATTTTATTTCTGTTCAGGTCGAACAAGGGGTTTTCAGTGCATGCAACCCAAATATCTTGCTCAATCGCTTGGTAGTCTATATTTGAATTTATTCAACAGCAGGTAGTTCCCCTAATAGAAAGATTTATGACTTAGATTTTGGGTTCATTATTTGCCGACTCAAATAGTACCTGAACTTAATTTTTAGTTTAGTAAATAAAATGTTAACTGCAGATATTTTAAAATATTTACTCTTGAACACCATTTCCAACCATTAATCGAATATCCAGTCAACGCTAATATATAATATAAATTATCAACTGAATTTTCTATGAAAATGATAATCATGCAAAATAATTTTTACCAAATTTATGAAGATATAAATAATTTATTGTAATGACTTCAATCAAACTTGATTCTATTAGAAAATTGAATTATTCGTAATTTATAATAATTGCCAAGTCCAGATCGTAATGTGGGTAATAACCTAATTTAATAACTAATTTTATGACATATGCAAAAAAAAATTACAGTTTTTTGTTGTTTTCCTCGTTCACGAAATTAGATACTTTCACAAGTGTTTCAAAATTTGCTTGAGATTTTTCTAAATTGATTAAATAAAGGCTTAGAAACTTGCTTCGTTGAACTAAAATATTTTCAAGTTGATATTTCTTCCGGTTGAATTAGAAATATGAGAAGTACTACTTCCCGGGCAGGTGCGGTGGAGCGCATCCTTTATAAAACTTTTTCGAATGCTGCAACAAGATATGGAAACGAAACAGAACAAGTAGCAATTAAAAAACTAGAGGAAAAGATGAAAATCAGTATGAAACGATGCGGCTTGTTTGTTCACGAAACTAAATCATTTTTAGCGGCAACACCGGATGGCTTAGTAGGCGAACATGCTATCGTGGAAATCAAGTGCCCATTTTCAGTCCAAAATATGACCATCACTGAAGGTATAGAGAATAAAAAGTTAGGCTACTTAGAAATTAAAAACGGAGTGATGAAACTCAAACAAAATCATAAATTTTACTGTCAAATACAAGGGCAATTGGAAATATCGAAAAGACACTTGTGTTATTTCGTGGTGTATACTAAATGCGATATTTACATAGAAGTTGTTGAAAGAGACAAAGTATTTTGGGACCGAAACGTAGGAAAATTGGAGAAATTCTATTTTGATTACTTGCTACCTGAAATAGTTGATCCTAGGAAAAGAAGAAACATGAAATTACGGGATTAATTAATTTTATGTGCTACTGCCGGTGCCCTTGAATATTTTACGATCTATTATTATCTCATTTGATTGGTACTATCATGTTATAATAAAGATTCTGATGCTATTTTTTTTAAACTCTGCTCCAATTTTTATATTTTTAGCAAAATGAATCGAATTATTACTCATATTATGTAATTATGTATGTAAAATGCAATGTTGTAATTTGAAGACAATATCCATGCGAATGTTTAATGATTTAATATATTCTATACATCCACACTGTGTTTCAATAAGAATATGATTGTGCATTATTTATATTGATTCAAATGTTTTTCAAAATGTTTTATCATTCTCTATTTGTTAATTTCATTATTTCTTAATTTTGTTGCAATAAAAATATGGTAACGTTTCACTGTTTTCTAAATCCATGTGTTTTTTTTTCAGTATAAGATTATTATATGTAGAATATATATGAATACAAACTTATTGTTGGTTAAATGAGCACGTTCATTGATTAAAAGTATTATTTTAAACATATATCAAAAAATATCAATCGTGGAAAGTGGCGAATGAAAAATGTGACGTTTTATAAGCTAATTGTTTAATAATTAATGCCTTTGCATCATCATAATTATAGATAAACATAGTTCACTTGATTGCGATAAAAATTCATTTTGATATAATATGAAAGTGGCAAGACGAAAATAGCCGAATGAAACACATAATAATAAATTTATCTCTTTTGCATATTCGACCGCTCTGAAAAAGGTGTCTCATAAAAGAACAGGTAATAAGGGATTATAAATATGTGTAAGTCACAGATAATATTGACAGCTCCAAGGAAAATGTCAAGCTGGTTGCAGGAGCTGAGTATAACAGGCGAAATATTTTAAGAAATATATTCTGTTTTTTGGCAACAAATTTTTACGTTTATATGTAATTACAGTGGAATGATTGAAAATTGGAGTAGTACGTTCTATAGACTATTCTAGGAGGTAGCCATATGTAAATTTTTGCATCTTAAAATATGATAAAATGTCGTGAAATATCATTTGTTTATTTCAGTTAATGTGCTTATTTCTCGTAAAATATAAACAATTTTGAGATTCCGCTACATGATTCCATAGATATAGTGATTTACAATATACTGAGAGAAAGTTTTTTAAAACAGTAGTCTCATAAATGCAGAAATTTGATATCCGTGTAAAGCTCAATTTTTTAGTTTTTTGTTCATATATTTATAAATAAATAAAATTGGAATAATGCATACTCATTTTCATATACTATTAACGTATATACAATATATTATCGAAAAAAATTTAATCAAATAATCATTATATGCAACTTACAGCAAAATGATTGAATTTATATGAGAAATATATGCGTGAAAATTGCAAAATGTATGACTCTTTTTACAACAAATGGATGAAAATTTTAAAAATTGGGGAAGCAGGTTCCATGCTTTGAAGATTTATCTATCAGAAGCACTACTTGATCATTAAAAATAATCTATGTGACGAGAAATAATTTGATATGCGTAAACCATGTTTTCATGATTTAGGTAAACGACACCCTTAAACATCCAAATAACTTCAATCATACTGATGGTTTTGAATTATCAAATGTGTGGCTTTTTCTAATCAATAACACACATATATAATGACTATGTTTCAGTTGCTGTAGTTCTGTGTATATTTTGGATTATGAAATACACTGAAGACTATTTGACACTGTAATCGTGAGCCAAACCAATAGCAAAGAGTAGCGCTACGCTGTCTTGTTGAAATGTCGTGTATTCTGTAAATTGGGATGTGTGCGGAGCTGTTCCAAGTAGGACATATTCCTCTGTTTGGGGTTTTCACGTGGTTTTCCTCAAGCCTTGAGTAAATGCCAGAGGATATAATTCTTTTTGTCTAGGTGTAATATTCACGTTATCACATAATATTCTGTATATTTTTAGTATCTAGTTACTTGCCTTGTTTTATTTTGTATCATTGTTTTCTGAAGTAGATCCTTGATCAAAGGATCAAAACATCAAAGTTTCAAATAAATATACAGGACTTAAAATCTAAAGTCGTTTTTATTAAATAGGATTCTGAAAAATGTATAGATTATTAATGTAAAGAAGTTTGAAGCAGACGTACGAGCAAAACATGTGACCTGAAAGAAACTTATAGATTTGGTAAAGAGTTGAACGAAAATACAAAAAAAATCTCAATAAGTGCAACTTTCCCAATAAACTATTGAATATTATCACAAAGATCGGCGAATCCTCCCCTATTTGAACTGACGTATCTATTACCTGCCTTCGCTCTTTACAGGTTTTCTTTAACATGCAGTGCAATTACTGGTATTTAATTAATCTCTCGTTGGTGAACACAACATCATTTTGTTGTGCAGTCAAATGCAGTTACGATGTCTCGCAAAAACAGTAACGTTAATCCACTATGGATGAAAATGCAAGTACATCGGTGAGCCTCTTGCTCTTGTTGATGCTTTAAATATACACAGATCACAAAATAAATCCTAGAAATTCAAATTTGTTGATACGAGTTTCAAACTCAAAAATAAAATGACTAGTAAGCAGAAAAGTTTGCTTCGTGAAACGATGAGATTTGTATACAGTAAACTTGAGTGAATGCGTAGCTCTCTGAACTTCTGGTTATTACTATACTTCGCGGACAGTTCGTAACATATGCGGGATGGTATTCAAGCGAGGGATACTATAAATGCCGCAAAGCACACGGCTTTAAATATCCGCCACAGCAGCGACGAACTCAAAGCGATTCAACCATTCTCATGTCAGACTATAAACATTTATCTATAGAAAACAAGCAGATTTCAAGTTGTTGCTGCATACACAAGACAAATATTGTAGCCAACAATCAATTAACATGAACGGAGGATGCGAATCATTCAATTTATCAAGCTTTGAAGAAGACTCAAACTATATAAAAACTACTTTTGATTTCAGATTCTGTATATTTATAACTTTGACGTTTCGATCTTTTGACCAAGGATCTTCTTCAGAACACAATGATACAAAATAGGACAAGGCAAGTAACTAGATACTAAAACTATACAGAATACTAGATGTGATAACGTAGATATCACACCTAAATAAAAAAAATTCAATCCTCTGGCATTCATCCAAGGCTTGAGAAAAACCACGTGAAAACCCCAAACAGAGATATATGTCCTACTTGGTACAGCTCCGCACGCATCCCAAATCCCAAAATACACGATATTTCAACAAGACAGCATAGCGCTACTCTTTCTTATTGGATTGGCTCACAACTGCAGTGTCAAATAGTCTTCAGTGTACTTTATAAACCAAAATATACACAGAACTTCACCAACTAAAACATAGTCATTATATATGTGTGTTATTGATTACAGAAAGCCAAACATTTGATGACTCAAAACCATCAGTATAGTTAAAGTTATTTGGATGCCTAAGTATCTCAACTGTCTTATGGGATGGATAGAGTTGAAGTTTGTGCTGTGATCAAGTACTCCGTTTCAGAGGACTTAGAAATAAAAATATGTTGGATTATGCATGAATTTTCAACAGTATAGAAGTGAGCGGTTGAATTTAGTCGTAATCGTACATCAATTCAGGATGATGAAAGCACAGGACGTTTAAAAACCGGAAAAATTGTCGCAATAATTAACAATTTCATACTTGACGATTGTTGATGGAAGTTCAAGTACTTTCTGAGACTGCAAACGTCTCGATAGACCACATTTTATGTGTTGTTTTAGGTATACGGCAGTTGATTGCTCGCTGGGTGCCGCGTCTATTAACAGTCAATCAAAAACAAATCCGCTTAGACTTATTTGAACGCAATCCCGCTGAGTCTCTTTGACGTTTTATCACTGTTTATGTTCGTGGACTTATCACTACAAAAGCAGCAGTCCGAACAATTGATTCAAAAAGAGGAAAGTGCGACTAAAAATCAAATCAGTTCCATCCGGCATGGCAACTGTCTTCTGGAATTCTCATAATGTGGTGCTCATAGACTACTTAGAAAAAAGTAGAGCTACCACTGTAGCCTAGTACTCTTAATTATTAGATAAATTGCATCAAAGTTAAACATCCCCATCTGGCAAAAAGGTGCTATATCATCATGATAATGCACCTGCGCACAAGTTTCGCGTTGTTGCGGCAAACCTCGATTTCTAACATGCCTCGTGTTCACCAGATTTGGATTCTAATGATTCTTTTCTTCTTCCCAGTTTAGACTCCAAGTTTCTAAAATATTGCTGTGGGAATGTCTTTCTACTTATTCGTGTATTTGAAGTATTTATTAACCCATGTTTCATCTAGTGCATGTTCTTTCTTGAATGGCACGACAGCCCTAAGAAGGCCAAGGCCTCAAATACATGCGTACTCGCTTCGTTTCCGAATCATCCTGGTAGATTCGAGGCCTCAATCTGTGCGACGATCTCAAATCAACAACGATTGAGCGGCATCAGACAAATTTCTTGTACTACCAGTATTACTTTTAAGACATATAGGTGGTAAGCCTATAGTGTTCGAGTATGATTTGAGTGCTTGATTTTGTAGCTGTTACTGTAATCCTAGTTAGTATTGACAAGGTCGATGTTCAATTTTCGGACATGATTGACAGGCTATGGTCATTAGATGTTCGGTGATTGCAAGGCAACAACTGTTAGACAATCGAATGTTGGCCCATTGTCGGCTTAGGTATATAAGAGCGCAAGCTATGAGAGGAAGTCATTCAGTCAGTGATTCAGTACGAGTAACTGAGCGCGATATTGTGAACATACGAGTTTATAAAGTGGAGATTTACATTGTAACCTGTGTTAATAAGTTATTCTAAATAAAATTTGTGACAATATTTTTTTATTATAAATCCCATGATATATCCATAGGACACCTCAGTAAATCAAGGTCACAAGATCAAACATACCTGAAAGATAGTTGAACACAAATCTCAGATATTGCCAGGTAGTAAACAACCAGCATTACGTCTATATACTTGTTGACAAGCAACCAGCATTTCGTTGTTGTATAAAATCGATGTTCTGAAATATCGAAGAAATATTTTTGGATCAATTGTAATAGTACCATCCTAGCATTAGATCTATGAGTCTGCGTAACAAATGAAAATTATAAAATCATTGATTATGTGAATGCATGATTATATCGAATCCAGGCTTAAGAGTTCCATGTAAATCTGTTCAAAGATCGATTAGAAACAACTGATTAAGTTTCAAATCCAAGGTTGGAGGGACCCAAATGAATATCCTTCTGGAGTACTCAACGTGCAGAGGGTATCTGATGTCATGTAACTGCATAACTATCTGCAGCTGTTTCCAGACATGTTCTTTGTGTTTTATTGTTGGGTTACGTTGCTGCCGTTATACAAACTAAATGAGTACGTAGAGCCATTCCTGCATCACATATTGTGGTTCTTATACTAGTGATTTAGAAATAATGACAGTTGTTGGTAAACGTAAAACAAACAACAGATTATTGGATAAGTAGATGTATTGTAGATCATCCATCAATAATAATTAGAAGAAGCAACGTTCTTGACATCTTGACAATGACAAAAAGATTGTTCCAATTCCATTAGCCATCACTTATTCATCACCCTTACATTACACATCGTTTATTCTTTTAAGTTTTCTCTCTAGGAATTACTTGCAAATCTGTTGTGTGATGAAGCACATCGTTTCCACTCCATCCATCTTGATGTTTCCATATTCACGCTATCTGTTATTCAAATAAAAGAGTGATGGTATCATTCCCGTTCTAGCGTTATGATATTTTCATTTGGATTACAAATGAAATCTGTGCTTCCCTGAAAACGGCACGCAACTGAACATCGCTATAGATCACTAAGAATGCTAAATGTCGAACTGGATTCGCGAATATCCCAGTTTACTTTGGGTGAGCACGTCCTTCCAGAGAAACAAATAAAAGATAATGCAAAACATTCCAGAAAACCCTCCGAATATACTTTCTCAACAAAATTACGAAAATATTGTATAAAATCACTACAAGTACTCTTCAACAACCCAAGCCTACCAAACATATTGAATACTGTTCCCTTTCTAAGCTTGTAATTCAGGATACGCCCGAATATAAAGCGAATTATCAATTCAACTAAGTCTGGCGACCCCTGGCGTGTGTCATTATTGTCGAGGCTCAATAGCTGATTCTCTTGGTCTTCTGGACCAAATATCCCATTTCCAGAGGTAAATTCTATACGACGTATTGTACGTTCAGTCTAATCAAATGGAAATTTTCACCGGTCCGTGAATTCCTGCGGATGAAATAAATAATGACGATGTAGGTATGTTGTTTGTTTGGGTATTTAATATAGTTGGAGGTTTCGACGGATTGTTCGGGGAAAATTTTGAATTGTTGAAGTTCAAACGTGAAATAATTTGGTGTATGCGAATTATTACAGACCAATAAATATTGTTAACTCAATAAATGCTTTGAATAGTTGTAGTTCAAACTAGATAATAATGAAATATTAATAACATTTCCTTGAGGAATTCTGAAAATGAAAAAGCTGTAATTACGAATATGACCATTACTTTTTGTAAAAACTCCCGTTACGTATCTGTATGAAATTAAAAGGCAATTACTTCTTATTATCGCGAAGTTTAGTAACAGGTCCGCGCAGTGGCTCATTCATAAAAATGCGTAATGGGAGTAATTTATATAATTATTCATGGAAACATTTTGCTTGTAAAGAATTTACCCTTGCTCCAAAATAAATGTCGCAGGTCAAAAATCTCGTAAAGAGTAAGAGATCATTACGGTTCACGCGAGGAAAGAAGCCATTCTAATTCTTTCTGACCGTATCAAAAGGATAACGAACACACGTCCTTCAGTGGAGCATATACACAGAGCAATGATGACTGGCGTCGGTGTGTGTATATGATACCTTCATGGAGAGTCGTAAAGTTGGGATATCAGCACGCGAGCAGGATATAAACTGCGACCTAACCTTCGAAGAACTTCCGCAAACTGACGCACTGTCGCAGGGACACACTGCCCTGCAAATTTCACTCATAGATTTTCATATAAAAAATAATTAAATATGCTTGGCAAAAAATCTTGAAGGAACATAAACAATCAATAGATATCATGAAAAAAAACCAATAAATTAATGCATGATCAGCCGAAACCTAATTCAAGACCGAAATAGAGCCCGCAGGCAAAACCAGAATTCACAAAAAAGTCTAATGCAACGTTTAAACCGTAATCGAGGCCGACGTCGATGCCGGTCGATGTCGTGATCGAACCATAACCAGTACTAATGTGGTTGCCTCAGATGGTTAGCTATGGCTCAAGCTGAGAAAATCTCTCTTGACGTGAGCTTGTTCAGGGTTACTCACGACACAAACATTGATATCCACAAAGTTTGGGGATCATCAAATGAGTAGTGGGGTGCTACGTACACTGCAAAGTTTTCAAGTATTTGTATCGACCTTTTGGGGTTATACACGGGCGCTACCTCAAAGTAGAATCGCGCTACCTTTTTTTGGGGCCGATGCACCGACCACTACCTGAGGTGCGCGTGTCTTTCCTAGTCAAAGGTAGAAACGTATCTACCTTATGATGAGTGGGTCATAGATCTTAATAGTGAACTTCACAAATACCTCAAAGCGAGATACATATACTTTCAAGTATGGTCGATGAATATAGATGCCAACCTTATGATAAGTGGGATATTTATACTTACAGAGATATGGATAAATACCTTTAAGTGACATACGTTTTTTTCTTAATGTGGTTGATGCAGATATTCCAAAGGTACTTAGATATACTATGAACTACATACACAAACCTCCAAATAAAGTCATCATGATTATATGTAGGCTTGGGAAATAAACGAAAAAGGTACTTAATTGATCAATTAATGCATTTTGAAGAGTAATTTTATTTTAAAAAATTAAATTACATAGAACACATTTAAAATCAAGATAAGAACATAAGTAATGTTATATACATACAAGAAAATGACTCACGAACAATCAAAATAATATTGAATAATCACTAATCAAATTGAATATTCCCTGAATACATACATTTTTCTTAGCGACACTTAATTTACCTACAAATTCACTCTAATATATAATAGTTTCATTGATACCAGGAGAATATTTCAACTAGAATAAATAAATTATTGAAATTAAGTCAATCACTGCTTCTACCAATTAACTACGTTCCGTAACTTTGATTTTTCCCACACAAATATAAAAACTGTTATATAGGCTACGTGCATGAAGTCTACTAACACCTCTAGCGGGCAATGGAGAACGATTGAACTCCCATTTTATCATTGCTTCATACCCATAATTTTTTAAATGTACTAATATTATTAAATTCAGTTGTGTGCGTATAATATAACTTGCATGGCATAAAAGGTACGTTGAAATTATTCATTTTGAGTATTTTTTTCTTCAATTATAACGTACCTATTGGAGAAAACGTCTTAATTCGTCCAAATTGACAGGATAACCTCAAATTATGACGCCGATGATCTTGCGGATCGGATCTATATGTATCAAATACTGTATCCCTTTAACCGAGGAAGCATTGAAGAAAAGCGTGAAATTAGTTTTGGCATATTAAACATGTTGAAGAATATGTTGCTGACAATATTAACAAAAATTTATTGCGAAGTGCATCCGATGAGCTTCTATCACTGAAACATTTCACAAATTAGAGATAGAGGTAAATTCATAAATGCCAAATCGATAATAAATTTTTCTAATTTCACAATTGAATTATAAACATTTTTGTTATATAGATTAATAATTAAAGATAGATAATACTGTATTCACTCGTTTTTTAATGTTATAACTTTGTACATGAGATCTATGGAGCTATATTTCACTTGAATCATTCTTAACACAACAGCCTGAAACAGAACAAGCGTTTTCCTATGTTTTATATGCAATTATTTTTACTTTTAAACTACAATGGTCAATCACGTATTCTGAGAAATAGAGTCCGATGCTTACAATGGTGCTCACCATGAACGCTGGCATCGATATTTTTTCAAACTTCGCCCCCATGCACATAGCCTATAGGAAAAAAGTCACATGAGTAAGCAATAGCTGTCATAATTGCTGGATTCGGAAGATTTTGAAATACCATTTTATGTTCTATCAACAATAGACTGAGCACAAAGATAATAATCCAACATTTTTTCTTTGGTTCCATCACAACTTTCAAATATATTATTTTCTTCTGAATTTTGAACATTAATATCTCATGTTTTAACCGATTTTGCACAAATTGAAACTTTTTATTGCGATCATTGACATTACAGCTGTACGTATCCATTTTATGCACTAGAAACAAATGAACGAGTGACTATAGAAACTCATAATTGACAATAAGCATACACATATAAAAATATATTGTGAGAATACTCTCACCTTTGAGTTATTTCCCACCAAAATTTAATAAACACAATTTTGATTTTTCAGTCTTCGGCACTTTCTCTTGAATAGACAACACAATAATGATAAATTTCTTGAACCATGCTGCTAAATAAATTCACTTTGTACTTACAAATATCCCATGTGCGCCGGGTTTCCCAATTTTCAGGGACGGAGAAGTCGATCTATAGGAATCTAATTATTTTTCTATGGTTAACAGAAAACATCTCAATTATTTTCAGGTTGATGTATGGGTGCTTTTATGTATATATGCATCCAGGTACAGATTCATCCAATCACGGTATCTCTTTTTTTTTTCAAATGGACAGAAGATTCAAATTTTGCACCGTTCCTATGTTCGGTGTCTATGGCTAGCCCGTTCTTGGAAAATTGCAACTCTGAAAACGAGGGTTGTTAATGCTTTGAACATTTTTATTAGAAACATGTGTTCCAAAATTCTCAAAAGAATGTTTCTTAAAAACATTTTATACTGGACATAATTCAGTAAATTACTAATCTAAGCATATTTTCCATCAATATAATTTATAAGTTGGATATTGCACAGAAATGCGTTCTTCTTAGAAAAAGAAGCATACTTAATTACTATTTCAATCGAAAGTGGTATCAGAGAATAGAAGAAAAGTACATTATTCGCAAATGTAACCTATTTGCTCCATAGTTATACCGTACATTTAAGTTTAATGATTGTAAATTTGAGTCAAGTTCAAGAGGGAACAAAGTTTGTAATAATCATTTTAGATAAAGTTGTAAAAGTTTTCTATAATTTAATAATCATAATAATTCACATTAAAATAATTTTCTTCTCTTATGTATTCTGAAAAAATCCAATAACGAAATAATATCAATTTTAATGGGATATATCACAATTTTCACTTGTCCTATGTTTCGGTAAAATATAACTTGCCGAATATTCTACAAAAATAAGTTTTTTAATTGTTTGCTGCCTCCATAATTCTTCGAATTTTCTACCTGTGGGGAATATGAAACTACCTCTGGTCAATAAGTACCAATGTAGTGTCCAGTATTTTCCTTAGCTGACTTGCTTCAACCATATCTAGAATTTCTATCTTTATATACAGCCTGTTCGACCTCTGTACCCACAATCGACTTAGAAGCAGATACAGCTATTCAAAGGAGCATGGACAGACTAAAACTACCTCAAAAATTTGCAGTGTAGGACTCTGTAGATATGATAGAGAGAATTCGAGGACGCTTGCAGACATATTCAAGCATAAAAAAGGGTAGTGGGTGTGCAGATAAATAGTTAGATAGGTGAGTGAAAAAATTAATAAGACTGATTTTTTATGTACCACATTTCCTTCGGCAGCAATACACCGTCAAAGACGTTGTTCCCAGTCTTAGTAGACTTCAACTGGTAGGACCTTCAACATGTATACCACATTCTTTAGGATGTTCTCTAGAGTCCAAAAACGACGTTCTTTCAAAATTTCTTCAATTTTAGAAGAAGAAAAGTTCATAAGGACTCAGTTAAGGTGAATAAGGAAACTGGGTAATAACAGGAACGTTTCTCAAGGTCAAAAATTCTGCTAAGATGTGAGATTTTTCGGCACCATTTTGGCACAAACCTCTCGCATGTGTAAATCTTTGGTGAAAATGCGGAAGTAGCTGAGTTTTCGTTTTTTTAAGTTGGAAGTCTTTCTTGGTGAAGTTTTTCCGGCCTTCTGCCTCTTTGTCCGTTGGTGGGAGTCAACTTTGTGACCCCGGATTACCAAGCCAGCGTATTTGCACTGAGTTATGAAGCTGATGGTGCTATCAAGAATCACGTGGTGAATCTCGAACTGGATCTGGAAGAGATGAACACACCTGTCTAGACACTCTAGACAAGTAAAATAATGGAAGAATCATCTAGATGATGAAAGCGCATTTTTGACAGCTCATGAATGCTTGTTACTTAGGAGATTTTGCAAATTACCATCTCTCACAATTACTGAGCTTGGATTCAAGCAGTTTGGGCAAACTTACGAAACAGCAGCTTCCATTTAGTACTAGTTTCAAGTTGACTATTTGATAAGTACATAATTTATGCATGTACAAACTCAAAAATACCTTTTAATCTTCATTGTTTAGTTATTGACTGACGGGAGGTCAAGTACTGTACCTTAGAATGATAATTTGATCTTTATCAAAGCTATATAAAAAAATACACCAAAAGTAAACAATTTTTCATCCAATAATAATAATTCATTCTAATAAGCTTCAAATTCGCGTCAAACAAGTCATTGAATGAATCCCGGACAGATTTGACAACTGTACATAATAATAGTGACACCGGCGGCTGAAGTGATAACTAAATTTTTATCTACTTTAATTAATTTTAATTGCCATATCCCTAACGTCATATATATCTATGAGCATTGTTTCACTCGAAGCAAGTAATTGAATAATTTAATCTTCCACAATCACTGCGCTTGAATTAAAGTAATTTGTGCAAACCTACGAGACAGTAGCTTTTATTTAGTACCAGTTTCAAGTCTGTAAATAGTATAGTTGCTGAGAACTCAGCGTCACGCCAGCCAGCCAGACAGCCAAAGTGAATATAATAGCGCTTTTTTCTAAAAAATGCGCTAAAAACACAGCATTCTCAGATCGCTCATGTTGCTGTTAGTCTTACACTCTTCTCACATCTATCGTATAATCAAACATAGTCACTAAAATTACGATTTGTGATACTTGATGCCGCCCCTGTGTTTCTGAGGTCTCACATTCATATCCGTTCGTACTCTGCACTTTACACCGACCAAGGCATGAAACTTGGAATTATGTTATTGGGCTCTGGTTCTGTTCCCAAGCGTCAGAATATTCAATTCATTCTCAGTGGGGGACCTTGCTGTATTTACTTGTCTCCGATATCGAACCCTTATATCCTATTCATCCTGAATTAACGTATATTTGTAATAAAGAGGGGTTACTATGTTAGATCCAATTTTCTTGAATAAGTTTCCAAGATACAGAATAAATAAACTCGTTAAATCAATGCATTGTGGAAAATCCAAAAAAATCAACAAAAGCACTCTACAAATATTTTCGCTGTTCAAATTTGCGTCTCCTGAAGTTTTCTAGGACGTTGAACGATGTCTTTTTGCTATACTTCAATTAAAAACAAGAAACAAACTTCTTGTCATCAGTAAATAGTTTTTAATTAAAGAGAAAGCACTCTAGAGCATCGAAGAAACCTTGCAATATTTATGAATTGAAAAGTTTTATAATACTGTGAGCATTTACCTCTGGCGACCCTCGAGATGGAATTGTGGCGTTTTCATGAAGTTTTATTGCAAAGTTGGAAGACGTACAGCAAACGCGAATACTTGGAGGCTATCACTGATCGTTCCACGTGCAACAACTTTTAAATTCAAACTCTAACCTACCGAAAAATTGCCAGATAAGCCTTACTTTATACTATTATAAAGTTGGCACCACTATTTGCTCGTTGCCAACAGTACGAAATTCTAGAGATATTCATCGTCACTTCAATGGGAAGTTTTCAACTTCTTCTGTCCTTTTCTTCTTGACATATGAAACAAACCGAACATGCGTTCGAATTTTGAGATGAAAACTAACCGAATAGTTCAATTTGGTAAGTTGATTCTAAGAACTGCCGCGCAATTTCTTCCGTCAAAAAATCGTAAAGATATCGAAATATAGGTCAAAAGCTGGATTTCACTCTCCCTCAACAGCTTTATTTATGGAGAAAAAAAGTGACATATTTCAGCATGAAGCACATTTCAGCAGCGCTATAAAACAATGCACTAACCGCAATCTCTCACATATGTATCCGAAGTAAAGCAGCGTTCGTAATGTATGTACTTATATCGCATTATATTATACAGCAGCTGAAATGAAAGCAGTGTACGAATGTAGAGAATGGTGCAAATGGATATCCGCAGTAAAAGGACGCGGAGAAGTCGCAACGAAACAAGAAATATGGTATTCACTTGTAAAATTATTCTTATTACCTTTTCTTCACTCAAATTAACAAACTATCACGTCCTTCCTTTCGCATTTCTCCAGCCGCAATTTGATTCCAATGTTCAGTATAATAACCCCTTTGGCTTTCATGGAACAGGACAAACTAAGGACTGTGGTTCTAGAGCACTGGACTTGAATGCGGTGGGCTGTGGCATGGAAGCAACCTTTGTAAATAGATGGCACAAAGGCTTTAATCCTACCTCGAAGTGATCGTGGTAGTCAACATCAACATTGGTTACTAACGTTCGGTGACAATGAAAGTCAATATTTCTTGTTGAAAGACAATGACATTGTGGAATATTATTGATCTATAAGAACTATTAATAAACTTGCATACTTCCTTTATTACAAATGGGTGGGTAGTGATCCACCATTCATAGAATAGATATTATGAGTTAGTACTTCGAATTGGATGTATAAGACAATTTATGTGTTAACTTGTTGTTCAGTCTTATGCGAAAAGCCTTAAGCAAAATTAAATTATGCAAAGTAACAGTTTTCTTTGATTAAAAGTGTCATGTTCACAAAATCGTTATATATATATATATATATATATATATATATATATATATATATATATATATATATATATATATATATATATATATATATATATATATATATATATATATATATATATATATATATATATATATATATATATATATATATATATATATATATATATAAATAGCTGCACACTTTTCGTTGCAATGGTCTCTATTTTCAATGCGTTAGTTTTCCAGGTGATTTGCGAGCACCCATAATTCTTCAACTTGACAAGAGTCCCGCCTGATCTATGTACGCACCCGTGTAAACACGCATTCAGTGGGTACATGCTCGAGTTTCGTATTGTAACCTCTACCGTATTAACAATGCAATGTGGTGGAGTATTATTCATGACTGGTATGTACCACGCTCAAGTGGATCATAATTACTTTTATATGTCATTATAAATCTGCGTTGCACGGATTATAACTGGAAAAATACTGGAGTATGAGCTATGAATCACAAAAGTATTTTTTGCATCAAATACAGTTCATTCAACCAAATATAAATCCTTTGTCGTCTGCTTATAACGACCAAACAGTTTTTATATATGAGGTACTTGGATCAAGGATGTATTGATCTGCTTTGAGCAGTCAGCATTCTAGTTTTCTATGAGAATTTATCAACATGCTCATAGGCTATACAGCAAATGATCTCCACGACTTTATTGGCACATATAGACTCTTGATTATCATGTCGCGATAGCGAGCACCATTAAATGTTTTTGCCTGATCAGCTATTTCTTCGAAATAAAATGGCTCGATGATGCCTTCAACCCAAAATTTGCACCAAACAGTGACACGTTCTGGGTGCATTTGTTTCTAAACAATCACTCGTGGATTTTCTGGATCCCAAATGCGACAATCTTCACTACAGTTCATTTCAGTTAAGAACGACCCAAAGGCGTAAATACGAACACAATTTATTCACAGTAAATGCAGATTATAAAACAAGCTGTCTGAAAATTAATTGAAGAAATTAAACCAACAAATATATTCACATATTACCTGAATAAATACAAATTTAAATCTTCGAGCTGCACAAATCTATTTATGATAATTGATGAACGATTGACAAATGATATTTTAGAACAATCATAAATAATGATAGAACATTGTTATCATGAACAATATTATTATTCTACCATCCATACATCTTGCATTCTATATATTGTGAACTTTGTAAAATCTTTAAAGTTTGGTTGATCATATGTTCTTACTCTCAACTTACTTGGCTCGCCTCAAAGGCATATTTCTAGGAGGCATACTTCTTGCTTTTCGTGAGTCTACTATTTCTGGAGCAAGTTCTGTATCATAAAATATCTTCAGGTGATAAATGTCTTGCTGCAAATGGACAATTTACTTCAATTAGCTTTTCTGTTCCAACTAAACCGTCAGGAGTTGCAGCCAAAGAACCTAAATTTTCTCCCAGACAAACAAACCACAATGTGCAACTGTAACACCTATTACATTTTCATAGTTGTGTATTGTTACTTGCTTATGATTCTTACCCCATTCCGTAACACTAGTAGTTAGATTTCGAGCATATAGTATGTTTTCTACTAGGGGTCCGGCAAGCACTTTTCGCCTACAGACTAGACCAAAATTTGAAGCTGTTAGTCTATGTTTTCTTCAAAGTATTTACCCTTGATGTATTCACTTAGAAATTAATATTTGTAATTTATTTGAAGGTGAACTTGAAATTCTCATCTGTACACTTCCAGCTATAGTAGTATCCAGAAATCTAAAAGAAATAACTTTTACAAAATTAGATTTGAAGATTGATTTTTGATTTATTCATCCAATGAACTTACTGTAACATTGGTTGTCAGATTTATCAAATATCTTGGAATCCGAACCATTATTCTTACAAGTATGACAAAATCGGTAAAACTACAATTCAAACCAGTTTTTCCGATTCTTGAGAGATTGATATTCAGATATGTGAAGCCGAATACAGTACCAAAATATCATGAACATAGCTAACATTTTATCAAACACAGCCAGAAGCAGATATTCAAAATGGTTTTTGTTCCTAAAATCAGCCATTGGCTATTCATTCTCTAATAGATAAATACAAGATAAAATCAATCTAGGTAGGTAAACAGGCTTTGACATTTGTCATGAATTACAAAATTTGGATACTAGACAGCGCCGCGGAACAAATCAACTAGTAAAAACTTATATCCACACTACTAAAAGAAGTAGAAAATAAATTGAAAAATATTTTCCTAAATTATTATTTTGGAATATACAGCCGCTGAAATTCCGGGAAATATTGTAAAATATTGCTCACAATTTTTAGATATGATAAATATATTTCTTTTTGTTCATTTGACGTTTCTTCATAACAAAATCTATAATTTCATCAAAAAAAATTTCTCGAAAACTTGAAATCTCACGACTTTTAAAAAAATATATTAGTTCAAGAAAAATTTGGCCACGGAATTTAATTACTTTTGTCAAAATTAAACTTGCAGGGAATAAGAAAAGTATAAATGGACATCAGAGAAGTACCCAAAATATCGAGAACTTTGAGCCCAAAATCCAGTGACCGATATCAAAAATAATAATTATTCAAATATATATACTTTTTGAATACAAGACTTTGATTTTCCTACAACTTTCAACATAAATATTATACTTTTAGAAGTGCACAGAAAGGGTTATAAATGGAATATTAATTAATATAAATCAATAATTTTTGCGCAGCACTCTGAAGAATGATGTCATCTATAAGTCTGCTAAATTTTGTCTCAAAAAACTGTATAATCTCTGAGAAATTAATATTTCTAGCACAATTTTTTTTTTGTCGAAACTATTTGGTTCACTTTTCATGAAAATTTTTATATGATAACTGCAAGTATAGTGTCTAGTATATATAAAAATTTTGGTAATTTATTATAAGAAAGTATTTATCAAACATATTGCTACAAGATTCATCAATTCAAATTTCGCGCTAAAATAGTTCTTCCGGGTGATGTTTCACCTTAAAACGATCAGTAAGTCATCATTCATTAAAAACAGGCCCAGGTTAACTTCTCTGAAGTAAATGACATAAAAATTAATTTAGGCAGGGGTCATTGAGGTTACCAAATCTAAGTGTTCTTGTAAGCTGTTGAAAGATTCAAATTAAAATGTCATATGAAAACCCCTGAAAAAACATGGAAATAAAACACTACAACTACATATATATGAGCTCATACTTAGAATATGGAGGGAAGGACAAATATCAGAAGGGTGTGAAATGGAACAAATTATCACAATTCATGAAAAAAAAAATGAAATCAGATAGTATGCCAGAATTACAGAGACCTAACGCTATTGAACACTACGTACAAAATTCTGTCTACAAAGAAGGTTAGTAAATGTAAAAAGAACTAATGTCGGACTGTATCAATGCGGTTTCATCAAAGAAAAATCAGCAACGGACGATATACATATAGAAAAACAAATTATTGAAAAAACCATACTTTATAACATTATCATAGAAATACTGTTCGTTGATTTCAAACAAGCTCAACTCAATCAAAAGAGAAAAACTGATGGCAGCTTCAAAGAACAAGAAATACTAGAAAAACTAAGGAGACTAATATCAATGACAATAAGACTAATTAAAATTAGTATTACAATTAAAGTTGAGAGTAGAAAAGGAAAAAGAGACAGAACAAGCCCTAAAAGATGACAGTAAAAAGTGCAATAAAATTAAACTCAGAGTACATAAATTGGAAGATACAAAGATAAGAGATAACTATCAAAGTGCTATGAAGGATTTGATAAAGTTAACACCAACACCAGATATGAAAGACGTAGAAGATATCTGGAATAAATTCGAACACAAAATCGAGGCGACCAAACAAGCATGTGGCGATAGTAAAACAACAAATAGTATAAAACAGACACACTGGTGAAGTAAGGAAGTAAAAGACGCAGTAAAGAAAAAGAGAATAACATGGATCAAATATTTAAATACTAAGAGCAACGAAGACTATAAAGACTATAAAGAACAGAGGAAATCGGTGAAAGATTCAGTTAAAAAATCAAAGATGGCAACATGGCAAGAATTCGAAGATATTATGAAATGAAATTTTAAAGATAATCAGAAACTGTTGTACAAAACCTTAAAAAGGCACAATAAAATAAATTTAAAACAAATAAAGGACGAACATAGAAAAATACTGCATGAAAATAAAGAGATAATGGCACGGTGGAAAGATCATTTTCGGAAGAGAAAACCAACACTGACAACGAGGACAGAGAAGATCAAATACAAACAGTGGAAAGAGAAACAATAGGAGATATAGAAAATATTACAGCAAAAGAGCTGAAAGCAGTACTTCAAAAACTTAAAAACGGCAAAGCACCAGGACATGACCAAATAAAAGCGGAGCAACTGAAGTATATGGGCGAAGAAGGAGAAGAAATTTTACTGGTGCTATTAAATAAGATGTGGGAATCAGGAAAAGTACCTTCTGATTGGGAAAAAGCTGTTATATTTCTAATTCACAAAAAGGGCGACACAAGAACATGTAGTAACTACAGAGGAATTTCCCTCCTATGTACAGCTGCAAAAATATATGAAGCAATTATTGAGAGCAAACTTAGTATGAAGTTAAAAACAAAGTTGGAAAAAGTACAAAGTGGATTCCAAAAGGGGTATTCAACGCAGGACCACATATTTATAAAAAGAAAATTAATAGAAAGAACTATGGGACATGGCGGTAAACTTTTTATTTTGTTTTTAGACCTTTAAAAAGCATTTGATAGGGTACAAAAGGGTACATTATGGGAAATTTTGAAAAAGAGACAAATAACTGGAAGACTACTAGAGGCAATAAAAAGTATATATAGAAAAACAAATAACTATGTTAGAACGGGCAACGACATTTCTGAAGAATTCGTAACAACACAAGGGCTAAGACAAGAAGGAGCCTTGAGTCCATTTTTGTTCATCATATTTTCAATTGAAATTGGTAACTATAAACTAAATAGGATAACGATAGCAGAGTGTGCATTTGCGGATGATCTTGCCATATTCGCAAAGAGCGAGGAAGACATACAACACAATTTGCACATATGGCATCAGGAATTACAAAAATACATGTCAATAAACACCGAAAAATCCAAAATCATGATGGTATCTAGGGAAGATATATGCACAAATGTAACAATAAATGGCAAAGGAATACAACAGGTAGAAACTTACACGTACATGGGCTCGATCATACACAATAAGGGAAGCCTAGATTATGAAATTAATAATAGAGTACAAGCTGCGAATGAAAAATTCTTCATGATGAACACAACAATCCTTAATAACAAATATGTAACAGATACAACGAAAATGACACTGTACAAAACAATATATAGACCAACACTTATATATGGAAGTGAAACGTGGGTTTTGAACCAAAGGAACAGAAGTAAAATACAAGCGACAGAAATGAAGTACCTAAGAAAAGTAAATGGAATAACTAAATCAGACAAAATAGGAAATGATCAAATAAGAAACGAGCTACAAGTGGAAAGCATACAAAAGACAATAGATAAAAAACAGCTTGCCTGGTACGGGCACTTGATAAGAATGGCAGATAATAAGCAGGCGAAAATCATATGGAATGCTAGAACAACAGCTAAGAAGAGAAGAGGCAGGCCAGTGAAGACATGGGAAAACAACGTAGAAGAAATATTGAGAAGAAACAAGACCAATAGTCATACTGCAAGAGAAATGGCGAAACAGAGGAAAATATGGAAAGATTTTATTGGTAACATTGAATAAATAATTATAAGAGGGAAAGACAAGCAAGAATAAAAGAAAAGAAGCAACAACAAACAGAGCTTTCTACACGAATGAAAAAAATAACAAAAATATAAAAAACAATAATAGGACCAGTAGAACTCCATATTACCAAAACAATGACAAAAAATATCAGCAAACGAATATAGACCAAGAATAAATCACGAAATAGAAAGGGAATTAGTTAAAACAATAAAGAATAGAATGACTTGAACACATATATGGAGAGTTGATGAACATGACACAATAAAACCAATCTCAGAGTGGAACCCAGCAGGAAAAAGTAAAAGAGAAAAACCAAAATCCTCATGGATAAAAGAAGTAAAAGATCTAAAAACAGTGGAAATAACAAAATGGAAAGAGAAAAAAAGAGCTTGGAAGAAATGGATCAATATAGCGAATAGCATCTGAAACCAGAATTGGTGTCCACCTGATCAATCATCTCTCAATGAAACCGCAATACATGGAGCTTCATGAAATTGCAGATTCCAAAACAGGACATGAACTTATAGTATCAACTTTCCACATCAGTTATCAAGTCGACGATAGTATCACCGTATCCTGCACTATAAACATTAATAGTCGACTAGGGGACCACCTCGATTCACCCTTACGGCAATATACCCCTTCCACCTATTGATCGGATTTCTTGACACCTGCTATCGTTCTCACGTGGCATTTTAATCGAGTTATTTTAGTCGAGAAAGTTCTCAAGGCCTTGCTGATCAATAGTAACGCCAGATGTCGGAGTGACCACCGAAGTGAATGGTCAAGTATCATAATGCACTGCATTCCTAAAGCTTCTCGTTTTTATCGAGTGCAAACATATTGTGGTTCAGAAACTCAAATATTGCTAGATAAAATAATCAAATAGAAATCTTTCGAAGTGAAAAACGATGTTCATGAATAAAAATTCCTCAGCGTTCGATATTCAACCATCAAAACTCAATTAGCGTCTAATTAAAGAAACATATAAATTAGATGATGGTCATTGAAGTGATGGGAGCCATAGCAGAATGCAACAAATATTTCTATGCAAATAAACGAATAAGTCGTAACCTCATCGGGTGACCAGTGACAGCATTCCAGAGACTCGAGCGCCAGGCCGAGCAGAGGCTGTGCCATGGAAGTAGACAAAAATGTTCAAGTGGAAGGATATCATGAAATATATTTCATATAGCAAGTAGCTTGAAGTCAAATAATTTATCATTCGATTGAGCGATACTGTTTAATTATTGGAAATTATTTATTGTTTCGACGATTCAATGTACTTGATTTTCTCACGAGAGTAATGTCCTCTGCGGCCTCCTCATGCCGCTGTCTATGAGCAACAGCTGCCAACACCATAGCAGCGTAGCGGGGCAAATATGGGGGGCTCCTGACCCGCACACAGCATCGAAGCAGTAAGAGTTGAGCCAGTGAGTGCTCCAACGAGCGCGGAACCCACACGGCTCGCATTCCATCGACTTCTTCTTCTTCACAGTGCGCTGAACTCTCCGCGATGTGGATTTTGTGTGGTGTGGTGATCAGTGCTCAAGTGAAAAATGTGTGATGTGTTGTGATAATGTGGGGGTGAGTACCTGAAGATCATGGGAAGACTCAGCAAGAGCTCGACGAGTACGGCCAGACCGATATTCCGAGTTCACTATCGTAAGCTGGTCGATGACTATAGTGGAAACTGCGACACACTCGACTTTACACCAACGTTGCCGGATTACTTGTCGTACTGTTGTTGTCAGTGCGGCCATACGCAGAAACTCAAGGTAAAACATCAATTATATTTTGTACAGTAACTAATGATTTACACATGTTACTGTAAAATAAATGCAACGTACACATGTTGTAAGTTTTTTATGGCCGACTGCGCCATTTATTAAAGACGACTGAAACTTGTTTGCTCTCTAGATAACTAGGACAAAATTTACAAATTATCTTTTAAAGGGGAGACTTCATCTCAAGATATAAGATAAGATTCGTTCAAAAGAATGCAGACAATACAGCATCAACAGTTATCCTGTCATTGTTAGCGATGCATTCCATTAGGAATGCAGCTATTTCTCTAGCACATTTCTTGCATAAATCAGCGTACGTCTGCAGATCTCTGTGAACCATCTACCAGTTTGCAAATTGGTACAGTTAGAGAAACGAGCAACAGCAACGAGTCAGTTTCAACCGCAAGATGAAAAATGCAACCGCGCAATCCGTTCAGCGTAAAGCGCAACAGGTTTTGATCCAATGCTGGGAAATTTGTGACTGATGATAATCACGTTACCAATGCACTTTTACGAAGAAATACTGCCACTTATGTTCCAACGGGAAAAAAATATACATCTTTCTAGTTCTTTACTTGAAAAGAATAAACAGAATCTTATACAGAATTTGCTGGAACGGATGTATTCAAGGATAATGCTATTGAATTGGAATTCATTAGAATTACAAAGGTCATTCAAAAATGAAGTTCACAATTCGAAAGACTAAACACGTGCTTCACCAGTTCCAAAAATATGAGAGGACTGTCCACATGCGAAAGTTTCTTACCTTTATTTAACAACAAAAACTTGTAGCCCAACTTAGTTCAATAATATGAAAGAACAATGTACAGAATCTTATCAGGTATAACAGTCATTGGCATCATGTTAGACGTTGTAAAACTCTCTATCCACATTTGTAGAACTCCTATTTGCAATAAATTGGGCAGTTACAGTTCAAAATCGCGAAATTCAACTCAAAAGTGATCATATTACACAATGTTTATCACTTCCTTGTTCAAGCTTAATCAACTGAAATTTTAAAGCAAGCAAGAGTAACCTGATCATCCTATTATTATCTACAGCATTTTATAAAACTGCTGCTATAATTTTCTCCTTGAGGTGAATAACCTTCCGGAGAATTTGGAGGAAAACCATAGCTAATCCTTGTGATCAGCAACATCTTTGTCTCAAATAATTCCACTTGAAAAATATATAATAAGTTGAGTCATATTCGAGTTCCTTTTTTTGCAATGAATTTGAATATTTTGCTTTATGGTCATAGCAAGAATATAAATTCAAACCGTTATCAAGTGTAGTTTACGACTTTTGATATACATTTAAATATTCCCGTGAGATTTGGCATCGCTGGAATGCAACTCAAATCCATTACTAATAATATTAATCTCAGAGTTATTACCGGGCATTCCTCATGTTCAGCAGAAATTATATTCTTGATCTATCTATTCTGGTTTTATTTGTGATACGAAATACGAAATAAAAATGTGTGGACAAGCTTTGAGAAGAAGAGAGAGGAAGGAATGCTTCTGTGCACTATTAAACATTAGGTCGTTCACCTCCTAGACATGTTAGTGTTACATTCTTCGAGATATCGGGCAAGCATATCAATTAATTACTAATTTATCAACCTTTCCAATAATATAACTCGAAAATTTAACCCATTCGTTTTAACAATGTCTAATTAAGCTTTTGTCAGTTGCTAATGACAATACCCACTTGCATATATATTCAAAGATAATTTAGCTCTATTATTAAGGACCCTCAGAGATCCTATATCAGTAATGTGCTGTTTTTTCACGTGGAGGACATGAAGCAACAAAAATCGTTCCAATATTTAATAAGAAATAATAGTATCAAGATATATATATATAGGGTGTAACTGAACCTTCGTAATAAAATTTAATGATATATAGTACTGAACGTACTGATCATGAATCAAAAAGAATTCTGCTGAAATTCGTAAAAACAGCAGTAGTTTGCAAAAATAAAGCATTTTGAGTACCGCTGGTTGTCATAGGTACTCCTGTACAAAATGAATGAAAAACTATGTTACACAATATTCACATGCGTAATCTACTATCAGGAGAGCAATTAAATCAATTAAATTATAAATTTATAAAAATTGCTCAAAATTGTCGCCGTTCACAGCATCACACAATGCAGCACGTTGAATGAGGTTAACGGTACAAGCTTAACGGAGGTAATTGTGTTTTTTTATTATCTCTGCGCTATTCTCAATACGCTGTTGCAGTTCTTCAATACTTTGCGGCGCATCTTGGTTATCATAAACTTATGACTTTAAATGACCCCAAAAATTAAAATCAAGAGGATAA
The DNA here is from genome assembly GCA_963989225.1 of Dromius quadrimaculatus. Taxonomy (NCBI): domain Eukaryota; kingdom Metazoa; phylum Arthropoda; class Insecta; order Coleoptera; family Carabidae; genus Dromius; species Dromius quadrimaculatus. The sequence goes on from OZ022335.1 coordinate 20,871,889, forward strand.
AGATCTGGTGAACCCGGAGGCCATGGTACAGGACCACCACGTCCTATCCAACGACATTCATATGCAGTATCTAAATACTCTCTCACAAATCTGCTGTAGTACGGAGGTGTACCGTCATGGAGGAACCATGCATGCTGCCAAACATCTAGCGGAATGTCCTCTAACAATTCTGGTAGAGTGTTTCGTAAAAACCTAAGTAATCGTTACCATTCATACGCGCAGGTAAAATGTATGGACCAAGTAGAGTACCATTCACAATCCCAGCCCAAACGTTCAAAGAGAATCGATGCTGGAAATTACTCCTTCTAATAACATGTGGATTTTCTCGTGACCAGTAATTATAAATACCGACTCAAGTGAACAAGGACTCGTCGAAAAAAACTACATTTTTATGTGAATTTTGGTCTTGAGCATGTTGGTGAAGAAGCCATTGGCAGAAATTTACTCGCTCGAGGTGGTCACGTTGCATCAGATTTTGAACTCTTTGGTAATGGAACAGATGGTACCTCAAGTTTCTAAGAATTCTCCTCACAGTCATATGAGAAACTTCTTGTCCCAAGTTGCGTGAAATTTGGCGAGTACTAATTGTAAGATCAACATCTAATATCCGATAAAACATTTTCGAAATTTTGTCGGTATCTTTGACGGCCTCCACCTCTATCAGGATTAAGTCGAAGTGATCCTGTATCACGAAGACGCTGTAGTAGTCTTCCAAACATTCGATGACTGGGATTCCGTCTGTCAGGTTATCGTTATGCATTCAAACGCTGCGCTGCTCTCCCGTTTTACCTCATTTCTACGTATACTATCATCATATCAGTTAGCTCTAAATTACTAGATGCAAAATCCATTTCCATTTTTTTTTTTTCAAATTGAATAACATTAGCATCAAACACTGTTTTACGTTACAAATTTGTAAACTTTTGCTGGCAGAAATTAATAGAAAATTATTTGATTCATTTATGCATGTATTATGCAGTATCTATTTGATTGTGATTAGTTGTTGCGTAATAGCTACGAGTAATGTTGTAACTCTAAAAGAAATTATCAACCCAGTGGCCCAAAATTATTCATTTGATTGAGGCCATCTCCCAATTTTCGAATTTTTTCAGTTACACCCTTTATAAGTAGAATGACTGTATATATACTAATAACGGAAAGTGAAACATAGGCGTTTAACATGGGAAATCAGGTTTTCCCTGCGCATTGCTCTCCTAATTATTTCAGACAAAAAGTTTTAAATGGATATAGTAAAACAGAAATTTCTGCATCCGAATCATTAAAAAAAATATATATTTTGGCAGCCTTATAACAGCAGAAATAGAATTTGAAAATTCACAGAATTACAGCTAATCGTATAAGCCATGGAATCAGAAATAAGAGACGAACAAAAGCATAATGCTTTATACGTCAAATTATTATTATTCATTTTGACAAATTGTAATATTGTAATAAAAGATCGATATAAGAGTTATTATCAAAAATGAATAACTATTCTAATGAAGAAAAGCTACAAATAATTAAATGGTATTATTCTGGAAACAGTTTACGGCAAATTCGTGATTATATTAGTACTCTTTGGCGAAATCATGATATTCCGGGGATGTCTATCATTCAACGATTCATTGCCGAGTTTGAGAAGACAAGTACACTCAATTTCAAGAAAGAGGAACAAAATATCAAGAACTACAATGAAAATTAAGAAAATGTTCTTGCTTTGATAGAACTAGAACATACAATGAGTGTAAGAGAAATTTCCAGGCAACTGAATATTCATTTTATTACAGTTCATAGAATTCTTAAGAAACATAAATACATTCCTCTCAAATTTCAAAATCATCAACATCTCTTGGAACGAGATTTTGAAGTGCGTGCATCATTCTGTGAAATAATGATGGAGAAGTCAAATTATGATAGAGACTTCTTAAGGAATATTTTATTCTCAAAAGAATGCACATTTACCATGAATTGCGAACCCAATGATCATAATTACCGGTATTGGTCCAAGAATAATCCACATAACGTTATACAGTCCTGGACACAATATCGACAAACTATAAATGTATGGGCAGGAATTTTAGGACATCAAATAATAGGCCCGTTCTTCATTACAAGAATAAATTCGGAGTCGTATTTGAATTTATTAATGAATATAGTTGGTCCAGAAATTACCGAAACAAATAAAGAAAATGTGTGATTTCAACATGATGGCTGCTCTGCACATAGTACAACAGAAATTGTGGAATATCTAAATCAAACATTTCCTGGAAGGTGGATAGGACCAAGAGGACCAATTAACTGGCCAGCACGGTCGCCTGATTCAAATCCGTGCGATTTTTTTCTCTGGGGGATCATTTGAAAACTAATGTTCATAAGAGTATAGAACTATAACACAAGAATGTCAAAAAATAATAAAGTAACGTTCGGCAAAGTTTCTACAATAGATTGGGTTATTGTTTAGCACAAAACGGAGGATTGTTTGAACATCTATTATAATTTGAGAATTCAAGAATATTTTGAGTTTGTTGTAGTTCATATTGGATTCAATTTGTTGCATTATTTAATTGTTAGTGTTACTTTATTTTATTTCATCAATCTTAAACAAAAAATCAAATTAAGCCACCCATTATTTACCATCATTATCATTAGATTTTTATTTAGAAAATTGATATTCACCACCTACGGAAGATATCTGACACTGACGTATTAAACGTTACGCTTTTGTTCATCTCTTATTTATAATTTCATATCTAATACTATTAAATGCAATTCCGTGAATATTCATATTTTATTTCTACTACCATAAAGTAGCCTGAATGATTTTTTTTATTAAGTCGGTACAGAAATTTTGCTGTACAATGTCCATTTGAGATTTTTTGTCTAAGATAATTTGGGGAGCAATGCGCACAGAAAAACTGATTACCCATGTTAAACGCCTATGTTTCACTTTCCGTGATATAGCCTGTATATATATATATATATATATATATATATATATATATATATATATATATATATATATATATATATATATATATATATATATATATATATATATATATAAAGTGGCTGGTATTGTGCAATCTTATCAAAAATGTCAAGTAGGATTACCATTGAAAAAGAGTCCTATTCTTATTCCCATTGAAACTGTCAAAACTTAAATTTTATGAACTTTTGATTCTTTCAAAATAGGTTTTGTATTCACTAGCAACAATAGCAGGGATCTATACACAGGTAATCCAGGTATTCTTTTCTCTCCCAACAAAATGTACGACCTTTGCTACCCCAATATGTGGCTTTCAAAAGAACTGTATTAATAGCCATATTTCAATCTTGAGAGGACGGTAATAATTCAGAGCATTTCATTTTCGTCTTATATTCAATTTTGTGGAGAGGCGGACAGCTGGTTTGAACATTATATCATTTTAAATGGTATTAAGTTACATTCGAACAGGACTGGATTAAGATTTGTTCCCAGCACGGAACGAACACTCTTGTACCAGAATTGTCATTTGAATACTTTTGTAGTTTTGTACAAAGCGTTTATTTGATCGATACTAGCGAGACGTGATCATTGTTATATTTTAGAATACGTTCATAACAGGCGCCTTTGGCGCCCGACATCAACCCTACAAAAAAACTTAATTACATCGGGCATTTCCAACCAATTTTACCACGCTACAAAAGATTTCCAAGGCATCACTAAAAGCTGGTAAGGGGACGAATAAAAATACGAAAGACAGTAAATCCAAGTTGAAACACAGTATATATGCGCCCTCATATAGATGTACCTTCTGAGATCAGTGAAAAAATACATAAAAATCATTATAGCACCCGAGCTAACCGCGGGCACCACCTATGATAGTCCTGTGCCTTCGTTATTTTCTGTTGTTATTTTACGGCTGATAAATCCAATTGACTCTTCAAAATATGACTACTGACTAAAAACGCGGGCTCGGGCTCTACCCGCGGTAACTTTCTAAGATCAATAAAAAAAGTAATAAAAATTAACCACAGCACCACTAGGGTTAACCAATCAAATTGACTTTCTCACAAAACAGTAATTAAGGCATCAAGGGTGTTAAAAGGACAATAATACCTGAGGTCAACAGTGTACTTTCCGAGGGCCCCTGGCCCGAGGTGTGTACGTTGGCCGTAGGCATTATTGTCTGTTCAACTCCCGTGGTGCCTTCAATGTTCAATGTCCTACTTTTGTTGTATTTCAATTAAAATTTTCTGCTATGTATGTCCTGTCATTGTGATTTTTGTCACAGAAATTACTCTAGTTACTTGGTGTAACTAAGAAACTTGTTTGTTATTTTTCCTCGGGTATTATTTGTTATGGAATTATCCTGAAATCAGTGTTATTATGACAGCAATAATAAATCAGTCGGAAATTAATATAATAATAGTCGCAGAGAATACGATTGTCCACACAAACATATGGGAATGTTCCTCTTAGGGATGGAATCACAAAAAATTCATCATATGTGATTTTCTATGTCATCATACGAATGCAGTGTCTGTCAGAGATTTAAAAATTTCAGGCCCAGCGGTTTGATTTGTGTATTTCTTTGCAAATAATAATGATAATGTAGATAAACAAATTCAAAACTACTTAAGGACATCAAAAATTTAAAATAAATAAATATCAATCGTGCCTTTTACCCGCTACGAATGCGGCAGACACTTATAGTGCACTCTATAGATTGATTGATATTCCAAGCTATGAGTACTCGACCACGTGACCTCCGGATTACAAAGCTAACATATCTGCACTAAGCTATGAATACTCATAAAAGATCAACTATGAGTGTTCTTAGCTCATTTATTAGAGAGACATTCACATTGCTGCATGAGTCGTACTTTGATGATACAGCAGGAACTTCCATGCAAGCGCCAACAACAACTGTTCAAAGTATCAGCCCAATCAGAAGAACGATACGACTCGCACGCCATTTATTGTACGTCAATATTATTATGTAAGAAATCTTCAAGCAAGTACCATCATCAAATGTACATAATTTCAGCTCAATCGGATGAACGATGCGCAAACAAACGAATAGGACTGGTGCGCCATTAATTACATGTTGCTAATGAGAGAAATCTTAATGCAAGTACCAAAGACAACTGTAGAAATTTTCAGTTTAATGGATTCAAACGTTTTGGAGATTAGCCTGAACAGAAAAACGAACAAAAATCTGAAAAATGTGTGTACAGATTTTGGTATCCTACATATAACCATTTGACCCAAATTCATTAACATTATTTGATCTTACCTTCCATCCTCAAGGGTTTAATTTAGTTCTCTGCACTCCTTCTCCATATAAACTTCAAGTATGCCAAATCTTACATTCCTGCGTGCGCACAATATAATATATCATATATGAAAAGGATACAAAGCTTTTTTTTCACGTATTGAAATGTCTGAGTTTTTGTGTAACTTCGAACGATTCGGTCCTGCTTTTAGCGTCCCATTCAAAATTGTTTACAAGTGCCGGCTGCAAAGCGAAAACTCGAGAAACCAAATCTCATTTAAGGGCGAAATGTAAAAATGATGACCTATTCTGTCCCGGAATTAATTCTTTTCTGATTATCCTTCTTCACGCTACCACAATACAATTATGGAGCAAAAGCTAAACCCAAAATGCAGGTACAGAGATGGTCGAGAGCATTTGAAAAACTTTGGTTTTTGCTTGTAAAGATGACAACATAATGAACTAAACTGCATTGTGCGATCAAGAGGGTGCTGTGTATAAGCTGCCATTCACAACAAAAGGGAATAATTGAAGAACGAACTATTCGTGATACTGTAATGTATATCTTATAAAGAAAAATAGAAAGTCACACATTATTGCTCATATTCAGTCAAAAGGATCGAAGGAATCCGAAAGAAAGCTCTATAGGAATAAACGACACAATAATGACGGCTTCATCCAAAACACATGGTTCTTCTAAAGTATCCTTTGTCATTTTCACACAAAAGAGCTGAAAGGCAAAAAATGCACGTCTTATTTTGGTAAAGTGTGCGTGAATGGCAACATTGTATTTTAGGGAATAATTCAGCATAAATTTTCTATAGAAAGCTGGTCACGTGACTGTTTTATGTTAATTTGTACTGAATTGAAAGGTGAATGTACAGCGAGACAAGTTGTTTCAGCTACTGTTCTAAAACTGGTGAGATTGATCACATGGTGACCTCATTAATTAAAAAGCGAGTATAGTAGTTTGGAATGTACTCGCTGAAACAGTCCTCTACAACAAGGGCTTATCTTGTTATTGCTCACCCTCCTCGGGTAACTAATGTCATTTTGATGGTCACTGCGCCCTACTTTACAGCCAAACAGAGACGCCGGGAATCTTCTCCTCCGATCTTAAGAGTATTATGCACCTTTACTGTTAGTAGTGCTCTGCGGGGTCGGGTACAAGAGAAAGATAGCACGTGGGTCGTGAAATATCGTTACACGATTCGCTCGTACCAGTTCGTTAAATATCGGAAATCTTTGATGAAACCTTTTTCGAAATGTTTATATGACGAGATAAAGATATTGCTTACATTAAATTATTTTCACGTTGTGTAAAAATATTATTTTATTATTACATCATTTAAACAGACGTATGACAAGATAATATTATGGAATAATTACTCGTTCAAAATGAATTGATAGTATCTTTATAATTTATTAATAATTACTAAATAATAACTTTATACATTTCTTTGGTCACTCAGCTATTAACATGGATGAACCCAACTTTTATTAGAAAAAATAGTAACAATTAATAATTACACTATTATTTGGCGAGTAACCATAATTTTACATAACAAAGATGTTCTTCAATATTCAGTTCTTCACTTCTTCTTTATTCTTGGATCCACAATTTCAGGCAATAAATATTTGTTATAAAAACAAATTAACTTTGGCTCCATTTGCCTCCAAAACAAAATGTCTCTTCCAATATACTCCACTTTCAGTGGATTCAATTCGTGTCCGGTCCAAATCGCAAAAACGCATGTTTTTCTTTGTGAAATTTCCAACTGTCCCTGAATTTGGTAATACCAATCATGTTTTTTATTTATTATGTACTCATTATTATCTTTGTCGTATTTCCAGAATTTTATTTTCTTTTTCTGTATGGCTATATCTGGATCCATACGGTACGCAGAATAAGGACATTTGACTTCTACAATTACTTCATCATTTACAATACCGTCTGGAGTTGCACCCAAATAATTCAAATTTTCATGAATAAACAAACCACAATTTTTAATAGCAATATTTTCTTTTTCACCTAGTGCCTTAAGTGCCCTATGTTCATGTGTCTTGCCATGTTTGATTGATGGAACATTATGTAGAATATTTGACTTGTATAAAATAGTTTCTACTTTCTTACTGGGATTGGTATTTTGTCTCATTTTACATACTGTAGCAAAATTAGAAGCAGTTAATAATTTCCGTCGCATCTCCAACCATTCTCCACTATCACTTTGTAACATCGTTCTTCTCTCTATTTCTTTGATTTCTTCTTTTGTTTTCTGTAGTTCCCTTAATACATTTGCCATCTCATTTTCTCGTTCTTCATCTGTCATATTTGGTTTTAAACATTGCTCTCCATAATCTGGATCGTTCACATTTTTTTGATTAGTAAACAATTTTCTCCGTACAGTTTTCTCTTTCATTTTATATTTCTTTATTCGATTTATTCTTCTCGATTCCATTTTTTTTTACAAAATTACCAGGACTTGTATCAAACATTGTTTTATGTAATTTAGAGAGAGGAGTCTTTGAATTGAAACTGACTACGGCAGCATGGCATCTCGAGGAGTAGGAACCTCTACTGGAGTAATTTATTCGTTTCCCTCCTATAAATTTGCAAATGATTGAATTAAATTGCTCTACTATATTGTTATTGACATTATATATCAAGCTTCTCGATTGGTTTGCAAGATTTTTCACTACTTGTTCTAATCGTAGCAAAATCTCTTTGTGGTCTAGGGCAATGAAACTATAAATATTAGTTTCTGCCGAATCTTTTCTTGTGCAAAAGTATTCAGCACAATTGTAATGCTCTCCCAGAACATGGCGAATAGAATTTTCGATATCATCTTTTAGAAGGCGAATTTTCTCCGACACAGTGCAATGGCTATTTCTCCTATGATTCACAGCACCTGTAATTGCATGCCGGAATCTTAAAATTCTACTATTTATTTGTCTTCTTACATTTATATTAAATCTCGTATCTTCGGATATACTTTTCAGTTTATTGCAATAATTCCTCAATAAATGATTGGTGCATTCTATTTTCTCGATCGTTAGATTATTGTAAGGGCGGGCATCTAATAATTTTTTGTACGTACTGCTATCTCCATCAGCGATAAGTTTGTTGTATTTTATGCCGTACATTTTTTCACTCATCTGAAATCCTTCAAGCAAAATTGAACTTTCCATACTGGAAGAAGAGCCAGAATGATTTTTCAAGCAAAAATGTTCCTTGGGAGTTGCACCCTTATTTTGAGCTTTTGCACAAGTTATGCAAAATTTGTTTTTCACGCCTAGATACAATACTTTCCCAAATTTGGCCCCTACTATCGCAGCTGCTCCAGACAGAGCGCAGTAATTATTTTTATAAGATCGTTTGCACCAGCAACCGTCAGCAACTACAGTTACCAATGGTATGCCTTTGCTATCTACGTTACCGGACTCAATAGCATATTTTGCTTCTTCTTCTGCAGCTTCCTTCATTTCTATCAACGCAGTTGATTCCCATCCTTCTCTAATGAAATTCTGGTATTTATTGTATGTATTAGCTGACATTGAAGGCATATCCAAAGCACTGAAAAAATCCGATAAATTCGAATATCCGCAACCAATACTTTCAATACCCGCAACTGCCGCAGTATTGATATCCATTCTGTCTGAACTTTTTTTGACATTATCAATTTTAAACATTTCATTGCACATATTGCAATGTATTGTGAAAGTGGAACCCAAACCCGAGCGATTTTCTTGAATTATGTTCAAATTTTGTATTCCACAAGCGTAATGCGGAGCATGATTTGCAATTTTTTTCAACGATTCAAAAAAATGACCTACATCTATTAGTCGTCGCCCAATTTCTACGGGATTGAATTTGTTATTTTCATCAATGTTCACTTCAGTTGATTTTATTTGTCTTGTGAATCTATCATCTTCTGCAGATACCTGCAAGTTATCTACTTCTGTATTAAGGTCATGTAGTGTTGTTACTTGTGTGCTCGTATTCATATTTGTAGATGTACTTGTTTCCCTATAAGAAAATCATAGAATCATATAAATGACTTTTGTGACTTGAAACGGTTAAATTCTGTAAAAATTGGCGCTTCATATACTTACATTGATTCATCAATTGAATAATTTTTTTTCGATATATAAGGAATATTAGCTTTCCTACATCTAGAAAAAAAACAATTTCCCAAATGAAAAAATTGCCAATATAGTATTTGATGATCATGCACCTGTTGTAATTTTTCAAATTAAGCGCCCACTTTTTTTTCCGGATAGCACTGGTCCGTAAATGTTTTTTATTTCCATATCTTTTTGAATCCATCATGAATTATAAAATTATTTATGAATATAAAATTATTGCAACGTCGACTTGATCGCTCTTGCATTGATATTGTCTGAGCACTGAGCTATGAAAGAACTGTATCTTCATCCTTGTCTACAAATACGAAGTTTGAATCGCAGCACAAACGAGTACTTCTTAATTAGCAGCCAGATGGCAGCATAACATTGAACTATGAATTGCAGAATTTGGCTATCAATAATCTCTGGATTATGTAATAATGGTATGTCAACAAATGCAAAAAAAATAATAATTTGGATTCTGAAAGAAGCAATCTACGTACGAACGGTAACTTTTTTTTTGATAATTGGGCCTGTCGCTTATATTTGTTACGCTGAAAAACATGAGGTTTTGCTAGATTCACTAATTAATTACAAATTATTCATTGCGTTAAATAGAAATGTAACACCAGACATACGTAGATCTATTCTTCCTCTATAAGGTAGAATTTTAAATTTCATCAAATCATTCCAGATGCTTATGATATGAACGGATTCCCGATACACTTTTGTAGCTATTTATGGTAGGGTGCATAATACTCTTAACATTCCTTCTAATTCTGTAATATATTTCTACCTGTGTTCTCGCACATTCCGCTGTCGTTTAAACTATCTCAGAATCGACTTGGATTCTTAGATTGGACCACACAAATCAGCATAATGTAGCGGCTCCCTTTGACGATGAAATAGTTACTAAATTGATTCGATTTTAAAAGCATTATTATACAAATGAGAGATAGATAGGAATTGGGTGAATTATTACCAATATTAGTTCTTTTGGGTTCTCTATTTGTGATATTGCGACGTTTTATAATTTCGTAGATACTCACAAACTGTATAAAGTAGTCTGGATCGATAAAGCTTCACATTTTGTGACATACCTCTCACTACCCTCATATAATGTAATGCATTAATTAAAATCAACTAAACAGTGGTTAATGTCCAAGATTGTAATGTAGCTAAGTCGCTTATCTCGTCCAGCCAAAATCCTCAGTTCGTTGTTGGCTAGCACTATTTAATTTAGAGGGATTATGACGAATATATTCACTGTCATTTCCACAAAACCCGTCAGTCGTTCTTCGTGCTCAACTCTCAACTTTGTCACCTACCAAACGTATGTGTATGTGCCACATGAGGACATAAGCAGCTTAAACTCTTACGTCGGGTACGAATATTTTGAGTAGAGAATATTACTGTCTGCTTGCGATATATACAGAAAACTTGTGAGGCAGAAAGCTCTCCAGGGAAAATGAACAAAAGGAATGGACTGTATGCTTTTATATTTAATATTTCGTGACATGAAATGTTTATTACTGCTTCAAATTATATCTTGACAAAATGAGTAAACATTTTCTGTGATAGCCAGCTTGGTTTCAACTACGTGATTCTATTAAACATGTCATTTGCATTAATCAAAATTTCAAAGTTTTTTGTTAACATATCAAAGAACGTCAATAAGCCACTGCAAATAGATAAGAGAGAAGTATTTTTGTGAACAAATTTCGTAGAAAAAGGCTGAGATTTATCAATCTTTGAAAGTTTTGCTCTGACCCAATATTTATCAAAAAAGTATATAGATCGAGCAACCCACCAGGAATCATTTCTGCACATCTTGTCTTTTCTAAATCGCCAGTATTTAATCATACACAGTGACGCGAGTGCCCATACCTCAGTTCCTGACCACCATCTCCAGGGTCTTCAACTGGAAAAGTGGCAACGCTCTTTCACGATCAACTTTTGACTTGATGCCTCCTCTACCTCAATCGACGTCACTTCCACCTAGGGGAAGAATATACAAGCCTTGGTGGACACTGGAGCCATGTTTTGTTATATCAATGCTGAACAACCGGCTGCCTCATTGCAGGCATTTGGAAAAAGATTCCGCTGCAGGCGCTTCCGCAGCTTATGCACCCTATAATCGTGGGTATGGACACGCTGTCCACCTTGGGGACATGTCTGAAGCTAATTTTTCTCAAAAAAATAACTTACATCCTGTTATTATTATTATTATTATTATTATTATTATTATTATTATTACTTTATTTCCCTTCGAATTTTACAAATTATGGGAGCTGTCATTATAATACATAGTACTTTATGAGTTATTGAAAATATCTACAAATTCATTAACATAATAGAAACAATTTTCTGTAATCAGTGGCACGCGGTGACTTTCTGTGATAGGTGTGCACAGTCGGTGGTAAGGAAGGGGATATATACATGGCCAACAATACAGCTCATTTTGCTCGCAACAACCAGCAATCCATTTAAATTTTTCATATATTTGAATTTGGAAATGTCGCACGGACTGCTGGCCTTTAATTTTTATATTTTGAGTGAATTTTATGTCTGTCGTTGGTCTTGTTTTCATAATTACATTTTTTGTTCCGACATCACGACGTGAAAAAGGATTTTCCAGTAGATCACAAATTATAGATCTATTTTCAGTTAGCATTCTACAAATGATAATTTCACAAAGAGAAATAATTTAAGAAACGTATACAATGAGTGTTTGCTTAATATTGCTGTCTTAAATAACGAATAACAATATTTCAAATATTTTAAAACAAACTAATAAAAGGCGTTTGAAAAAGAACTGAGCTAAACGTTGAATATTCAGCTCCATGTGCAGAAAGTCTGCCTGCACCCAGCGAGAGAGAACGAGCGATAGGAGATCGCTAATTTCAGTATGCTTTTTCTCTGTCAGACTATTCCTTCACTTTTCCTATACTAACTATGCTAAACAGACCTCGCTCGCCGTGCAGGCGAGAAATCTGCACCTCAAGCGTCGACATTCGTTTCAAATATATAGCAGAGTGGCCCGCGAGGCGCCCTCGTATTTCTGGTTGCATAAATTGATAAAATACGCTCTTTCTCTGATTTTATAATGAAAATTTGTAAAATAAAATGAAGTATTCAATGAACCATTATATTAATTTTATTTACGTAATTTCTAATATTTTCATAGGATGTGCAATGCACACCCTGCACATATGGACTGCACGTCACTGTCTGTAATAATATTTTTCAATTTGTATTTAAAACATTTGGTTGTTGGAGAATTTTTCAAATCAGAAAACAGAACGTTATAAAATTCAAGACCTTTACATTCTGGAGAGTTTTTACCAATAATAAGACGTTTGTTGGGAATTCGAAACAAATCTTTTTGTCTCGTGCTAATTCCATGGAAGTCAGAATTGGTGCTAAGTTTGTGTTTATTGTCATATATATTGACGCAGAGATGGTATATATAAAGACTACAGAGTGGCATTATACCGTATTTTACAAAGAGATCTCTACAGGATACACCTGCGATACATCTAATCAATCTTTTTAGAGCATTTTTCGGAAAAAAGCGCTATTATATTCACTTTGGCTGTCTGGCTGGCTGGCTGGCTAGCGTGACGCTGGATTCTCATCAACTATACTATTCACAGACTTGAAACTAGTACTAAATAAAAGCTGCTGTTTCGTTGGTTTGCACAAATTGCTTTAATTCAAGTTTAGTGATTGTGGAAGATTAAATTATTCAATTACTTGTTTCAAGTGAAACAATGCCTATAGATATATATGACATTAGGGATATGGCAACTAAAGTTTATTAAAGTAGATGAAAATTTAGTTACAACTTTCGCCGCGGGTGTCACTATTATTATGTACAGTTGTCAAATCTGTCCGGGATTCATTCAATGACTTGTTTGACGCGAACTTGAAGCTTATTAGAATGAATTATTATTATTGGATGAAAATTTGTTTACTTTTGGTGTATTTTTTTTATATAGCTTTAATAAAGATCAAATTATCATTTTAAAGTACAGCACTTGACCTCCCGTCAGTCAATAACTAAAAAATGAAGATTAAAAGGTATTTTTGAGTTTGTAAATGCATAAAATATGTACCTATCAAATAGTCATCTTGAAACTAGAACTAAATGGAAGCTGCTGTTTCGTAAGTTTGCCCAAACTGCTTGATTTCAAGCTCAGTAATTGTGAGAGATGGTAATTTGCGAAATCTCTGAAGTGACAAGCATTCATGAGCTGTCAAAAATGCGCTTTCATCATCTAGATTCTAGATGACTCTTCCATTTTTTGTACAGCAAACACTCTCTTAGAATCTGGAGGAACCCCAGAAACAAATACCATATGATAAAATAGAGCCAACTTTTGCATGGTAGCACATAACTAATTGATTTTCTGTTAGAATGTGTCGGAAATGTCTGATTTGAAAACATGCAGAATTCAACACAGAGATGACATGATCACAATGGCCCTTCCAAGCTACATTCTAGTCTAAAATCATACCAAGACATTTTACACAAATTAGTTTGGGAATAATATCATCATCTACAGATAATGTGAAATCAGTATTATCTGAGTTTCTAGGAGTATGAAATCTGATATAGCTGGTTTTGGTTAGATTGAGATAAAAGTAATTCCGCATACTTTCATCACATCTTATAGATAGTACTTCATCATTTTTATCAGAAACAGCAATCAACGCATCGTCTGCAAAAAGTGTTATCTGATCTTCTCTATTGATACAATTAGTTATATCACCAAGGTAGATAATGAAAAGAATAGGAGCAAGAATAGTACCTTGTCCTATGCCTTGTTCTACAGTAAGAAGTTCTGAGTTAGCATAAAGGCAGTTTGTTTGTTTTTCGTTCAAATTTGTCGATTAGTCGAATAATATCCACGCAATCGAAAACTTTGCTAAAGTTGCAAAAGATGCCAATGGGACACTCACCATTCTCTAGAAGTGCTATGATTGTTTCGCGAAAATTATGAATAGCATTAGCTGTGGAGAGGTTAGGCCTGAAACTGATTATTATTTATAGCATTAGTTTTATCAAGAAATGACTGCATTCTATCTAAAAAGAGGATGTAATCGTTATTGAACGATAATCATTCATGTTCTCTTTGTTGCCTTCTTTGTGAAGTGGAACCACCTTACCATTTTTCAATTTATTTGGAGATGTACCTGATGTGAAAGATAGTGCCAATTCACAATGTACGTGAACATAAGGAGTACGTAAAAACATAGACGTAAGAAATTATATATGTTCACAATGGTCGTAACGTAAAATACTAAAATAAAGTGTTTTTTTCATTTTACGTTGGTACAAATTAGGGTTATTGATGTATTGTGTTGGTTTCTCTGACTGTAATTTTTAAATATTCTGTTGATTTCGATTCTGTTTCGTGTTTAATGTTTTTATTTGGTTCCACTTTTATTAGTTTGGAGTTTAGTTTGTTTTGTTTTATTGTATGATGTCTGAAAAAGATCTTGCGATTGTTTCATTATTATTGAACTGCGTTATAAAAGTCGCTAACGAGAAAAATATGAAGACGAGGAAGTAATTGTTGTTTTTTTTGTTAATAATTCTGTGTCAATCATATTTAAAGTACGTTTCAATTCAGGATGTTATCAATTGTCAAATGAAAACATGTGTTTGAAGTTGACGCATGCGCTATTAGTTGTTTCGTACGTAAACATAACATAAAGTTGAATTTATCTCAACTTGACGTTCTCATTACGTAGCTCTTATGTCAATAAGTAAACGTAAGAAATACGTAAGAGCATTGTGAACACGGGCATTGAAATACAGTAGTTCAACTTAATGTTTTTGTTTACGGTTACGTACTCCTTACGTTTACGTACATTGTGAATTGGCACATACATTTACAAGATAAGTTAGAGGTAAGATGGTGACATAAATAACCGATTTCATTGAGAATACAGGTATCTCATCTGGTCCTGATGACTTTTTGTTCTTCAATTTTCTAAATAATAAAGAGTAATGTTCCACTTCAATAAATGGTAGCAGAAAAAGGCTTTTTGACTCTGGATTGATGGGTACTTGCGTTTGTACTACATTTTTATTAATATTTTCCAGCACTTTCAGAGGAGTATCTCTGAAAAAAGCATTGAAGCTGTTTGCCATAACTTCTAGATTACTCACTTTCTCGCCGTTGTCTTTAATTGTTGTTATTTCCTTGTCATAGACCTTTTTTTTATGTGGAGTTAATTACCTCCCATGCACCTTGATACATATTATTAGCGGATAGAATTTTATTCTGGTAGTATTCCTTTTTTGTGTTTGCTATAAGAACAGAATGTTTATTAGGAAATGTTAGTTGAAATAATACATGAATATATCAAAAAATATATTGAAAGCATCATTAGAATCTGTCGTATTGTATAAATTTTCCCATTCTTCTTTTTCAAGGTCCCTTGAAAATCTTTCAATAGCATATTTTGGATAAGCTCTCCGATATTCAAATTCATTTCCAATGTATTTCTTTAAGATTTGAAGCTTAGTAATAACATTCTGTGATCTGAAATAAAATCATCCAGTACCTTACACGAAGTATAACTTAAATTTGTAAACATAAAATCTAGCATATAATTGCCTCGGGTGTGGTACAAGACAAACTATTAAGTTTATTGAAATCAGATGAGTTTCTGATTGGATCGATGTTAAAGTCACCGTTCAAGATAAATTTTATCTCAGGTTTGTATAGAAGTTCGAGAACTTCAGTCAAGTTATCATATTCATATATTAGTGCCTGAGTTGCTTAGATTGGAGCGTTCTAAGAGTCAGGGGTCGCTTTTCTTTGTTCGTAAATTCTTAGTTAGCAGTTCTAACTGCAGCTTCGCTCTTCGGACAGAACTAGAAATTAGTCGTTACCTAACCATCTTTGAAATCGCACATTTTGTCAAGTACCCTCGTATAAGTACTCAATTTGTCTTTATGAATAAATGTACTAAATTGTACTAAACCGCTCGGCAGACATTACAACACTACACGCTGAGTGTGTGGAGCATGATCAATCCAACTAGGCTCTTTGAACAGCTTTCTACTATTTGTGATCATCAATTATTCGGTACGACGTCATATTTTTATGTTGTTTGTGTTTATCATTATTTGCAGAGGTATTACATTTTTTTTTTTATTTATTAGTCATTTGTGTTTATGATTTTCTTTGTCTTTAAGTGGAAGCTAGTTTGTTTCATAATGGAGTTCCCAAATATTTGTTAAAAGAATTAGGCTGGGCGTTTCTGTCCATTTTTAAAATATGGAGCAATGCAGAGGGAAAGGGAATATGCGCTAGGTCGAATACCTGTTCACATTCTTCGAATTCTTTCAAAACAGGTAGCCAAAAAAGAATGCATTTCGCCCACGGCGTTTTAATAATGATATCCTTCCCTACTAATATCGAATTTTTTGAATACTGTATATCAATTTAATTATAGGTTCATTTAGTCATCATCTCTTTTTTTTTTTCATGGAGAAAAGCACAAGAATAAAATCCATAATCTTATTAAATGTATAGCAAAATTTCATTAAACTCATTGCAGCATTTGAACGGCTAATAGTTCACCCGTGAGTTGAGTTACAGGGTGCATAAAGCAAACAAGCCGCGCTGCTTAATTATTCAAGTAGACGTTTCAGGCCATCAGCAGCGCTCCCAAGTGAAAGTTAAGACAAAAGCAGTTACCATAAGCGCGCGCCAGGCTCATTTTGACAAGTATTGTTTGGAGAAAACGTGCTAGGATGCGCTGCTCCCTACGCCAAGGCTAAGACGCCTGCGAAAAGCGATTCAGAATCTCAACTTTACCCAGTGGGGTAGATATCACCAGAAACTTTTAAATTTATATGAACGTGCAACTATATTACACTGTTTAAGGAAAGCTATATATTCTTGAATCGATGTATATCCGTTCCGAGAACTTACCTCGTAAAGTGAAGTACAAATCCGAATAATTTATCGGTGTTGTTACTCGATTTTATGATAGAGAGGGAATAAATATTATCGGGATGAGAAATATGTCGTTGGTTACTTGCAGCTAAAATCTATGATTTCTTTAGAAGGATTGTATCAAGAGATCGAAACCTTGGACGTTGTCGTTGGTCAAACCGGTAGCTGACTTGTAAGCTGACGCATACAAACAAGTTCATTCATGGCGGAATGCGAAATGATGCTATCTCACTCGAGAACACGAAATGGAGACGAGATCCTATCGATTGACTATCTCGACACATACACAATATTATATTATATATATAATACATACAGTTATGTATGAAAATGTAAGATACATCCAAAGAAAAGTATCTTTGTGTTATCATTCCAAAGATATTGTTGAATGTTCGTGCTGAGCGCGCCACAGGGGTGATATTTTCCCTACAATAACATTGCATGCAGCATGATTTGGGGAAAAGGGTACATTTTCAATGAAATATTCTGAGTATTCAAGCTCAGTAATGGAGGAATGCCAGGTGGTGTGGAATGCGGTAATTATAGGGGTGTAAAATTTTTGATTAGGAAATTTATCAAAACTGTTGGGGTGGAAGGAAATATTCACAATGTGCAAAGAAGATTGAAGAATTTTCAAACCTGCTGGAATTGTAATTTACTTATCAATTCAGCATTCTATCGAAATTAGACGTCATACAAAATCTTGTTGTGCTACGATAGGTATTTCGTCAAATTCAAATCTAGATAGGAAATATATTTCAGCTCACTTCCAATTAGCAATATCATCGATTGTTCGTATTTCCATTACTTGATTACATGCGTCCATCCATTAACCACCTATCTGGAAATAGATGTTACAAATCAGTAATCTCAATTCCGCACAATCTCTAGTATCAGCTCATGTGTTGCCAACATCAAACACGCGACCCTAACAAGCAAACTCAACGCTGTTTATCTACCTGTGTCATCACTGCACCGTCTCTAGGGTAACATTCTTTAATCATAATTACGCACATCAGCCATACATTAGCTAAGATTAGACTGGTAGACTTTGCTGGCACATGTGAGGAGAGTTTAGACTGTGAAAACGAACGCGAGAAGAATTCCCCTGGAGGAGGATCTCACTTCAGGAAATAAAGCAAGTTTTTAAAGCTCTTTCTTAATTTCATTGAGGGGGACATCATACATTTAACAATGTGTGCATGTGTATGTGTTATCAATACAATATTAGAGTCTCTTTTCGAAAGTTTCATGTGACTATCTTGCTTATAATCTTATATTCCATTCAAATTCAATTCATATATTCATAGAAGACAGATAAACATCGCCGACTACAAAACATACCATGTTTCTGTCAATTTCCGGTGCCTCTGTGAATGTAATTCGAAAAAATCCATTTAAATACCGAATATGACATAAAGTCAATATTCTCCATTTAAATTCCTGGAGAAATTCAATGTTGGAAGAAAGGCAAAAGATTTACGTCGTGCAGTTGTTGCACATGTTAAATGGAACATTTGACTGTCGACAGTGATGGAAATGTTTTTGTTGGGGAACGAGAAAGAAATGAATTCTCGACAAGAAATTGCAGAATACGAAATGTTTTTTTTGCCAAATAACAGCTGGAGGTACAAATTGCTGGACTTTATTTCATCAATTTCAAACTTGAATTCCAATTTAAGGACACAACAGTAGGAAATTGCCACTCACTTCTTTCTCGGAAGTTACATGTCCTCCGATTCGTTCGCACATTGAGATTATTGCGGACAGCTCGCAGGGAAAGGTCTACTTACTGCATAGAGACTTAACCACAATTTCTTCTCGATGCAAACAAAGGACCAGCTTTGTCCAAACTTTCTTTGTCTGACACATCTTTGTTTCAAAATGTATAATCACTCTAAAAACACATGAGGAACACGTGATTTTCCCAAAACTAGAGCAGAGGGACACCACTTCTTTATTGGACAAACTTGAAAGATATGGATATATACTCTCAACTGTTTTTCTCATATCGGAATTTTTTTATTACAATAACAGTAAAAACAAATTGATATATTGAATAATATCCGCAATTTATGGTCTCTTCAAGTTGTTAACTCCATGAAAGCAATAACATTATTATCTTAATCACTTTGCGGAGCAGAACAGTTAATGGATAACAGAAGCAATATACCTGTAACACCATCTGACGGTAAACGTGAGTAATCCAATCAAATAATTAGTACATTCCAGCGAATCCCCTAGAGATGCAACCAACATTGCGAAATCAAATTAAAAGTACTACTGGGACGATGCACATCCCGTAACGATTCTCGACAAAAACTATTTTAGTTTGAAAGTCAAAGGGATTAACTCCCTGCGATTATTAAATCCTGTTACTCTTCCAGAGATATAAAAAGGTAGTGGATTGTGTGAAATTCCGATATTTCCATATTTTTCGCATTCAGTGTGTTTTGTGACAACTCTATGGCACATTAAATTCGGTGGAGTTTTTGTGAAAGCGAAGAGGTGAAATATGCTGGATTAAGTTACTTACGATAACAGGGTCATGAATAATCGAATTACATATTCAGTTATACACTGGCTTTGTTAGCTACACAAAGGAAATTGAAGCTGTATTGTACAGAATTTTATTTATAATAATGCAGACGTCTTTTATCGATTCCCAAATTGAAAATTCCTGCATCATTCATTCCATCATTATCAGTATATATATATATATATATATATATATATATATATATATATATATATATATATATATATATATATATATATATATATATATATATATATATATATATATATATATATATATATATATATATATATATATATATATATATATATATATATATATATATATATATATATATATATATATATATATATATATATATATATATATATATATATATATATATATATATATATATATATATATATATATATATATATATATATATATATATATATATATATATATATATATATATATATATATATATATATATATATATATATATATATATATATATATATATATATATATATATATATATATATATATATATATATATATATATATATATATATATATATATATATATATATATATATATATATATATATATATATATATATATATATATATATATATCTATGAAGAACTATCATTAAAAATAGTATTCACTGAAATAAGTGGCTTTTTGGGTTTTATTATGCGACACTAGTATCAAATATAACTATTTTTTATGATAGTTCTTCACGATATATTCCCTTAACAACCCCTTTCAGGGTGCTAAACCAGAACAAGAGCAAGAACAAGTGACAGAACTGGCGGAGCACACATCGCCAGCGGAGCAGAAATACTGATAGCTAGTGACAAGTCAGTCAAGCACACCAAATTTAACACTCTCATAGATGAATAATAATTTGTTGGAGATAAGTCTTGCGAGTTGAACTGAAAAGCAGATTTTGATTTTTCTTCCTTTCTCAGAAGTGAAATTCGACTTCGACAGCAGCGATAAATGTCCCCCGAATCGTTTGCACATGGAAATAATTGCAGATTGCTTGCAGGAAAATACCAGCCTACTGCATCGAGGCATGAACCAGAATTTTTTCCAGATGCGGACAAAGGACCAGCGAATATGTTGCCCAAACTTCCTGTGCTCGACATATCTTTGTTTCAAATGTATGATCACCCTAAAAACACATGTGGAGCACGTGATTTTCTCAAAGCTAGAATAGAGGGACAAGACGACAAGAAGGACTTATCATAACTTCTATGTTGTTTATTGTCATCACTAATATCAATATTAAACCACCTAGCATACCACAGCATCTCCATTTAGCAGACATTTGGTTATGGGCTGTTTGATATTCAAAACCTTATACAACCAGTGCTGTGATTCACACCCAATGTTTCAGTAGGTATAAGAAGCTGTTTCCAAGCCAATTTCAAGGTCATCAGTGATAAGAACGTCTTAAGAACTGATAAGAACGTCTTGAGTTTTCTTGGCCAACGTCTTAAGGAGTGATAAGAACGTCTTGAGTTTTTCTTGGACAGCGTCTTAAGAAATGATAAGAACGTCTTGAGAAATGATAAGAACGTCTTGAGTTTTCTTGACCAACGTCTTAAGAAATGATAAGAACGTCTTAAGAAATGATAAGAACGTCTTGAGTTTTCTTGGCCAACGTCTTAAGAAATGATAAGAACGTCTTGAGTTTTCTTGAACTGCGTCTTAAGAAGTGATAGGAGTACGTCTTAAGTTTCGTCTGAAGAACTTGAAGATGTTGGTTAACTGCTCCTTCGAGGTATGCAACGCGTGTCGCTATTCTTTACTATCTATGTGAAGTTTTCTAAATGCATACATGCTCTGCCATCTATGAATGAGTAGTTTAAACTGTAGAAAAGATATCTTCCAATTGATAGAAACCTTTAAGCGATGTACAATGAATAAAAACTAGAATTATGTGTTTTTTTTGTTGATAGAATGAATACAGGATGTGCATGTGCGATAATAAAAATTTGTGATAATTTTATATCTGTTCTATTTTTGCAAGCTATTATCGTATCATTTTATGTTTGAAAGTCATCAAAATATGTTGTAAGTTGTGTGTGTGTTTAAAGTGAATATATTTTTTGACAAAAATATATGTTTTACTTACAGCACGGGTACAAATGGTGCTAGCAATACAGAAGTTTTTGTTTCAGGAGTACTGAACGTAAGTGACAGTGTTTTTCTATTTTCAACAGTCGATTTTAAAAAGTGTCTGTTTTTTAGATGATTGATTTAATTGAAATTTCTTTTCGAGAAGCCCACGCACCATGTCACCCTAATGTATAGTGGTGGAATTGAAGATTTGAGGAACCTCCAGCTGTGGCGGGGGGCTGGAAGAACAATTTATGTAAATGTAAGTACATTTTGAAGTGATTAAGAAATTTTTTCAATTTTTTTTCTGTTTTAGAAGATTCCTTTGACAGTATGAACCAATAAAGCTAATTTCAACACTTGATTACTATTTACATCTAAATTAACACCTTATGTTATTCTTTTCTGTTATATTTTATATGTGAATTGTGATATTTATTTTTGATATTTATTCTGTTAACTTATTTTTTTCTATTGGTTTTTGTAAGAGTATTGAATAAATATTTATTTTTTTTATTTTAAGGAAAAAAAGGAGCAGATTTAGGTGGAAACAGGTAATGTTATAGTTTCATTTTTTCATTTAATTAACCGAAGAAAGTATCAATTTTTTTTTAACTTATGCTGGAAATGTTAAGTGTTATATGATCCTATAATTGTATGATCACAATATTTTTTATTTAATTTTTATATAGGGTTTAAGGAAACAAAATTACAACTGAAAGCAGGTAATGTACAGGTGGAGTATTAAATTATATATATTGTGAATATGTAGTGAGTTATTGATTTTTATTGCATTTTTTAAGTTTTGACATAAGTAATTTTTTACATATTATGTATTAGGCTATTTTTTATATAGTTTAAGAGTTACAATAGTTACAAGTTGTAGATGAATACTAAGCATATAGTTGTGTTAAACAAAAATAACAATAATTATTATTCAGATGAAGAAGTTGAATCATTCCATTCTTCTTCTTCAGTTTCTAAATTTACAGAAAGGTTCACGGTTTCATGTATTTCAACAAGATTCTTGAACACATATGTAAAATTAAAAGCCTTAATGTAACCTCAAACTTATTGTTTTATAATTATAGCTAAGAGAAACAAATGCTTATATTATTGTCTTTTTTTGTTATATGAAAGTAAGTATTAATCAGTTCCTTTGTTTGTTCTTCTGTTAATTCTCCAAATTTGGCAGGAAAAAATGATTGAAAACATTCGGTTGTCACCAAAAGTCTTGTTCCATAGCGAGTATTGATGATTTGGGTATTCAAAATCTTGAACTTTTTTGTTTCTTCTAAACTGTTTAGGTGTACTGTCGGTTTGTTATAATTTGCAGATCCAAGCTCATTGAAAAAAGATAGGTCAGCCATTTTTTATCTATATAGAGTATTTTTATGTTAACTGAAATAAGCTTTGTCTAAGAAAAATAAAATTCACTAAAAACTTACGCTTTAAAAATGTAAACTAGAAGTTTTTGATTTTGTAACTTGAAGTAATCCACTCAACACTTTACTGTTAACTAAGTCATACATAATTACAATTCATATATTTATATCAAATTTCACATGTATTCATGATAAAAGTACGATAATAATTTCCTGTTTATTAGGAGGAGGATACTCATTTCCTTTGTTAAGAAGATATGACTGGAATGACAGGAAACTATTGGATAACGACTTCCCTCTCAATATCGGGAACAGGAAATATTTCATTGATAATTTGTTGCGTTTATAAAATTTTGCATGTGCTTATGATAAATGATGGATAATAATTTCCTGTACATTTGAGAATGTTTTTTTGTTCAAAAATTAAATGAAAGATAGTAATTTCCTTTCGAAATAAAATATGATATAATTCCTTCAGTACGAGCATATGGTTGGAATGATAGAAACTATTAGATAATGACTTCCTTCCTAATGACAAGAGTGGGAAATTTTTGTTTGATAATTTGTTGGATTTCATATATAAATAAATGAATATTTTTGAAGTAGCCTACTTTTAATTTGGTGATTAGATAGTTGTAATGAATTTATGAATAACAATAGTTTTGACAATAATTTGGTATACAAAATAGTTACATTGTTTCTTATTAATAATTGCAGTTTTGACAAACTAAAAAATGGTTGTATGGGAACGTGTTCATTCAAGTTTTAAAAATCGCGTCTTTTGTGGTAGAATTAATAACATCGATTCTATAATAGATCCTAAGACTTTTTTAGGAGAGTGTTTATTACTGTTAATAAGTAAAGTAGGCGAGTTTATGCATTTTTATCGTGCTTCAGTGAAGATTAATTGTGAATTAGCTTGTGTGTATACATTACAAAAAAATGGTGTGACAATTGATGCTGATATATTCCATCATTCTAAAATGAAACCAGTAACGTTATCTGATGATTTTACCGAGTGGTTTTTGGAAGTTGTTGAAGAACCTATTTTATCACAAATGGAAGAATTTCAAGAACGCGATAGCGGAAAAGCGTTGCGTAAAATTTTATATTTAAAAGTGAGTTAGTTGTTTTTTTATTTAATTTTTATTTACATAATTTTTGTTTTTGTTTTAAGGTTAATATAAATAAATTTGATCCAATAAATAGTGGAGGTTCATCATATATAGAACTTCCAAACGATATAAAAAAAAAAAATGCTGTTATAAATGTGAAAAATAATGACCAATATTGCTTTGTTTGGTCCGTATTATCAGCATTATACCCTACGGAACAACATTCATGTCGTGTCTCTCAGTATCCTCAAAATTTTGTTGATATTTTCAATTTAAGTTTCAATTTAAGTAATATAAATTTCCCTACACCGTTGTGTGACATTATTAAATTTGAGAAACAAAATAATTTATCAATAAACGTATATGGATTAGAGCAAATTGCAACAAATAAGAGAACTAATATTGTGGGTCCGCTTTATTATACAAAAAATAAACTAAATACACATATTAATTTACTTTATTGGAAAGAGAATGAGAAGTCGCATTACGCATGGATAAAGTCACTCTCTCGTTTATTATCATTTCAAATAAATAAAAGTAATAGAAAACGCTTTATATGCGACCGGTGTCTACAGTATTTTGGAACTGAAATTTTACTAACTAAGCATGAAGAGTATTGTCAATTAGTTGACGCAGTTAAGATTGAGTTACCCACTGAAACATCCATGTGGGTTAATTTTAAAAATTTTCTAAGAAAAGAACGACATCCATTTGTCATTTACGCTGACTTTGAATGTTTAACAGCACCAATTGATACATGTCAACCAAATAGTAGTACATCGTACACTATGAAATATCAATATCATGTACCATGTGCCGTAGCATATAAGGTTGTTTGTTCGTATGATGAATCTTTATCTTTTTTTGAATCATTTCGTGGACCTGAAGCTGCTAAATGGTTTGTGCATAGATTGAAGAGCGTTGTCAAGATAATTGAGATTTTTTATAAGAACACCGTATCAATTATAATGACACATGAAGATTGGCAGGATTTTGATAATGCTACAGATTGCCATATTTGTGGAGAAAAGATTAACATTGCAGATAAGAAAAAAGTTAGGGACCATTGCCATTTTACAGGTACTTTAATTGAATTTAATACTTTATTTGAACTTTATAAAAGAATATTGAGTTATTTTTTAGGAAAATATAGAGGCGCAGCACATGAAGATTGTAATTTGAAGTACAAAAACTCCAAATTCATCCCCGTATTTTTTCATAACTTCAGTGGTTATGACTCTCATCTTTTTATAAAAGAATTTGGTTCAGAGGATGAACATATTTATGTTATTCCAAATAATAGCGAAAAATATATGACGTTTTCAGTAACAGTAGGCAAATTCCAACTACGTTTCTTAGATTCATACAAGTAAGTTCTTAAAGAGTAAAAAAAAAAAATGAATGAATTCAAATTAATTTTTTAGGTTCTTGAGTACTTCACTGGAAAAACTGGTTAATAATTTAGATAAAGAAAAATTATATATAATAGATAAAAATTATCCTGATAAAGATAAACGAAATTTGATACTTAAAAAGGGGATATTCCCTTATGATTATTTCAATTCATGGGAAAAAATGGAAGAAAAAAATTTACCTGCTAAACAAGCTTTTTTTTCAAAATTGAAAAATGAACATGTAAGTGACGCAGATTACGCCCACGCACAAAAAATTTGGTCTACATTTAATATAGATACATTAGGAGACTATTTAGAACTGTATCTCCAAACAGATGTTCTTTTGCTAGCTCAAGTTTTTGAAAACTTTCGAGATGTTTGTATTAACGCTTATAATCTTGATCCAGCTTATTATTTCACACTACCAGGTAAAATTTTTCAAGTTAAAAAACATATAAATTTTTTATAAATATTTTTGTTGCTGTAGGTTACGCATGGGACAGTATGTTAAAAATGACAAAAGTAAATCTACAGTTATTAACTGATGTTGATATGATTTTAATGTTTGAGAAAGCCATTCGAGGTGGTATATGTCAGTGTGTAACTCGTTATGCAAAAGCTAATAATAAGTATATGAAAGACTATAATTCATCTGAAAAAGATTCATATTTGATGTACTTTGACGCTTGTAATTTGTATGGGTGGGCAATGACTCAATATTTACCCTATGGCGGCTTTAAATTCTTAAACAATGAAGAAATTACAGGACTTGATATAATAAATATACCTAATGATAGCTTAGAGGGCTATGTATTGGAAGTTGACTTAGAATATCCAATAGATTTACATGACACCCATAGAGACTTTCCACTGTGTT
Source organism: Dromius quadrimaculatus (assembly GCA_963989225.1). Classification (NCBI taxonomy): domain Eukaryota; kingdom Metazoa; phylum Arthropoda; class Insecta; order Coleoptera; family Carabidae; genus Dromius; species Dromius quadrimaculatus. The sequence goes on from OZ022335.1 coordinate 20,898,680, forward strand.
CTGAACACCAAATTCCAGAAAATTCAAAAACACCGAAATTAATGACAACTTTACATAATAAATCCAAATATGTATTATATTACAAAAACTTACAACAAGCATTGATTCTAGGAATGAAGTTAACCAAAATTTATAGAGTAATATCCTTCAAACAAGATTTATGGTTGAAAAAATTTATAGATTTGAACACAAATTTTAGGAAAAATGCAAAAAACGATTTTGAAAGAGATCAGTATAAACTTATTAATAATGCAATATTTGGAAAGTCTATAGAGAATATTAGAAACCGAAGAGATATAAAACTTGTTACAAGTTGGAATGGGCAAGCTCAAGCACGAAAATTGATTGCGAAACCAAATTGTAAAAAAGTTATACCATTTACTGAAGATTTGGCCTCAATAGAGTTGAGTAAAATTAAAATATGTTTCAATAAACCTATATATGTAGGGATGGTTATTCTTGATGTTAGCAAATGGTTAATGTATGATTTTCATTACAATTTTATCAGCATTAAATTACCGCATTCAAAATTACTGTATCAAGATACAGATTCCTTGATATTTCAATTTTTTGAAAATCCCTATATCAAAATTAAACAGAATATTGAACGTTTTGACACATCAAATTATTCAAATAATAATGAATTTGGTATTCCACTTGTTAATAATAAAGTTGTGGGACTGTTTAAAGATGAAAATGGGGGAAAAATTATGTTGGAATTTGCGGGTTTAAAAGCTAAGATGTATTCTTTCGCTTTGGAAAATGAAACTCATTGTAAAGCAAAAGGAGTGTCAAAAAGTGTTACCAAATGTTTAACCATAGATAATTATAAAAATACACTTTTTAATTCTGAAAATTTACATAAAAAACAAAATAGAATTATATCAGAAAATCATAATATATTTAGTGTTGAAACGAACAAATTAACTCTAAATGGCGACGATAATAAACGATGTGTAGGAGCAAATAAAATTGACACATTACCTTGGGGGCATTATTCAATACAAAAAAATATATAACAACTGTTACAATTGTATTAAAATAGAAAAATGTAATTAAGTATAATAGTATTATTGTATTAATTGATATTGTAGTTATATTTAAGAAAATGTTATACAAAAATATTGTAATACATAATTTAATTTTTTGTAATTAAAATATATTGTAAGACCACTTTATATTTGAATGCAGTTATTTTTTCACTTCGTATATTGTTTAATTCTTCCTACTATTCACATTTTTTTTCAGGATGAATGAGGATTTGGATATAATAAAAAAGCTCAAATATAATAATATTATTTATTATTGAGTTCATTTTTTCATTTACATAGCATTGTACTTGAAGACTAATTTTTTCGATATTTTTGCTAGTAGGAAAAACTCCATAAAAATTATAAAACTTCATTTTTATTTATCCACGAATTATGTGAGCTGTCAAACCCTAACCATTTTACAAAGACCTGTGTTCCTTTTCTCTTTAAAACTCTTTCTACTAAATATATATTTGGGTGTTTAGTTTTCTGTAGCTCATCTTCATAAAATCCACCTGCAACAGGTTGATCCAAATAATCCTTCAGTTTATATGTTACTGGGTTTGTTAGGTTTATTTTTGAAACTGTAAATATTTCAGTTGACCAGTTTGGAGTATAGCCTTTTTCGAATACATTTTTCAACTTTGATATTCTAACAAAATCACCTAACTTCAGCTTTGCACGACCAGCAATTTTTATGTTACTATATACAGTATTAAGTAAATATTTCTCATTTTTACTATTAACATCAGCTGGACACATTTTTACTGTACTGTGTTTTGTATTATTGTATGATTCAAGTAAATTTGGTAAAATATCAATCCACTTGTAAAATCCACGAAAACTGAACTCCTTCCACATTTTATTTTTCAGTGTTCTATTAAACCTTTCAACTACGCTTGCTTTCAAGTTGCTAAATGTAGAATAGTGATTTATATTATATTTTTGCAATACTTCTTTAAAATATTTATTATAAAATTCTTTTCCATTATCTGTTTGCAAATTCTTAGGTTTTCTCTTCTGTTTAATAATAATATCTTGGAATACTTTAGCAATTTCTTCACCTGATTTAGATTTTACAGGTTTAGCCCAAGCATACTTAGAAAATACATCAATTACAGTTAACATGTATTTGTATCCTTTATTTTTGTTTGCGTATGGTATCATTTCGACAAGATCAGCTTGCCATAAATCGTTCAAGCCTTTTGTTATTACTCTGCATCTATTATAATGTCTTCTAGCTTGTTTGTGTAGTTCTTCAATAATTTCTCTCTTTGTCATTTTTCTTTGTGATTTAAATTTTATTTTTTTCTGGTAGTTTATTTTCGTTTTTTAATTTATCAATTCCTTTTTTAAAATCATTCAAAGCTTTCAATTTGAATGCTTTGTCAATTTCTTCATTAATTAAAGCTTTTATAATCAATATTTCATTTCCAAATTCTATTTTAATAGCCTGCACTATACTATCAACATATAACTTATTAGCAGCTTGATCCTTATGAAGCGGTGCTGGTAAATTGCCTATATGTTTTAATTTGGCATTAAATATATATTCATTATTTGTTTGTTGCAAAATAATAGTGTTCAAATTTAGAAATTTTTCTATATCAATAATTCTTTTATCTATATAACCTTTTGTAACTACATCACCATCAGTCATTGCTCTTCCAATATTCGAAATTTGTTTTCCATTTAAATCAAAACTTCCATATTCATCAAAAGAAAATGTGGCAATGTTCTTTCGTTTTTTCATAGAATAACGACCAAATTTATCCACTGACATGTTAAAAGTAGTTTCTATTAGAAATAAACGTCTCTATTATTGTAAAGACAAACTTAAAATGAACAAACATTATGTGAAAACTATTTTATTATATTTGCTTCTTTCAATTCTTCAATAATTGAAATGATTTCATTATCATGACCTGAATGGCCACTGTTTTTAGAGGCTATTAGTAATTGCAATCTATCAACTAATTCATTTGGATTATCCCAGTAGATATACTCCCGTTTTCCATTAGAATACTGCATATTTAATGGTAATAGACCAGAACCTGTTGGTAAGTATTTGGCAGGTGGTTTTCTTCTTCTTTTTGAACCCAATGGTTCTTCTTTTTTGGTAAAATATGGTTTGATTATATTGAAATATTTTGGAGTACTTGAAGTTTTAAGTAAATTATTTGTTGAATTTTTGTGTGCATTTGTTTGTTCTAATATATTTATATACTCAATTTTGTCTTCTTCTGTGAAATTCTCAGGTTTCTTCATAAATATCAATTCATAAAGACCTTCAGTTCCTCTGTATTCCTTATCGTCAATAATAATATCATTCTTGTCTATATGAACTTCCTTTCTACCCAATCTAAATATACCATCCTTTTTATTATACTTTAATCCATACACATTATCTAATTCTTTATCTTTATTTATAATTTTCAAGAGATATACATGTCCTATATCACCAAATTTCAATTTTAAATCTTCCATTTCAAGTTTTCCTTGGGGGGTATTTAATGATTCTTGAGCCTGTGATGTAGGTGATATTATGGGAAAATCTTCATAAATATCTTCATCTTTAACATTAAAACTGGTACTTGGAGTTTCAACATTAAAATCCAAAATCTTCCTCACATCCGACCTTCTCTCCTTTGGAAGTAATACATTTTCTTTACCTATACTTTTTTTTATATTAGTTTCGTTTTTCTTTTCTTGTACTTTTGTATTTTCAACAAGCGTTTTAAGTGGATTTGTGATGGGTTTAAATGTTTCTTCCAATAAAATATTTTCATCCATTTTGCTATGTTTTAATGCATTTAATTTTTTCCTCAATACTTTACTAACATTAACTATTTCCTCAAGATTTTTGTTATTATTCATTTTTGTCATTGTAAATAGAACGGAGCTCAAGAAAATTATCCAATTCTTTACGATAACGTCCTTTCTCTTCACTGTCCTTGTCTATAACTGCGAATCCATATTTAGTTTCCCAACATCTTATACAAAATTCCTTAAACTTATTGAATGGCATATCCGTATTCACATGATCGTCATAAATATGCCGTAAATTCGTTTCGTCTTGCTTGAATATTATAATAAAATTAGCATTGTCCCTGATTAAATGTTTGGGTATTTTTGCATAAGATTGTGAAAGATAAAAACAATCAATATAACTATGTCTACCCATACTGAAAAAATTACGCATACAGTCTTGTTTATCACATATAATGTCGTCAAAAATAATGATGGAAAACATTTTAGCTTCAGTAGGTTTTATAACATCAACATTTTCACTGAACGAATGATACCCCATACCCTTAACTCTTGAAATACACTTTTGTAGAAAATTATACTTAGGTTGATTCGATGATTTAGAGTACAAATATATATTCTTGAATTTTAATCCATTTGGATGTGTGAGTAAACTAAGTAAAATATTTGTTTTACCACAATTACTTGGTCCAACGATAATACATCTTATGCTATTAGGTAGTAAGTCGCTATGTTTTTTTATAATTTTTCTACTTTCTTTATTATCAAAATTGTTTATTTGGAAACGATGTTTTTGCTTTATAAATTTCATGGTAACTACTGGTTTTCATATAAAAACACTCTCCTATATATAAATATTCAGTTAAGTAAAATGCGCCAATGCTTATACATCGAAGAAAGTTTTACGGAAAAGGATTGGTGAATAAGGCAATTAACTCCCTACCTATAGAGTTACATATTCCAGGTTATCAATTTTGTGGTCCAGGAACTAAATTGGAAAAAAGATTAAATAGGGGAGACAGGGGTATTAATCCATTAGATGTTGCATGTCGTGAACACGATATAGCTTATTCAGTTAGTAATAATTTGAATGATCGTCACAACGCTGATAAAATTTTACAAGAAAAAGCTTGGAAAAGAGTTAAATCTAACGACGCAAAATTTAGTGAAAAAGTAGCTGCTTGGACAGTAACTAACGCCATGAAGGCAAAACAGAAACTTGGAATGGGAATGAATAAGAAAAAAAAAGCTCAGAAGAAACGGCGAGTACTGAAAACACCTCGAAAGCTTGGTGGCTTTTTACCACTGGCACTTCTTCCATTAATTGGAAAAGCATTACTTGCTGGCGCTGCAAGTGGTGCTGCTTCATATGGTGTCAACAAAGCCCTAGGTAAAGGTCTTTACTTAAAACCATATAAAACAGGTGGTGGCATGAAAAAGAACAAAAGAAAGAAAAAAAACTCCAAAAAATAAAATTACCAAAGAAGCCTTTGACAAATATTGATATAAAAAAATATGTGAACAAGTATAATATAAAAAATTTCCGCGGAGTTTACATGCGGAACAATTTACCCAAAAGTCCATTAAAAAACGAGTCTGCTGTAATAAATTTAGATTCTTATGATGGTTCTGGTACTCATTGGGTAGCTTATGTTAAAAAAAATAATATCGTAAATTATTTTGACAGTTTTGGAAATTTACCTCCGCCAAGAGAGTTAGTTAATTATTTTGGACCTAATATTAAAATAAATTATAATTACAATCGTTTTCAAAACTTCAATGCATACAATTGTGGTCATTTATGCTTAGAATATCTTATAAAATATCAAGCATGAATATTTATCATATCAGTTACAACATGGAATCAATATCATTCACACTTACAGGAAAAGAGTCCATAATTTCTGCAGACTATTTTCCACCAATTGAATTAGATAATAATTGTAAATATGTAATGGGTCTAATCAATTTCGACACATTTCATTCAATACCAAACATTGATGGAACTAATAATAAATTCTATTATAAAAAACAAGCAGATAAAGATTTTACACTGTTTCAAATACCAGTGGGGTCGTATGAAATTGAGGATATTGAACAGGTATTGAGAAAAGAATTGAATGATCCTAATTACATTTCCGAAGAAAAACTTGAAACAAATAATATTGAAAGAGAAGGGAAAAAAAAGAAACATGATTTCATTTTTCTAAAACCAAATAATAATACGTTAAAATGTGAGCTCAGAAGTACTGTTACAATTGATTTCACAAAAGAAGATTCATTTGGTTCACTATTGGGATTTGAAAAACGAATATTAGAACGGAACACATTTCATGAAAGTGATTTACCTGTTAATATAATAAAAGTGAACGCAATTTTATTAGAATGTAATATAATATCAGGAGCTTATAAAAATGATTTACCTGCACATACTATACACCAATTCTTTCCTGAAGTTGCGCCAGGTCATAAAATTAATTTAGTACCTCCAAGTCCTATATATTTAGAAGTGAACACAAAATTGATAAGCAACATTACTATTCATATTGTTGACCAAGAAGGAAGATTTGTAAATTTCCAAGGTGAAACAATAACAGTTAGACTTCACTTGAAAAAAGCCTAAATTAAAAAATGGGAATTGATTATAAAAGAACAAAATCCAATTGTGGTAAAATTAGTTCGTCAAAAGTCATTAAGGAGTTAACAAGAAAAAATAAGAATTTCCTCAAATTACTTGGGTTTCATTTAAAAAACCAAAAAATAGAAGAGAAAAAACAGAATGAGTGATATATTGGATGTAACGTCAGGAATATCTTTTGATAATGCAATAAGTCGAATTGAAATGCACAGCCATCAACCGTTGGTTGCATCAGCATTTAACAATTGTGATGAGATTCGAATTCAAATTCAACAGCAAGACATATACACATTACCAAACCAAAGCTTCTTATATATTGAAGGTAAATTATCAACAGAAGAAAATGCTGTACCTCCTAATGATACAAAAATAACAAATAATGGTATTGCATTTCTATTTGATGAAATTAAATACTTGGTAAATAGTGTTGAGGTAGATAAAACAAAAAATGTTGGAATTACATCTACTTTAAAGGCATATGGCTCCTTAACTAATGTTGAAAGTAAAAATCTGGAAAACGCTGGATGGGGGCAAGACATTAACATTTTAGATGCTAATGGGAATTTTAATGTTTGTCTTCCTTTAAAAATGCTACTTGGGTTCTGTGAAGATAATACGAAAATTATGGTGAATGTTAGGCAAGAGCTAGCACTTATAAGAGCAAGAACTGATGCTAATGCTTATACATCTACAGCTAATTTGAAATTTCAATTGAATAAAATACATTGGAGAGTTCCTCATATTCATGTTAACGATGAGTATAGGTTAAAATTATTAAAAATAGTTAATTCAAATCGATTTATATCTTGTGCTTTCCGTTCTTGGGATTTATATGAATATCCTGCTCTTCAATTGTCAAAAAAACAAACATGGTCGATTAAATCCTCTACTCAAATGGAAAAACCCAGATTTGTTATTATTGGTTTCCAAACTAATCGTAAAAATCAAAAAGATAAAAACAGCAGTAACTTTGATATTTGTAACTTAACAAATATAAAACTATATTTAAACTCAGTTTGTTATCCATATGATAACCTAAATCTTGATTTTAAAAATAATCATTATGCCTTACTGTACGATATGTATGCGAAATTTCCTCAAGCTTATTATAATTACTACGAAACATATATTGGACCAGCTCTTAGTAAATCAGAATTCAAATCAATTGCTCCAATTATAATCATAAACTGTTCTAATCAAAATGATTCAATAAAAAATAGTGCTGTAGATGTTAGATTAGAATTTGAATCTAGCGAGAATTTTCCTGAAAACACAAGTGCATATTGTTTGATCATTCACGATAAAATTATAGAATATAACCCACTCACAAGTGCAATTAGAACATTAGTATAAAATAGTCATTGAAACAACTAGGAATGGAGTTAATTGTTGATATACAGGGATTTAATGCGGAAAATTATATAATGGTAGCAAAAGAAATTGCTATCATGACAAGAGATGGGAATAAGCTGTGTCATCTATTATTTGAGCCACCATTTTCCTGGAACCAACTGGAATCAAAATATAGAAGACAAGCTGTTTGGTTATATAAAAATTATCATGGATTTCGTTGGGATGATGGCTGCATACCATACACCAAACTTTCGGAAACAATTATACCTATATTGAATAGTGCAAAAGTAATATATGTTAAAGGTGATGTGAAAAAAGTATACCTTGAGTCATTCAATAATAAATACAATGTTATATCTTTAGAGGAATGTAGAGCTCTTAAGAATATTCTTTCACGAAGAACTTGTTTTAATCACTGCAATAACTGTGCAATAAGTAATGTATATAAAATTAAAGACTATTTAGATGATGAATTGTATAAATCAATAGATATATAATAAATATAATTTTTGAAAAAAAGAATATATTTTGTTTTTTATTTTTAAACTTGTAAGGTTTATTAATTATTTATTTGTTTTTTTATCTTAAGTAATTGTATAAGGCAAGTACTAACTTGTTTTATGTTTTATTAATAAGTTATTGTTTTTAATTTTTTTTTTTGAAACTTATTTTAATTCAAGTAATATAATATAAAAGATTGTATTTTTTTTTTAATACATCATCAGTGTTTATTTTACTTTCGTAAAGATTGGAAGTAAAAAAAAATTTCTCATGATGAGTTTAAAAATATTAGCAAATTATTTATTACAAGTTTATAAGGACATGTGCGCATCGTCAAAAAGAAAAAGTGAATTGTATGAACAAATTATAAAAGAAAATTCAACCGATAGCGAAATACTTAAAATAATTGGTGACTTAGCTTGTGATGCATATATTTGTAAAAAATTGAGTGATAACTCATTTATTGATATATTAAATTTATTTAGTGGTAATGATTTATTAAATATTTGGGGAAAACTTCCAGTTTCTTACAAAATAGACCCTAATGTAATAAAGAGGCTACCATGTGTGGAACATTGGAATTTACCTAATCAACACATACAAATGGATGGTCCACCACCATGTATTGGAAATTGTGAAACCTGTGCTTTTTAATTCATTTAATTTGTTCTGGAAAAGTTAAAGTAAAAAATGTTAATCTTAAAAAAATATTTAATTGTGCAAATAGTGTTATTATATATAAATAAGCATTTTTTTTGTTATATATAACCATTCTTATTCAAGAAGTATACTAATAAACATATAAGCTAAATCATGTTGTTTTTTTATCTGATTTTATTGTTGAGTATTAGTGTTTATTCTAGTGTTAACCACTTTCAATTAGTTGTGAATTATTTAAATCATTATGGTTACTTAAATTTAACAACTACTGAATTATTCAAACTAGATAAAAATAGCACGATATTCATAGAAGGATTGAAAACATTCCAACAAAGATATAATTTACAAAATACTAGTGAAATTAATAAAGAAGTGATTAATTTTGTACAAAAATATAGATGTGGTGTAGAAGATGTTTATTTCCGAACTCATCCAATAAAATGGGGTAATAATACAATTTATTGGAATTTTTATGGTAATATTCAAGAACAGAACCTTGTGCTGGATTCAATCAAAATTGCATTTGAAGTCTGGGCTAATCACACAAATCTTCATTTTATAGAAGTTATTGATCCTCATGATGCTACTATTTTAATATCATTTGGAACATCACCCCATCACTATAGCTATTTCACTCACAATTTTTGTAATAGTATATTCGATGGACCAGGCAACATGTTGGGACACGCAGAATACCCCAATACAAATATGCAATCAGAAGTTCATTTAGATTCAACAGAAAATTGGTCTTACGAGCTAGTAGAACCACCAAATGGTGAGATTAGCCTTTTTGATGTACTTGTACACGAAATTGGACACTCCCTTGGAATTGAACATTCAAACATCCCAGATAGTATTATGTTTCCAGCATACAATAATAATGTGTTTAAAAATGGTAATGGTAAACCTTATGGTTTATCTGTGGATGACATAAATGCTATTCAATCTTTGTATGGAAAAAGAAACCAGAATACCATTCCAACAACAACAACAACAAAATATTACGCTAAGCCTAATAATGTTATAACCGAAGCAACTATTATTCCAAATTTTCAACCCAATTTATGTAAACTAACAAATGTTAATAAGTTTCTAGTACTTAATAAGAAACTATATATATTTTATAATGAATGGGTTTGGATTAAAAATCTTAACGAAAAAAATTTTAATGAAACACCATATTTATTGACAGATTGGTTGAACTTCATACCTAAATTCTTCAAAAAGTTGAATGCTATTTATCAAAGACCAAATGGAAACGTTGTAATAATAATAGATGACGTGACATATAATATAAAATTTCCATCTCTTCAATTGGAAAGTACTCAAACTCCCTATATTAGTCGCATTACTAATATTAATGGAGCTGTTTCAACAAACAACGGACAGACTTATATATTTTATCAAAATAATTCGTATATAAAAATAAATGAATGTGAATTTAATACTGAAGAATATGGAACATTAGATTCAATTTTTCCTGGAGTTCCAAATAATATTGAATCAGTTTTTAAGTATACAAATGGACGTATATATTTTTTCATAAACAATTACTACTATGAATTCAATGAATTTACAAAATCACTTGAAAAAGCCGAGAAATTTGAGTTTTCTCTTTTTAATATCAGTTGTCCAAATATTAGTTTATATGAACAATTGAAAATATTGTTATCAAAACTAATAAATAATGTTTAAATTAAGTTCATTATACTTTTATTAATGTTACTTCTTAGCTTTTATTTGAAATCTGTAAGTTTTGTAAAATAAAAATTAGAAATATAAATAATTAACAAAATTTTCTATAAGACTGTTTATTTTATTCTTTTTCCTTATCAAATAAATACACTCAATTAAATTAACATTATAAACAACTATTATTGTTAATAAGAAGAGTTACAAAAATAATATAGTTTAATCATTTAATTTATCTCTAATACTTCATTAATATTTTCCCCATTAAAATACTGGACAGTATCATTAACTACATCTGGATAGGTTAATAATATTTGCTTTATTGCTAAATTATGAATATTATTCAAATTATTAACTATATTATAAATATTAGAGAAAATTTCTCCTTCACATGTTAATGACTGTCTTACAATATTAGAATAGTAGTTGAAAAAGTTTAAAGATTCCAAGTACTTAATTGTAGAATTCAAAAAATCTGAAATTAAAAATAAATTGTTAAGACTTGTATTGCTCAGATAGATTTGTTTATTCTGTGACTCAATGATAATAATTTTTTTATTCTCTATAATATCAAATAAAATTTTATTATTCAAAAATGAATACGATTCTATTGTCGAATTACCATTCATATAATCCATAATGATATTATAAGTCATAAGGAGCTCATACCACTCACATACTTTGAAATCTATAAACTTTCCAATTCTTTTGTTATTCAATCTAACAATTATTTCAAAATTTTGTGCTGGATTAATACCAACACATACACAAACATTCTTATCTAAAAACTGTCTATGTTCTATAATTAATTCATTATTATTATTACTAATCACAGGGAATGGTGGTGGTAAATTATTAAACATTGGATCCAGTGTTACTTCTTTCACAAGCTCAGCAGTTTCTTGGTCAACATTTCTACTTGATTCCGCTGTAATTCCATTTTCAAGTTTACCAGTTTCTTGTTCAACATTTATAACATTTTTACTTAGATTAATTCTTCTTTTTATCATTGATTTTCCATCTTGGGAAATCTGTTTACAAGAAGCTTTCTTATTAGCTGGATATTTTTTACCGTTATTGTTCGTTTTCACTTGCTATAAGTAATTCAACAATTAAAAAAATATTACAAAATGAAATACAAAAAATCTTACCATTTTCTCTTCTTTATTTTTTTTTTTTACACACATATGAATATAAATCTTTTCACTTGAAAAAATGTGTATTAACACTGAATAAAACAATAAAATTCCTGTCTTTTTATATATTTTTCTTATCATTCTATACAAATCCTGCGCAGTAAAACGTTCACATATAAAAATTATTATTAAAAAAAGTATCCAATAACTTTTAAAAGTGATGTTCTTATTAAATATCATTTTTTTCTTTGAAGTAATTATTTCTGTAATCATTCAATTTATACTCCAACATTGGTGTTAAAATAATGGAATATTGTTTAATTTTATATTGAAAACGGAAACGATCTCTTGCATATTGCTCCCATATACCTTGTCGACTTAATTTGTATGCATATTTCCACGCTATCATGTGATGTACTATTACTTTATCATTGAACGTTACAGATTTCATATCAAATTGAAAAATGTATAACAAAAAGCTTGTGGCTATTGAAAATAAAAAGCATAAAATTCTAACAGCTATTTTATAATACTAAATAATACGACTTTATCACTATGTAAGTCCAAATTTCCGTTCTACTGATAAGTCTTCCGTTCAATTTTGATTTACAATAACCTTGAAGCTAGTCACAAAAGATAAATCTTTCTGCAGAGCATGTAACAACGAATGTAAGCTTATCAATTTTTTTTTGTTATCAAACGTACACATCCTGCATTTATATATATATATATATATATATACAATTATATCTCTGTTATAATATTTTTTATTCGTTGATCTAAGTACACATGTACTCGCAAAACTTATAATCAAAATTCATATGCAAACGATACTTATTAGTGTGTAATGACACAAAAAAATTCTTTAACACACCACAAAAATCTTCCAGATGTCCCTCCATTTTTTTCTTGCAACCTTTAGCTACTCATTCACAGATGGCAGCATCAGCGCGCTTCTTTTCATTTTCAACCATTTCTTAAGACCAAAAAAAAACACATGAAGATATCTTTTCTACAGTTTAAACTACTCATTCATAGATGGCAGAGCATGTATGCATTTAGAAAACTTCACATAGATAGTAAAGAATAGCGACACGCGTTGCATACCTCGAAGGAGCAGTTAACCAACATCTTCAAGTTCTTCAGACGAAACTTAAGACGTACTCCTATCACTTCTTAAGACGCAGTTCAAGAAAACTCAAGACGTTCTTATCATTTCTTAAGACGTTGGCCAAGAAAACTCAAGACGTTCTTATCATTTCTTAAGACGTTCTTATCATTTCTTAAGACGTTGGTCAAGAAAACTCAAGACGTTCTTATCATTTCTCAAGACGTTCTTATCATTTCTTAAGACGCTGTCCAAGAAAAACTCAAGACGTTCTTATCACTCCTTAAGACGTTGGCCAAGAAAACTCAAGACGTTCTTATCAGTTCTTAAGACGTTCTTATCACTGATGACCTTGAAATTGGCTTGGAAACAGCTTCTTATACCTACTTGTTTCAATTATTGTCTCATTTCTAAACTTATTTTCATTGCTGTCATATCTAGATCCAAGTATCATATCTTACAGTTGAGTTCTCTTCATCGAAATGAAAATAGAATTGCTACGTAGACGCAAACCAAGCAAACAAAATTGCAACACATTTCACATGTGAGAATTTCTCACGGGTATCAATGACAGCGATACCACAGACCACATAATATAACCACCTTTTCTTTCGCCCACATTACGCACTGGACCTCTGAATTGTGCAAAAGTATCATGTTTTTGATCAACATAATCCACAACTCTCATCCAAATAATCATGATGGTACGAACCTACTGAATGGACGTCATAAAATATCCAGAAAACCCAAAAACCAATGAATCATTCAGTTGTTAATTCAAAGAATTTACATGCCAATTATATTCATGAAAAAAATATATTTAGAAGTTGGTAGTATTGCTGCCATTGTGCGTTTACAGTTTATGCGACTTAACACATACTGCTTATGCTTTGATTTTACTATGTACGTGCTTATTATATATTTATATCTTAGCTATTTTAACTAAGCGGCTTCCCCAGCCGGTCCCAAGCCCAGATAAACGAGAATTCAAAGAAAGAGTCCCGGACTGAAACCTGGACGACAACTTGGCGAAAAAAAGGACAAATAAAAAGGATTGTACATATGGAATGTAAGATCATTGTATAAATCTGGTGCATCAAGGATATTCACGGATATCCTAGACAAATATAAATCAGATATAATAGCACTCCAGGAAATAAGGTGGCTAGGAAAGAAAATACTGGACAAGCTATCAATGAAAGACTATGCAAGATAGGAACTAAAGGCAACTTTTCAGTCACTCGTCCATGCCCCGATAGAGAAAAAATCGGACGGAGAGAAGGAAGAATTTTATGAAGGATTGGAGTGAATTATATAGGAGTGCCCAAGAAATACTATTAGGCGATTTTAATGCCAAGATCGGCAAAGAGAAGGGGTATGCACCAACTATCGGCAAACATAGTTTACTAGAAGAAACCAACAATAACGGGACACAACTCATACACCTTGCGGCCTCAATGAACGTAGTTATAGCTAGTACATTCTTCGAGCACAAAAACATTTATAAAGGGACTTGAATAAGTCCAGATAGGAAGACTGTAAACCAAATTGATCATCTAGCGATCGACGCAAGGCACTTCAGCGACGTAATAGAAGGATACACTAGAACCGGAGCAGAAATTGATCTGGACCATCACTTGGTCCAGTATAAGATAAGAGCAACATTATCGAATGCAAAGAAAGAAATAGGGAAGCAAGAAGAGAAATACAACAATACTGACAAATATTGGACCAAGTTTAGGAATGTACTAGATGAGACAGTAATAGAAGTACTGGAAAAACAAAGGCAGAAGCAAAAAAATTCGGAATGGTATGATGAAGAGTGCTACCAAGCTTCACAATTAGAAAAACCAAGCGTATCTAAGAATCCAGAGCAGGAAAACGAGATAAATAAAAGACGAGTACAAAAAACAGAGGAGAAACAAAAAGCGAATTATAAAACACGCAGAACATCAACTTCAGGAACTCGAAAGCCTTAAAGGCCAAAGAGAAACGAGAACCTTCAATAAAAATATTAACCAAAACAGAAAAGGATTTAAACTTAAATAAGCTAGTTAGAAACAAATTCTGTATATTCAATTGAAACTTTGGCGTTTCGATCCTTTGACCAAGGATCTTATTTAGTAAACAATGATACAAAATAGAACAAGGCAAGTAACTAGATACTAAAAATATACAGAATACTAGATGTGTTAACGTGGATGTCACACCTAAACAAAAAGAATAAAATCCTCTGGCGTTCACTCAAGGCTTGAGGAAATCCACGTGAAAACCCTAAACAGAGGAATATGGCCTACTTGGTACAGCTCCGCACACATCCCAAATCACAAAATACAAGACATTTCAACAAGACAGCGTAGCGCTACTCTTTGCTATTGGTTTGGTTCAGTCTTCAGTGTACTTTATAATCCAAAATATACACAGAACTAAACCAACCAAAACATTGTCATTATATATGTGTGTTATTGATTAGAGAAAGCCAAGCATTTGATAATTCAAAACCATCAGTACGGTTAACGTTATTTGAACGTTAAAGTATCTCAATTGCTTTTTTGTTCAATCTACCATGAATTGATGAGCATCTTGCCACTATTCTTGTTTCTTCAAACTTGATGTCATGCAGAAACTCGATGGCATGATCAGCTACAGAAGATTTATTTGGATAGTTTAATCTTATGCATCTCCTATGTTCAGCAATGCGAATGTTCACAGTTCGGCCCGTCTGTCCAACGTAGACTTTCCCACAGGTATAAGAGATCTTATAAATGCCCGAAGATTGTATGGGAATCACGTCCTTTGCAGTTCTCATGAACTGCTTGATTTCCATCACCAGAGTGAAGAAAACTTTGAATTTATATCTTGACAAGATCCTTACGATCTTCTCTGAAACATTTCTCACATGAGGTAAATAAACATAATTTTTACTCACGCTAGCATCCTCAACAGTAGTATTAGTAGACTTGGGTAGAAGAGCCTTCTTGATGGAGTGATATTGAAGCCATTTTTCTGGAAAATCACTTCTAGATTATTAATTTCATTATCAAGTTCATCAGGATGACAAATATCATTGGAATAAGCATTTAATTGTTCCGTACTTTTGTGAAGGATGGTGATGTGAATCAGCATGAATAAATTGATTCGTGTGTGCAGGTTTTCTATAAACAGTTTGCAAAAGTCTACCATCATTGGTTCGTTACAAATTGACATCAAAAAATGGTAAAGAGACATTACTTCCAATTTCTGATGTAAATTTGATATTTTCATGAATATTATTCGAATGGTTCAAAAAACCTTCAAAACTATCACGACCAAGGAGCCAAATGGCAAAAGCGTCATTTACGTAACGAAGCCATAAGGATAGTTCATGATTACTAGTTTCTAATGCCTTCTCTTCAAAAAATTCCATGTAACAATTCGCAATTGATCGAGAAATAGGGTTCCCTATTGCAATGCCTATAATTTGTTTATAATAATCATTATTGCAAAATAAAGAAACTGGACGTCGAACAATGGTGGAATAATTTAATAATATCTGGAAAGAAGCTCCTGTTCAAAAGTTCTAGGGTATCTTCTATTGAAACCTTCGTAAATAAAGAAGAGACATCAAAACTAACAAAAATGTTATTATAACACAACCGTATGTTATTATTCATTTCAATGAAATGTTTAGAATCTTTAACATACGAGGGAGAATTATCAATAAATTATCTCAGTAAACTGTCAAGGTATTTTGATAATAGATAAGTTGGCAAACTGATGCAATTGACTATTGATCTAAGAGGGACATTTTGTTTATGAATCTTAAATAAACCATAAAGTCTAGGTACAGGTGAGTCACTAGGAGTCAAATATTTAATAACATCCTTATCTAAAGAAGATTTTTCAAGAAGTTTAGTGGTTTGGTACTTAACCGAACTTAAAGGGTTCCTGCTGACTTTCTCATATGCTGAATCATCATATCTAGTATTCTGTATAATTTTAGTATCTAGTTACTTGCCTTGTTTTATTTTGTATCATTGTTTTCTGAAGAAGATCCTTGGTCAAAGGATCGAAACGTCAAAGTTTCAAATAAATATACAGAAATAAATATCAAAAGTCGTTTTCATTAAATAAAATTCTGAAAAATGTATAGATTATTGAAATAAAATATTGAAAAGAGTGGCAGAGAATTTTGAAGAGAGATTAAATATAATAAATCTCGAAGAAATAACAAGGGGAAGAAGAAGATGATCGAGAGAGAGATTACTTTCCAACAGAGAAAGAAATTGCCAAGGCAATGAAAAGGCTAAACAATAACAAAGCGCCAAGTGAAGAAATGTGGAATAAACACACTAAAAGCCCACATATGCAAGTTAGTAAAACTCATCTAGAAATATATAATAATACCCATACATAAAAAGGGAGACCAGACCACATGCGACAATTACAGAGGAACTACTCTTCTAAAGGTCACCTATAAAGTACTAGCGTACATACTATATGAGCGATTACTAACATACTGCGAAGACATAGTAGGCCAATATTAGATAATACTGGAGAAGAATTACGAATACGGGATGACTATCCATCACCTATTCATAGACTTTAAAAGTGCTTGCGATAGTATAGATAGAAGGTCGCTTTACAACGCCATGAAAGAATTTAACAAACCCACAGTCCCACACATCTGACACAATTAGTGAAACTAACCCTTGCAAAGGTATAATGAAAGTCAAGGCCCGAAATGTTATATCAAGATCCTTTCAAACACACACAGGACTGCGCCAGGGAGACAGTTTATCTTGTCTGCTATTTAATATCACACTGGAAAAAGCTATTAGAGAATCGGGAATAGTAACTAAAGGCACCATCATAAACAGAAGTGTACAAACACTTGCGTACGCTGATGATATTGATGTAATAACACAAATAAAAAGAGACCCAATAGAGGCCTTTAAAGCGCTGGAAGAAGCAGCAAAGCGACAAGGACTGCAGGTTAACGTATCCAAAAGGAAGTACATGAAGATTAGTAACAATGCTCATGCTCTTCCTTGTGAAGACTTAATAATAGACCCATATATATTGGAAGGTGCAAGAAAGTTCATATATCTTGGATCCCAAGTGAATGAAAATAATTTGGTAAGTGCAGAAATCAAGAGAAGAATAATTACCAGAAGAACTAAAGTGTTGATGTATAGAACTCTTATCAAACCTGTTCTCACCTACGTGTCAGAAACATGGACGATGACAAAAAATAATCCGCCACATTTATAAAGGAGTCCAGAAGAACGAAGCATGGCGCAGGAGATACAACTTTGAGCTATACCAACTCTCTGAAGAACCGGATATTGTATCCATCAAAATTAGACCAATATGGCTAGGTCACCTGGAACGAATGAATGAAAAGGAGCCCCCAAAGTACATATTCTGTCAAACTCCGGCCGGAAAAAGAATCTAGATCAATAGACCAGGTAGAAGAAGGCCTAGAGAAACTGAGATCAAGGCGAAAAATAGGAAGGAATAGAAGCAGATCTTGGGACAGGCCCAGACTCACCAAGGGTTGTAGCGCCAAAGATGATGATGATGATCTCAGCTATTTGGGATGCCATGTGTGTGAAGATTGTTGAAATTCAACAACTCGTAGTATCGAATTCAAATCACAACTTCCCGATTTTGTGTCCTTTAGGTTGAAAAGCACTGCTTTCAAATTGATGCTTGTTGGCACAACCAATGACAAATCAACTCTGATTCAGAAAGTTTGAACTATTAACTTCTCTCTGGATGGATTCCCAATTTCCCAGACTATAATTAACTGGAAGTCAACTGAAAGGTATCGATTATTCGCTAAATACAAACGCTGATACTACTGTTAAGTTTCTAGAGGCAGTAATTAGTAATTTTGTTTCGTTTAGTTGGTAGACCGTTGTGACTAAGATTTCTGCTTCTGACGGCAGTAATATTTAATTAATTTCATTAATGACAATTTAATTTTCCCTTTAATTGAAATTTGTTACGCTTGGAAGGAAACAATTTGCAGGATTATGCAAAGTTGTGGATTAGGTTTTTTCATGAGATTGTCAAGTTCAGTTCGGTTGATGAGATAATTCTTACAATTTGGCGGTCACATTGAAAATCTCTCTCAATTAAAAATTATTTTATCAGCCTGAAACCTCTATTCAAACTGTATTGAAAAGTAAAGAGGAATGTTTGAATATGTAGCACAATACGGTTGCTCTAATACAATAGAAGTAAGAAATATACCAAAATCATTCCGACTATGTATAGAGTGTTGTACGGCATTATATTTAACATTTTCCTTGGTCCTCTCCAATAAAGCATAAAACAAAACAATATATTATGCCTGCAGCTCCTAATGATACAATTGAACAGCAAATTTGTTACTATCCGGTCAGTTAAAATAATGCTAAATGAACGCTGTTTTTGTGTCATTCGATTAAACAGAACATACATTCCACAGCACTTGCAGAAAACAGACTCCACATGTGTAATTAGTAATCTAATGAGATGATACTGCTTGGTTTTTAGTAGCTCTGCTTTTTTGTTCTTGATCTTTATTTGCAGAATTCGACAATATCTACCTACTGAATTCCGGCACATGGTCCACTAATAATATCCAATAGTTTTTCTGTTAATATTACAATGATGATTGTGATGTGGGTATTTCAATATAATACAGCTTTACCTGCCTGCTTTTGTACTTAATTTGATAATAAAATCCCAAATTGTCTGAAAAAAATAATTTATGGATATAATTCATTTCATCTTGAAAACACCATCATTATTTCCCCACCATAAATTCAGTACTTCTGACATCTATTATTGCTGAAATTGGTATTTAAAGACAGGATATGAATTAAATTTGTAATTACTGTGTCCGGTTTTTCAGTTACCAATTTAAATAAGAATCTTGAATTACAAACAGGTTCAAGAGGAAATGACGTTCTAGAATGTTTTGAAATCAGATTTGGTATTGAGAGGAAATTGATTTTTTCTTTGTCTATAATTCCACTTCCACTTCCACACGAGGGCTGTTTTTAAGTTTGCATATAGAACTTGAAGAAATCAGTGGATAAATTTGATTGATCTTATTGTTTTTCGAAGTACTCTCTACGAACGTTGCATTTATGAAGGCATCGACTGCTTCTTTTCGTTCGCGACTCATCGCCATTGGCGATGTTATAATGGTAATTAAGATAGCAAGAGTGTTGAAAGGACAATAATGCCTGAGGTCAACAGTATACTTGCCGAGGGCCTCTGGCCCGAGGTGCGTACGTTGATCGTAAGCATTATTGTCTGTTCAACTCCCGTGGTGCCTTCAATGTTCAATGTCCTACTTTTTTTGTATTTCAATCAGAATTTTTAGCAATGTATGTCCTGTCATTGTGATTTCTGTCAGAGGAATTACCCTAGTTACATGCTGTAACTAGGAAACTTGTTTGTTATTTCTCAAAATAATGCCCTCGAGTAATATTTGTTACATAATTACCCTGAAATCAGTGTTGTTATGACAACAATAATAAACTAGTCGGACATTGAAGTTTTTAGAGTTATCTGTGTTGAATTGACACTAATTACTTCTAGCTCGTCTCTTTCCTTAAGTCAATAGATGCGATATTCAACTGGAAACTAATTTTTTACATACAATAAATTGAAGTCTTTGAAATCCCTAATGACTCCTCAATTTCGCAATATGTCACATGTCAATCTTCGTTGGTGAGCTTGCGCACTGCCTTTGGGTACCTGTCCTTGGCTCATCGTTGAGACCATATACCTATAAATATATATATATATATATATATATATATATATATATATATATATATATATATATATATATATATATATATATATATATATATATATATATATATATATATATATATATATATATATATCAACGACTTGGACCTGACAGCGTACGGGGTCTTTTATCTCTTTTCTTCTGCAAGTCTAAACTGCGCATGGTCACACTTTGAAATAAGTCTTGATTTAGAAAATAAATTTGACTCCGAATCACCCCGAACGTCCCGAACACAATTTTTCAAGCATCCGCCAATGAAATTCAAGACTGTGACCATGCGCAGTTTAGACTTGCAGAAGAAAAGAGATAAAAGATACCGTACGGAGACGTTTCCTTGTTAGGATAGGAGGTCAGCAGTATATATATTTATAGGTATATGGTTGAGACTTATGCGCCCATGTTTGATTTTTCAATACCACCCAGAAATTGTTGACTGATGTGGTACTTTATTACCGACAACAGAAATCAGCTTGGCAAGACAGTCTTGTTGTGGTTATTCTTTCCAAAAGTTGTTAAATATGATTGCACGGAAGTTTTCGTTTTCAAATAACTGTAAACTTTGAAAATTTGCTACAGATAAAATATTATTCGTGTCGTACTGAAGCTTTGGATTCAGCTTATCTAAATATAAAGAACAAAACAGAGAACATAATAGGGCAGCATCAGTGTGGATTCAGGCAAGGCAGATCAACAACATACGCAATACATACAGTTACACAGGTAATAGAAAAAGCACATGAATATAAAATGAACATAGATTTATTATTCATTGATTTTTAACAAGCGTTTGGTTCGAATAAAGGAGAAAAACTAATGACAGCCCCAGAAGAATTTGGAATAACAGCTAAACTGAGAAGATTGATCCTGATCACATAAAGTGGAATAACAATCACAGTTGAAACATCAAAAGAAGAAACCCAGGAATTCGAAATAAACAAAGGAGTAAGGCAAGGAGATATCGACAGCTCTGTTCAACATAGCGTTAGAATATGTGATGAGGAATTTGAACAAAGGAACACTCAGAACTAAAGGTGAACAAATAATAGCATACGCAGATGGAAGAAATATTGAAAGAATGGGTCGAAGAAATAGTAACAGAAGAAAACAAAATGGACTTGAAAATCAGTAAGAACAAAACGAAAATAATGAGGGTAGGAAAAAATCAGGAAACAAAAATATAAAATAACCTGCAGTTTGAGGAGGTGAATAAATTCAAATACCTAAGCATTATGCTACCCAATAAAACAGATAGGGTAACAGTTCAGGAGAAGATATTAACAGTGAACAGAGCCTTTCACGTGAATAAAGAATCAATCAAGGATAAAAACCCAACAGAAAAAGTAAAATCAAAAGTATATAGAACAATAAACAGATCGATAATAGTGTACGCTGCAGAAACAATGACAATGACAAAAAAAAGTATATTTGCGAATAGTGAACGAAAATGACAGAAAACGAATATAGAATACCGATGAACCATGAAATAGAACAAGAACTGCAAGGAAAAGATATAGTAAGGAAAATTAAACAACAGAGGATGAAATGGTTAGGACACATATGAAGAAAAAGAAAAGAAGACACTCAAAGGGCAATTCTACAATGGGAACTAGGCGGAAAGAGAAGAAGAGGCAGACCCAGGTCTAAACGGCTAGAAGAAGTAGAGGCAGACCTCAGTAAAACAGGAATAGGGAGAAAATTTGGAACAAGGCTATGAGGACTGATCTAAGCCACTACATATATAAATATAAAGATCAGGTTTTCCCTATTATATTTGATTGGTGGTGTTATTTGTGAGCAATATACAAAACTAAAATGGTAATCCTTGGTTCGACCAGTTCAGTGAAGATGTGGTGACTTCTTCCAAAGACATTCATCATAAAAAATTATGAAGTCAGCTAATCACTGAGCCTCAGTCGACCTACAAACTATCGGGAGCGGGCGATACACGTTCGGATACACCAAATAAAGTTTCAAAATTCACTTTACTTCTTCTGTTGAAGCCTAACAGGACTCCTGATGGATAATTGAAAAGGACTACTTGACGAATGACCCGAAGTGTGTGGCTTCAAAAGTGTACTATATACTACAAAGTTTTCAAGTATTTGTATCGACCTTTTTGGGTTGTACATGAGCGCAACCTCAAAGTAGAGTCGTCCTACCTTTTTTAGAGGACCAGCACCTGAGGTGCGGGTGTCTTCCCTAGTCAAAGATAGAAACGTATCTACCTTATGATGAGTGGGTCATAGATCTTAACAGTGATCTTCACAAATACCTCAAAGCGAGTTACATATATTCACAAGTATGGTCGATGCATATTCCTCGAAGGTATCCAGTTATGCCTTGAACCGTATATATGCCAACCTTATGATAAGTGGGATATTTATACTTACAGAGATATGGATAAATATCTTTAAGTGACATACGTTTTCTTCTTAGTGTGGTTGATGCAAATATTTCAAAGGTACTTGGATATACTATAAGCTATATACACAAACCTTCAAATAAGGTCATCATAATTATATGTAGGTTTGGGAAATAAACGAAAAAGGTACTCAATTGACCAATTAATGCATTTTGAAGAATTATTTTATTTAAAAAAATAAAAATACATAGAACACATTTAAAATCAAGATAAAAACATAAGTAATGTTATATAGATACAAGAAAATGATTCACGAGCAACCAAACTAATATTAATTATTCACTCATTAAATTGAATATTCTCTTAATACATACATATCTCTTAAAGACATTTATTTTAACCACAACTTCGCTCTAATTTATAATAGTTTTATTAATTCCAGGAGGATATTTTAACTAGAATAAATAAATTATTGATATCAAGTCAATCACTGCTTCTACCAATGAACTACATTCCGTTACTTTGATTTTTCCCACACAAATATAAAAACTGTTATATGAGAAAAAATCACATGAGTGAGCAATAGCTGCCACAATTGCTGGATTTGGAAGAATGTTTTCTGTGACGATGATAAGTATCCTTGCATCTTCCTGTAGTGAATTTTGCAGGACAAAACTAGCGTTATTCAGAGATATGTCCATGAACAAAGTAATAAAAAGGATTAGTTTAACGAATTAATGATGCAATCTAATAGTCGATGGCAAGCTAGATAATATTTCAAAGGAATTGAAATATTTGCCTGAATGATATTCCGTTAAATCAGCACTGGGATTTTCTTTGCAGTTGAATCAAATCCAAACCAATTCATCATTTAAATAATTTTGTAATGTTTTCAAAATAGAAACATAGTGATTATTAACAGTTATTATTTTGTTACTATCACCAATGAATTAATCAGATTTTAATTTTGTTGGATGAATATGATTTAAAGATTTTGGAATACCATTGTATGTTCTATCAACGATGGATTGGATACAGAAATAGTAATTCAACATTTTTCTTTGTTCTCATCACAACATTCAAATATATTATTTTCTTCTGGATTTTGAACATTAATATTTCATGTTTCAACCGATTTTGCATAAATTGAAAATTTTTATTGCAATTATTGACAATACAGTTGTACGTATCCATTTTATGCACTGGAAACAAATGTACGAGTGGCTATAAGCACTTATAATTGACAATAAGCATGCACATATCAAAATATATTGTGAAAATACACTCACCTCTAAGTTAATTCCCACCAAAATTTAATATACACAATTTTTAGTTTTCACTCTTCGGCATTTTCTCTTCAGTAGACAACACAATAACGATAACTTCCTTAAACTATGCTGCTAAATAAATTTGCTAGCAGGCAATTCACTTTGTACTCACAATCACCCCATGTGCGCCGAGTTTTCCAATTTTCAGGGACGGAGAAGTCGATCTATAAGAATTTAATTCTTTTTCTATGGTCTTTAGAAAACATCTCAATTATTTTCACGTTGATGTATGGGTGCTTTTATGTATATATGCATCCAGGTACAGATTTATCCAATCACGGTATCTCTTTTTTTCTAAACGGGCAGAAGATTTAAATTTTGCACCCTTCCTACATTCGGTGTCTATGGCCAGTCCGTCCTTGGAAGGTTGCAAATTTTAAAACCAGGGTTGTTAATGCTTTGAACATTTCTATTAGAAACATGTGTTCCAAAATTCCCAGAAGAATGTTTCTTAAAAACATTTTATACCTGACATGATTCAGTGAATTAATAATCTAAGCATGTTTCTTTACTATATAATTTGTAAGTTGGATATCAAACGTTAAAGAAATACACAGAAATGGGTTCTTCTTAGAAAAAAGTATAATTCCTATTTCAATCGAAAGTGATAATAGAGAATAGAAGAAAAGTACATTATTCGAAAATTTAACCTATTTATCCCATAGGTAAACTGTACATTTAAGTTTAATGATTCACTCGTTCGAATTGCAAATTTGGGTCAAGTTCAAGAAGAAACAAAGTTTGCAATTATCATTTTAGATTAGGTTTTAAAAGTTTCCTATGATTTAATAATTGTAATAATTCATATTATAATTTTTTTGTCCCAATAACGAACTAATATCAATTTTCATAGGATATATCACAATTTTCACTTGTCTTATGTTTCGGCAAAATACAACTTGCCGAATATTTTACAAATGTAAGTTTTTTAATTGTTTGTTGCCTCTGTAATTCTTTAAATTTTCTGCCTGTGAGGAATATGAAACTACCTCTGGTCAATAAGTACTAATGTGGTGTCCCGTATTTTCCTTAACTGATCTGCTTCAACCTTACCTAGAATTTTTACCTTTATATACAGTCTTTTCGACCTCTGTACCCACAATCGATTTAGAAGCAGATACAGCTACTCAAAAGGAGATGGACAGACTCTAAAACTACCTCAAAACTTTGCAGTGTAGGATTGAGGCACAGTTTTTTCCGACCGTTTTCTTCGATCATATTTCCCAAGGCATTCATATTTCACCGAGAACATTTTTCTCCTAAATACATTTTAGAGCTGAAACAAGTGGGGAAAAAACAAAAAGCCTGCCGGAAACGTAACCTAAACCGAGTTTTTATATTTATAGCCACTCATATTCGCATACGATTATGAAGCAAAAAATATCTGGTGCTGAGAATACTCTCCTCAAATCAATACTTCAACTATAGTTCCAGGCAAAAACAAATTGTCGAACCTATAACACATCACAAGTTCCAGATAACTAGTTAACCTTGCAGATTTATATATTATCAGGCATGACAAAACATCTTCATACAAACACTTCTCAAGTGACTCTAAACGTACATTTTCTTTTTAATATACAAAAACAAACACCATTAAGGTCAGCTTAAAAAGTAACCACTGTTTTGCTACAAGTAAAAACAGATAAACTGTAGTTTCTTCGAATGTATACTTCACAACTTCTTCATGTGAAACTCTTTTCAAATCTCCACCTTCTTTTCACTATACATCTAAACCAAACTACAGTAAAATAAAAATCTAATCAACTGGTTATTCAATAGTGCATTAATAATTAATGACTGAAAACAGTCAGAGGAGGAATAAGAACAACTATTGAACTCAATATTCACAGTTGAGAGTTATAATTACATGGGAATTATTTTATCCGTTTGTAATATCATCTATAATTAGTTTTAACGGTACTTCATATCAGGATATCTTCCTTTCAATGCTTGAATTTAATTCAAATTTAAATCATGAATATTTAAACATCATTCTCTGAACTGTTAAGTATATAACTGTGTTATTTCCTGTTACAATCTGTGACATGAAATTTTATTACTTATTTATTACGTGCAATAACATATTTGAAATCGGCATATCTAACTTTACAATAGAATAAAATTTGTCGCAAACATTCTAAGGGTAGTATTAGTGTATGAATTTATGTATGTACATAAATACCTAACATTTATGTACAATGGAATGCATGAAAGATCCACAATTCGAGTTCTGTTGGTTGAGATCACAACTTTATGTATGTATGCAAATGAAATTGGAAAATTGGTTTAGTGAGTTCGGGAATTGTGTTGTAAAATTTTACAGTGTAATTTCGACCTGCTTTATCAAATGAACTGCATATACATTTATACGAGAATTTACAAATAGGTACATTGCAGTAAATTAAAGCCCTTTACTCAAACAATAAATCCATATTAATATGGAAAATTATATTCCATGAATATCGTCCAATTTTTATTCATCGATTTAATAGTTTGGAATTCCTATAATGTTTGGTGAGATTTCTTGTCAATTTTCATAAAATTGTGCATTCACTATTCTACCGGGATGATTTTACCAATGAATTGGTTCAATCAACAAATGGCATTTTTAGTTGCTACTGAACTAGAGTAATTGTTTACTCCATTATTTTGCCAATCATGCTGAAAGCTGCATTTCATTCACTACAATAGTGAAAAGTCCACTGTAATCTCTGCTGCATTATATTATACATCCAGCTCTATGAAATAAATTGCAATACTCAACAGAACAACTATCACTTCAATATAAATAGTTCTTGCAATACAATGTGCAATATAATTGAAGAATCAGGAAGGAACAATATTTCCAAGAAAGATCAATATAGATTTATGAGCCTTTACAAAAATATTAATTTTCCAGTTTAATATTCCTATCCGAAGCCGCAATAAACATATCTGTAATGAGATAGCGTATGGCATTACACTAACGGAACCGTCTTATAAGACGTTGTGAAGTGTCACTTGCAACATATTACTTGGATATCGACATTCCTTCGCAAAAACATGACGCTTTGACAGAAATATTTTTAATGTAATATTTTATGGTAGTGCAGCATTCCAATAGAAATTGTGCTCGATCCATTTGTCGTCTTGTGGGATCTTATGTGGTAATAAATTTCTTATTGTAACCGTCTAGTTTGATACTTTGTACGGTTTAGAAAGATTGATGTTATTAATAGTATCAAGTAGTAATCTCTTCTTATAATCCTAGAGTAATGATTGAACTGCTCCATATCATTCTATTGATTGTTTGTAAACATTAGATTCATTAAATCAGGTCCCACGTAAAAAAACAATTTCTTGAATTGGAAAGAAGCATCACGTGCAACAATAAACTCTATGCTAAACTTAATTGGCAGTAAAACCTTAATTGAAGACTTAGAGTCAACGCTTTTTAACATTCCAAGTACGTTTCGAAAATGTACCGTGTAACGCTAACCTCGCCGATGGCGGGGTTGTTAACTTTGGCGTCGCGGTCAAAACTGCTGACGGTGTGCTCGGGCGCCAATACAGTCGGTGACGCAGTTTCTTAGACAGAAGGCTGGATAGCTCAGAAGGGAAGGATGAGGGTTGTCAGTAGGGACCCAGGCGGTCGCAGATGACGAGAAACTTTAATTCAAACAAATCGTGAAGCGGTTTCCCAAACGGAGGATTAACTTATCTTCGACGCTTGTGAAACCATACTGGTTCCCAAGTAGTAACTCTACGTTACACTTGCTCAACGCTGTGAAGTCAATGATAACCCCTTCAACCGTGATTCTACGTTAAAACAATTTAACGCTGCGAAATCACGAAGACTTCGTCAGCGGTGACGCTACGTTAAGTTAACCCAACACTGTGGAATCAACATAGACTTTGTCAGCGGTGATTCTACGTTAAATTATCCAAACAATGCAAAATCAACAAGGACTTCTCCAGCGGCGATTTTACGGTAAAACAATCTAACACTGTGAAATCAATGAAGACTTTCCCAGCGGCGACTCTACGGTAAATTATGCAAAGATATTTCAACTTCAAAAAAAAAAGCAAACAAATCTAAGCTCCTTTTACGGGCTTATAAAAAAACAAACAAATCTAAGCTCCTTTTACGGGCTTATAAAAATACAAACAAACTCACAGATTGTGTCAGACAGTTGTGCTAACGGACTTAACACAAAAACTTAAATTGGACGGTAAACACTCTGATGATGACACTCGGTATCGGAGCTAGAAGCGTACTTTAAAACGGCTGCTCAGAAGACTGGACTTTCCAAGACGTGACTCAAGTCGGCCAGAAGGCCTTATTTATACTTAAATTTAAATGAATCTTCACTTAACATGTTTTAAAAATCAATTTGATATTAACGCTGTCAGTAATATAAAGAGGAGATACAGACAACAAGAAGAAATCATTTTACACATACAAATTTCTTTGCAATAACAAATTTCCTATTACTTTCCTTTTAAATACAGCCTTTAATGATCATATTTCTTTGAAATTAAAATTGTCCTAAATATCTTTTCATCTGTCAGTAACGTAGGTAATGCTCTGTCGGTAAGTTTGAAACTATCAAGTGTCGGATCTTTTATTTTGTTGTGTCAAAGGTCGAACATAACATCACACAAAATATACAATATACAACATATTTACAGAACAACGGTTGATTACATTCAGAGTTCATCAACGGTAAGGCACAAGACATACATAAATACAGATCAAGCAATGTCGGTTGAATTTAATTCCAGGTGTTTTCGAAAAACTAATCTCATTTCACCACATGTGAAAATATTAAAACAGATTTATTTCAGCTGATGATTGATAATAATAAGGTAAACGGTGGTGTATGTTTAAGCAGAATTACAGTATTTTATAGGGTGAGCAAGATGTTAACTGAGCTTCAAAATATTTGACGGTAGCAGAAGGCTTTTGGATGTGCAACTGTGACGGGGTTTTGGGAAATAATTCGTCACAACCGATAAATAAACTGAGGTTGGCATATGGCACTATCGTGCAGTTGAAGTTTCTTTATCTTTATTCCAAGATGAATTTCACTGCATCTATCGAATACGAGCTCTAATTCATTTCAAGTCTTGAAAAATATATTGCTATCGTTGATATCATCGTTAATATTATTTGGTCGTCGATGCTAGTCCCGATGTGTTGTCGATGCTTTTGTTTGTGATTTCGCTGATTTTGTCGCCGATGTTATCATCAATGGTTCCGTCGATCTTCTTGATTTTGTTGCTGATGTTATCTTCGATATTGTTGTTGATGTTATCACTAATATTGCCGTTGATTTTGTCCTGATATTGTCATCGATGTTGCCGTCGATGCTATCTCTGATGTGACTATACTGTTGCTGCTATCGATATTATCCTTAATATTTATAGGGATTCTGTAACCAAGCTTTAATTCACGTCAAGAGTTAACATGAATTTAACTCCCGTCTTGTAATTTTTGTATTCTGAACCTGAACGTTGATTAACGGTTCACGCCGATAGTCGACGTCAAGTCACGCTAGCCACTTGACAGCGTTAAGTGTCACGTTTTCAAGTTATTCATTTAAGAATAGTAGAAATATCCAACTACTTCTACAAAATAAGTCAAAGAAACAATATTTAGCGATGGAGATGAACAAATTCGACATCGGTCTTACAACAAGATCAAACTTTCAAGAAATAAAAAATTTATCAGACTCGAGATTCTAACAATTACTTCAAGACCTTTGCAAAATCAAGAAGTATGCCTAATTTTTCAGTGCGAATTTGAACGTAGCTCGATATTTAAAGTATCTATAACTTCTATTTGAATCGTGAACAAAGATCAGATGATTATATGAGTCTATCTTATTGAAAAGTATATATTCTAGAGAGACAACTAGATTTATCAACGTGCAGAAATGACTGAAGTCTCAATAAAAAAATAATGAAATCTTAGTTTTCAATCAAGATATTTATTGATGTCATCAAGAGGTGGATTGTTGGAATCAAAATTTCAAATATAGATAGCCTAACGTATATTTCTACTCTATTGATTCCAGTCTTTTTGTTATTATAATAAAATTTTACTTTGCAATTGAGATATTCAATGTTGTAATCAAGAGATTGATTGTTGAAATAAAAATTCTAAATCTTCTAACTTTGAGTTCTTCGCTTTATTATGGTTTTACTAAATACCTAGGTACTACTATTGTCATCAGAATGGAACGCTTTGTCTATTTCAAGTTGATTTTTATGAACGATGAACTCAACTTTCGTTGATCTAGTTTTCTAGTTCAAATATTAAATCAAGATTTAGTTGAGCTTCTACTTGAACCATCATTAGAAAATCAGGATACATTAATGCGTTCTTGATATATGTCTTACTTTTTAGCGCATTTTTTGGAAAAAAGCGCTATTATATTCATTTTGGCTGTCTGGCTGGCTAGCTGGCTGGCTGGCGTGACGCTGAGTTCTCAGCAACTATACTATTCACAGACTTGAAACTGGTACTGAATGAAAGCTGCTGTTTCGTAAGTTTGCACAAATTGCTTTAATTCAAGCTCAGTGATTGTGGAAGAATGAATTATTCAATTACTTGTTTCAAGTGAAACAATGCCCATAGATATATATGACATTAGGGATATGGCAACTGAAATTCATTAAAGTAGATAAAAATTTAGTTACAACTTTAGCCGCGGGTGTCACTATTATTATGTACAGTTGTCAAATCTGTCTGAGATTCATTCAATGACTTGTTTGACGCAAATTTGAAGCTTATTAGAATGAATCACTATTATTGGTTGAAAATTTGTTCAATTTTGGTGTATTTTTTTATATAGCTTTGATAAAGAGCAAATTTTAATTTTAAGGTACAGCACTTGACCTCCTGTCAGTCAATAACTAAACAATGAAGAACAAAAGGTATTTTTGAGTTTGTACATGCATAAATTATGTACCTATCAAACTGTCAACTTGAAACTAGTACTAAATGGAAGCTGCTGCTTCGTAAGTTTGCCCAAACTGCTTAATTTCAAGCTCAGTGATTGTGAGAGATGGTAATTTGCGAAATCTCTGAAGTAGCAAGCATTCATGAGCTGTCAAAAATGCGCTTTCATCATCTAGATGATTCTTCCATTTTTTTCTCTATTCGTTTATGAAAAGATGCTGGATTATATTCTGCAAAATGAATGATTTACAGTTTGAAAGCTTGTGTAACATTTTATATAAATTAGAATAGTAAATTCTACAATAAGTATTGGAATGGCCTATATTCTGAACGAGCGAAAAGTTTGTAATTCGAAAACATGTTGTAGACTATACTTTCTCTAACAATGTTTTGGAAATCCACCAATATTTCAGAGAAAACTTGAAAAATTATTAAATGTCAAACGTCGAATCCAGATATAAATACTTGAATTGTTAGGAAGTAACCATGGTAGTAGCCAAACTAACAGCTTCTGATTCGTCGAAATGATTCAAAAGGCTTACAGAATCATTCTGAACGGCATACGGAATCATTCTAAACTGTTTTTTGGAATGTCATCCATTCCAATTTAATTTTTGGTTGTGGAATATGCAAATTCCAAAACAGTGTTGGGGAAATAGATTTCTGAAGCATTTATTAGTTAAATGAATATGTCAAATAGTTTTCATAGTATCTGCGGAGCTAAATGACACTCATTTTTCTTCTCTATATTCTTCATAATAACCAGACCACACAGTACATTTTCCGCACAGAAGATTCAAAAGTATGAAATGTCAAAATGAAATATGACTACAAATTGTTCAATTTCTTGTAATTTGATTGGCTGAATTTAACGCATCTCAAGGAATTTGAAATGAATTCTTTAACACTAGCGTTAATCTAACGTCAGTTTGAATTAATGTTCAACTTTCACGTTGGCATTTCAGAATACTTTCTTAATCTATTGACGTTAAGTAACGCTAGTGTGACCAACCGCTCGGTTCTAGAATCCCTATTATTATCCTCGATTTGGTGTCGATGTTGTTGTCGATGTTGTTGTCAATGTTATTCTTAGTGTTAAGGTCGATATCATCGCCGATGATGCCGTGGATGCTAGCCCCGATGTGACCGTCGATACTAGTCCTGATGAGGCCTCAATGTGGTCGTTGATGTTGATGTCAATGCTGTCGTCTGTGTTATCACTAAATTTGTCATCATCATTATTTCCGATTTCATCCTCGGTGCTGTTGACAATCTTATCTTCGATACTGCCGTCGATAATATCCTCGATGTTATCGTCGATGTAATTCTCAATTTTTTTGCTAATGTTATCTTCGATATTATTCTTGACGTCAATTTCGATGTTCTTCTTAGTGTTGAGATCAATATTATCGCCAATATAGTCGTCGATTTTGTCCCGATATTGTCAACGATGTTGCCGTCTATGCTTGCCCCGATGTGGCTGTCGATGTTCTCGTCGATATCATGCCCGATGTTACTCTCGAAGTTATTCTCGATGTTGCACTCGATTACATCCTAGAAGTTGCTGTCGATGCTGTCCTTGAAGCTCTCTTCAATATTGCCCTCAATGTTATTATCGATGTTTTTGTTGCTGTTATCATCGATGTTGCCGCCGATGTTATCGCCGATGTTGCCGTCGATGCTATCGTCGATCTTGTCATCGATGATATCTCCAATATAGTCAGCGACCCCTTAGTTTGAAAATTAAGTTCAGATTGGAGCGGTAGGAATAAAAGTACACCCTTTATTCCTTACATGTACGCCTTTGTCCCAACCAAGAGAGTTGCACGAAAAGAAAGACGCATGGCCAAGCTGTTGAGTGCCTACTCCAAATAGACGAAAGCAGGAGGGCTCGAACTCACGGGTATGTGAATTCTTGACTACTGATGGTTAAAGTGGAGGGTCTCGCAAGTATGTTCGTGCTCTTACACATACATACACGCGCAGTTATGATTTATCACAATCATATTGTAAAACGTGCTTTACGGTTTGGATTTATTGCTATACTTTCGCTGCTTTTTTAAATTCGCATTTGCGAAAGAGAATGTATGGCTGTCATTCGCAAAAAGGCAAATAAATACGTTGAATTCCATACACACAATGTCGTTGAAATATAAATTTATCGTATTCTACATAATTGATATACTATATCAAATAATTCAATAAACTTGTGTATGTGTGTTAACTAAATTATATTTTCGTAAATTACGATGACAAAATAGTAAAGTTTCCAACTTTCCTAACGCTTTGATTCTTAAGGCTCATGTGTTTTCATTATGAACTCGAAAATTCACATAATATGCACCAAGTTGTTTTTCTCGGTTAATTAATAACTTTTCGCGGTGGTTGGTATAGGTTCAGTGAATTAAATTAAGGCAGTATGCATGAATTACCGGTGAACTTTTGATTACATTAAAAGTTTAATATGCTTCTTGGCTGGTGCATATCAGTAAGTGCATGTGTGGAGGGAAGAGAATGCAGAAAAGATTTTCTCCACCACAAATGATGAATCTATTATTCCATAATGCTTCTTGCTGATTCATGTTGCATTACGATTATATTGATAATATTCTCAAGAGTTTTTAATGATACGGGCTCATCATACGCTATTCACATTTCATGAGGGCCCTTTATTCGATCAAATCAAAAATCTTTGTTTGCTTAAATCAGTATATCTCATATCAGAAACTTTGCTCCAATTTACTATAGTAAACATCTCCTTTTCCGCCGTCCTGAATTCCATTTTCTGATTCTTTCTTTTCCATTCGAGCTCTGTTCCTGAAGTATTTTTAAATATTAGAACAAGCATTGTTCGTCCATTAGCCAGCATTAAAGCACTGAATTTTGCAGTAGACGTCGAATAAGCCTCACCCCATTTCAAGCTTCGTAGGATCATCCTGGTTTTGTTTCGACTTTGAGTGATGTGTACATGATGTATCCATTACCTGATCAATTCAGCCGCGATTTCCACTGCGTCATTCCGGAAATGTCTATTATCTTCTTGTTTTGCTCTACAGGAGCCTGAAGTTTGAGGTTGTTAAATATTGATGGGCTAGTCACCTCACCCGTACAACATTTCACACAAAATGTTATATGTATGTCGAAATTTTATATAGATTTGTGAACATACCCAACATCAATATTGTGATCATTAAGAGTCGATGATTCATTATACTGTCCTTTACTACCCCTTGTTGGAATTAATTGCGATATCACATAACATATAAGGGCTCTTTCCACTATGAGTCAAACAAAACAGTTCGAACATTATTTCGATACATTTGACAACAATGTTGATGATATTTTATTGCAGCGAAGAAGTCTGTGCACGCACTCAGAAATGCATGTATCATCCGTAGATCTTCGTTTCCGTTCTTTTTCACGATTTCGTTGTGTCGCATGAGGCTGAGATTATCGGAAAAGAAGTCGAGTTGAGTCACGCTTACTCCTTGCGTTAAAGAGGATGTCTCCAGATATTATCACCTTTCATTTAAATTTTTGATGTGCCACTTGCCACATGAATTAATATATGTATAATAATTGATATTCTTTGTATTGAAATGACCGAAAGAGCTTCCAAAAAGGATGAGTCCGAGATAGTGTAGCAGGCCAGAGTTTTTGTTTTTACTGGCAAAGAACCATTATTTATCAAGGACTTTCAGAAGGAAAGTCGGAGAAGAAATCTCGACCGCTTGTAGCATTGCCGTCACGTACGCGGTCAAGTGATAAATTGGTTAGTACGTACAACAATGGACAAACAACGAAATATCGCCCTCGAGCAAACCTCCTGATAACAAATACATTACAGTTTCGCGATATTTATAACGATCGACCGTTGAGCTTTACTAAATGAGTCGCGTATCAGGAATGCCAACACTGTGACAATAAATACAGCAAAATGTAACACATCAATTATTGATTGTGATGGTCCTTCGAATTGGATGAATATATTGTGTAAGCGTTTGCTTGATATATTTTATAATGAATATTCTTTTGTTTCAGGCGGAAGAACTGAATTCGATCGTGGGCAATGCGTTTCGCATGGCTTATGCCGCGCAACTGCAACGACAACCGGCGTTTCGCGACGTGATCGCTTCGCAGCTTCAGATCAAGGAATCCGGGAACTTCCCTGATTCTGAGAATAACAACCGTCCGCCTTCGGACACCCGCAATTGGGTAAATACGCTCATATCTCCTACACTCTCTTTTTCTTCCTTCACCTCATCGCAAACATCTCAGATTTATGGCTTTGATCATCTTGTAAGTTGTTGCAAAGTACGCGTTGGTAAAACTTGTGCAACAGAACAGAAAACAGGAAAATAAAGATAAATGATCTATCGACAAGTCGAATGTGTTTGCGAGAACTGTTGCTTCGAATTTATTTACATGTTTGCATTTCACGGGGAAATTTCATTAGCAATGAAAAGTTTTCACCGGAGCTAATATGGTGACCAATAAATCAAAACGGTAAACATATGCTGAGCAACAAAATAATTGGATTCGTTGTATTATGTCGACATAAACAGAACATTGAAAAAAAATTGTCCTTTCATTATTTTTGTCAAGTTGTTGATGTTTTAGTCTTCTGATGTTTCTCCAGTCGATTGTACAACCCATAGAATTTTTTGTTTTCCATACATCTATTCACAACTCCTTTAAAAATTAATTAATGTTCCTAAAACTTGCTTCCCACATTCTCCAATTTCTCAATATCCTTAAGTTCAAACAGTAGCCGGAATAGGCGCCGAAAATCAACAAGATTTCTGATTTTTCAAGAAAGGATCAAGGACAAAATGTACAAGTCTTTGGCTCGTTCATTCAACGATTTGGAGAATATTGTAGAGAACTGCAGTCCTTAAATTAATCACCAAAGCTATGATCTGTCTCTAGCATTATAGTTTTGCCTGAATGTTCCACTACCAGCGTTAATTATTTATGAAAAGCTAGTACGCCACCTGTTACTTATGGTCGTTTCTAATAATTACGTTCCAACAACTTCATCCAATATCGCTGGCATTCGGCCCAATGGTTTCCTCTATACTGATAACTCGAAACTCCAAACAGGGTCTTAAATAACTTTCTGACATAGCGCGTGACATAATTAATTTGTTGTTTTGTTTGAATTCCTATTGAGACTCATATCATATTGACATCTCATTCTCTCAAGTTTTGCTTCAGTTGAAGCCTAAACCACCTACAAAGCTTATTGGAGTATTCATTGCAACATGTACCCTAATTCCTGTATCCACCATGTCTGCTATTCTGGAACTGACATCAATTGATTGAGAGCGCGGGTGTCACACATCAAATACACTTGTGTACAGCCCTATACGGCGCATGACATGACGCATTTATAAACATGAACATTGCTATATTAATGCCCCTACCTGTGTTAGATTAATTGCATCTAACACACACCCACCAGCACCCGCTGCGTTACTCAAGAAATTGAATGAAACAGCAGACGCCTATTGTTGAAGTTTAATTAAAGGAAGTCTAGTTCAACCAAATTGCTTCTTGGGTGGAAGTACTTCAACAATAATTCACATATCTGCATCATGATAGAAGCATGTTGAGGTATTTTTTTTTCCTACAGGTTAAGCCACTGTCTGCTACTTCAAGATCGGAAGATCAATCATCAATAAAATCCAAAACACAATCAGTCGATATGAACCTGCAAATCGGCAACTCTTCGCCTCTCCGACTTTCAGGAGGCGTTAAAGTACCTCCTAGTTCCATACCAGGACTTCGATCTACGCATACTTACAACGTCCTTAATGGACCCGATGCCGCCAGCAAAAGCCAATCCACGCAAAGTACACCCTCTAGCGACGAAAGTAACTCACCAACGGAGTTGAATTCGTATAAAAGATTGTCGGATAAGCCACCTTTAATAAAAAGACTTGCCATGGGTTTGACGAGTAAGTAACAGAAGTACACCAGATATTAGATAAGTATAAATTTAATTTTTGTTTAGGTACACATAGTCCGGACGATGATAGTTGTCCATTAGTAGGTAATACACCAGTTACACCCGATAGTCCAACGAATCGACCTGTTTCCGGAGGCTATGTCAACGAGGCCGTAAACGAGTCTGAATCGGGACGAAATAACATCAAGAAGATGAACGAATTGATAAATGGACTCGATACCAAACACATCGAATTAGATAAAAGTCGATTGCTGCAGAGCTCACCTGCATTAACTGACCATGACTTCAAGGTAAACTTGCAAAAATGAGAATTTCAATCTGCCCGTTATTCACTTTATGTTTTTCGTAGGTGAAGCGAATCTCCCAGATCAGTTCAAGTAGCTCGGGTTCCTGTCCAGCCGCCGGTACAGAATCTTCTGTTATTGGGTCCACTCCTACACCACCACCTTTACCCGAACGGACGGATAGTTTAAATAACAAAGAAGAAGGAGAACTTCGACAGGCACCTTGGTTCCAAGCTGGAATTCCACGAGAAATTACTTTAGAAGTACTGGGACAGGAACCCGTGGGATCATTCATGGTTCGGGAAAGCACCAGTAAACCTGGATGTTATGCATTGTCACTTAGAGTTCCTAGGGACTTCCAACCAACAGGGATTGCCCATTATTTGATCATGAGGACCAACAAGGGGTATAAAATTAAGGTACATATAATTTTTCAGACAAAAAGCTTGCCCTGAAGGATATTTTCCCACTATTCATTATGCTGTAATGAAAATTAAAATCTCTACGTCGCGTCGTATAGAAACTGTTTTAATAAACGAGAGTTCAACAGTGTTTACATCTCCATTTCTCTTTGCTTTTCTTATGTCCTTATTTTTTCAATAAGTTTGCGGAAAATGTAATATCCGGTGCGCTCTCTTCAGAGCGGGATGACAGCTTATAATAATAACAAGAACGTCGTAATCACATGGCATCTACCGTAAAACCCTGCAAAGTGATCGTCTTCTCAATATCGTCTTTGTAGGGTTGTCAAAACGTCTGTTCATAGCACCCGTCACAAATATGAAAAGAACCAATACAACACAGCGTCAAAAATTCCATGAGATTTTTATTAGACATCAAATAATATGAAAGGAGGCATTATTTTCAGCGTATGGATCCGCAACTTTAATCAAATAACTTGTCATGGCTTTATTTAAACTTATTTTAAAGACGCTGGATAACTTTTTTTACCCCTGCAGACTTGTAATTCATAATTTCACTTTGTTGTGTGAATTACGATCAATCTCAATGCCGTCTGTCGCCAATTTAATACAGCAGACTTCAATGACGGTTCTTGTTTTCGAAATCCGCAAACTATTACGAAACTCAATGACAACAAAGTAAATAAGAAAAACTAAAGCATACACAAAATCATCAAGGTGGAAAGCAAAGAAACTAAGTTCTACAACAATAACAATAAAATAACTCCAACAGACCTTGAAATAGCCGAAACACTATTCAATTTCAAGAAAATTCATTCAATAAACAATACAACCAAGAATTCCTTTCATGTTGAACGAAATAGACAAACAACAACAGAAATTTTATGGGAAACAATGAAATGAATGACCCAATTACCAAAAACAAACCCAACCACGTCATATATGAGACTGATAGATGTACGAAGCCAGGACCTATAAAAAAAAATATATCAAAAGATTTGAAATCTCCCAGAAGAAACAATAAACCCTCTGCTATCGATACACAATTATATGACAATTTTCGTCTTCAACACCCTCAAATTATTAAGGAAAAAAGAAATGGAATATATACCAGAAGCATTATTTTAGGAAACAGTATTGAAACCAATAGAATGATTCCTGCAGAGTTGGAAATAGCAAAAACACTGACCAATTTCAAAATAATTTATTCAATAAACAATACAACCACGAATTCATCACATGTAAAACCGAATAGAGGAACAACAACAGAAATTCAATGAGAAACAACAACGAAATAAACGATCCAATTACCAATAACAAACCCAACCACGTCATACCTATGAGAGACTGATAGATCCACGAAGCCAGGGCTGATGAAACAATTTAACAGCTCCCAGAAGAAACAGTGAATCCTCTGCTATCGATCACAATTATATGGCGGTTCTTGTTTTCGAAATACTGAAATTATTACGAGATTTAATAACAGCAATGTAAACACCAGACGAGTTTGGCAAACAAACTAATTCTTGACAAGGCTTTAAATTTCACAACAACAAAAGAATAATTGTCAAAGCAAAAAACCATTTCAACAGACCTTAAAATACCATAAACACCAGCCAATTTCAATAAAATTTATTTAATAAACAATATAACCAAGAATTCACCACATGTAAAATTGATTGAGAAACAACAACGAAATGAAAGACCCAATTGCCAATAACAAACCCAACTACGTCATATAAGAGTCTGATAGATTTACGAAGCCAGAGCTAGTGAAAAAAAATTACCAGATGACTTAACATCTCCCAGAAGAAATAATAAACCTTCTGCTATTAGACCACAATATTATGACGATTCCAGT
Source organism: Dromius quadrimaculatus (assembly GCA_963989225.1). Taxonomy (NCBI): domain Eukaryota; kingdom Metazoa; phylum Arthropoda; class Insecta; order Coleoptera; family Carabidae; genus Dromius; species Dromius quadrimaculatus. Next base: position 20,938,546 of record OZ022335.1, read on the forward strand.
TTTCGAAATCCTCTAATTATTACGAGACCTGATGACAACAATGTGAACAAGAAAAGCAGCATAACCAGATGCGTTATTTTGGGGAGCAAACAAATTCCTAACAAGGCTATAAATTTTACAACAAAAACACAGTATTCAAAGCGAAAAAATAATTTCAACAGATCTTGAAATAGCAGAAACACTAGCCAATTGCAACAGAATTCATTTACAAACAATACAATTAAGAATTCAACACATGGAAAATGAAATAGATAAACAACAATAAAAATTTAATGAGAAACAACAACAAAATGAACGACCCAATTACCAATAACAAACCCAACCATGTCATATAAGAGATTGTTAGATATACCAAGCCAGGATTGATTTAACACCTCCCAGAAGAGACAATAAACCTTCTGTTAACGATCCACAATTATATGATGGTTCTCGTTTTCAAAATCCTCAAACTATGACAAGTTCTAAAAAACTAGAGCTACCAGAAGCAGTATTTTGGAAAGCAGAATAACTTTTCGACAAGATTATAAATCCAACAACAACAACAAGCCGTATTTGGGATAGTAAAATCAAAAATAAATAAAAAGCAGGCCTGAATATAGCAGAAACATTAGTCAATCAATTTCAACAACGAAATAGAGAAACAACAAACCCAAATAAATCTTATGAGAAACTGATAAATCTACAAAACCAGAACTGATGGAAAACCTACGAGATAATAAAACACCCAACAGAAAAAACAATGAATCCTCTTCCAACGATCAGTATTTGAATATGGAAATACAAATCAAATAAGGATAAAACATACAGAGGCCCATATATTTATATTTATTTGCAGAAAATGATTGGCGGCAGACTGATGTGGCACCCTGAAACCAATAACAATTTGAATGGAGCGCATTAATAAAGAGACGAAAAAAATATAATATCGTGAAAACACAATCAACAACAAAGAAAGCCCAAGAAACCAGTACATTACAGGACCATTACCATTCATAAAATTTCTAGCATTCCACTATTTGCTGATGACCTTACAATCTATCACAAAAACAACAATACCGAAACCCTAAAAAAAGGACCGCAAAAAACCACAAAACTACAATTATCTCGACAAAAAACAAACATGATATTATTTTCAAAACTTCTGACAATAAAAATTGAACAAAAAAATAAACAAACTACAAGATAACGACACTTTCTAATGAAACGAAGCAGAGAGAAATTGAACTACTTTAGTCCAAACTTTTTATACATTCCTAGCACCATTTAGTATAATTGTGCGGCTGCAAGCGGGTGAGGCCACAAGTTGTCAATAACTGCTGAGACTCAATTTACTTTTTGCTTTATGTACTTGCAAAATTTTGATTGTGATTTTTGTATGACTAAATATGAAATGTGTTGTACTTTTTGTTCCAGGGTTTTACGAAAGAATTCACAACTTTAACTTCGCTTATCACACACCATTCCGTAATGCAAGAACTTTTACCATGCCCTCTATCTCTTAGCCGCTACAATCCAAGTTTCGTGAAGTCTGATAGTCGAGGAGATTTCGCCGATGTTGATTCTGATCCGGATTATAATACTTTGGCCGACTTCAGGAAAATGATGGCTGATTTAAATGTTTAGTAGTTTCAGTGCCACTTTCGTCGCAGCCTCAAATGAAATATTTGATTTTGTGGCTCATTCAGTGATTTGCTAGTCTGTGACATTTACGAAATCATTTAATAGACACAAAATTGTGTGTAACTTGTGATATGTAGTGTTTAGTGTTCTATAAAAGTGACTTATTGAAATATTAAGACTTAATGTGCGTTCCACATAAGTGTTCCATGTGAAGTAAAGAAAAAGGGGAAAGAGTCGTTGATATATATATGCCATAATTTCCAAATGAAGATATCACGTTCCACAAATCATTTTTTAAGATTTTATATTATAATTGTCTAAGTGACTTTATTTTTACAATATACTCTAACTTTTTTGTACTACACACAATAACCAATTGGAAATTTAATATATAATTTAACATCTAACCAAAATAATAAATTGATATATTTGCATCAACACTAAATAAGAATTCTAATCTGATCTGAGTGGTGGCATATCGGCCAATATGTGCATTGCATCCAATTGTTTGCAAAAATTAGGTGTGATCTGTATTTCAAATAGTTACAATATTTGCAATGAGTGTACATTTTATAATGCTTGTTAAAAAAATGTTTTTGTAAACCTATGTACAGTTAAATGTAAGTAATCATCCAAAGCTTGTATCATTGAACTTACTATATGTATTGTGCAAATATTGTACATATAATTATGTGTAAAGCAAAATTTATTTATTTCTCAATAAAAAAAATTTCTTTTACTATTTATTCATGTACATACTGTATTGAATTATTTATGTTTCTTTGATAGTCGTTCACAGTACTTGTTAATCCACAATTGAGAGCAAAAAATATATATATACCAAGATCTTCTCATAAGACCAGATTAACATCAGTTGTTCATATGACTTCACTTGCCCAACTTGAGTTTCACAATTACAATATTTTCTCCCCAACAAATTTGACCTAATGAATACGCAAAATAATCAAAATAATCAAAAAAAAATAATAAATTATAAGATCAGACTAATATCAGGTGCTCATTCTGACTTCACTGACTGATAAATTATTCAAATCATTTATAGCTTATTTTGTGATAATTTATATCTTATTTATGCCTGATAATATGATTTCCAGGCACTGCCCTTCCAGGGAAGCACAGATTTCGACTCCAGTAAACTGCCTGCAGTAGAAGCGGCCTTCAAGTATTTGAATACAGTCCTTCAGGAAAATGATTACCTAGTGGAAGATAAAATGACACTAGCTGATTAAGCTGTTGTTTCGATGGTTGCAACCGCCCACATAGCAAATGATTTGTTGTGGGCGTGGGCTCGAATCCCATTTCTGACACCAATTTGTCACAAATTTTATTTAGAATAATTAATTAACGCAGGTTACAGTGTAAATCAGCACTTTACAAATTCGTATGTTCACAATATCGCGCACAGTCACTTGTACTGAATCACTGACTGAATGAATTCCTCTCCTAGCTCATGCTCTTATATACCTCAGCCGATAATGGGTCAACATTCAATTGTCTAACAGTTATTGCCGGCAACCACCGAACATCTAGTGACCATAGCCTGTCGATCATGTCCGACAATACTGAACATCGACCTTATCAATACTAACTAGGATCACAGTTACAACGAATTCAAATAAATAATTATGTGAACTAATTATTACAAATATTTCATATTTGTGACAATACATATCATAATGTTGAAAAATGGTACAACAATTTGAAAAATGTACTCCCAGGATTCAATGAAACTATTGAAAACAATGCAAAAAAAACTAAAGATATGTTTAAAATATTGAAAAGTAAAAATAAATTATAACATATTTTAAAGAATTATATTCAATTCTTTTTATATGGAAATAATGAGGAATCAAATCAGTCATACAAGATTATATACGATTATATATATATATATATATATATATATATATATATATATATATATATATATATATATATATATATATATATATATATATATATATATATATATATATATATATGTATATATATATATAACTTCCAACCTGTAGTAGAACTCGTCAAGCATAACAATTTTTCTCAATAACTCTTTTGCGTCAATCCTCTCGATATCGAGTAAAAATTCATCAAAGTTTTACTAAAATTTCATAGTGCGCCTATGGTTCGAACTGAATGTTTCTCATTTGTTGGAAGAATGGCAGCTGTCGATTGAAATGAGTATTTTGCAACTTTCAGCCATTGTAATCTTGTCAATCATCCATTTGAAACTGGAAGAATATTGGTATTTTGGCATTACATTGATATTCGCTCAACTCGATAATTCTATTTTTGCGTGTGTTGGAAGAAAGATTGAATTTGTCTCTGAAACAAACAATTTGGTCTATTAGTCGTATTTATATGTTACTGTTAAGAAATTTCATTGCTATTTAGGGATTTCATGTATATTTTCAGATAGAACATTTCTTAAACATTAGATTGTCTGCACAAGTTTATTGCACTTGAATCAGCTGATTTGAATAGTCTGAAAACAGTTAAAATCTGTGCCAGACTGTGCTGCCATCTATGAGCAGCTCAAAAAGTAGTTACTGCTCTCAACTTCATTATCGTTGGCTCTCAAACATAAAGAGAAAATCATTCACGATTTATCCAAAGAAAACTGTGGAATATCAAATGGAATGCAATTCTGTAATAAGTAATTCAATGAATAATACAGTTCTTCATGGAATAAAGTTAGTATAAATTCATTCATTTTGATAACTACGTTACCGACATTTCAAGAAAAGATTTGGGTATATTTTGTATATCTTGTGACAGATTTATCTATAATCTTATTCAAAAATCAAGGAACTAAGTGAATAGTTGTATTATCAAATGATTATAGGACAATAATTATTATTCTACCAATTTTTACTTTCTTGTACAAAGTAACAAGTAAGTATTGTGAAACCGACAAAATTCACCCATCGATATTTTGATGAAAATATCCGTTTTGAGCATCCCTGAATCCATTTTGACTATTTTTGGCTTGATGTCGGTACGTATGTTCGTGCGTGCGTGCGTTCGTAGTTGCGTGCGTGCGTATGTATCGATTATTTTTGTGGTGCTATCACGAATGTTTATTGTGCTTGCGTTTGAATACCACGAGTGTGCACCACGAGTGGTATTCACAAGCACAATAAACATGAGTGATTGCACCACAAAAATAGTCTATAATACTTTAACTACAAATGATGTATGGAGGGCTATTCCAGGAGTCAAACCATTTTTTCAAATTAATTTTCTATGAATCTAGAAACAAGTCAGGCAATTTTCATATGAACGAGTAAACAAACTTCTGTGAAACTGAAAAATTAGAATTTCTTGCATTTTCTTTGACGAATAATAGAGAAATAAATTGCGTTTTGATATGGAAACTAGTTCAAAAAGGTTTGGTGATAGATCAGATGATAAAATTGATGAAGATATTCAGAAACATATTCCATTAAATACGAAGCACAAATTGGGCGTATCCACATCTCTGAGTGAAATACTCACTTTGACCACTAGTCCGATGGTATTTCTGCACGTCCAAATACTCATTTATATACCATAAGTAGTTGAAGTATTATCGATTATTTTTGTGGTGCTATCACGAATGTTTATTGTGCTTGCGTTTGAAAACCACGAGTGTGCAGCACGAGTGGTATTCACAAGCACAATAAACATGAGTGATCGCACCAAAAAATAGTCTATAATACTTTAACTACAAATGGTATATGGAGGACTATTCCAGGAGTCAAACCATTTTTTCAAATTAGTTTTTTATGAATCTAGTAACAACTCATGTAATTTTCATAGGAACGAGTAAACAAACTTCTGTCAAACTGAAAAATTAGAATTTCTTGCAATTTCTTTGACGAATAATAGAGAAATATATTGCGTCTTGATATGGAATCTAGTTCAGTTAGGTTCTGTGATAGATCAGAAGATAAAATTGATGAAGATATTCAGAAAAATATGCCATTAAATACAAAGAAAGCACAAATTGAAGTTATCCACATCTTTGAGTAAAATACTCACTCTGACCACTAGTGTAATACCCGATGGTATTTCTACACGTCCAAATACCCACTGATATGCACTGTTTCTATGGCGATTGAGCATTGTTAACCTTGTTATAAATACTACGAATGGAATAGTCACTGATATGCACCGTTTCTATGACGATTTAGCATTGTTAATCCTGTTATAAATACTACGAATGGAATAATCACTGATATGCACCGTTTCTATGACGATTTAGCATTGTTAATCCTGTTATAAATACTACGAATGGAATAGTCAAGCTTATTTGGAATTGTTCGTTCATAATTGATTTCCCACCAATTTGATCCAAATATCATGAAATCATATATTTCCAATTAGAAGACGAAGAATATTGTCAATTTATGGAATTACAGTGAAAAACTATTACTTGTCAACAAAAATTCGACTTAAAATCACACATATTGCTTGATTTCTAAAATACAAGACCTAAATATCCTGAAATTTGTATATTTTATGATCAAATATATGAATAGAAATTGATTCTGATAATTTTTATTGTTATAAACATGATACTTTCAATTTTATAACGAATTTTGTGGTAGCACGTAAGGACGCTATAATCGCACGGAGTATAGCCGGAATAACGAACGGAGGAGAGAATAACCGAATCAGACGCACAGAGTGTTTGCCTCTGTAACTCCTAAACAAATTGAGATAATTGAATTTTGTGAAAAATATCATATTCTGCACAGTTCAGTCTATTCTAATAATAAATTATTATTGATATGTTCATATACATATATACAAAAACTTGATAAATAACATTACAATTTTGTAGCTGTATCTTTCTACTTAATTTCATTTATTTACAAACTGTATTATATTATACTGTAAGAATGGATAATACTGTAATCTGAAATATTATTGTATCAATTTTCGCATGATTAAAAGATGTGAAACCTATTTTTAAAATGAACGCTTCTAATTCTCCAATTAATTTAGCTCCGAAATTCTGTCAAAAAATCATTGTTCCCTGTAAGCTTCTCAAGACATTAAAAAAATAAACGTAATCCCTTAAGAGCCCTTGGACTGTTCGTAAATGAAATAAACTGTAAAACTCTTAGTTTTTGGGAAATTATATGTATTTCCCTTAATTTAAAGGCTGGAAGAAAATTGAAGATATATTAATTAGCTATTGCTCAAAAACTCGAAAACTAAAAGATTAGGGACAAATATTTTGAATAAAACTTACAAAACTTCTAATTTCCTAAAAGATTAAAAAAATTTAGGAGTCATAGTTTTTGAAAAACAATATTCTATTACTCTTAATTTAAAAGTTGAAAGAAATTTTTATTCATGTTTTTGATAGCCCTTTTAATTTAATTTCTTTTAGGGTTATAGTTCAGAAATAAATCAAAAAAGACACTTTCCAAAATTCTTGAAGTATATAGTATATTTCTTGATTTTTGCAAGACTTCCATGAATTTTATCTGTAGGGGTGTTTCACCCCATAAAAAATGTATTTTCGTCCGTAAAATAATATGAAAATGAAATTACTATTATTTCTGGGGAATGAATCATTACAAAATCTTAAAAGATATTTTACTTCCTAAAAATTATTTTCAAATTGATTTGACCCCCTTTATTTTATATTAGGAAACAATAAAATTAATAATATTGCTAATATTAAGAATGGGAAGTCATGTATTGGCTTTTTTTGTTTTAAAAGTACATCTGTATACAAATTTATTGATTAAAACATTCTTGTCTCATTTGGTTTCATTAAGTAGCGAAGTTTCAACTTGCTTGGCTGCAGGTGTTAGGCCAGTGTACAGTGCTTTGTATATGCGTTTATATGGCACTGTTGCTTCAGAATTCGTACAGTTCAGATGTACGTCGCGTGACTCGTGAACAAATCGTTAATTTAAAGTACTTTAAAAGTGTTCAAGTGTTATATTTAGGGTTTTAAATATTGCTTATTAACGAAGAGATCAAAATTTTATGTATTTAAATATGTAAATTGGGATTTTTGTTCCGCAATTGCATGTACGTTAGGTGCATATGATTTGCGATGTTAGTCTTTGCTTTTATTATGTGATAAATAAATAAAATGTCTTGGTTTTTTTGCAAAGGCCTGTAATGAAAGGTCCAACGTGGGAATCGGTGCACACGTAGGTACCGCTACGAGAGGCACCCCCATGGTGAACACCACCGCGTGGATTTGCAATGAGTTCTAGGGCGAACGAGCGAATTAACTGGGGAGTAACGGCATACTCTCGATATGTACCTATCGGAAGTCGGGAAAATATGGTAGCTGGCGGGGGTCCTTGATTAAGTTCAAGAAACAACATTAGCTGAGACCGATACTTAAGGTTACCATATCGCGTAATTAGGCGGTATCGCGTGCCTCGGAATATGCATTGGCCACGTATTCAAACAACGTATTTTTTTCTTTTGCAAACGACGAGCACACCGGTGCTTGGGTGTCTGAGCGCTCAGGCACTCATTGGGGTAGTAAAGTAGAGTCAATATCAGTAGCATAATATAACCGAACACTTTTAAGTATCTTCGCGAAGTAATAAAGCAACAGTCAATCGCGTAGCTAGCTCTTTCATCGAAATTAAATGTTAGATCCGTTGAAAAACCGCGAAACACACATACACACACATAACACGTTTGAATGTTGAACGAATGTTGAATGTATGCAAGTTGACTAATAAACTTTGCTTTTCAGGTTCTAATCTATTTTTCTTACAGCTATTTTGTATTGCTTTTTTGCAGATTCCTAATTAAATTGTATTTTTTCAGATCATTTGCTGAGGATGAGCTCAGCTGTTGAGGTGGATGGACATCGAGGGAATGGACAACGTGGGAGGAGCTGAGGATGAGCCCAGCTGCCAAAATCAACTCTCAATATTTGTTTTGTTGAATGTGATTCACCAGAGCCCAGCAGCAGAATCAGACTTCAGAAGCAGAATCAGAGCCCAGCAGCAGAACCAAAGCCTAGCAGTCATCCAAGAAGTCTTCCAGCAGCAGCAGAACCAAAGCCCAACAGCCGTCCAAGAAGTCTTCCAGCAGCAGCAGAACCAGAGTCCAATAACCTTCCAAGAAGTCCTCCAGCAGCAGCAGAACCAGAGCCCAGCAGCTGTCGAAGAAGTCCTCCAGTAACTGCAGAAGATCAACACATCAGTAGCAACTGTTCCAGGCCCCACATTCAACTCAACTTCGAAGAAGTCAACTGATTAATTTGGTCCGGCGCTTGCAAAGTTCAAGTGAATTTAATTTATTTTTAAATTTTCCGACTTGTAATAATTATTTTGTTGTTTCAGTTGCAGCGAGCGAAGAAGCCACTTCTCTGGTCTAGGTTTCGCTGGGGTTTTCCTAGGCCCAAAGGGAGAACTCCCGGAGAAGAGTTCGTCTCTTTCCCCTTAGTCATTGCCTGGGGGCGAACAAGGCTTGCAAAACGCAACAGCATCGCGAACAGGACTTCCAACATCACGACAGCATCGAATAATCAACAATTAATCTTCGAACCTTTGTACCCTTTCCTTATTCCCAAAATAAAATCATTTCCACAAAATTTACTGTCTTATTTATTTCAAAAACCTATTGTTATTGTTTTCAGGAGTAGTTAGGAAAATAAATGTATTGTTAAATAGTTTGCAAAATAAATTAAATTCAATAATAACTTGTATTTTTTATTTTTGATGTAAATTCAATATGAAATTCAATTTGTATTGTTGAAATTTGAATATATTATTAAAATCAAGTTTATATTTCCATTTTTTCATTCAATCTATTAAAAAATATTTTTTTTCAAGGAGTCAGGAGTAAGGTTCGAAAATTCCCCGCAAGAGGCAGCATCTGTCAATGAGTGCTACCAAAAATTTATTTTTAAATAGATTTATTTTTGCTATTGCAATCGCTCAAAAATATCAATTTTAATTGAAATAAGATACTCGAAATACTCTGGTATAAATAAATATGCCAAATAGTCGCTATTTTCTGCCATTTGAAAAATTCAATTTTTAAACGTGCTATGTGCTACCATCTGTGACAAGCAAAACAAACAAAAGAAACTAATATGTATTCAAATATATTGGTGTCGACATAATTGAAAAGGTATTTTCCCAGCTTATTTAATAATTTATAAATAATTTTTGATCGATAATATACTCTTCATTGAATTCTGATAGGAATAATTGGTATATATTAATTATTCAGATAGTGATTTAAGAGTTATTTGGATAAATACAATGCCGGCAAGCTACGCGTCGATCGCCGGTTAAGTCTGACGAGTCTGACTGAACTCCCGCTAATTTTATTGTTATGAAAATAAAAGGCAATCATTCTGATGCTACAGCAGACTGAAATACCAAATATCAATATTCTACACCTGATCGTTTCGAATTTATGCGAAAAATTCCAAAAGACTGTCAAGTAAAGTGCACTTTCGGCTCAGTAGATCTCAATAAAAATAGGATATGAGCATGTAGACGGTATAATCGTCCTAATTACTAAATTCTAACAATCTACGTTCAATCGTTTTGGATTTATGCGGAAGATTCAAAAAATGTTTCGAATAAAATGCTTTTCCGGTTAAGTCGATAGCAATCATAATGCAAGGTGTACAATTAGATATTATAAAAGTACCTAATACAAAATTTAAATATTCTACGACTGATTGTTTAGAATTTATGCGGAAAATTAAAAAAGTCTGTAATATAAAGTGCACTTCCGGCACAGCCGATTGTTACAAAAATAGAAGATGACCATTCCGACATCAAGCCAAAAATAGTCAAAACGGATTCAGGGATGCTCAAAACGGATATTTCCATCAAAATCTCGATAGGTGAATTTGGTCGGTTTCACATTAACTTGTAACTTTGTACAAGTAAATAAAAATTTAACAAAGTAATCATTCATATAAATAATGAATATAGACTATCTGTACAATATTAAATATAATAATATCATTCTAAAGTCTTCGATGTAATAAAAATTAATAAAAATATATATTCTTAGCCAAAACGAGCTACATGCTGTCATCTAGTTTGTTTAAGTAAGACTATATACGTGTTGAAATAAAGCATGATTTCAATGAAGAAAATAATATAAACAATAAATATTGACTTCACAAACAATATAAAATGCCATAATATAACTGGTCAAATCATAATATCATTGGAAAAGCTAAATTTACCTCAGTATTCCACAATGTTCTAGAAGCTTGTAAGTCAAATGAACTATCCCTGGTGAAAATTAGCACTGCCTTATCAAAAATATACTAAATGAACATCAATTGTTGTTTTGCGTAGATATTAATCAATTATTGAAAGTATTGCACTGTTTTTGTATGCTTAATTATATTTTATCACATTAAAAAAATTATCATAGAACAAATGCGAATCAACAAACAAACTTGTTTCAAGTAAAAAGAAAATACGCGGGAAAATAGCACTCACTGATTTAGGAAAATTGATTTCAAGAACAATAAACATTGATGTCTAATTTACAAATAGTCTAAATCTCACTATTAAATATTGTTATGTAAAAAATGAGAGCTCAGGATTTATTGGCTGGTAATAAAATATCGGCACATTTTCTTCGAAATCATTGGATAATTAACACAAAATACAAGTCAAACAACAAAGAAATATAACAGCACTAGCGTGCTTCTAGAAGTAATAAACAAATTTATTTATTCGTTTGTTTCAGATCAAATCAAGTGATTCTGTTTATGTTTGCTAGATGGCAACATATAGCACGTTTTGAGCTAATAATAATTTGATTATTTATTTTTAATAATACTAGGACTTTTACAATGATAATATGTTGTTTTCTAGTATTTTTGTAGAATATATTTATCATTCATATAATTCTTTCAAATTCGATTCGTGTACTTTATTGATTTGACAGTTCAACTTGAAGAAACAAATGTCAAACACACGTTGAAAATATTTTACTTTCGCATACATTCTGACATTCACGGTGTGAAATAAAAATAAAATGAAGGTGAAAGTTATAAGCAGAAATCCAGACGAATATCTGCGTGAAACAAAACGAGATATCCACAAATGTAAGTAAATAAACTTAACCATTATAAATAACCTAACAAATTGGTTTTTAGTGCCTAGAAACTATGATCCATCATTACATCCATTTGAAGCAGCAAGAGAATATACTAGAGCATTAAATGCAACAAAATTGGAGCGGGTTTTCGCAAAGCCTTTTGTGGGAAATCTCGATGGACATCGCGATGGTGTGAACTGTCTAGGAAAACATCCCAAAAGATTATCTGCACTTGTTAGTGGAGCTTTTGATGGAGAAATTCGGATGTGGGATATGATCAATCGCAATTGCGTGCGTCATTTTGTTGCACATGACGGTATGGTACGTGGGGTTGTGTTTACCACCGATGGGGAAACTTTTATAACGACAGGTGATGATAAAACAATTAAATTTTGGAAGAGTTTGTGTCCACAGTGGGGCGAAGAAGAGGAACCAATTAATACAATCCTCTCAAAAACTGTTATTACTGGCATATCTCATCATCGAAGTAAACCAGTGTTTGCAACTTGCGGGGAAATTTGTCAGCTTTGGGAAGAGACCAGAAGCGAGCCGATTAGAACTTTTAAATGGGGGGTAGACAGTTTGCACGATGTTGCTTTTAATTTAGTCGAAACTAATTTATTGTCTGCGTGTGCAAGTGATAGAAGTATCATATTATATGATACTAGAGATACTGGGCCTATTAGGAAAGTTGTTATGAAGTTGAAAGCCAATAAACTCTGTTGGAACCCAATGGAAGCTTTTGTTTTCACTATTGCTAATGAAGATTATAAGTAAGGACATTTAATGGCCACTCACGACTTGCGAGGCACCAAAATAATCGAATTTATTCTTAAAATCTTCGGATATCGTTCAGTTTTTGAAATATTGAGCTCGTAAATGTTTCACTCCAACAGAATAACAATAATGTGGTAATTTCACTTGAAAAACGTATTTTGACAGAAGAAACGTATCTGAAATAATTCCAATTTTGACTCAACTTATGTTAAATGATGTCCACATGAAGTATTTACTGCAATTGTAAAAAAAAAATCTCGTTACTGTTCGTTAGCTCCTCCTACCTTCAATTTCAATGATGAAAAAATCATCTACTGATCGCTAAAACTTCTCTACACTTACTACAATTGCAAATAATTTCCTCTGTTTTTTCTTGGAACCTTCCTGTACTTATTGCAGTTGTAATAAAATCTGCCGTTTGTTACGTCCTCATTTTTATTGCAATGGTAAAACCTGTCAACTGTAATTGCAAGTGTCAATAATTCTTTCTGCCGTTCGTTAGAAATTGCCTGTACTTACTGCAGTTGTAATAAAATCTCTGCCGTTTTTTCCTTTCTTTTTGCTTTAATTGCAATGGTAAGAATTATTTACCATTTGGTAAAACATTCTGACACTTACTGCAATTGTAAATAATTTCCTCAGCTATACATTAAAACCCTCCTGTATTTACTGCAGTTGTAATTAAAAAAATTGCCGTTTTTTACGTCCTGTAATTATAACGGTACAAGTTTCTCAATCGTATTCTAAAACCTTTACACTGTAATTACAATTATAAATAACTTTTTCTGCCATTTTTTAAAACTTTTGCATTTCTGATGGATTTTCTCTGGCCGTTTGTTACGTCTTCACTTTAATTGCAATGGTAAAAATTATTTACTTGCCGACACTTATTGCAATTGTAAATAAGTCTCTTTTCTATTAATTTAAACATTCCTGTATTTATTGCAATTCTAATAAAATCCCTTTGCCGTTTGTTACGTTCTACTCCTTAAATTGCAATAATAAAAATTTTACCGCATTCTAAAACCTTCCTACTGAAATTACAGTTGATAATAATTCTTACTGCAGTTTTTCAAAACTTTACATTTCGACACCCCCATCGAACAAGGCCGTAAGTCAACTTAAACTCATTTTGACTTTTCATTACGGGCATACGCAGCAAAAAATGACGTACATGGCAGTACTACAGACGTTTCTCTACATCTCACCGTTATGAAAATACGCAAAAGTACAAAGGTGTAAATCGACTTGGAAAAATTGTTCCAGCTTCAAAATGGTTGTAACATATGTACCGTCTTCTTCATTATCATTCAATTTTTTCCTTTCAGCAGTTATAAGGACGTCATACAAGATACAGCCTTGTTCCTCTCATGGCTGTTACCGTAAAGATCAAAATGCACACTGTTTCTTGAGATACAACTCATCATCTGTCACCAGAAATCACTTCATTTGAGTTTCTTTTTGTTTTGTCTAAGGTGAAACTGTTGTCAGTTCATGATTCAGCTTCGTTTGTGAAAATTGTTTTGGAGTTTTTGTAAGCTTAGATGTGAAAAAAATGAATCGATCTCAATATCAAACTGCTTATGAACCCGAGCAATGGATTACAATAATTCGCTGTGCTGAAAAATCAGATAAACTGTATACTATACATGGGATAAATCAAAGTGAAATTCTCAATTTTAAAAATTTTATCAATACACAAAGCAACTTTCAGCTAGGCACGGATAACAATAAAATCATATGGTATAAAGTTAGGCATTCAAACATCAAAAGCCAAAGTTCAAAACTGATATACCTAAACTATGATCTTTTAACAGAAATTAATTACTTGATTGATTTGGAGGAGAAACAGCGTACACATGTCACCAGAAAATCAGTAAACGAAGAAGAAAATTCAGTCGTCGGTATTGTTATACCTTGTGCATACAAAGGCTAAATTCCCATTCCAAAAGCAAAGTATAAGGACTTGAACAGCCTTTGCTCCTCTAAAGCTATTCCCAATTTATACCATAATTTCTATAAAAATTTGAGTTACTATGATTCTGCTCTACAATATTCGTTTGATTCAGAGTAAATCGAGGTCTGATATTCCGTTTATCGTGACTGAAACAAATACCAGCATTCAATAATCACTTTAATATTCTCTTTAAGTTATTTTTTCAAGATTTAGTTGTTTTTTCATCTGTAGGTATGTACGGGTATTTTGTAGTGCAATAACCACTAGCCTAGTATTTTTGTATTTTTATTTGAACTTATAATATGTATTCCATCAAATATTGTTATCTGTTGAAAAAAGACAAGTCTTTTCGAATGACAAAATTTGGGACTTATGATTCTTTTGGTTTGTAATAAAGCCGTAAGTGTTAGTTACAACCTTGTTTTTCGAAGAATCCCATTACAGCATAGGGTTGTAACTCACTGAATTTCATACCCCTTTGCACTTAGAAGCGCTATAATATAATAAAGAGCGGCAAATATTCCATTTTATCGGATGCAGTTACCCAAGAAAAAATGAAACTGCATATTTTTTTATAATGAATTTTTGAATAGAGATTTTTCCGTTTTTTGGATTTCATTCAGAACTATGCAAAATGAGTTACAACCTTTTTCGATGGGGGTGTCGATTTATTGCAATAATAATGGATTGTCTTGGTCGTTCACTACGTTCTCCACTTTAGTTCCATTGGTATAAATTTGTTTGCTGTTCATCAAGAATTCTAATTGCAATTGTAGATAATTCCCTGCCGTTTGTTGGAGCCTCCTGTACTTACTGCAGTTGTAATGAAATATTTGTGCCGTTCGTTACGTCCTCTCAAATCTAATTGCAATAGTAAAAATTATTTACTATCAAATGAGACCTATTGCAATTGTGAATAATTCTTTCTGCTATTAATTCAAATATTCCTGTAATTATTGCAGTTTGAATACAATCTTTCTGCCATTTGTTACGTCCTCCTTACTTAAGTTGCATCGGTAGAAAATTACACTACTATAAGACCCGCCTACTGTAGTTGCGATAATAAATTATTCTTTCTGCCGTTCTTCAGAACTTTCGTACATTCATTGCAATTATGACCGATTCTATTTGCCCGTTAGTTACGTCGTCCACTTTAGTTGGAATGTTAGAAATATATTTTTGGCGTTTATCGAAAATTTTGACTGCAATTCTAAATAACTATCCCTGCCGTTCGCTGGAACTGTACTTGCTGCAAATTTAATAAAATCTCTCTGCCGTTAGTTACTTCCTCTCTACTTTAATTGCAGTGGTAAAAATTATTTACTGTTTGAGAAGACATTTCAATAACTCTCTTCGCTTTTCATTCAAAATTTCAAACTCCTTGTATTTGTTGCAGTTTTCATAAAATCTCTGACGTTTGTTACGTCCATCTCACATCAACTGCAATGGTAGAAATTTATTTATCGTACTCTAAAATCTGTCTACTATAATTGCAATTATAAATAATTCTTTCTACTATTTTTGAAAACTTTACTATGTTTATTGCATTTATGATGGATTCTCTTTGCCGTTTGTTACGTCCTCCACTCTAGTTGTAACGCTAAAAATTTGCTCCCGTTTATTAAGAATTATAAATGCAATTATAAATTATTTACTTTTCTATTAATTCAAACATTTCTGTAATTATTGCAATTCTAGTAAAATCTCTCTGCCGTTTGTTACGTCCTCCTCCTTAAATTGCAATAATACAATTTTTACCGCATTCTGAGAACTTCCTACTGAAATTACGTTGATAATAATTCTTACTGCAGTTTTTTTAAATTTTACATTCATTGCAATAATAATGGATTGTCTTGGTCGTTCGCTACGTCCTCCACTTTATTTCCGTTGGTATAAATTTGTTTGCTGTCCATCAAGAATTCTAATTGCAATTGTAGATAATTTTCCTGCCGTTTGTTGGAACCTCCTGTACTTACTGCAGTTGTAACGAAATATTTGTGCCGTTCGTTACGTCCTCTTCACTCTACTTGCAATAGTAAAAATTATTTTCTGTTTAATGAGACCTATTGCAATTGTGAATATTTCTTTCTGCTATTAATTCAAACATTCCTGTAATTATTGCAGTTTTGATACAATCTTTCTGCCATTTGTTACGTCCTCCTTACTTAAGTTGCATCGGTAGAAAATTACACTACTATAAGACCCGCCTACTATAGTTGCAATAATAAATTATTCTTTCTGCCGTTCATCAGAACTTTCGTACATTCATTGCAATTATGACCGATTCTATTTGCCCGTTAGTTACGTCGTCCACTTTAGTTGGAATGGTAGAAATATATTTTTGGCGTTTATCAAAAATTTTGACTGCAATTCTAAATAATTATCCCTGCCGTTCGCTGGAACTGTACTTGCTGCAAATTTAATAAAATCTCTCTGCCGTTAGTTACTTCCTCTCTACTTTAATTGCAGTGGTAAAAATTATTTACTGTTTGAGAAGACATTTCAATAACTCTCTTTGCTTTTCATTCAAAATTTCAAACTTCTTGTACTTGTTGCAGTTTTCATAAAATCTCTGACGTTTGTTACGTCCGCCTCACATCAACTGCAATGGTAGAAATTTATTTATCGTACTCTAAAACCTTTCTACTGTAATTACAACTATAAATGATTCTTTCCACTATTTTTCAAAACTTTACTACGTTAATAGCATTTATCATGGATTCTCTTTGCCCGTTTGTTACGTCCTCCATTCTAGTTACAACGCTAAAAATTTGGCTCCCGTTTATCAGGAATTAAAATTGCAATTATAAATCAATATGCCTACCGTTAATTGATACCTTTCTGTATTTACTGCATTTTAAATAAAATCTCACTGCCATTTGTTACGTCCTCCTTACTTTAATTGTGATGATAAAGATCATTTACTGATTAATAAGACCTTTCTTCATTGTTTGGAATTGTAAATAATTCTCTCTACTATGCATTGGAACATTTGTGTAATTATTGCAGTTTCAATTAAATCTCTCAGCCGTTTGTTACGTCCTTCCCATTCTTATTGCAATGATAAGAACTATTTATTGTTTGATAAAACCTTTTTACACTTATTGCAATTGTAAATAATTCTCTCTGCTGCCCATTAAAACATTCCTGTAATTACTGCAGTTTAATTACAATCTCTCAGCCGTTTGTTACGTTCTTCTTACTTGAATTGCATTGGTAGACATTTTTTACCGTACACTAAATACTTTCTGCTATAATCATGATTAGAAATGATTTTTCTCCGCCATTTTTCAAAACTTTACTATATTTTTATTGCATTGACGATGTATTTTGTTTGGCTTTTTGCTACGTCCTCCACTTAAGTTTCAATGGTAATAATTTGTCTGCCGTACATCAAGAATTATCAATGCAATTGTAAATAATTATCTCTGCCATTCATTGAAACCTTCGAGTATTCTCTGCAATTTTTAAAAATTACTCTGCCGTTTGTTACATCCTCCTGACTTTAATTGCATTGGTAAAAATTTGTTCAACTACTTTTAAACTTTTCTACTGTAATTTCGAATGTAAATGCTTATTTCTACCTTTTGAAATTTTCCTACATTCATTGCATGTATGATGGATTCTTTGTGCCCGTTTTTTACGTCCTCCACTTTAGTTGCAAAGCTAAAAATTTGTCTCCTGTTCATCAAGAATTACAAATATAATTGTAAATAATTATTTCTACCGTTCATTGACAATTTTCTGTATCCTCCAATTGAAATAAAATCTCTCTGCCGTTTATTACGTCCTCCTTACTTTAATTGTAATGGTAAAAATCATTTACTGATTAATAAGACCTTTCTACACTCTTTGGAATTGTAAATAATTCTCTCTACTATGCATTGGAACATTTGTGTAATTATTGCAGTTCCAATTAAATCTCTCAGTCGTTTGTTATGTCCTTCTCATTCTAATTTCTATGATAAGAACTATTTATTGTTTGATAAAATCTTTTTACACACATTGCAATTGTAAATAATTCTCTCTGCTGCTCATTCAAACATCCTGTAATTACTGCAGTTTCATCACAATATCTCAGCCGTTTGTTACGTCCACCTCACTTGAATTGCATTGGTAGACATTTTTCACCGTACTCTAAATCCTTTCTGCTATAATTATGATTAGAAATGATTTTTTTCTGCCATTTTTCAAAAATTTCCTATATTTTTATTGCATTGAGGATGTAAATTGTTTGGCTTTTCGTTACATACTCCACTTAAGTTGCAATGGTAATAATTTGTCTGTCGTATATCGAGAATTATCAATGCAATTATAAATAATTAATTGAAACCTTCCAGTATTCTCTGTAATTTTTATAAAATTACTCTGCTGTTTGTTACGTCCTCCTGAGTAATTGCATTGGTAAAAATTTGTTCAACTATTTTGAAACCTTTCTACTGTAATTGCGAATGTAAATGCTTATTTCTGTCTTCTTTTCAAATTTTCCTACATTTCTTACATGTATGATGAATTCTTTCTGCCCGTTTTATGTCCTCCACTTTAGTTGCAAAGCTAAAAATTTGTCTCCTATTAATCAAGAATTACAAATACAATTGTAAATGATTATTTCTACCGTTCATTGAAACCTTTCTGTATCCTCCAATTTAAATACATTCTTTCTGCCGTTTGTTACGTCCTCCCTAATCTAATTGCATCGGTAGACATTTTTTACCGTACTTTGAAACATTTCTATTGTAATTACTATTATAAATGTTTTTTCTGACATTTTTAAAACTATCCTATATTTATTGCATTAAGGTTGGGTTTTTTTTTTGGTCCTCTGTTACGTCCTCTACTTAATTTGCAAAGGTAAAAATTTCTCTGCTGTTCATCAAAAATTTCAATTGCAATTGCAAATGATTCTTTGCCGTTCGTTAACATTTTTTTGTACTCACTGCAGCCGTTGTAAAATATTTCTGCCGTTAGTTTCGTTTTCCTTGTTCTAACTGCAATGGTAAAAATTATTTACCTTTTTATAACTTCCCACACTTATTGCAATTGTAAATAAATCTCTCTGCTATTTAATCAAACATTCATGTATTTATAATCTGTCTGCCGTTTGTTACGTCCTCCTCACTTTAATTGCAATGGTAAAAATTATTTACTATTTGATATGATCTTCCCACTCTTATTGTGATTATAAATGATTATTTTTGCCGTCCATTGGAACCTGAATTTATTGCAATTTTGATGAAATCTCGTTGCCGTTTGTTACGTTCTCTTTACTTTGATTGCATTGGTAAAAAATATTTACTGTGAGAACTTTTTATTGTTATTACGAATGTGAATGATTCTGCCTTTTTTAGAACTTCTCCACATTTATTGCATTTATTATGGATTTTCTCTGCCCGTTTGCTACGCCCTCCACTCAAGTTAGCTGTAATAAAATATTTCTGTCGTTTGTTACGTCCTCCTCACTCTAATTGCAATTGGAAATATTTTTCTCTACTATTAATTCAAATATATAATTATTGCAATTCCAATCAAATCTCTTCGTTAGAAATTGCCTGTACTTACTGCAGTTGTATTAAAATCTCTCTGCCGTTTTTTCTTCCTTTTTGCTCCAATTGCAATGGTAAGAATCATTTACCATTTGGTAAGACATTCTGACACTGCAATTGTAAATCATTCTCTCAGCTATTCATTAAAACCCTCCTGTCCTTACTGCAGTTGTAATAAAAATAATTGTCGTTTTTCACGCCCTCACTTCAATTGCAATGGTACAAATTTCTTAATCGTATTCTTAAACCTTTGCACTGTAATTACAATTATAAATAATTTTTTCTGCCATTTTTCAAAACTTTTGCATTTATGATGGATTTTTTTGGACGTTTGTTACGTCTTCCTCACTTTGATTGCAATGGTAAAAATTATTTACTTGCCGACATTTATTGCAATTGTAAATATGTATCCTTTCTATTAATTCAAACATTCTTGTATTTATTGCAATTAAAATCTCTCTGCCGTTTGTTACGTCCTCCTCCTTAAATTGCAATAATAAAAAATTTACTGTATTCTAAGAACTTCCTACTGAAATTACAGTTGATAATAATTTTTTCTGCAATTTTTTAAAACTTTACATTCATTGCAATGATGATGGATTCTCTTGGTCGTTCGAAACGTCCTCCATTTTAGTTTCGTTGGTATAAATTTGATTGCTGTCCATCAAGAATTCTAATTGCAATTGTAAATAATTCTTTGTTGTTCGTTGGCACTTTTCTGTACTTACTGCAGTTGTAATTAAATATTTCTGCCGTTCGTTACGTCCTCTCCTCACCCTAATTGCAATAGTGGAAATTTTTCTCTACTATTAATTCAAATATATAACTATTGCAATTCCAATCAAATCTCTTTGCCGTTTGTGATGCCCTTTTTATTTCAATTGCAATATTTAATAAGACGTTCCTACACTTATTGCAATTGTAAATAATCCTCCCAACTATCCATTGAAACCATCCTTGAATTATTGCAGGTTTAATAAAATCCTTATGCGGTTTTTTACGTCCTTCTTAGTTTAATTGCGTACTGTGAGACCTGATAACTACTATTTCAATTGGTAACAATTCTTTCTGCCGTTTTTTGAAATTTTCTTTCGTTTATTACTTTTATGATGAATTCTCAATGGCCGTTCGTCACGTCCTTTACTTCAATTGCAATAATAAAAATTTTCGCTCTGCCATTCTTCAAGAATTTTAATTGCAATTGTAGATAATTCTCTGCTGTTCAGTGGAATCTCCTGTACTCACTGCAACTGTCATGAAATATTTCTGCAGTTTGTTACGTCCTCCTCACTTCAATTGCAATGGTAAAAATCATTTACTGTTTGATAACACGTATTCTGATTGTAAATATTTATTGGTTACTCCTGTATCTACTGCAATTTTAATAAAACATTTTTGCCGTTTGTTACGCCCTCTTTACTTTAATTGCATTAGCAAAAAAATATTACCGTAATGTGTGACTTTTTTTTTGTAATTGCGATTGTAATTAATACTTTCTGTTTTTTTTTTCGAAATTTCCTACATTCATTGCAATTATGATGCCCGTTTGTTACGTCCTCAACTTGAATTGCAATGGTAAAAATTTGCTGTTCATCTAGAATTCTAATTACAATTGTAGATAATTCTCTGCTGTTCGTTGAAACCTTTCTGTACTTACTGCAGCTCCAATAAAATATTGGTGCCGTTTTTTACGTCCTCACTTTAATTGCAATTGTAGAAATTATTTACTGTTTGATAAGACCTTCCCATACTTATCGTAATTGTAAATAAATTTTTCTGCTATTAATTTGTAATTATTGCAATTCTAATTAAATTTATTTGCCGTTTTTTACGTCCCCCTTACTTCAATTGCAATGTTTAATAATTCTCTGCGCTATTCATTAAAATGTTTGTACATTTATTACATTTTGGGCCTCCCAAGTCGTGTTTCATCATATGGAAATGATGATATTTCTTTTTTTTTAGTTTGTATTCATTTGATACACGTAATTTGAAGCATCCTACTAATGTACATATGGATCACACAGCAGCAGTAACTGACATAGATTATTCCCCAACTGGAAAAGAATTTGTTAGCGGAAGCTACGATAAATCCATCCGAATATTTGAGATACATAAAGGCCATTCTCGAGAAATATATCACTCCAAAAGAATGCAACGATTAACTAATGTAAAATGGTCTTTGGATAATAAATACATATTGAGTGCTTCTGATGAAATGAATATTAGAATTTGGAAGGCACGAGCCGCCGAAAAATTAGGAGTTGTATGTATTATTAGTTTTAAATATTCTAATTGTGTTATTATGATTTTTTTTTCAGTTGAAATCGCGTGAACGGGCTTCTATTAATTACAGCGAAGCTCTAAAAGAAAAATTTGCGAGCCATCCGGAAATCAAACGAATCGCTCGCCATCGGCAAATACCCAAACATATTTACAATGCACGTAGGGAACACCGAATTATTAAGCAGAAAATTAAACGAAAAGAATCAAACCGTAGGACACATTCTAAACCAGGAACTGTACCTCATGTTCCTGAAAGAAAGCAGCACATCGTTCGCGAACATGAATAAATGCATTTTAATAAATAAAAATATTCATTTATTTGCCCTGAGTCCCAATTATTAGGTTTAAAAATGTCGTAGAGTACAAAGTACAAAGTTGACCGATAGAGTACAGTTCTGTAAGTAATTAATACAATTTGCATAAATGGTAAATTTTGAGGTTGTAAATTTTAAATTTATATCTAAATCTACTTGATTTATAATGTGAACATTATATTTCATAAAAACAACAATAATAAAATATAATTCAGTTATTGGAAGTATCTCATTATATGAAATAATAGCACAAATTGTAAAATATTTGCGATTTATTTATTTATAGGTTAGAATCATTGATTTTAACCATAATGGAAAAGTTCACAAAATCAATAATTTGAATAAATGCAACTTATCTATAAGTATGGTTATATTAATCAATATTTCTTATATGAAATTATTTTATACGGGTTTATTTGTCAGATGGTGCAATGTTAAAAATTATTTTATCCCACGTGGTACTTCGTACGGGTATCACAGTACCAACTCCAATATATCATTCTAGTTTTCACTTTCATAAGAGGAGGTTGTGTCTGACAACAATTGTTTCAACAAAAATGTTTAAAGCTGTAGAACGAGGCACCCCAAATTCAACAGATTATCGGGTATATATTGGTAAGAATTATTTATTTACGATGTTATTTGTTTTAAAAAAATATTATTTTTTCATTAAGAGGATAGTAATGGACCAATTTCCCCTCTTCATGACATTCCTCTTGTTGTGGATGCCGCCAAAAAAACATTTAATATGTTAGTGGAAATACCGCGATGGACTAACGCAAAAATGGAAGTAAGTTTTTATTAATATCCCCAATTCATTCAAATACTACATTATTATTTCAGATATGTATGAAGGAAGTACTAAATCCAATAAAACAGGATGTCAAGAAAGGTAAACTTCGTTTTGTAGCAAACTGTTTTCCTCATAAAGGTTACATTTGGAATTACGGAGCGCTGCCCCAAACGTGGGAAAATCCAGAACATTTAGACGATGGCACCGGCTGTAAAGGAGACAATGATCCAATAGATGTGATTGAAATTGGGTACCGGGTGGCTAAACGCGGCGAAGTACTTCAAGTTAAAATTCTTGGAACGATAGCATTAATTGACGAAGGTAAATAACAATATCTTGAAATTTAAGAAATGCGCTTTCTAATTTGCCAATAATGATAACATGTTATCTTTACCTTTGTTCGGCTTATGTAAACTTTATTGACCGTACCCTTGAAATAACGGTGAAACCAGGAAACTTTCTCTAATCGTTATTTGAAAAAGTGTATAAATGTCAAGACGACGTACTTCACTATCATTGGTTGTTAACTTTTGCTTTTATTTTTTCGTAACTCCATTGAATTGATTGGTGAAACATTTCACTCAGCACATCCGTCTAATTTTGAGAGGCAATTCTAAAAGTTTTTCTACAAAAATCGTATTTTCAAATATTTTATTATTTATCATGACAAAATAAACCACAAAATAATGGATATTTCGTATTAAAAGTAATGTGCAAAATTGTCCTTTATAAATAATTGCGCAATTTATTTAAAAAAAAAACATTACGTAAATTTTTATTGAGACCTTGTTTTTATCTTAACACAAAGTTTGATATTTTGAAATTAATTATACGCACGATATAAAGGTATATATATGTAAATATATATATATATATATATATATATATATATATATATATATATATATATATATATATATATATATATATATATATATATATATATATATATATATATATATATATATATATATATATATATATATATATATATATATACCAAGATCTTCTCATAAGACCAGATTAACATCAGTTGTTCATATTGACTTTACTTGCCCAACTTGAGTTCCACAATTACAATATTTTCTCCCCAACAAATTTGACCTAATGAATACGCAAATAATCAAGATAAACACAGATCTTCTCATAAGATCAAACTAATATCAGGTGCTCATTTTGACTTTACTGACTGATAAATTATTCAAATCATTTATAGCTTATTTTGTAATAATTTATAGTTTATTTATGCCTGATAATATGATTATATATATATATATATATATTTGTATATATATATATATATATATATATATATATATATATATATATATATATATATATATATATATATATATATATATATATATATATATATATATATATATATATTATGGTTTAAGTCTATGATAGTTTCAAAAACCGATTTTAAGAATTGAATTTTTGTGGAACATTTGATCTTGATGTAGGTAAAAAGTTAGTGATATGGCAGGAGAGGAAAAAGAGAAGAAATTTAATTTGTTGATCAAAATA
This sequence comes from Dromius quadrimaculatus, assembly GCA_963989225.1. NCBI lineage: Eukaryota > Metazoa > Arthropoda > Insecta > Coleoptera > Carabidae > Dromius > Dromius quadrimaculatus. The sequence goes on from OZ022335.1 coordinate 20,963,446, forward strand.
CCGTGGTCCACTGTTTTTTTTTTTTCATTTTTTTTTCTGAAAGTTGGATTCAAAATAATAACTTCATAGTTTTTCAAACTCACCATTTCAAATATATTTTTTTGAAAATTTCATCATATTTCAAATTTTTTGATGACGTTTCAACTGCCAGTTATCTAACAGCCAATCAGAGTTGCCTACATTTGAACAAGTTATGCGCGCGCAGTGCGCGCATAGTCTTTCACATTATTGGCAATTGAAATTACCGTTGGCGGCGGCACTGTGTTTACAAAATGGCGGATCAAAAGTGGGTTACGCCAAGTTTGTAGTCTGTTTACTATGTAAATAAGTTGATATTCACCAAAGAAATATTCTTATTTCATTGAATGATTTAATTCAATTCCAATTGTGCGGGAAAGTATTGACTTTCTTCTTTTATAATATATAGTTTTTTCTTTCAAAATCAATTTATTTAAATACGGTTTTGAGCTGTAACTGGAAGACTGCGTGAGGTTATAAAATTCATGGCTTCAAAGAAAATAATATTACGGGGTAGTATTTACTACATTTCTGTATTGTACATTCCAGCTTTCAGCTTTTCTTGTACGAATTTTTTTAATCCACATAGCTCGTTTATCAACTAATTCGTAGTTGCCAACTTTATTTACTACAGACACTTTCCCTCTTTTTAGGAAAATTATGGAAACTCAAATCCATATTTCGAATAATTTTGGAATGAAATCCATAAACAAAACAATTTTTATCACCAATATTTCGATTAAATTCCATATTTTGAAGAGTATAGTCTTGAGAAAGACTAATTTTGAGGTTATATAATGTAACAATAAAGTCGAAAACCAAGTGTTTTTCACTGAATTAACTTGAACAAATCCATTAAGAACTATTGTAGTATAAAATTTCATATAAACAATCTCAAAAAAGCCACTAAATATTGCCAACAAAACCAGTAACATAACATACGATTATTTGGAAATTAAGATAGAATCCACTTTACAATATAGTTCCGCTTATAACCGCTAGGTGGCTACAAGTTAATTCTAGTTACCAATATCTATAGCCCGTCCAAGCACGAATATTACATGTTTTTTATAATTTAAGTTCCATTTTAATAGGCAGATTTGAATATTTATTTTGTACATCCTTCTATGACGTCCAAATGTATTTTAAAATAAATTAAGGTACCAAATTAGGTAATATAACATTCGTAAAAGATTTTATATATATATATATATATATATATATATATATATATATATATATATATATATATATATATATATATATATATATATATATATATATATATATATATATACAAATATATATATATATATATAATCATATTATCAGGCATAAATAAACTATAAATTATTACAAAATAAGCTATAAATGATTTGAATAATTTATCAGTCAGTAAAGTCAAAATGAGCACCTGATATTAGTTTGATCTTATGAGAAGATCTGTGTTTATCTTGATTATTTTGCGTATTCATTAGGTCAAATTTGTTGGGGAGAAAATATTGTAATTGTGGAACTCAAGTTGGGCAAGTAAAGTCAATATGAACAACTGATGTTAATCTGGTCTTATGAGAAGATCTTGGTATATATATATATATATACATACTTTACATTTGGACGTCATAGAAGGATGTACAAAATAAATATTCAAATCTGCCTATTAAAATGGAACTTAAATTATAAAAAACATGTAATATTCGTGCTTGGACGGGCTATAGATATTGGTAACTAGAATTAACTTGTAGCCACCTAGCGGTTATAAGCGGAACTATATTGTAAAGTGGATTCTATCTTAATTTCCAAATAATCGTATGTTATGTTACTGGTTTTGTTGGCAATATTTAGTGGCTTTTTTGAGATTGTTTATATGAAATTTTATACTACAATAGTTCTTAATGGATTTGTTCAAGTTAATTCAGTGAAAAACACTTGGTTTTCGACTTTATTGTTACATTATATAACCTCAAAATTAGTCTTTCTCAAGACTATACTCTTCAAAATATGGAATTTAATCGAAATATTGGTGATAAAAATTGTTTTGTTTATGGATTTCATTCCAAAATTATTCGAAATATGGATTTGAGTTTCCATAATTTTCCTAAAAAGAGGGAAAGTGTCTGTAGTAAATAAAGTTGGCAACTACGAATTAGTTGATAAACGAGCTATGTGGATTAAAAAAATTCGTACAAGAAAAGCTGAAAGCTGGAATGTACAATACAGAAATGTAGTAAATACTACCCCGTAATATTATTTTCTTTGAAGCCATGAATTTTATAACCTCACGCAGTCTTCCAGTTACAGCTCAAAACCGTATTTAAATAAATTGATTTTGAAAGAAAAAACTATATATTATAAAAGAAGAAAGTCAATACTTTCCCGCACAATTGGAATTGAATTAAATCATTCAATGAAATAAGAATATTTCTTTGGTGAATATCAACTTATTTACATAGTAAACAGACTACAAACTTGGCGTAACCCACTTTTGATCCGCCATTTTGTAAACACAGTGCCGCCGCCAACGGTAATTTCAATTGCCAATAATGTGAAAGACTATGCGCGCACTGCGCGCGCATAACTTGTTCAAATGTAGGCAACTCTGATTGGCTGTTAGATAACTGGCAGTTGAAACGTCATCAAAAAATTTGAAATATGATGAAATTTTCAAAAAAATATATTTGAAATGGTGAGTTTGAAAAACTATGAAGTTATTATTTTGAATCCAACTTTCAGAAAAAAAAATGAAAAAAAAAAAACAGTGGACCACGGTATTTTGATCAACAAATTAAATTTCTTCTCTTTTTCCTCTCCTGCCATATCACTAACTTTTTACCTACATCAAGATCAAATGTTCCACAAAAATTCAATTCTTAAAATCGGTTTTTAAAACTATCATAGACTTAAACCATAATATTGTTTTGGGTTCCAAATTCTCACTACGGTAATGACGAGTTCTAATAAGGACGAAACACGTATCTACAGTTGCTCCCTAATCTAATAGATATTAATGATACAAGTTTGCAGTGGCGTGCGGTGACTTTCTGTGATAGGTGTGCACAGTTGGTGGTGAGGAAGGGGATATATACATGGCCAACAATACAGCTTATTTTTCTCGCAACAACAAGCAATCCATTTGAATTTTTCATATATTTTAATTTGGAAATGTCGCACGGACTGCTGGCCTTTAATTAAGATATTTTGAGTGAGTTTTATGTCTGGCGTTGGTCTTGCTTTCATAATTTCATTTTTCGTTTCGACATCACGATGTGAAAAAGGATTTTCCAGTAGATCACAAATTATAGATCTATTTTCAGTTGTCATTCTACAAATGATAATTTCACAAAAATAAATAATTTAAGAAACGTTTAAAATAAGTGTTTACCTAATATTGTTGTCTTAAATAACAAATAACAATATTTCAACTATTTTAAAACAAACTTATAAAAGGCGCTTGAAAAAGAACACAGCTAAACGTTGAATATTCAGCTCCAGGTGCAGAAAGTCTACCTGCACCCAGCGAGAGAGAACGAGCGATAGGAGATCGCTAATTTCGGTATGCTTTTTCTCTGTCAGACTATTCCTTCACTTTCCTAATACTGACTATGCCAAACAGACCTCGCTCGAGGTGCAGACGAGAAATCTGCACCTCAAGCGTCGATATTCGTGTCAAATATATAGCAGAGTGGCCCGCGAGGCGCACCCGTATTTCTGGTTGCATAAATGGATACAATACGCTCTTTCTCTGATTTTATAATGAAAATTTGTGAAACAAAATGAAGTATTAAATAAACCATTATATTAATTTTATTTACGTAATTTTTAATATTTTCATAGGGTGTGCAGTGCACACCCTGCACTTATGGACTACACGCCACTGCAAGTTTGATATAGCCGTTGTAATGAAACGTGTGTGATGTTAAATCACGAGGCGATTAGCCGAGTGTTTTTATCACTCAAGTTTCATTACACTAGCTATGTCAAACGTGTATCATTCAATATTTTATCTACGACGGCCTTAATTGCTGCTGAATAAGATTTTTTTATTTGATGTTTGACATTTAGTGTAAAATTCATAGCTTGATCAAGTAGCATTTTATTCATTGTTATGGCAACTGTTTGTTTTTTTGACAGCTGTCAAAGTTATAAAGTAAATAAACATATCTAATTGTAAAAAGTGCCATTATGAAATTCATAATAACACGCAAATTAGTGGGCAAATCACCTATTAGCGCACCGTCGTAAATAGAATAATGCACGACATAGTTATTATTTTCTTAGTTTTACTTTTATGGTAAACTATAAAGTGGAATAAGATAATTTATTTTTCCACGGCACTCATATATAATTTGTATCCTTTTTCTAAAGTTTCGAGCATAACAAAATCAATATGAACGTCTTATTGAATTATTTATCCAACAAATCAATACCTCAAATATAAAAAATGTATTTATAGGCGAAACTGACTGGAAACTTATTGCCATTGACGTTAACGATCCACTTGCGGACCAACTAAAAGATGTAGCTGATATTGAAAAATATTATCCAGGACTGCTTAAAGCGTCCGTTGAGTGGTTCAAAATATACAAAATTCCGGATGGAAAGCCAGAAAATCAATTTGCCTTTAATGGTGAGGCCAAACCTGCGGCCTTTGCACACACAATTATTGATGAGGTAAGTTACTCGCCATGCTTTGCTGTAACTTTAAGAATATTTTAAATAGTTTTCAGTATCTCTCAAATAATAAAATTAATTCAGATAAATATTTGTTTTTTGATAACTTTCAAGTATCTTATTTGGAGAAATTATTGTCTAATCAAACAATAAAATTGCCTACTTGTTAGTTAAAACAATCATCGCGATCTAAGATAAATACTCGGCAAAAAAAAAATTACTATAAGTGTTTTTTTAAGCTGTTATTGTTATCTATGATTAAATTTATTACAACTACTAATTTCAGGTTCATAAATTCTGGAAAGCCCTTGTAAAAAAAGAAGTTGAAGCCAATGGAATATCATGGTATGTATAACTATGTACTGCGGCATACATCAAAATACCTTCAAAAAAATGTTCAAAAAATTGTGCAAAAAAATGTAGGACTCGCTCTATATTCTTACAAATTTTTTTTCAAAATATGCGCAATACGAATGCGCATTGACATAAATAAAGATTCTCATTTGTTTGACACTTTATGCCGAAATATGAATTGTTAGTGAGAGTTATGATTATTTTAGAAATATCGTGCTCCAGAGATGAAATCATCATTTTAATTGAGGAATTGTATTTCATTCATTTTGATATTTTCATTCAATCTGACAGTTGTCACGTGAAGTAGCTTGTGCGCAGATGCGTGAACATTCAAAATGTGCGCAATTTGAATGCGTACTGGCATAAATATATATTTTAGTCTGTTTCACATTACACTTAAGGTGAAACATCACCCGGAAATACTAGCTATCTCTGTCTAGTCTAATCTTGTTTTGGAGTAAGTGAGGCTTATGGAAGGTCAGTGATGACGGCGGGATACACAAGAATTCAAATTTGACATTTCAGAAGAAAAACATTTTATAGAGAAATTTACTGAAATTAATGCTCGCATTCAAAATCATTTTTCAAAGACATAAGTTTTAATGAAATTATTCATAATGAGAATATGAAATTATGATATAAAAATGTCCCAAAATTCACGCAAGAACTAATTTCGATAGTAACCTGTTTTAAATAAAAAATTATGATTTTTTTATTGAATCATAAAGGATAAGGTAAAGTGAAGGGTTATCTAATTTTGATAGAAAACTGGTTTTAAATTGAAAATTATGAATTTTTTATTGAACCATAAAGTATACAGTACAAGGATTATGTATGGAATATTATCTAGAGCAAATGATCTCCACGACTTTGTTGGCACATACAGACTCCTGATTATCATGTCGCCTTAGCGAGCACCATTAAATGTTTTTGCCTGATGATCAGTTATTACTTCAAAGAAGAATTGCTCGATGCTACCTTCAGTCCAAAATGTGCAACTGTAACAACACCTATTACATTTTCATAGTTGTGTATTGCTACTTGCTCATGACTCTTACCCCATTCCGTAGCACTAGTAGATAGACATATGGTATGTTTTCTACTAGGGGTCCGGCAGGCAGTTTTCGCTTACAGACTAGACCAAAATTTGAAGCTGTTAGTCTATGTTCTCTTTAAAGTATTTACCCTTGATGTATTCACTAAGAAATTAATACTTGTAGTTTATTTGAAGGTGAATATCTCGGGCCTTAGAGCAATGCAGATTCGGATCAAGTATTATTATTTGTAGAATGACAGATCCCAATAATAATTGATGGACATAAATAGAATATTTTGTCGCTTTCTTGAGAAATATGATATTGATAACTTGAAATTCTCATCTGAACACTTCCAGCTATAGTAGTATTTAGAAATCTAGAAGAGATAAGTTTTACAAAATGAGATTTGAAGATTGATTTTTAATGTATTTATCCACTGAACTTACTGTAACATTGTAAGTCAGATTTGTCAAATATCCTAGAATCCGAACCATTTTTCTTACTAGTGTGACAAGATCGGTAAAACTACACACACAGCCAGAAGCAGATATTCAAAAAGGTTTTTGTCACTAAAATCAGTCATAAACTATTTATTCTCTAATGAATAAATACATGATAAAATTAATCTTTGACACTTGTCATGTAGTACAAAATTTGGATTCTAGATAGCGCCATAGAACAAATCAACTAGTAAAATGACATATTCACACTACTAAAATAAATAGAAAAGAAATTGAAGAATATTTTCCTAAATTATTATTTTGAAATATACAGCCACTGAAACTCTGGAAAATATTGTAAAAAATTGCTCATAATTTTTAGATATAATAAATATATTTCTTTTTGTTCATTTGACGTTTCTTCATAACAAAATCTATGATTTGAACAAAAAAAAATTAATATCTCGAAAACTAGGAATCTCACGACTCTCAAAAAAATATATTATCTCCAAGAAATAATTGGCCATGGAATATAATTACTTTTGTCTTAATTAACCTTGCAGGGAATAAAAAAATGTAAATGGACATCAGAGAAGTACCCAAAATATCGAGAATTTTGAGCCCAAAATCCAGTGACCGATGTCAAAAAAAATTAATTATTCAAATATATATAATTTTTGAATACAAGACTTTGATTTTCCTTCAATTTTCAATACTTTTAGAAGTGCACAGAAAGGGTTGTATACGGAATAATAATTAATAAAAATCGATTATTTTTGCACAGCACTCTGAAGAATAATGTCATCTATAAGTCTACCAAATTTTGTCCCAAAAAACTGGATAATCTCTGAGAAATTAATATTTTCAGCACTAATTTTTTTTTTTCTCAAAATTGTCAGGTTCAATATTCGTGAAAATTTTTATATGATAACTGCAAGTATAGCGCCTAGTATATATATTTTTCCCAGATAAGTTGTTATCAAAGTCTCTGAGATATAGAATTTGCATGCTAATTTTATACGTTAGCACTAATTTTATACGGATTTATTGCAGACATAATGAAACTTTGACAAATTATCTAATTTTTAATATGCACGCCACTAAAAACTTTGTTAATTTATTATAAGAAAGTATTTATCAAACATATTTCTACAAGATTCATCAATTCAAATTTCGCGCTAAAATAGTACTTCCGAGTGATGTTTCACCTTAAACATCGCCGGAAGTATACAAATTCATTTTTTTTGTTTCTAGTGCGAATGTGCGCAACGCAGGTAGTCCTTTTAAAATAACAGACGCAGAAGCCCAAGAAATTTTAGAAAAAAGTCCGGAGCTTGGATCACCTTTACCAATTGAACCTATAGGTAAGAATCACAATAATACAAATCTTTGTAAAAATTATTTTATAACAACAAAATTATTTCATATGAATTCAAAAAAATTAATAATTAAAATATCTTTTCAGTCGACAAAATTTATTTTGTCAAGCAATCTGAAACAAGATCTCATTTATAATTCTTCGAAATGGATTTCCAAATGAAATAGAATATTATTGTTATTGGTTCATTAAATAAATATTTTCCTTGTTAATATTGTTCTAAAATCCATATGATTTTTTTTTACAGTGGACAAATGGCATTACGTGCACCTGAAGTAAAATTTATTACTTATTAAGATACTGTTGTGACTATTTATTTTAGTAAATATGAAATGAACGAACACCGATTTGATTCCTTTTAAATAGTGGCATTTATTTTCATGCACTTTTAGATAAATCATAGCAAGTATTGTGTATTTAATTATTTTATCAATAATTTGGAATAAATAGGACTTAAATTAATATTCAAATATTTTTTTCATGCAAAACTTTTCCTATTTTAAATATGCTTAAGGTGCTTGTTACCGAAACAACTAGGAAATAATGCAAATCAATTCTGTAAAGTGTAAGGGAGAGCTATGGAGAATATTGAAACTATTGACTTTTTGTCCTGAACTGAATTTCATATTTAAATCTGTGACATTTCTACAAATTTTAATCAAATAATTGAGAATACTCATTCTATAAAATATTAGAAATATTACTGTCTATCGCGACAATATCAAAAACACTTAAACTTCATGATATCCAAATTTTATCAGAATCTCGTGAATGTCAGTCCGTGAGACAGGGTTTGATTTTTTTGTTGATTACCACTCGCTTGAAACTTTGTGAGTGGCTTCATTGTAATGAGTCCGACAGGTTTTACATTTGGCAAAATTCTTGGTTTGGGGGCATTTTTCAGCGAATGCATGTAACCTTAAAAAAGTATTACCGTTGTATTGATCTTTACACTAATTGAAAGATTTTTTGATTATGAAATGAAGAATAATATTGTCCGACATGAATATTGGGGCTAGCGGTGAGTCCGACAAGCCGCACTTGTCATAAGTACGTTGGTATGAAACAGTCATGATTTGTAAATATTTTCTGTCCAAAAAAACATTGTCCGACAAAAATATGGGCTCTTATTGTCAGTCCGACAAAAAAATGCTCGCACATATATAATTAAGTTTTTGACGTATTTCATATCAAAAGGTAAGCAATTTATAAGCTAGTGATGAATAATTCATTAATCACAAAATATTTTTTATAAAAAGTGATGTAGATAATAGAAAAATTAATATATTGATCATCAGAAAATTCTGAAAGGCTTGCTATAGACTACGTGCATGAAGTCTTCTAGCGCCTCTAGCGGGCAATGGAAAACGATTGAACTCCCATTTTATCATTGTTTCATACCTATAATTTTTAAATGTACTAATGTTATTTAATTCTGCTGTGTGCGTATAATATAACTTGCATAGCATAAAAGGTACGCTGAAATTATTTATTTTGAGTATTTTTTTCTTCAATTATAATATACCTATTAGAGAAAACGTCTTAATTTGTCCAAATTGACAAAATAACCTCAAATTATGACGCCGATGATCTTGCGGATCGGGTTTGTATGTATCAAACATTGTATCCCTTTTATCAAAGAAGCATTGAAGCAAAGCGTGAAATTAGTTTTGCCGTATTAAACATGTTGAAGAATATGTTGCTGACAATATTAACAACAAAATTATTGCGAAGTGCATCCGACAAACTTCCAGCACTGAAACACCTTACAAATTAGAGATAGAGGTAAATTCATGAATCCAAAATAGATGACGAATTTTTCAAAATTTACAATTGACTATAGAGATTAGTAATGAAAGACACATAATACTCTATTTACCACTTTGATCCACTTCAATAGTTTTTTTATGCTATAACTGGGTACATGAAATCTATGAAACTATATTTCACTTGAATCATCCTTAACACAACAGCCTGAAACAGGACAAACGTTTTCCCATGTTTTATATGCAATTATTCTCACTTTTAAACTACAATGCTCAATGACAGCTTAATGACGTATTCTGAGAAATGGAGTTCGATGTTTACAATTGTGCTCACCATGAGCGCCCGCATCGATATTTGTTCAAACTCCGCCCCCTTGCACATAGCCTTTTCACTGTAATTTGATTACGCGCAGCAGTACCGCTATTTTCAAAATAAAAATGAAAAATATATGATGAGTAATTTTAGATCCCCTCACGGTACCACGGTCTTATACACAAGTCTTGACACTCGTCAGTAGTGAGTGTACCTCTTATTGAAGCAGTTTACTAGTTATTAAAACTAACACATACGGCGTAACGATCGAGAAGATAATTGTCCGAGAGAAACAGAAAATGTGCATTAGAAAGAGAAGAAACGGCAAGTCTAAACATCAAACGTCAAAAAATATGAATGAATATTATTATTATTTTATTATTATTAATAATCCTTTTGAATATTGTAATTATTTTCACTTTAAATTATTAATCAGTTTTTCCACTCTTGTCTATTTTGTGCTGTTCTCTTGGCTTCTTGCCAACTGATGTTGTTTCTATGGAGAATTCCATTTATGTGTTTTTTCCCAGGTCTTCTTTGGTCTTCCTCTTTTTTTCTTTCTTGTGGTTCTTGCTTTCCAAACTTGCTTCGTCTGATTTTCCTCTGGCATTCTGACTAAATGACCATACCATGAAACTTGTTTCTTTTCTATGGTCTTATGCAGGGGTCGGCAACCTGCGGCCCGCGGGCCGCATGCGGCCCTTTGCAACTTTTTGTGCGGCCCGCCAAAGCACCAGTATTTTATTTTTAATAATATTTATACTCGTATATGATATAAAAGCACTATTCAAGTCACATTTTACATTTCAATGTACGGCCCGCATAAAAAAAAATATTGTAAAAATGGCCCGCTGTCCGAAAATGGTTGCCGACCCCTGGTCTTATGTATGCTCTCTATTTCTAAATTATCTCTTATTCGTTCGTTTCTTATTCTGTCTATCCTTGTAATTCCTTCAACTCTTCTCAAGTATCGCATTTCTGATGCTTGTATTCTATTTTTCAGTCTCTGCTCGAGTATCCACGACTCACTTCCGTATATTAAAGCTGGTCGGTATACCGTTTTGTACAGTGTCATTTTTGTATTCTTGGATACTTGCTTATTTCCTAGTACCGCTTTATTGAGTGCATAGTAGTTTCTGCTAGCTGCTTGTATTCTTTTGTTGATTCCTGGTTCCATACTTCCTTTATTATTTATTGTTACTCCTAGATATGTACAGTCTTCTACTTATTCTATTTCGCATCCATTTAGCTGTATGTTAGTTATTATGTCTTCTTTCGATATCACAATTACTTTTGTTTTTTTGACATTTATATTCATGTTGTGTTTTCTATATTCCTCGTTCCATACATTTGAATTATATTTCATATCTTCCTCATTCTTAGTCAGGACTGCTAGATCGTCTGTAAATGCAAACTCTGCTATTTTAGTTACGTTCATCTGGTAATGTTCAATGGCTACTTTCTTCGTTTTATATTTTATTTGCTTCATTATATTATCTAAGAAAACAATAAATAATAATGGGCTTAATGCTCCTCCTTGTCTTAATCCTTGCGTGGTGTTGAATTCTTCTTATTTTTCGTTACCCGTTCTTATGTAATTTATTGTTTCTCTATACACGCTTTTTATGGCGTTTAGTAGTTCTATGTTTATTTGTCTTTCTCCCAATATTTTCCACATTTGTTCCCGTGGTACTCGGTCAATAGCTTTTTCTAGATCGACAAACGTAATATAGAGCTTGCTTTCTTGTATCAGAGTTTTTTCTATAAGCCTCCTAATTGTGTATATGTGGTCTTGTGTGCAATGTCCTTTCCTGAATCCGCTTTGTGACCTTTCCATTTTTGATTCCACCTCTTGCCTTAGTTTATTTTCTAGTATGGCTTCATATACTTTGGCTGTCATGCATATTAGTGATATCCCTCTGTTATTGTTACAATTTCTATTGTCTCCTTTTTTATGAATGGGGAAAATCACTGCCTTTACCAATCTTTAGGGATTTTTCCTATTGTCCAGATTTTATTCAGCATCACTAATAGTATTTGTTCTCCTTCTGGCCCCATGTATTTAAGTTGTTCTGGTCTTATTCCATTGTGTCCCGGAGCTTTTCCGTTTCTTAGCCTATTTAATGCTAGTTTCATCTCTTCTTCTGTTATATTCTCTGTTCTTTTGTGCTTGTTAATGTTCCCGCATTGCTGGATCTCCTCTTCTTCATTGTCGTTGTTAGAGTGTTTTTCTTCCTGCAATTCCTCGGAGTGTTCTTTCCATCTTCTTATTATTTCCTCGTTATCTTTCAAAATATTCCCTTGTTTGTCATATAGTTATTTTAATGCTCTTTGGTTTCCGTTTTTGCTGTTTTTCAATGTGTTATAGAATAATTTTTTATTTCCTCTAAAATTATCTTCCAACTTATTTTCAAACTGTTCCCAAGATTTTGCCTTAGAAATTTTGATGACTTCTTTCGTTTTTTTCTTTTTTTTCTCGTATTCTTCCTTATCTTCCAGTTTTTTTGTATTGAGGAATATTTTCCATTTCTACTTGTTCTTTATAACGTCTTCTCTAACTTCTTCATTGCACCAGTGTGTTTGCTTGTTCTAACCTGTTTTCCTGATTACTTCGCACGATTTTTTTGCTGCCTCTTCTAATATATATATATATATTTGAATGTACTCCAGATTTCTTCTATATTATTCAAATTTGGTCTTGATGTGCTGTTTATAAATTCTCTTATGTCTTCTTCGTACTCTCTTGTTCCCTTTTCCTTTAACTTATCTACTCTCATTTTCATTGTATTTTTCTCCTTTATGCTTGTCTTCTGTTTTTGTGTTGCCTATTCATTACTCTTATTTTTGCCATCGTTAGATAATGGTCGCTTCCAATCACAATTGTTATAATAGTATTATTGTTACAGCTAATATGTGTTTGACTGACTACAACATATTGATGTTGACTGAAAAATTCTATAAATTGACGAATGTTAATCTACAATTTACTCGCATCAAATGTAACTCAAATTATCTAGCAAAATTTTGCAAAGATTTTCATACCATTAGATCAATAAATGAATCTCGCTCACTTGAGATGCATTTTATATACATGCCTATGAACGGAGCCGCGTTCACACCACATATTTTTGCTTTTTGTGAAATATTGTCCCACTTAAATTGTCGGACATGTATACAGTAATGTTCTAGACACTATTTGAATGGAAAATAAAAATCATAGTGAAAGCGGTCATTGATAAAGGAGCTGTTATAATCCTGACACGTTCTCAGTGTCGGACTCAAAATCTCGAACTAGCGGTAATAAGTTTTCATACGAGCGTACTTATGACAAGTGCGGCTTGTCGGACTCACCGCTAGCCCCAATATACATGTCGGACAATATTTTTTTCTATTTTATAATCAAAAAATCTTTCGATTAGTGTAAAGATCAATATGACGGTAATACTTTTTCAAGGTTACATGCAATCGCTGAAAAACGTCCCTAAATCAAGAATTTTGACAAATGTAAAACCTGTTGGACTAATTACAATGAAACCACTCACAAAGTTTCAAGTGAGCGGTAATCAACGAAAAAGTTGAGCCCTGTCTCACGGACTATGTCTATTTATGTATCTAGAACCTTACTAATGGAGCAAACTCAATGTATCAGATCTAAAACTATTACTGTTAGAATAAAACTAAATTGAACATGAATGTATTTAATAGATAAAACTGTACTTGAACCTTGTGTCCTGTATCCCCAATACATCCTTTTAAAAAAAAAGCTTTCTCGAAAATCTCTATATCAAATGCCGCAAATCTCAGTACAAAATTCGGGGGTTTGATTTTACTTAATCTACATGAAAATTGGGGCATAGACCATTTGAGCACGGCGATCACATTTTTAATCCGTACAGCAAGGTCTTCCGTAATCCATATGTACCACTTGAGCACGGCGGAAGCTTAACAGATTATTGGATAAACCATAAGCAAAGATAGTAAGTAAAATGTAAAATCTTTAATATACAATGCAGATAGCCGAAATAAACCAATCACATAAGAATAATGGAAAAAATACTCTAATTGGACTATTTTCAGTAAAATGAATTATGTTAGCTGTAAGAAAGTGTAAATATTTGTGAATATGTTTTTTTTTTCTACTTATATAGTTTAGATCAGTCGCTATTTGTTTATGATAAAATAAAATTAATTGCTATCCAAGTTCGTTTATTATATTAACTCACAATTTTTGGCATTTAGAGAAGATACATTTATTTGAGAATAAAACATTAAAATAATAAACTTGGCTCAAACGGTATATAGGGATTAGGAGAAAAATGCTCAAATGGTCTATGGGATTAGGACAAAACTGACCGCCGCGCTCAAACGGTATATCCCCGAAAATTGTAACACCCTAATCCTTTGATGATTTAAACTACTGCAAAGAAATATCATTGTAAATTATGTTCTAAAGCTTTCTCAAAGAATTAGTCAATTCTACAGTACTGAAAACAAATTTAACAATAATAATGATTATAATAACAATATTTATTGACATTTGCCATTTGACATCTGGAATGCCGACCCGCGACCGCTCAGAGTAATCCCTCCGCTTCATGGCGGTTACATTATCGAATATATTCCAAAAACACCATCTTCATATTTCCCTCAGACGATAATACAAACCCCCCAAACATTTCTCGATAATATCAGCAATAAAATATATCCTGTATATGCATATATATATATATATATATATATATATATATATATATATATATATATATATATATAGTATATATATATATATCTATATAGTATATATATATATATATATATATATATATATATATATATATATATATATATATGCATATACAGGATATATTTTATTGCTGATATTATCGAGAAATGTTTGGGGGGTTTGTATTATCGTCTGAGGGAAATATGAAGATGGTGTTTTTGGAATATATTCGATAATGTAACCGCCATGAAGCGGAGGGATTACTCTGAGCGGTCGCGGGTCGGCATTCCAGATCGATCCGCGGCAGTACGATTCCACTTCCCTTCTTTAGCGAGAAACCAGCGCCGTGTAGTTGGTGTTCGATTCCAGTCGGCTTCAAAGTCAGTTTGACTGCCGGTGGAATAGGTTAACGTCAGCTCCATTATTTGCGTTTTTGCTTTGTGTTTGTGCATAATTGTTTGTGAATTGTGACACTCTGTGCTTCGGGGAAGTGACACACAATCGGAAAATGAGAATTTGGTTGTTGTTTGTGGTGCTTGGCGTTCTAGCGAACGCTATTGATGCCAAAAAAAAACGAAAATTTGAGGGAGACTTTGAATTCGCCGAAGAAGTAAGTCACAATTAATCATTTATTACCAATAAATATATAAATCCAGAACCAAAAATATTATTTTTTCTAAAAATAATTTTTCAAAATTTTTGATTTCATCGATTGAATATGAATTCATTAATGATTTGGATGAAGGACAAATATTTAACTTTACAGGGTTGCTTTGTATACAAAATATGAAAAATTTATGTGTAAATATTTTGGAATTATCATGTGTGCTATATTGCCAAATTCATGTCAAATGTTTATTTGGTATATTAAATTTTGAAACAATGAATGTGAAATTGGATTTTACGCATTTTTCAGCTTGCTCTACTTTTATTGCTTGAGATTATCAGCCCAAGAATGTTGATTATTACAACTCAAAACATTGATTATATTTTTAAAAATAAATTTATCAATGAAATACATATTTACAACAAAATGTTTTGATATAATCGTTCGAAACTATTTTTGGAACGAAAGGATGTTTACTTTTGGTTATGTACCTGCCAAGCATTTCTGAGCCCTTTTCTCATAGCAGGTGAGAAATCACAGGTGATGGGACCACACAAGTCGACGGTCTAATGCCCTAATCCACATCTAAAGAATGTAAATAAAGTCATCCACGTTTTTTTTTTGTTGGTATACTCTGTATCAGTAGTTTTATTAGATATTTTCTTCGAAATATTCATCACGATTTACTAAATTTTGTATCTTCAAAACAAATTTGCTATGACTTCCGTGCAATACAAACAAATTTGTGTCTGATAATCTATATTCAATATTTGATGTAGCTTTGCTTGCGTTGTCATTTGACAAGAGTTTTATATATATATATATATATATATATATATATATATATATATATATATATAAATGAGCAGGCGTGAGTACTTCGTTATAAACAGATATTACAGCCAGTAGATGACTTTCAATCTTTTCATCAATTTTTCTAATTATCTTCTATTAACTCTATAGACAGTATTGGATTCAAAATAATACTGAATGTAGGGTTCGAGACAAAGATTGATGCAAAGTACAATTCAATGTAGCTTACCATACAAAACACTAATTCAGTCCCAATACTTGTCACAATGTTGGTCACAACGAGTTTCATTCTCTTGAATATCATCAGGATTCATATAGTTCCCAACTTCATTCAATTATTCTTAACTCTCATTCAAAATAATAACACGTATAGTGTGTGCACCTATCTACCATTATGGGCTTTTATTTATAAATCAGTCAAAATGTGATTATATAAATTAAGCTTGAATTGTATAATATTTGATGAAGTTTTATTATTTATTATATTAGAAGACACCCTGTTCTATATCAAATTTTATCAAATATTTCATACAATATAATATGTAGTAACTTCATATAACATGTCCTCATTTCGATCTCAGACTTAGCATTCTTCTTTGAATGGCCAAAATAAAAGATTTCCTTCACAAAATCTGGTCATGCTTTCGGCTTTATTTTCAAGCCTTCATCAGGACACAAATCAAAATGCCTATATTGATAAGTATAGAACACTTATTATACTGATTATTTTTACCGTCCAAATTTCGACCAATAGAATTGCACCATTCGACGTCACGTGGTACAACCTACACGGTTTTCAAGTGGAAATTTTTTGGAAATTTTGTCTGTTGGTTATATATACAAAACAAAGAACATTCAGCTGCGTTGATTCAGCATCTGTCAAACTGACAGACAGATTGAATGTGAAAATGAGCAGATTCGGAGTCGAGTCTCTGGAATCTATTGATGAATTTGGATGGGAAAAATAATCTTCCGAATACCATTCGTGATTAAATTTAACCTGGCAAAATTTTTAGATTGTTACGAGAGCTTGCTACCAATTTATTTCGTGATATTGATCAAAAATCACTCGCTTGACAGCTCGTGATTTTTCTGTTAATATCACTCAATAAATTGCTAAGCAACAAGCTCTCGTAACAATCTAAAAAATTTTCCGGTAAAATTTAACCACTTATGATATTATATATGAAAATTCTCTCTTATATATTTCCAATGTATTAGTCTAGAAATTTCATATAATTTTTATTACTAATGTTTAAAGAACTTTGTCAGTCAAATATACAGAAAGGGGCGATTGCTAACTGCACCAGATCAAATATAAAATGAATATCACACTGCACCAAAGGATTAATTCCCAGTAAACGCAGAACATGTATTGTTAAGGCTTTCCTCGCGTCTAAATTCTAATCCACAAAGTAATTTTTGCTACCTTTTTTTTAGATAGAGTATCTATCATCATGTTGTATTCTCCAAATACTCAAAAATTTAATGTGAAAAATTAGTTCTTATGGTGGTACTGTGATATTTTCATAATTAGTTCTCATGTTAAGTAACAACCAGACTTAACATGTGTACATGGGTGTGATTGGAAATAGGAATTAAAGTATCAAGGGTGTACGTTGACCGTAGGCATTATCGTCCTTTCAACTCCCGTGGTGCCTTCAATGTTTAATGTCCGACTAATTTACTATTTCAATCAAAATTCTTAGCAATGTATGTCCTGTCATTGTGATTTCTGTCAGAGAAATTACTCTAGTTACTTGCAGTGATATTTATGTCTGTTATTTTTTACGAAGTACCCTGGAATCAGTGCTATTATGACAACAATAATAAACTAGTTGGACATTAATACACTTAACGTACTCTTCAATACATATTCTAATGTTGTATCTAACGTGATAAAATATTATTCTAATATCGTTTCGTTGTATTATCGAGCTTAATATTATTGGTAAGATCCGAGCAGATAGCTTTGTTGTGTCTCTTGAGATGCAACTGTAGAGACTTTTATAAAAGTATTCCAATGTTATATTCAATTCTGAATATTGACTTGTTTAATAAAATAAATCCCTGAAAATGTAGAGTAAATTATTTGATGCATCACTTTTGTTGTCCGCATTCATCATTATTCTCATCCATTTAAAAATTAATATTGTAGGATTTGTATTATAGCAGTTTTATTTCAAGTTTTGAATACATTATTGCGGGAATGTGTCTTTGAAGTACCTGTTAATTAATTTTGTAAATGCATGTACCTTTTCATGCTTTTCAAGTATTTTGGTGATTTTCACACATCTGCAAATCATTTATTTCCTATTTTGTCTGCACTAAATGCATGCAATGAGACCTTTTCCAAGTTAATTTATAATAATAAATAGAATAATAATAATAGTACGAATCACACATGAAACAAAAGTATATAAACTTGAAAATAAGGGAATTAGACAGAAATATCAAGAAAAAATAGAAGAAAAGGTCTTCGAAATAAGCGACAAACACAAAAAATGGTGAAGATACGTGGAAAATATCCAAAACAATAATAAACGAAGCGGCAAAGGAAAACAAATTAACTGGTGAAGTCCTGATATCAAAATTTAAGTTGAGAGGAAAAAGAAACTTTGGAAAGAATATCTGAACAATAATAATATGGAAAAATATAATAATTATAACGAACAAAGAAAACGAGCGAAGGAAAAAATTGCAGCAGCTAAAAAAGAAGCATGGGAAAAGTTGGACGATCAAATGCATATAGATTATAAAGAAAACAGAAAATCACTCTATGAAGTAGCGAAACAGGCCAGAAAGGAGAAAACTACTACACTTAAACAAATAAAATATGAAAATAATTAATAGCTGGAAAGAACAATCAATGAAATAACAGAAATAAAACGTCCAATACAAAAAGAAACATTAAATGAAGAACATTGTGAAATATCAAGAGAGGAGCTAATAAACGCACTAAACAAATTCAAAAACAGGAAAACAGCGGGATACCACAACATCAAGCCGGAACGAATAAAATACATGGAAGATAAAGGAATCGAATTATTTCTAATTTTGATAAATAAAGTATGAGAGGAAGAAAAAATACCAACCAGACAGGGAATTTTCAGTAACGCTCCCAATCTACAAAACAGAAGATAATTAAACATGCTCTAACTATAGGGAAATTCCACTCATATGCGTGGCATCTAAAGTATATGAATCTATAATTGAAAGTAGAATCGCAAAGTGGATTTAGGAAAGGGCGAAGCACACAAGACCATGTTTTTACGATAAGACAATTAATTGAACGAGCACTGGAATTTAAAAAAGAGATTTACATCTGTTATATATGAAAAAAGCATTCGATAAAATGAATAGGAATGAAATATATGAAACACTTGAACAAAGAGGAGTACAACATAAATTAATAAGACTAGTATGAAACTAATAAGAATTGCATCAGAATCGGAAATCAATTGTCTGACGTATTTTTGACTAGAAAAGGCCTAAGACAGAGTGGTAATCTCAGTCCATCACTGTTCATCTTGGCTTTAGACAAAGCAGTAAAGAAAGCTAAGAAAAGGGTAGAAAAGATCAATGTAAGATACTTGAATCTAAAGAATTTTTATATATTAGAATGTATATTTGTAGATGGTATGGCTATATTTGCAAGTACACAAGGAGAACTACAAGAAAATTTAAACATTTGGGATGAAGAATTGAGAAAAATTAAAATATCTGGGCAGTACTATTGAAAGCATTCGAGAAAGTTAAAAACTTTGTTTACTTAGGTGTTACGGTAACAAACAACAATAGCGAAGAGCGTGAGATTATAACACGGATAATGAAAGGAAACAGAAGTGCGGGAGCTATGGAGAAACTATTAAAATCAAACAGTGTGTCAAGAAGTGCAAAAACGCGGTTGTATAAAACCATTATAAGACCAGTGGTACTGTACGGTAGTGGAATGTGGGTGCTAAACAAGACTACGCAAAATAAACTAGAAGTGTGGGAGAGACAAATTCTGAGGAAGATTTATGGTGGTAAAAAAGAGGGTGATGTGTGGTTAAGACGAACTAATACCGAGCTTATGGAACTCTATAGTGAGCCTGGAATAGTGGAAGTGGCTGAAGCACAAAGGTTACGGTGGCTAGGGAAAGTGCTGAGACTACCAGAGGACAGAGTAGTAAGAAAGATGTTAGACGGAGGTGTTGTGAAAAAAAAAGAAGGGGAAGACCAAAGGAGAGGTGGTATGAGGCGGTAAAATAGGACTTAGAGACACTAGGGATTACGAACTTAAGCGATTAGCACAGGACCGTAAAGAATGGCGAAAAATTGTAACAGAAGCCATGGGCCTACTTGGCCTGCAGCGCTAAATTATATATATACTATTGAAAACAAAGAGGTAGTTGAAATAGAAGAAATCAAAGAATACAAGCTGCAACAAAGGTCTATTACTCTTTGAATAATACAATATTCAGTAATAAAATTCTGACAAAGAATGTAGAATTAACAGTATACAAGACAATTTATCTCCCTATACTACTGTATTGGATTAACAATGCAAGACAAAACAGCAAGATACAAGCGACGAAAATGAGATGTTTAAGAAGAATTGAAAATGCTGAAGTAATCAGAAAAAACCTAGAGATAAAATCAGCACTAACCAAGGTAGAAGAAAAACAACTGCAGTGGTATGGATAATCAAGATTAATGAATAACAAAGTTAACCATATAATTTTTGATGATGATGAGGTTGAATTTGAGTGTCCTAGAGAAACTAGCAAACGTAGTAATTATTGAACATTTCGCTAAAAATTTTGTAATTATCATTATAGTTACTAGCGTAGGTGTTGATATGAATCATAAATGAACGCACATTTAACTATATGAACATTTATGATTTGTGTGGGTTCTTGTTCGAAATCAGTTTTTGAATATATAAAATAATACTCATTTCAATTTACTTTTACAATCATAACAACAATTGGAAACTTAATAATCTTTATTGCTGTAGGCATGCCTACTTCCTTTGTTTCCTCATTTTGTATGTTTGTTCTAAACGAAAGAGAAATGCACTTAAATGTCTCTACCGCACTTTTCATTACGCTGATACAAAGACAAACAGTAAGAGTGTGCTGGCAAAGGAAAAGCAGGTTTTTTGCTAGAATCTTTTGCGAATAAAATCTTCATTTAACAAAAAGGTCAAAGAAAACCTTACTTTCTTGCTTTCATCAAATCAAAATATCCAATTATTACAATACAATATTGTAATGATGGTGATGTTTATTTTTTTAATGTTAAATAAAACATAGTGAGTTGTGAATTGCATCAATTAGTTTACGGAGATAATAAACAAAATTGGTTAGATGAAAGAATGCAAAAGGTCGATTCGACTCACTGATGCTGATATCTGTGCAGTCAGATCTAAAATTAGATGAATTAAATGCATTATTTGCATTAACAAGTCCGCCTATTATGATGTAAGTAACCAATGATTCTCATCAACATATGGATTCTTTCCATTATCAATAATTATTTACACAAAAGAAATCGAGGTGTAAAGATGCGTAGGCTGTTTATAAATATTATAAATAAATCGATGATTAATAACACAGGAAAAAAAAATTATTCGATTCCCAATATGGTCACTGAATAATTAATAGTGATGTTGCAAATCTCTAGCAGATTAATATATACCGTTTGTTTTTCTTATAATACAATAAAAATTATTATCAATGATTCTTAATGCTCAAGTGCTCATTCACATTATTAATTACTGTAGAACCTGACTGAAATATCTTTTCAAATCTCGAATGTCAGACCAACAAAATTTATAATCCTGTTTTGAACTAGGACAAATATGAAATCATTATCACACATGTAGAGCTTGGCAGGTCTATTTAAATACTTCATAAACGAAATGTTCAACGTACTAGAGTTGGAAACCATAACGAGAAACAGACGGACGAACTCCACTTGAAGTGATAAATTTGTGATTAGTAATGCGCCCATTTATTACTTCAGGATCAGCTTAAGTAATACCCCATTAATATCTTTGAGTTACGGAAGAGAAAATAACCGAGATATCGAGAATTGGAACAGTAGAATATAATTTTTTTTTTCCAGTTTTGTTGGACTCTGGTGGCAATTATTTTATATCCATCAAATGTCAGAGAGCTTGTAAGCTTGACAACAATAACTCATGTTATTTATTACATTGAAAAAAATATTCTTGTCTTTCAGATGTTATCATTATTTCAAGCTTGAACACAAAAAAAAGAAGAACTAATGTTTCATACGCGGAAGCATGTCATATACTGAGTAACGGTTCCGAGCATATTGAATTACTTTGTTATCAAATTCGCAAGCAATTCTTCATTATTACATTACGCGAAGATAAGAATACCATCCATAAAGTTTTAATTACAGAAGTAACATGAGAAAACACATATTCAAGGAAATCAATAAAATAAATTAATTTTAATTAAAAAGCTATAAAAAATGCTCAAACAACGAATTGAGAGAAGTGTATTCAATTTATCTTACTACTAGATAATATAAAATTAAGAAAAATTCAAATGAAACTAAAAGTTGTTATATTGCATTCCAATTCTACGTCCCACATACCTTTTATGTTGATATGATATTTTCATGTTTACAAAAATTCAGTACACCAAATTTAGAAATCTGTGAGAGGCAAACACAACAAATAATAATTTTAGAACACAATTGACAAAATAAAAGAGATAAATATGTTTTATTTGGATAAGTTCTGTACACAAAAATGATTAGAAACACAACGTTTCAACAGCAAAGTGCTGCCTTTTTCAAGTGTAAAGAAATATGAAAATAAATGACCAAAATTTTCAGGACAACAAAAATAAAAGTACAAATAGTAACTAGATGAGTTTATAATATTAACTCCTAGGATCATAGAGCTCTGTCTGTGGTTGATGATCCAATATCCACAGGTCTCCAGGAGATAATAATGAAGGTCTAAATAGAAAAATTGTCAACTCCTTGGGGTTCTAGGTCAATCTGGTTCTACTCTTTTTGGTTTGGCGCATAACTGAACCATCCACAGATCTTCAGGAGGTGGTGATGAAGTAACTCTTGCAAGTAGATTCGTAGATAAAAATTTAAAATTATGAACTAATGATTGGTAGCCATGATCGATTAAGTTCATAACCGGTATTCAAATTCAAATTATTCGGTGATTTTTTTATGGTGTCGCCATGGGTTCTCCTATTTATCCGTCTATCACTAATTTTTACATGGATAATTTTGAACAAAAAGCTTTAAGCACTGCTATGAAGAAACTTACGTCTGATGTCTTTGCTGTTTGGCCTCATGGAAGAGATGAATTGAATGTTTTTTTGAATCATCAAAACATGCAACATAGGAACATTAAATTCAGTATTGAGGTTGAAGAAAATAACTGTCTCCCTTTTCTGGACGTTTACCTGGAGAAACAAGATAATGGTAAACTTATCCATTCTGTATATAGTAAACCGACCCATACAAATCAATATTTACATGAGTCATCAAATCGCCATCCTGCTCAGAAATTTTGTGCTATTAAAACTTTATATCAGTGAGCCTCTTCATTATTCCACCAAAGTAAACTATCTGATGAAATAAAATTTTTGGATGATGTTTTCTTGAAAAATGGTTATAATAAAACACAGATTAAGAAAGCACTTAGACAGAGGACTTCTACGCCTCCTGTTCAAGATCCAAATAATAAGGAAATATTTGTTACATTGCCTTACGTAGCTAATATAACGGATAAAATTGGAAGGCTTTCACATAAATATGACATAAAAACTTCATACACTTCCAGTTTAAGGATTCGAAATCTTATTGGTAATGGACAGATTTCCTCTACAGTATCCAGGTATATACAAGATTCCTTGTCAATGTGGAAAAGTATATATTGGACAAACCAAGAGGAATGTAGAAACAAGACTGAAAGAGCATTCTTATCATATAAGATTGAACCATACAGACAAATCTGCTGTGGCTGAGCATGCTATTCAAGAATTACATGACATTGACTTCAAGAATACGAAGCTCCTGGCTAAAGAGAACAATTGGTTCAAGAGGCTTATAAGAGAAGCATTTGAAATAAAAAATCACCGAATAATTTGAATTTGAATACCGATTATGAACTTAATCGATCATGGCTACCAATCATTTGTTCATAATTTTAAGTTATTTGTATCTACGAATCTACTTGCAAGAGTAACTTCATTACCACTTCCTGAAGTTCTGTAGATGGTTCAGTTATGCGCCAAACCAAAAAGAGTAGAGCCAGATTGACCTAGAACCACAAGGAGTTGACAATTTCCCTATTTAGAACTTCATTATTATCTCCTGGAGATCTGTGGATATTGGATCATCAACCACAGGCAGAGCTCTACGATCCTAGGAGTTAATATTATAAACTAATCCAGTTACTATTTGCACTTTTATTTTTGTTGCCTTGACAATTTTGTTCATTTATTTTCCTATTTCTTTACACTTGAAAAAGGCAGCACTTTGCTGTCGAAATGTTGTGTTTCTAATCATTTTTATGTACAGAACTTATCAAAATAAAACATATTTGTTAAAAAATTAGTTCTGAAAAGGTTTTCCTTCATTAAAATAAGAGAAATTACGTTTTTTACCCCTTCGGGTGTGGCATACCCTTCAGAATTAGCTGAGTGAAATTGGTAGATTGACTAATATTTTATACCATGAAATGTAGTTACCAGTCGTTAAACCACGGGTACCCTACTTGTTGTAGAGAATAAACCACAGGGAGGATATCTCAAACAGACAAAATATGTTTTTATCATAACGCAGAATGTGGATTCTAATCATTATCATCATCATTTGCCCAAGGTCCACCGATACAACCAATTTTATTTTTTTTTCCATAAAGCACTATTAATGTTTTTTCCTTCGACTTTGAGGGGTTGAAGGAATAAAACACAGATTACTTCGTCACCTATACGCAGAGCCTTACTGGCATACTTAATTTAACCCTTCCAGGGCAACTGTGTATTCTGAAGGCTTTGATGGTCATTGAGGAAGATGTGAGTAGCAACTTCAAGCAACAAGTCTAAATGCATGTGATTTGGTATATAACATGAGTTTGGTACCCTTATCTTATCCTTAAAATTTGAGACCTCCAATGATATCTAGACCAAAGATACAAGGGTTCTAACATTTCAAATTTTGCTGAAGGAAGTAGGGAATGGTCCTTTATTGCCACAAGAATAGTTTTTATCAGAAACTTGATTATTTTGTACATTCTATATATATCAAATTAAGCTAGCATACCCGAAGAAACCTCCATTCCCCCTCCTCGATTTCAAAGTTTGAAAAAACTAGTTGAAAACCTACTCGTTACCTGTATGCAAAACCTTGTCAGTATACCAAATTTCAGCTCAATTGGACTATATTATATCCTGAAGTTATAATAATAATAATGATAATAATAATAATAAAATCTTGGAGCAGCTAGGTTGAGCAGATGTAATTTGGTGCATGTAGCATAAGTTTGGTACCTTTATCCTATCCTGAAAGTTTGACACCTCAAATGATATCCAAACTGAAGTAATAAGGGCTCAAACATACGCCGAATTGTTTGAGGGCAGTGAAGAATACTGGACTTGTTCTTATAAAAATGGTTCTTGTTGAAAATTCAATAATTTAGTAGGTTGCTTATATATTCAACCAAATTTTCTTCTAGTTAAATTTTTGCCTTAATCCTTGAGAAAACTGCGCCCCCTACTTGATTTTGAGGGGCTGAAGGGAGTAGTTGATGGTCAACGGGAGGGTGTGACAACAACAATAAACTTTGTTTTAATTGATATCTAAACCAGAATGAGTAGGCTTGAAACATGCGCCGAATTGTTTGCTGGACTTGTAAAGGACACTAACTGTATCGTACAAATTTTTACCGTGCAGGCCCATGTTACAATAATTGGCCGGTGCCAAATAGATTCATTAATGCTTAATTAATTCAATTCCCAACTTGGAAAAGTTACGAGAGTGGATACTGATCCAGCCAAGCTACAGTGCTCTCTCGCCTTTGCAGGGCACTAACTTACTTTCACAAGAATGGTTTTTATTAGGAATTCGATCGTTTTGTACACTTAATTTAGTTAGCATACCAAATATTTTTGCCTTATACTCTTAGATCATATTGTACCATATGTACTAAGCTTATACCTTAGAAAATCCTCCCCTTGATATCAAAGGGTTGAAGTGAGAAATGACAAATTTTCTCGTTACCTGTATACAAAACCTTGCGAGCATACCTAATTTCACAGTAGTTTTTGATAATCATCGACAATGAACTTTACGTATCAATAAATTTCGAAGCAGCAAGGTTAAACTGATGTAATTTAGTGCATAACATAAGTTTGGTACCCTTATCCTACCCTGAAAGTTTGACACCTGAAGTGATATTCAGGCCATAGTTACGAGGGTTCAAAAATACGCTGAATTGTTTGAAGAAAGGAATGTTGGATTGTTGAGGCACTATCGTGCCTAGAAATTCACATTTATAATAATATAAAAAAGATTTATCTTCAAAAAGATTGCACCTTCTTTACTCTACTTCAACAATATCATTCCTGTTTTCTCTTTGCTTCGACCGTTCTACATTTTAGTGTGAGCTTCACCAACTCTTGCCTTCGACTCTTACGAACGAATATATTCTTATAAAAATTCCCTAGCGTTTCATAGAGCTCTGAAGCAGAAAGGCGGACTTACTTATATGTGGTTATATGCCCAGTTGATCTAGATAGATGGATATGAATGTGTTGAACCACCATGTCCTGAATGCTTAGGAAAACACCCTTATAAACTGGGAGAATACAAATTTATCAATTACGAACAGGCATTTTCACAATTGGGGAGAACTCATTTTCACTGCAAGCATCTATTTTCATAAACATTGCATAATCAAACCAATAAACCAGCAAATAAGTTGAAATTAAATTCATGATACTATACCTATACCCATACTACATATGTTGGTAATTCATCACCCTAATTTGATTCATTATTATTTCCGTATAAAAATTCCACTTACAGGACAAATAAGCATTTGACGAACTAAAGGATGGCACGCGCAGTCTGCTCCCTTTGTTGTGGGGGTGGGGCGCAAGCCGAGGTCCAGGTGACCCAGTGGCGCCGACGCGACCCATCGATCGTCGCGACGGTGGAACATTTTAGTTTGGAGGCGAAATTGTGTCTTTCAACTCGTGATATAAACGAAATATAAAAATTTTGATTGTTATGAAAGAACCATGAAGGGGATGATTTTATTAGGTTATGAAATGGAATTGGATTTTGAGAAGACAACAACTTTAAGGATAATATATATTTTGAATTAATTAAGAAATAACAAAACAACATTTAGAAGTAATAATGTGTTAATCTATTGAACTTTTGCTTCGATCTTTTACCCTAATCTGTAAACCTAGCACCTGACTCAGCGTGAGATATCGGCTGATATATACAACCCCCAAACCCCATGTGAAGCTGGTGTCTGTAAAAAAGATAGACATATAACACCACGATCAGGATCAGGGTGTATCTCTGCACTACATGAAACTGAAACAAAGATGGGTGTTTGTGTCATGGGTTCAATGTTGGAACCACGCTGAAATATTATGCTATTATACATGCAAACAAGAAAGGAGATGTGATTTCGTGCAGGTAGAAAGGCTGATTTTTTATTTTGGGTCTCCTATTTTTCTTGCGTTCCTATGTAAATTGGAGGTTTTGTACATATTCAACAATGATGGAATGCTTAGAATTTCAGTGAAGCTCAATAACACAACAAAAAATTTGTTGATCTCCCACATAATCAGTACTTACACTGTTATACAGTTGTAGTAATACTCTTGAATACTTGTTTGATGCTTAACTTATTTGCATGTATTACTAGGGAACGGTATACTGTCTAGACAGGAAATATTCATCTGCTACAAGTGAATGCCTCTGTGAAGAATCCAATAATGTTCAAGAGATACACATTCATATAATATTAAATCCCTCAAAGGATGAATACCGCCAAGTACCTTATATCTATATTATGGTATTTTGAATATGTTCGACAGGAAAGTACATCTTTGACTATTCCATTTTGTAGGTAATCTCTTTGAAGTCACAGAATGAAAAAGAGTGTGGGGATGCTTGTATGTACATTCACAAGTAAACCTAATATTGAGGAATAACTGTCTCAATGTTCATGCAGACTTAGAGACCCCAAACCTTTAACAAGATCAAATTGATCCTATATCTCCGCGAGTGCAGTAGTAATAACACTCATCACAAGATCACAACGATTAGTGACTAACAAAAACCAACAAAAAGAAAAGAGAAACATCAAGACCGCAATACTCAAAAACGGTTACAGTCTACAACCAAAATTGGTTCTGAGACTACGAAAAACTGAAAAAGAAACTGAAGGAGAAGAAGAACAAAAACTAACTTCTACACGTTAAATAAGCATCTTCCCAACGGACAAGAGAATCAATACGATTCTGCCTAATCCGGATACCAAGATCAACCTTGAGAGCCAAGGAGTATACAAAACTCCTTGCCAAGATTACGTCAATTCCTACATTGGTCAAACAAACAGAAGAATCATCGTTAGAAGAGATGAACATCAAAATTCTGTGAAGGACTCTAAAACCTTACGTATAAACATACCACACGATCGAATAACACAAACAAACAGCTAAAAGAATCATCAGAGAAAACATAGAAATTGAAAAATCTGAATACGAGAGACAACACACGAAAATTACCACCCACATGGAAACAAGTGCATAACAAATTGGCACAAAAGGAGACGAATACAGAAAACCACACCAGCGACAGAATCAACAACGGAGAAAGACCAAGACCAACAATTCAATTAAACATCCAACCGTAATTACCAACACAGTATAAGCCTGCTCCATCCTCAACGAATCTTAGTCAAGACCTAACACCAAATCGAAAACTTTGAATCAATCTAAGACTTGAAGCTGGCAATTGAGACGACGTCATTTAAACAGCGGTGAGGTGGTAGAGGTGGAGGATGTCAAAGATACCGACAAAATTTTGAAAATGTTTTATCGGATATAATTGATGTTGATCCTACAATTAGTACTCGGCAAATTTCACGCAACTTGGGACAAGAAGCTTCTCATATAACTGTGTGGAGAATTCTCCGAGACTTGAGGTACCATCCGTTTCATTACCAAAGAGTTCAAAATCTGATGCAACGTGACCACCTCCAGCGAGTAAATTTCTGCCAATGGCTTCAGCACCAACATGCTCAAGACCAAAATTTCACATTGAATGTATTTTTTTCCGATGAGTCCTTGTTTACTCGAGATGGTATTTATAATTTCTGGTCACGAGAAAACCCACATGTTATTAGAAGAAGTAATTTCCAACATGGATTCTCTTTGAACGTTTGGGCTGGGATTGTGAATGGTACTCTACTTGGTCCATACATTTTACCTGCGCGTATGAATGGTAACGATTACTAAGGGTTTTTACAAAACACTCTACCAGAATTGTTAGAGGACATTCCGGTAGATGTTCGGCAGCATGCATGGTTTCTTCATGACGCTGCACCTCCGCACTACAGCAGATTTGTGAGAGAGCATTTAGATACTGCTTACGAAGGTCGTTGGATAGGACGTGGTGGTCCTGTACCATGGCCTCCGATACCACCGGATCTTGATCCTCTTGGTTTTTATTTTTGGGGTCATTTAAAGTCATTAGTTTATGATAACCAAGATGCGCCGCAAAGTATTGAAGAACTGCAACAGCGTATTGAAAATAGCGCAGAAATAATAAAAGAACACAATCACCCCTGTCAAGCTTGTACCGTTAATCTCATTCAACGTGCTGCATTGTGTGTTGCTGTGAACGGCGACAATTTTGAACA
The DNA here is from genome assembly GCA_963989225.1 of Dromius quadrimaculatus. Classification (NCBI taxonomy): domain Eukaryota; kingdom Metazoa; phylum Arthropoda; class Insecta; order Coleoptera; family Carabidae; genus Dromius; species Dromius quadrimaculatus. Next base: position 20,993,505 of record OZ022335.1, read on the forward strand.
ATTTTCATAAATTTATAATCTTCCAATTCTTTTCTTTAGGTTTAATCTTGTAAATTACGCATGTGAATATTTATTTGATATAGAAATACCTATGACAACCAGCGGTACCCAAAATGCTATATTTTTGCAAACTACTGCTGTTCTGACGAATTTCAGCAAAATTCTTTTTGATTCATGTTCAGTACGTTCAGTACTATATACCATCAAATTTTTTTACAAAGGCTCAGTTATACCCTGTGTATAAACATGATTGTAGATAAAAATTTCTGTTGTGTCGTGACAACGAGGCGAAATAAAAAATATTTTGGTGAGTATTCCCAAAACGGTGATGTAAAGTCAAAATAGTGTTACGCATACTGAGTGTATGATTACGTTCGGAAGCACGTAGTATTTATTACCCACTGGATCTTAAAATATTCGCGCGAACGTGGAAAAAAACCTGAAACGAACATAGGCAACTCACTCTATTGCGTTTTTACCAAATTGCGTTTCTCTTAACATTCACGAAATGGTTTTAGAGCTACTCACGCCAAGAAGTACATTTGCATGTATAATTTAATTTGTATGTATTTGTCAGCTGTATATGGAACATTTTAATTAGGGATACATTAAAGGCAGCCATTCCAGTTCCTTAAAATTAATCCAACATATGGAAATATATTATTTATCAGATTGCCATTTTTAACAAATATACCCTTATTTATATGAATTATAATCTATGCAGTTTCTAAAACAATTAAATTACCACAAGAATTAAAGTGATGATGATAATGATGAAATATTAATGTAAGAGATGGAGGCTCTGAATGTTCCTCGCTCAACTCATTTAAAAGTGTAATGTGGACTCAACCCGATCTGAAATTTTTATATTATGCAGGAATAATGGATGGGCTCTTTTAGACAGCTTCTATATCAGCAGTTCCCAAACATTATTCAAAAATATGGTAATGAAGCTGTATCTATAACCAGTATTGATTGGAGATATGCATAATTGTGATTAATATTCGGTTATTTGATCATAATTGCATTATCAGTATATTGTTAAGATGATATCCAGAATTTCTTGAATATTCCCCATTCCTACAAGCTTACTTTTGTTTCTGGATAGGAGAAGGAAAACAAGAAAATAAGAAAACATGGTACAACAAAGAGTGCCAAGAAATAGTATTGAAAGAGAAAAATGTAAGACTGAAGTGGATGAATACAAATAGGATAGAAGACAGGGAAGAATTTAAAAAAATAAGGAAGAAATGTTGTAAAATTCTAAGAAAAAACAAGAGAGATTGGATAGACGATAAAATAACAGATATTGAAAAAGAAAGTGTGAATAGAAATTCAGAACAATTCTATAAAAAAATTAATGAACAAAAAAGAACATACAAACCAAAAGTCTACTGTATAAAAGACGCAAAGGGCAACAAAACAGAAAACTATGAACAATATAAGAAAACATGGGTAAAATACTTCAAAATCCTGCTAACAGGTCCGCAACAAAACGTGGATATTACAATACAAGATGAAATTGCGGACGAAGGAGTATTCGAAGAACCAACAAAAGAAGAAGTCAGAGAAATAATAAGAAGCAGGCGAAATGGGAAGACTCCAGGCAAAGATGGAATAAACACAGAACTAATAAAATATGAAGGAGATAAACTACATGAATATATATATATAAACTCATAATGAAGGTGTGGAGAACAGAAAAAATGCCAAAGGATTGGGAGAGAGGACAAATAATCTCAATTCACAAAAAAGGAGACTAACACACATGCAAAAATTATAGAGGTATAACGCTACTGACCACGACATATAAAATAATGTCAACACTAATACAAAAGAGAGTCCAGAAAGAAATAGAAAACATAATAGGACAGCATCAAAGCGGATTCACGCAAGGCAGATCAACAACAGACGCTATACATACAGTTAAACAGATAATAGAAAGAGAACAGGAATATAAAATGAACATAGACTTATTATTTATTGATTTCAAACAAGCGTTTGACTCGATCAAAAGAGAAAAACTTATGACAGCCCTAGAAGAATTTGGGATAACAGCTAAACTAAGACGATTGATCTTGATGACATTAAGTGGAACAACAACCACAATTAGAACACAAAAAGGAGAAACTCAGGAATTCGAAATAAACAAAGGAGTAAGACAAGGAGATACACTATCAGCAACTCTGTTCAACATAGCGTTAGAATATGTGATGAGGAATTTGAACAAAGGAACACTCAGAACTAAAGGCGGACAAATAATAGCATACGCAGACGATATAGTATTGGCAACAAAAAATAGGAGAATATTGAAAGAAATGGTCGAAGAAATAGTAACAGAATGAAACAAAATGGGCCTGAAAATCAAAGAGAACAAAACTAGAATAATGAGGATAGGAAAAAATCAGGAAGTAGAAATATAAAAATAGGTAACCTACAGTTTGAGGAGGTGAATAAATTCAAATACCTAGGCATTATGCTATTAAATAAAGGAGACAGGAAAACAGAGATCCAAGAGAAGATATTAACAGCGAACAGAGCCTTTTACGCAAATAAAAAATTACTCAAGGATAAAAACCTAACAAAGAAAACAAAATTAAAAGTTTATAGAATAACAATCAGACCGATAATAACGTACGCTGCAGAAACAATGACAATGACCAAAAAAAATTAAGAAGATTTACGAATAGTAGAAAGAAAAATAGTAAGAACTATTACAGGATTAGTAAAAACGACAGAAAACTAATATAGAATACTAATGAACCATGAAATAGAACAAGAGCTGCAAGGAGAAGATATAGTAAGGAGAAAAAAACAACAGAGGATGAAATGGTTAGGACACATATGGAGAAAAAGAGAAGAAGACACCGTAAGGGCAATTTTACAATGGGAATCAGGCGGAAACAGAAGAAGAGACAGGCCCAGCTCGAAATGACTACAAGAAATAGAAGCAGATCTGAGTAAAGCAGGAATAAAGGAATGGAAGGAGAAAACAGAAAATAGGAAGACATGAAGAGACATATGTCAGAATATTTAGAACAAGGCGATGAGGACTGATCCCCCTCAAATAAAGGATCTAGAGAGTTATATATATATATATATATATATATATATATATATATATATATATATATATATATATATATATATATATATATATATATATATATATATATATATATATATATATATATATATATATATATATATATATATATATATATATATATATATATATATATATATATATATATATATATATATATATATATATATATATATATATATATATATATATATATATATATATATATATATATATATATATATATATATATATATATATATATATATATATATATATATATATATATATATATATATATATATATATATATATATATATATATATATATATATATATATATATATATATATATATATATATATATATATATATATATATATATATATATATATATATATATATATATATATATATATATATATATATATATATATATATATATATATATATATATATATATATATATATATATATATATATATATATATATATATATATATATATATATATATATATATATATATATATATATATATATATATATATATATATATATATATATATATATAGCTCTCTAGATTCTTTATTTATATATATACATACTTTTGTTTCTTCTATGTTTATATCGAATTGATATTTGGTATCAAATTTTAAAGTTGTACGAGTTATTCATGTCAAGGACGTGAAGTACTAGTGTACCATTAGCAATAGAAATACCAAACAATGAGTTCGAAGATGTCTAAAAACTCGAAGACGCAAATTAAATCAATAAATAATTCTGAAATAAAGGTCAGAAATTATATAAAATGGTAACTTGTATGATTAAGAAAAACAAACAATTATTAATTTTGTACATAGGTATCAATCATGCGTTTTGCCCGATGCGGGTGGGACAGGCACTTATAGTGCACTTGATTGATTGATTATTACTTCTGCAATCGTGGGATGCGGCTATCAGTCGTTAAATTGTGGTGGACAAAATTATTATTATTATTTGGTATTTCTTCGGTACATCAACTTTTTCCAATAATTGGTCACTTTAGAGCCGACCAATACTTGCTGCCTCGTGAGCTCTCTCGGTAAACATTTCGTACAACAACATCATTTTACTTTCGACAGTTCGTGGGCGAAAAATATTTCGAGTGGGCAAGATAGCGTTTTTTCTCAAGTCAAGGTTGATAATTGCTTAATGCAAAAATGTGAGATTTCTTGTTTTCAGGAATTTTCTTATGTAATCAAATCATGTAAAGAGCATTCATATATTATTACTGAGAAGATTTAGCTTGATTTTTGGAGGGATAAAGATTTAATTGTCTTCAGAAATATCTTGCCAAACATTTTACGTGTTTCTTGAAGATGCGTCCTCGTAAAAGAAGATGGCACAATAAACAGGAAAGGTCGTCTTCGCGACAAATAAAAAATGAAATGATGTGTTTGTTTTGATTTTGGAGCTTTTTAGTCACATATTTCAAAAAACTCACAGTTGTTTCGTCTATATTTTCTTCCATGTCTTTTATGGTATTCTCTATTGTTAAATTACTTAAATTACAAAGCTTCGAAACAGGGCAATTTTGTCTGAAACTGTTTATATTTATACCAACTTAGAAATGTATACGAATGTTCCTGTGAATAATTCAGAATGAGCCGGGTGACGCGTCCCTCAGGACGCTGATCCTGTTCTATATTCCCCCACCTTTATGCTGGAAAATTTGTACTATAAAATATAGCAGTGGTACTGACCTCAATAATTTTTTTATGTCCTTTCGTGTTTGTCGTTTTTAAATTGTACGATATATGACTTTCCACGAAAAATCCATGCAGGGTAAACTACCCCATATTGGGTGTGTGTGTTTCTCTTAGTCCTTTTATCGTCTGCAATTAGAGAATTCACAAATTTCGTTACAGTTATGAAAATAATAAATCAAAAATTGTTAACCACACGTGAATTATCGTGTAATACATGTTTTATATTTAGAATATATCGGATTTTGTGATTATTGATTGCATACAAGAACACGCAATCTACAATGTTGCCGATTTCAGAGAATTCATGTGTGCGATGCCCGCAGTCGAACTTTCTAATTCAAAGAGCACTTGTAAAAATTAGTGCCAGTAATTATACTGTAAGTAACATAATGCGGCATAATAAACAGTTATTTGTACGTCATAAGACAATTTGACATAAAAATATCCAGCAAATATTTGATGTATGTGGGTTGAAAGTTATCTCGTACACAAATATTATTTAGATTTAAAGAACTGCGTTGAGAAACTAATTATTATTATTCTGGTGCTTTTCCAATGTCAAATATAAAAAGTTTCAACTGTGTGAATCTGATATTCACGTCAAGAGACAAATGTAAGTGATTTCGAAGATCTGGAAAACACCACATGTAAGCATTTAATATATAGATAACTCTGAAATAAAAGTCAGAATTTATTCCGAATGGTGGCTTGAAGGGCAGACAAAAATAAACAAACAAACAAATCCCTCATAATAACAACAATATTTGCAAACATTGAAGAATTGATAAAACTCTGAAATACCAAAGATTATATTGATATTACGTCGGGATGAGAATCCTATTTATTTTTGAATCCCTGAATACAAATAACAAACCAGGTGGAACGTAATAGCACTAATAATCCACGCTTTCAATCCTTTCTACAGATTAATTATCTTCCTATCGTTCATCGGTTGCCGTATAGGTACTCAATCTTCGAGACTACAATAAATCAAATCGTCCAACGTCAACTTGAAAATTAACCGAAGCCAGGAAATATATCGTTTCCGCAGTGAAAACTAAATTAGATTAGATTGTTCTGAATTTATTTTTGCTGCATTGCGCCATCTGACAAATCAGTTGAAGTGGGTACTGTTGGTTTTGGGTGTTAATTTAATTACAAAAACTGTATTCACTTCAAGATGCTCTAGACTAAACAAATATTATAATGTCTCAATATCAGGTCACGTCTTTCTTTCTGATGACGTTTTTACTATGCATACAAATCATTTTAATTCTGTGTATATTTTTGTAACCACACACAACAGCCCCTCGACTCTTTGAGATAGTTAGTTAGATGAAAGTTCTCATATTGAAAGGATCTTAATTTACAATAAATATTAAAGAACTTATTTACACTCACTGCGTTTTAATTAATTTAAACCATACCTTCCTTTAGGTTATGGGCCCAGACACCGCGAGTGACCGCGAGTGAGTGTATTGTATTTTTGTGATTTGAAATAGTGAGAAAAATACAGTGAAATTAACTATGGCTAGTGGCGTGTTGAGTGCATTAAAACGCAATATGAAACTATTTGATGGTGAAAATTATTTTATGTGGAAATTTAGACTATTAGAAATTATTGAGCAAGAAGGTGCTAGTAAAGTGCTAAATGAAGATCTGCCAACACCAATTACTGATGAGTGGATTAAATGGGAACGATTTGCCAGGGGAACATTAATTGAGTACCTAGATGATACAATAATTTCGCAAATACCGCCAGGTCGTGCGACAGCGCGACAAATTTTGGAAAAATTTGATGGTCTTTACGCCTGTAAAAAGGTATCAACACAGCTATGTCTTCAAGATCGATTGTTCAATTGCAAGCTTAAACCAGGTACGTCACTTAAGAAGCACATGATCGAAATTGATGAAATGGTGCGTGATATGGTTGCCTGTGGCGGGGAAGTAAATGAGACGACTAAAGTATGGTATACTCTAAACTCATTGCCATCGAGTTATGCGCCAATTAAAGCTGCAATTAAAACAATGAGTGATGATAGACTCACATTAGCATTCGTAAAAGGAATGTTGCTGGAACATGAAGAATATTTAGAACGTGAAACTACTGATACAAGTATGAAAGCTCTTCATTTTCGCACCACAAATTCATATGAAAATAAAAAGAAGAATTGGAAGTTCACCAAAAGAAATAAGCAAATGTTTAAAAATAAACAGGTGCAAAAATGTTTCCATTGTGGACGCACAAATCATGTTAAACGTGATTGCTATTTCTACAAGCAAAGTTTAAAATCAAACGATAAACGTAATAAAAGAAGCAATCATGAAGCCAGTGCGTCAACAGCGGTGATTGATAAATCATTTGCTTTCATGATTTGTAATGAAAATCAGTGCGAAGACGTAAACAAAACATCAAGGCGTTTTGTTCTGGATTCCGGTGCAACAGAACACATTATTAAGGATTTCAGTCTTTTTACTGAATGCGAACAGCTGGAGGAGCCAATTCGAATAACTGTGGCAAAAATAGGGACAGTAATCGAGGCGACACATATCGGAAGGATACAAGTCACCACTTCACTTGGCTACAATGGCGAGCTGAAGAATGTCCTCTACAGCAAAAGTGTACCAACCAACCTCATCTCCGTAAGGCGCATCCAGGAGGCTGGAATGTCGGTGTTATTTACGGAAGCTGGAGATGTGGAGGTCATAAAAGGAGGTACAACAGTCATTAAAGGTAAGCGCATAAATAATCTGTATATTATAGAATTAATAATACAAAATGCGCATAAAACAGCACGGGCTGTAAGTCACGTGGCTGAGGCAAATATTATTGATAAAAATAAAATGTGGCATGAGCGATTGGGCCACATAAGTAGAGAAAAATTTACAAAAATTAAAGTAAATGAGTTAGCATTTGATAATATTTGTTTAAAGAATATTAATCCTATTGATTCGTTGTGCGAATCTTGTATTAGCGGAAAACAAGTACGTCTTCCTTTCGCCAGGATAAAAGATAAAGAGTATATAAAAAGGCCTTTATTTATTGTGCACTCAGATGTGTGTGGGCCGATTACACCATCTACGATAGATGGAAAGAATTATTTTGTGAATTTTATCGATGAATATACTCATTATACTGTAACGTATTTATTAACTAATAAATCAGAAGTATTCACTTATTTTAAAGATTATGTTGCAAAAAGTGAAGCTCAATTTGATACAAAATTGGTTACTTTATATAGTGATAACGGAAGCGAATATTTATCTGGCGAAATGAAAGAATACTGTAAACAAAAAGGGATAACATATCATCTCACGGTTCCGTACACTCCACAACAAAACGGAGTGGCAGAAAGAATGAATCGAACTTTGTTGGAGAAAGCGCGTGCTATGTTACATAGTGCGAGTCTAAATAAATGCTTCTGGGGTGAGGCAATCTTAACTGCAACTTATTTGGTAAACAGATCTCCAACAAAAGCGATAAAGTTCAAGAACACACCGTATGAGATGTGGCATGATAAAAAACCAAAATTAGGTCATTTAAAAATATTCGGATGCACGGCTTATGTGCATAATAAAACGAGAAAAAGTAAATTCGATAGTAAATCGTCTAAAGGGATTCTCGTGGGTTATGTGCCAAATGGATATAAAATTTTTGATTCAGATTCAGAAAAATTCATAGTTGCACGTGATGTAGTTTTTGATGAAATTACATATAAAACATCAAGACAAGAACTTGATGATATGGGTGAAATTGGTAGCGAAATAAATACAGATAAAAATGTACAAACAGGTACAAATAATATTTCAGCAGGGGGTGCTGCTGATTATAAATCTGTAGAAAAGATCACACCTGGCCAAACGGACGATAAAAAGTGCAAGCAAACCCTTAGTGAAAAAGGTGTCACTGAAAATTGCACTCAAGGTCAAACATCCTCATTAAAGGATGTCCCTGAACCAACCAGTATGAGCTCAGATAGTGAGAGTGAAAGTCCGTGTACCTCTACTAAAAAGTTGAGGAAATTAAATAGCGTGCAGGATGTGAGAAGGAGCGAAAGAATAAAGAATAAACCAATAATATCATATAAAGATTATGATTTCGATATAAATAGCTATTTGGTAGTTAATCAAATGTTTGAAAATGATATTCCCACATGTTATCAAGACGTTTTTAAAAATGCGTTTAGAACAAAATGGGAAAAAGCTATAAAAGATGAGTTAAAATCATTAGAACAAAATAAAACATGGACATTGATACAGAAACCATGTAATGTAAACATTGTCGACTGTAAATGGGTATTTACAATAAAAACAGCAAGTAATGGAAATTTGGAAAGATATAAAGCCCGTTTAGTAGCGCGCGGTTTTAGCCAAAGAAAAACATTAGATTATAATGAAACATTCGCACCGGTTGCGCGAATTGGTACGTTCAGGTGCGTGCTTGCGTTAGCAAATCAATTTGAACTATTAATTCATCAAATGGATGTAAAAACGGCATTTCTCAATGGGAAATTAAAAGAAAATATTTATATGAGGGTGCCTGACGGTGTTGCAGTTCAAACAGATAATATTGTATGTAAACTAAATAAATCTTTATACGGTTTGAAGCAGTCAGCTCGATGCTGGTATGAGTGTTTTAATAACATAATGCTTGAAAAAGGATTTGTAAATTCGTCAGCCGATAATTGTTTGTATTTCTTAGACAAAGGCCATGTTCATAAAAACATTTATGTAATATTATATGTAGATGATTTAGTTATCGCTACTAAAGATATAAATACAATGAATGATTTTAAGAAGTTTTTAATGAAACAATTTGAAATGATAGATTTGAAAGAAATTAATTACTTTCTTGGAATAAAAATAAAAAGATCAGGATCTGAAGTTTCACTCGATCAAACAACATACTTGAAATCAATATTAGTAAAATTTAAAATGAATGAATGCAACCCGGTCAGTACACCGTTGCCTATGAAATTAGACTATTCAGCATTAAATTCAGATGATAGTTATGATGCACCCTGTAGAAATTTGATTGGCTGTTTAATGTACGCAATGCTTTGTACGCGACCTGATTTATGTACTGCAATAAATCTACTAAGTAGATATCAAACTAAATGCAATAAAGAACTCTGGCTATGTTTAAAGCGAGTATTAAGATATGTAAAAGGAACGATTAACATGAAATTAATATATAAACGTAACATGAATTACAAAGAAAATTTGATAGGATATGTTGATGCGGATTAGGCTAGTAATGAATTAGATCGTCGAAGTACAACAGGTTGCTTATTCAAATTATTTGAAAATTGTACAGTAACATGGATTACACGACGACAAAATTCAGTTGCTGTGTCCTCAACAGAGGCTGAATACATGGCTGTATTTGAGGCAGTAAAAGAGGCCTTATGGATTAAATCATTATTAAATGGTATTAATGTCAATATGTCAGAACCAATAATATTGTATGAAGACAATCAAAGTTGTATAGCAATTGCAAATAATCCAGCTAATCATAAACGTTCAAAACATATTGACGTAAAATACCATTTTATACGTGAGCAAGTAGAGAACAACACTGTCTGTTTGAAATATTTGCCTACAGGTCATCAGGAGGCTGACCTATTGACAAAATCTCTACCATCCCATCAGTTCAAGGATCTGAGGGAGAAGATGGGAGTAAAAGAAAAATAGAAAAATAAATTCTATGGAAATTCTAGTTATAAGTTGTTTAACAAAATGTATATTGTTATTCATTTGAAATTGTTCATGGTCTGGTTGGGTTTTTTGTGGGGGTTTTTCCTAATCCTTGCAACGAATGTTGGATCATTAGTTGTTACTCTCCCCGTAAACTGCTAAATATAAGTTCATACATTTTTTGAGGGGGTGTGTTGGTTTTGGGTGTTAATTTAATTACAAAAACTGTATTCACTTCAAGATGCTCTAGACTAAACAAATATTATAATGTCTCAATATCAGGTCACGTCTTTCTTTCTGATGACGTTTTTACTATGCATACAAATCATTTTAATTCTGTGTATATTTTTGTAACCACACACAACAGCCCCTCGACTCTTTGAGATAGTTAGTTAGATGAAAGTTCTCATATTGAAAGGATCTTAATTTACAATAAATATTAAAGAACTTATTTACACTCACTGCGTTTTAATTAATTTAAACCATACCTTCCTTTAGGTACTCACAGAAGTAACATGTCTTAAAGGGTTGGCTTTTCAACATCTCTGAATAAATATTAAAGCCTGTATTTTTGTAGTCATTTTATGTCGTGAGCAGACTGCCTGACTCGTTTGTGTCTACTATTGAATGATGTAATATTTTCTGATGTGCTAGTTTTTAACTGAGGGTCGAGGTTGTTGGCTTTCACACAAAAACTTTGGTTGCTAATTGACCTCAGTTAATGCAGAAACTTTTCAAGGGGCACTACGTAAACTCAATTGACGACGTTTCGGCAGAGTCACATTAACCATTCTCTTGTCTTTTTCTTGTTTTCTTGTTCTTATATACTGCTTCTTGGTTCCGGTTGGATGCACCAGGTTGTTTTTATGGGCGGCTGCGCTTGGCGTGTTGTAACGTTCAAAACTGGTGTAGCAACCCTACCCTTTCAAAAATAAATTCAAGCCCCACGTTGGGCGCCAATTTATAACAATTAAAACTGGGTTGCGGAACTAAATAAACTAATCCTAAATTTTCCGCGAACTCTAGCTTTAAAACGGCCTAGCTCAGTATCTATCAAAAGGTAGTCAAAATAATCCCAAGGTCGGATTGGGTAGTTGAGTTAGCTTTAAGAAAAATATAAACTTGACTAAAACAAATATACCGGACGTTACGTAACAAATTTAAATCAAACAAAAAATTAGGGCGCCACGCAATTGTTAATTTTCCCGTCCTAAGGCACACAACTGCGAAAGTACCTGTCACAAAAAAGATTGTAGGATGGACGGGTAGAATATTGAAATTTTGGATAGTTAGATCTGTCGGCGTCGATCGAGATGCCGCAGAACATAAAATAAAACGATATCTCAAACAGCGGTATTTACTCACCAACTGAAAGGAAATACTGAATAAAATCTCTGAAATTCAAAATGGTAGGTACTTTTTGCAAAATAAATGATAATCAAAATTACCCAGATTAATGAATATTTAATTAAGTTAATTCAGAATGTATGAGTGCGGATGGCCAAGCGTGTTTGTTCACCTATACATGCTGTGACGTCACTCGACCAAGAGGTCGCAGGTTCGAATCCACTCACCGACAATGTGTGATTTGTCGTAAAAATTAAAAAATGCAGCTACTTGCATCAACACACTCGGGTGCTACAGGTTGCCAACCTATACACCTTAAAATATGTAGCAATGGCACGAAATTCTGATCGGCAGTACGGCGGTGTTATACCGCGGCTCGGTGATACCGATCAGAAAGGCCTAGGCCCTTACAAGGGCTGTTGCGCCAGTGATGATGATGATGATGATGATTCAGAATGAATATCAAATATGACAGAAGATAAAGTAATGTAAATTTGTAAAGCTTTGAAGTGTACAACAATATGGTGGCGATTCGCGTCCCTAACGCAGACTTCAGCAAGTCTTGACTAAATTAGTCCGAACAAAACACTTATAAACCTACTCAATAAAAAAGTTACAAAGGAAATGAAAATGAGGCCCGAGATCGATCGACCTGGTTCACAATCGGACGTAGAGGATATAACACAAAAAAAAAATAGACAAGAGTCATGGTAAAGCCACGAGCTATCTAATGACTAAATTAGCACCAACAAAAAAAGTATGAATAACAAAATGAGTGAAAATAGACCACTTAGCTGGCGACGTCGCTGGAGATTTTTATTGACTCGTCTGCCTGGCGTCTGGATCTCGGCCTAAGATCTAATTGGCTGGATTCCGGATGGCCGGGGAAGCCAGGGTGGAAGTGAGGTACATCCACAGTATGTGCCTTGGTACGGACGATGTCTTATCGCAAATGGTGGCGATTTTTTATGGATTTACTGATTCCCAACACGTGGACTGCTTCGCCGAATAACACAAATGGCCAAACTGCCCCAAAATATTCGGCCGAAGCACAGGTTTTCCCCAAAACAATCCTTAACTTGGGCTTGCACATGCAATAAACTTTGGGACAACCCACAAAATTGTAGTGGTGAAAATAAGAAAAATATAACGTCCTATACGAGGACTTAAGGCTGGCTGTTTTGAATTAAGTCAAATCCGGTCGGTTTGACTCAATTGAAAATAAACTGTTTTTCATTTAAAAAAAACCTAGTGGACGCCCCAGTACTAAGATTCAAAAAACAACGTCACTGACTGCAGCGCGCGCAATGCAACAGCGACAATTATGAACAAAAATCTTGAATTAGAAATAATAAACAAAAGTGAACAATAAACACGCTTTGAATATAACCTGAAAAATTAGCTCAAATAATAATAATTTAAACTATATTCTAGAATTTGGTCCAGCAAAAAAGTGACCAACAGCCAAATGGGCACGTAACAGTGTCTCACTATTGGTTGCCTTGAATTATCTTCCGCTGCTGGCATTCTTGAAGTGTTTTCTATGTTTTTTGGGTATTTCGAATTTTTTTAACGATGACTAGCTTCCAAGCTGTGGGTAGACGTGTATTGAGATTATTTGTCTGTTTCTCTATTTCTATTGCTTCTCTGCTAATTCTTCTTTCGGTGTGTTCTGGGATGTAAACATGTTGTGTTAGTGAAGATGTTTCTTCTATTTTCTTTTCTTCTAACGTAGTTTCTTCGCTTGGCTTATCCTATGTACGTGCTCTCGCAGTTGCTACATAGAACTTTGTGAACTTCTTGACTCACAAAATTGGTTTCAGTTTTTGGGGTTGGTGAATATGTTTATTTTCTTAGCAGGTTTAGTTATTGTTCCTGCCTTGTGTCTTTCAAAGATTTTTTCATTCTATCGATGGTAAATGCGTCTTACAACATTGGTTTTTCCTTTTTTCTTTTGGTGTTTGTTGTTTAGGGGCTTTCTTCAAGTCTATTTTTGAAAATTCATTTTGGAGTAATGCTGTTTGAAGCTTCTTAATTTTTAATCTGTTTTCTTCGACTGCAAGTCTTTAGGATCTTGGAATCAATTGTAGCTGGACTGGATGATGATGTGATTTCTCATTTGGATAACGGTTTGTGTGTGTTGTTTTCCTAAGGACTGTGTGGTTGGGAGTTCCATCATCTTTCTTGCTAATGATCACATCCAGGAATTTCCAATTCGATTTTGCTGTGTATATTGTTGCTCCAGGAACTTGTGACTTGATATCTCGTATATGTCCATATTACAAATGTACCATCGACGTATCTTAACCATAGCCTGAGTTTTAGTGCGGCTGTCTCCGATGCTCGTGTTTCTATGATGCTCCTTATAAAAATTAAAATTTCTGAACTTCATTCTCTTCCAATTGAATATTGCAAAGTGATAGTTGATGAATTGGTGTGCAAATTGCGACATACTTCAATTTATAGTGACAATTAAATGAGTCAAATGATTTGTAGGCTTCAATTATCAAATTTATATACAATCTACTGTCCGTCAGCAAATTGCAATGCATTATACGTACATAAATTAATAATAAATATTGCTATAAATACATCAATTCCCACATTTAAAAATGTTAACAATCTAACAGAAACTCTTCACAATGAATTAAATTAGTGTTAAACAGCTAAAGATACAAATTTAATTTGGGATAAAATAGCTTCAGCATCTTATGAGTAATAGGTTCAGTAGTCATACAAATCTTGTTAGCACAATACCACCAAACCAGAAGCAAAACAAAGATTTATCAAGCTTGAGATCCGAATTAGTGCAGATTCTGTCTAATATATGGGACTTACGAGTTGACTTCATCAATCTACAGGATTTGGTGCGCTGTCTTGCACCTGCAGACTAGAGACCGAGAGACCGGTTCCTCACACACACAGAGATCTCTCACACGAATATCGTGGATTCTCTGTTTAGTAAAGTGCTCTTTGGATCACGCTTCATTCGACCAGAAGAGAAAGGTCAGTGTAGCTCTCTTTCAGAGGAATAACTTCGAAGATAATTGCGAAGGCATTTCAGTCATGCAGTCTGTAACTTGCTCATTTTTTATTGATACGTTACCGTTCATGCTTCGACGGAGTTTAATATTCGGAGTAAATGGACAGTACGTCTGCATGACCAAA
The DNA here is from genome assembly GCA_963989225.1 of Dromius quadrimaculatus. Classification (NCBI taxonomy): domain Eukaryota; kingdom Metazoa; phylum Arthropoda; class Insecta; order Coleoptera; family Carabidae; genus Dromius; species Dromius quadrimaculatus. The sequence continues at coordinate 21,008,551 of OZ022335.1, forward strand.
TCAAAATTCCAAACCTGCCGTTATCGTGTTTGCTTTTAGGAGCTCAGAACTTTTAAATTCACTTAGTTGCACGCGCATTGGTGCTGGGTCGCCCCGTCCTCGTCTGCTTGCAAACACAAAAGATTAAGCTGGTCGCCTGAAGTTTTAATTTTTTTTTAATTTTACTTCACCACTTCAACGTAACAAAGTTAAAAGCTCGAAATAAGATTAAGGAATAATGCTCCTTTCCTGATGGTGTATTGTCTTGTCCTTTTTCTTTCACTTTCTATTGTTCTTACTTTCAGTTTTTCCTTAATTAGTGATCAATCGCAGATTCTCTTCTTAAATTTTATAAACATTGTGAAAATAATTCCATTTTGTAACCAGAAAATAAGATCTAAGATATTTTCATTATTTAATGTAAATAGTTCATTCGCACATCTCCTTATTAAGAAATATGCAAACCAACTAATAGTCTAATCTGAATTCCGGTATAAGACAAAGCTACAAGCTATTTGTGATTCAGCGTACGTAATGAATACAAATAACAACGAAGGACATTGTATAATTGTTTGCAATAATAAGCCAAGATTCGGTACCAAGTCCCTAAGGAGTATTAATAAATATGAAGACAGCAATAAATAATTTCAATTAACTTCTGAATAAATTTTCCGCTTTGCCTAACCAATAAATAAAAAGTAAATAAAAAGATAATTAATAATTTGCTTTTGTTTATTTTATATAGCGAATAAAAATAATCATCTGAAACGAGAAGGAAAACTTTTTTCAACAAATTTTTGTAATTTAGAAGTGTCGCGAAGTGTACAGAACAAAATAACAAAATAAAAGCGGAAAGGGAATTCAGGAAATAAAATTGTGTTATTTGGAGCAACGTAATTGGTTTCGTTTATTGGAGAAATTTTTTAGTCGAATTTTATAAACGAATATTTAATACCCTATTCTAAAGATGCTAGAGTTTCATAAGTAAGCACCCGTTTTGTATATTTATTTATTGATGGATGAAATCATGCTCTTCAAAGTATAAGACTGAAATAATGGAGAACATCGAGAATGCTTTGCTGGTACTATACTTTCTCTGGGCCTGGGTTTGGAATCATGTAATATACAGGCTGTAACTGAACCTTTGAAACAAAATTTGATGGTATATAGTATTGGACGTACTGATCACGAATCAAAAAGAATTCCGCTGAAATTCGAAAATTGGGAAATCACTTTAATCAAATGAACAGTTTTGGGCCACTGGGTTAATAATTTCTTTTAGAATTACGACTAATCACAAATTAAATAAATGGATCAAACAAATTTCTATTAATTTCTGTCGGCAAAAGTTCACAAGTTTGTAACGTAAAACAGTGTTTGATGCAATTGTTATTGAATTAAAAAAAAAAAGATGTAAATTGATATTGCATTTAGTAATTTATAAGTAACTGATATGATGATAGTATACGTAGAAGTGGGGCAAAACGGGAGAGCAGCGCAGCGTTTGTATTGTGACGAATTATGTCCCGAAACTCCGTCACAGTTGCACATTCCAGAGCCTTCTGCTACCGTCAAAAATTTTAACGTCCATCAAAATTTGTTTACATTATTTAATTCTTTAATTAATATTTCACATGTGGTGGAATGAGGTTAGGTTTTTAGAAAACACCTAAAATTGAGTGCGACCGATAATGCTTGATCTGTATTTATGTCTTGTGCCTTACTGTTAATAAATCTGAATGTAATCAACCGTTGTTCTGTAAATATGTTGTATATTGTAGATTTTGTTTGATGTTCTTCGTGAGCTTTGACCTTACACAAATAAACATCTGAAATTTGACAGTTGACTACATTACCGAGCGATAAAAGGATATTTAGGACAATTTTGATTTTAAGGAAATATAATCATGGAAGGATGGATTTAACAGGAAAGTAATAGGAAAGTTGTTATTGTAAAGAAATTTATATTTGTAAAATTACTTCTTCTTTTTATCTGTATGTCTTTTTCACATTACTAAAAGCGCTAATATGGATTTAATTTGAAAACATGTTTAGTAAGAAGTCATTAAAATTTAGGTATAAATAAGGCCTTCTGGCCGACTTGAGACTTCTTTGAAAGTCCAGTCTTCTGAGCAGCCGTTCCAAAGTACGCTTTAGTTCCAATACCGAGTGTCATCTTTAGAGTGTTTACCGTCCAAGTGGGGTTTTTTGTGCTAAGTCCGTAAGCACAACTGTCTGACATAATCTGTATATCTGTTTTTCATAAGTCCGCAAAAAGAAGTTAGATTTGTTTGCTTTTGCTGTTTTTCAACTTTGAATATTTTTTGAATAATTTACCGTAGAATCACCACTAGCGAAGTCTTTGTCGACTCCGCAGTGTTTGAATAATATAACAACGAATCACCGTTGGCAAAGTCTTGGTTGACTTCACAGTGTTTGAATAATTTAACGTAGAAGCACCACTGGTGAAATCCTTGTTGACTTCACAGTGTTTGAACAATTTAACGTAGCGTCGCCGCTGACGAAGTGTTCGTGATTTCGCAGCGTTAGATTGTTTTAACGTAGAATCACCGTTGAGTAGGTCATCATTGGCTTCACAGCGTTAAGCAAGTTAACGGGGAGTCACTACTTGGGAACCAGTTTGGTTTTACAAGTGTCGAATATAAGTTAATTTACCGTTTGGGAAATCGCTTCACGATTTGTTTATTTTAAAGTTTCTCGTCATCTGCGATCGCCTGCGTCCGTACTGCGATCGCTGGTGTTGAGTGTCATGTACAGCCGTTCCGTCACCTTCAGCAAAGTCAGCACCGTGCAAGTCCTGTAAAATATATGTTCTATGTTCACCGTCGTCGTTTTTGTGTGTGAATAAATCTCATTGTGACACCTACCTCCTGATGATTTATTTGACAACCCTAACCCTTTCCCTCTGAGCTATCCAGACATCTGCCTCAGAAACTGCGTCACCGACCGTATTGGCGCCCGAGCACACTGTCAGCAATTTTGACCGCGACGTCAAAGGTAACAACCCCGCCATCAGCGAGGTTATCGTTACAGTATGCGAAACGATATTCTGACAGATGACATCCTACTCATCGAATCTTTGGAACTAGTAAATTTCTGCCAATGGCTTTTTCACCAACATGCTCAAGACCAAAATTTCACATTAAATGTAAATTTTTCTGATGAGTCCTTGTTCACTCGAGATGGCATTTCTTATTACTGGTCACGAGAAAACTCACATGTTATTAGAAGAAGTAATTTCTAGCATCGATTCTCTTTGAACGTTTGGGCTGGGATTGTGAATGGTACTCTACTTGGTCCATACATTTTACCTGCGCGTATGAATGGTAACGACTACTTAGGGTTTTTACAAAACACTCTACCAGAATTGTTAGAGGACAATCCGCTTGATGTTCGGCATCATGCATGGTTTCTCCATGACGGTGCACCCCCCACTACAGCAGATTTGTGAGAGAGGATTTAGTTACTGCATACGAAGGTCTTTGGATAAGAAGTGGGGGTCCTGTACCATGGCCTCCGAGATCATAAGATCTCAATCCTCTAGGTTACTATTTTGGGGTCATTTAAAGTCATTAGTTTATGGTAACCAAGATGCGCCGCAAAGTATTGAAGAACTGCAACCGCGTATTGAAAATCGCGCAGAAATAATAAAAGAACACAATGACCTTCGTCAAGTTTGTACCGTTAACCTCATTCGACGTGCTGCATTGTGTGTTGCTGTGAACGGCGACAATTTTGAGCAACTTTCATGAATTTATAATCTTCCAATTCTTTTCTTTTTATTTTTCTTTAATAGTTGATAAAAATATTCTTATTTGATTGATTTAATTGTTTTGCTGATGGTAAATGACGCATTTGAATATTGTGATATATGGTTTTTTATTTATTTTGAATAGGAGTACCTATGACAACCAGCGATATCCAAAATGCTATATTTTTGCGAGCTACTGTTGTTTTTACAAATTTTAGCAAAATTCTTTTTGATTCATGATCAGTATGTCCAGTACTATATACCATCAAATTTTGTTACAAAGGTTCACTTACACCCGGTATAATATTGCCCCGGAATAAAACTGAATATAGGGTAAATATTGTTTAGTTTATTTTACTTTGACCTAGTTCTCAATTCAATTAAATATTTTATCAACAAGGTTAATATTTATCAGATTAATTATTTGAGAATGTGTCAATAAGAGTTTTTCTCTGGTGCCAACGGATGAATCCACATGGGATCTCTGTTCTTTATTTCCCAATTGTCTTATCAATTTATTTAATTTTCACATACTTGGACTTTTGCAAAGATCAGAATGTTCATCAGAACAACGAAGGAATAATATCGTGGTAAAGCTAATAAAGTAGTGCAATGGTTCAAAATCAAACCAGAAAAACCACACACTGCAAGTTAGTTTTCTTGAGAACATCGTGATGTTGTTTACGGAACTCCTCACAATGGGTTATGCACGACCGTGGCTCATCTGGTGGGAAAACACATTTAATATTAGCGTTCTATTATACTTTCCATTAGATTAAAGCAGTCCCCAAAAAGCTAGACAACTCTGTAAGCAAGTTAGTGCAATTTCCTTCTGGACTACCTTCGCCTGGTATTTCAGTGCTTGGCCGACCTAGGCGTTGGCATTCAAGACAATTTGAAAAACTTGTTTTGGTTTGGGCTTAGTCAGTTCTGTTAAAAGAACTTCTATCTTTGGACTTCGAACTTCGAACTGGGCAGATATCTGGAGAATATAGTTGGTTTTGGGATTTTTAGCCCTTATATTTTTTTTTGGAACTATCCTTCATATCCCCTAATTTGAATAGATTAGCAAGTAAAATTCAATTCTTTGAGGGAATTTGATCAATATATATTTTGAAACCGTTACTTTAAGTCATTATTTTGTCGTTATTTTCAATTATGTTGTCTATGATGCCGGCAGGATTTTTTAAACTACCAAACCTATTACATGTTTGTTGTTCCGCATCAGTTTTTGTACCTCTTGGGGGTTTATCGTTGTATTAAGATAAATTTTTATTCTTTATGTTTTTTTTGGAAATTGTAGACTGTATTATTGCAGCTGGAGGTAATTGAGTTTTAATCAAAATATCCTCTGTAAACATTACCATGTATTGGTTTTTAAATTCAATGTATTTTGTTATTGAATATATTGAACAAACAAATATTTCGCTTGCCGGATATTCGTACAAGCAGGATTAATGTAGAGGAATAAATATTGGTTTGAATACTTGCATAAACATCTAACATACAGATTAGATTTACTCTGCACTAAGTCTCCTACTAAATTGTAAACTAAATACCGGAAATTGTAGTATTTGTTGATATGAGTACTTAGTTAACGATTGTAATGCCTGTATCCTTCACATTAATAGTGCATTGCATTGCAGAGAAACGGCATTCATACGAATTCCATCAATACTAGTTTTAGTGTTGCGCTTATGAAGCTTATCGTTATAGGAATTTGCAAGGCTCATTAAAACTATCAAATATAATACAGAACCGGATTCATCCTTAATGGCCTATTTCAATAATTCTCCATTAGTATGTATGATGTGAAGTAATCCTTGAATAACAATGTTTTTGAGTTCGTTATTGTAAGAATTCTTGTTAAGCAAAGTGAATTTCAATTCTATCAAATAGTTCCATCTACCTATTATATATTACCGTTGCTTATATTTGAATGTATTGGAAGGAGCTTTTAATGGTATCGACCGATTCCTTGAACAAATTGTACACGGAAATTGTTTTGCTCCTAACAAGATTTCACTTCGATTTGCTGATCAAATTGGCATAAAAATATAAGCAAACAAACCAGGTAATTGCTGCTAAAATTGCTAGTGATAATCAGAAGTTACGCAGTATGAATGCTTCCAGATGTTGTGAATTTATTGAGAAATATTGAATATGTATATGACCTCAATATTCTAGATACGTAACTCCTATCGTACTGAAAACTATAAGATGAGACATAAGCAATTATACTAACTCAACTGGATCAGAAGCTATACAGCGCGGTTATTTTCGCACCCCACATGACACACGTCATTCGTAGCATTTCAAATAAGATTTGTATGTAATTCGAGCTTAATATATTATGAAAATTCATACAGAGTTTGGATGTTGTGGAAGCTGATAGTATTAGAAAAAAGCCGCTGTAGCCACACAGTAGGGAAACCGGGGATGGTTGACCAAATTTCAGTCAAGACGCTTGTATTTTTAGCGCATTTTTTCGAAAAAAGCGCTATTATATTCACTTTGACTGTCTGGCTGGCTGGCTGGCGTGACGCTGAGTTCTCAGCAACTATACTATTTACAGACTAAAAACTGGGTACTAAATAAAAGCTACTGTTTCGTAGGTTTGCACAAATTACTTTAATTCAAGCTTAGTGATTGTGGAAGATTGAATTATTCAATTACTTGTTTCAAGTGAAACAATACCCATGGATATATACGACATTAGGGATATGGCAACTAAAATTTATTAAAGTAGATAAAAATTTAGTTACAACTTTTGCCGGGGTTGTCACTATTATTATGTACAGTTGTCAAATCTGTCCGGGATTCATTCAATGACTTGTTTGACGCGAATTTAAAGCTTATTAGAATGAATCATTATTATTGGTTGAAAATTTGTTTACTTTTGGTGTATTTTTTTTATATAGCTTTGATAAAGATCAAATTATCATTTTAAGGTACAGCACTTGACCTCCCGTCAGTCAATAACTAAACAATGAAGAATAAAAGGTACTTTTGAGTTTGTTTATGCATAAATTATGTACCTATCAAACTGTCAACTTGAAACTAGTACTAAATGGAAGCTACTGTTTCGTAAATTTGCCAAAACTCTCAGTAATTGTGAGAGATGGTAATTTGCGAAATCTCTGGAGTAACAAGCATTCATGAGCTGTCAAAAATGCGCTTTCATCATCTAGATAATTCTTCCAATTTTTATTTTTTCAGTGTATATGATTGTAATAACCAATACATCCGAAAGATATGCTATTAAGCTTCAGAAAAGAATAACAAAAAGCACACAATAAATTATGATAAAGTATACAAGTTTAATTTTGTAGAACAAGAAATTTGAGCCAACCTACCCCATGCCCGGGGCTGGTTGACTTTTCACTAGGGGCAAGTTGACCTGTGCCAAATCTAGGGATACATATAATAAAAACAACAGGTATTTGCACTTATCAATTTTTATCTTACTAGAATTATCTCCACAAGAGCTTTAATTTGACTCCAAACACGACATAGTCAAATAACTTATTTTAAAAAACCAATTGGCGAACGTTTGCATGTGATGTCAAAATATGAGTGATAAAAATGGTAACACCACATTATGATTCTCATTATTTCTTAGAGTCAGAAGAATATTTCAAATTTTATAATAATAAAAATCCACTGATAATTTAAACAAATATTTATCATAAATCATCCAAGGATTAGTTTTAGTTATTTCATATTTGATGATAAATACTAATAAACGCAAGAAATTAAAAAGTTTCATCAATAAAGTCTTGTTACCACTCGTTGGAAAAGCTCATTCCCGAAATTGAACCTAGCTTTTTGATGAAAAACTCAAATATAAAATTTCAGTCAAAAATTTGTACGCGTTCTCAAGTTATCTTGCTTTCAGACAGACCGACAGACTGACTTTTTTTGAATTATGTTTTTCGGGCTCAGTAAAGTCTAAGAAGTGAAAGAAGAATTGACTGAAGAAAAACTGCTGACAATCAATTTGAAGTGACTGTGTAATGAGTTTAAGCTCACGCCATTTATTGGCACAATCAACACCATCCAATGAGTGAAAGTGTAGTTATTGGCCATAATACCAAATTAAAATCTATTCCTGAGATAAATTATTATTATTATCTATTTCAATCTCTGGTACCCTTTCGAATGTCGAGATTGTTTTCTAATTCATACTTCAGATTGTTTTCTGTTCGATGCTTTTTACTTTGCTCCATTAGTGTCGATGCTATTTCTTCTCAATATTTCTCTTACATAACTTTTTAGATTCTTTTTTGGTCTGCCTGTCCTTTTTTCTTTGTCTCTTGCATTCTACACATGTTTGGTGTATCTATTTTCTGGCATTCTTATGAAATGTCCGTACAATGCTATCTTTTGTAATTTGTATACTTTTAGTTGTAGGTTCGTTCTTATTTCATCGTTTCTTATTTTGTCTATTCTTCTCAGAAATCTTATCTCAGTCGCCTATATTTTACTTCTATTTTTACTTTCTTGTACTAAGTACAAGAAAGTATTGTATAACCGACAAAATTCACCTATCGAGATTTTGATGGAAATATCCGTTTTGAGCATCCCTGAATCTATTTTGACTATTTTTGGCTTGTTGTCGGTACGTATGTACGTATGTATATGCGTAACTCACAAATCTCAGAATTCGTCAAACGTATAATGCTGAAATTTTGCATAAAAGTCTGGTATAGGATCTAGGCTCTTGATGAGCACCTCGCATTATGGTTGCAATCGTCTGTACTGGAAGTGCACTTTACCTGATACTTTTTTTGAATTTTCAGTATTTGAAACTGCTGTAGCATCCAAATGATCATTTCCTATTTTCGTCCCAATCGACTAAGCCGGAAGTGCACTTCATATTACAGACTTTTCTAATGTTTCTCATAAATTTGAAATAATCAATCGCAGAATATTGAGATCTCGTATTAAGCACTTTTATAGCATCTAGTTGTACACCTTGCATTATGAGTGTGATCGGCTAAGCCGGGAGTGCAGTTTACTCGAAACATTTTTTAATTATATATACGAGAAGTATAATTTAATGTGAATTTTGCATATCCATTTGTATTGTGTCGGCTCAGTTCGTCCCTGCATTTGTTCAGTACATGGTAAATTGTGCAGTTTACCCAGTATAAAGCCGGAAAATGGCAGAATGTCCCTAAGGTACAATTACTGTGGTGCTACTCTGTAAAGCGAATTTAACATGTTGTGAATAGTTGGCATATTTACCGAATCACATCACTTATTCCAACAATACCTTCTAATTTACACCTGTTTACGAGAAATTCAACAATTTAATTGTATCAGGATAGCAGTATGAAATTGAAATGTAGAGTGATTTAAAGAGAACAGCAAATATTCAAGGTGCTTAAAATAATATACGAGCTTGAATTGCGAACGGAATTTGTACATGACATCATAGATGCCCTCACAAAATGTTGTATCATTTCTTTTTTCTACTATTTATTACTTACTTGTACTAATTACAAGGAAGTATTGTGAAACCGACAAAATTCACCTATCAAGATTTTGATGTGAATATCCGTTTTGAGCATCCCTAAATCCATTTTGACTATTTTTGGCTTGATTTCGGTACGTATGTACGCATGTATGTATGTATGTGCTGAAATTTGGTATAAAAGACTGGCATAGGATCTTGATGTGCACCTTGCATTATGGTTGCAATCGTCTGTACTGGCAGTGCACTTTACCTGATACTTTTTTTGAATTCTCCGCATAAATCTAGAATGATTAGCCGTAGGATACTGGAATTCAGTATTTGAAATTGCTGTAGCATCCAAATGAGCATCTCCTATTTTCGTCTCAATCGACTAAGCCGGAAGTGCACTTCATATTACAGACTTTCCGAATTTTTCTCATAAATTAGCATCTAGTTGTACACCATGCATTATGATTGTGATCGGCTAAGCCGGGAGTGCTATTCACTCGAAACATTTTTTAATTTGCCGCATAAATCCAAAACGATTGAACGTAGAATATTAGAATACAGTATTCAAGATGATAGTACTGTTTAGATGCTCATATCCTATTTTCATTGAGATCGACTGAATCGAAAGTGTACTATACTTGACAATCTTGAAATTTTGCGCATAAATTCAGAACTGTTAGCCGTAGAATCCTGGAAATCAGTATTTAAGAATGTTGTGACATAAGAATGATGACCTACAGTTTTCATAGCAACCGGCTAGCCGTGGAATGATGAGATGTTGTGTTTAATTATATATATCCAATGATGTACAAGTAAGTCACGTGATGTCCAAGTCAGATTTTTTTTTCATTGTCCGAGAATAGGAATATAAATCGTTTCTGCTTCAATATCAAACTAAGTTCATGTCTTTTTTACATCAATAAATACTCACATTGAAGTCATTATTTCATTAAAACAAAACAGTATGTGAAATGAATGCAGCATCTAATATATATGAGTATTACTGTGTGGCATTAAAAGTTCGTTAGTTACAAACTCATATAAAAGCGATGTAGTATTTGAACTTGAGCTCTAATGCACATGTAAATTATTAACAAAAGTTTATGCAGTTTCTGTGAAAACTATAATTACAAGACTGCTTTATGAAGTGTAGCAAAAAGTTAATATATTACGAGAATATAACTCGGAACTAAGACAGTCATTTATCTGTTGTGATAGTAAATAATGCAACGGGTGCAGAATAAAATACGCAATTAGAGGGACAACATCATCAAATCTTTTATTTACAAAGAGTCCATGCTTATTATATTTTCTACACATTTGAAATTTCATGTTTTATATCTTGTATTTCGGGGGCAATAACCGCTCTGTTCACCCCTGCGAACGCGAGTAATTCTCCAGTAACGTACCTTTGAACAAAACGGAAATTAAACGTTTAATCGCTGGGTAGGGCACAAATTCAGGGTGGGCTTCACCCAAAATTAATCAGATTGAAAAACGAATTCTCTGTACAGGAAATGTGAGATACAGGTAGATAACACAATAAACCACCAGCCGGGTATTGAGGTTCTCATCCCAACTTATAATTATCAACATTGTACTCCCCAATATCAATTTAATTCATTCCTTGGTGGCAACAGCTTCAGGATGGACAAAAAAATCATCATCCTGATGTTCCATCTATGTTCTTTATTGTTTTTATCAAATAAAAAGGAACGAATTTCGACGAGAAATGATAAAATTGTCACTCGAATGTTGATGAGGAATAACAAATTACAAGGAGAGCAAAACCAGCGAGGGAACATGAACGAGTTTTCTTTGTTCGATCAAAAGAACTAACCGTTCGAGTTTTCAATAGGATTTGCTGTATAAAGTGATTTATTGGCTCTTTGACAAGCTTTGACACGTGGAAGCTGATGCGATTACATGGAAAATATATTATTTTAACGAAGAATTAGAAAACTTCGACAATTCGACACAATTTAATCATGTTATGAGAAAAGTTATTTTCATTTGTATATCAGTAATTTCCTAATGTCGAATACATTAAATCTGAAAGTAATTGGTGTCATCAGCCGATGCTACTTTCATTCGCTTACGTGAATCTCATATTATGCATTAAAGTTATTAGAGAGGTGAAGGGATAAACTGATTTCCATATCAAAAATGAAAATCAGTAGATTGTTTTGTGGTATCCAGAAAATTCCAGTATTATTGGCCTGTAGTTTATGAGGAACGAAATGTGGGCGACTGTGATTAGAACGAAACCACGTTCTATCAAATTTGATTAATTGTGGAAATCTTGTTAACACACAAATTGCTACCGCTGCCACATTGTACTCACAACAGAAAATTGATTACTCGCTAAACCGTGCTTTTAGAACTAACACTATCCATTTATTGTTTTATTTTGTTTTTATTCTATTCTTGGTATTTGATTTAAGTCGTTATGCCCTATTATGTATTGATTTATGATACTAATCAAGTTTATTCACTTGTTTTTCTATATCGCTCCCATTTTATGTTGTTTAGTTCATTGTGGAATTTTAGGGTTTATGTTGAAAATTGATAAACTGGTCTATACTCATTAGAAAACCATGAATTACAAGAGCTATAAAAATATTACATTTTTATAGTGGCTTTCATACATTTCATATAAAATAAAAACAACATCAGTTGAAATTGCAGTACTCCAGTGAACAAATTCCTAACAAAATATGTCTTAACCACAAAGTTTCCTTAACTTGTAGACATACCCAGGCCTCAAAGAATTAATATTTTATATAAAACTCCAAAAGAGACGAGAAAATAACACGAAAAACGTTTTATCTCAACGTCACAAACTTTGGATGGCGCAGGATGTATAACAGAAAATGTATAGTCACGTTCCACTTACTTCAAGAAATAATGAATGGATAAACAATATGAATGTTCATATGATGGTTGTTTTTGTTTATTATAGTTATGAATTGAATTTGATTCTCATGAGAATATGGTCCAATGGAAGAACATTTTCATTCCACACAAAAAGAAGATAAAATCTTATTCAAAACATAATTATTTCGAGCTAGATTTGCACGATGATCACGTTCGCTTATAATTCAAGAAGTTCTAGTAACTCGCATTCATAGAATTCGCCTTGCATAATACCTAATCGAATTTTTCTTAACTGAAGTACGTACAGCTTTCCCTATGCAAATCCGTTTTCTTCCATACGAGATAAGCAATTTATACAAAACGCAACACAAGTTTGAATATTGATAACGGAACGTGCTATGTACAAACAGATCCCAGAGGAGCACGGAATGATGTTAGAACAGAAGTGAATTTGGGAGTTTTGTCGGAACGGCTTCTGACCTAGTAAAAAGCAATGTAAACATAAAAACCATGAATTTTCTCACACATCTCCCTTCATTCGATTCAATTTTATTGTAAATTTCAATTTTACGAGTATTTGTTCGATAGCTTCAGCTTTTGATGTACTCACCAAAAGTATATTATCTACTAGATTGATTTTCGTTTGCTTACTTCATTTCCCAAAGTAAACATTTTACTGTAGTATCAAAATACAGTTTATACAAAAGAAGCAACAAAACATCAAAGACGGTTCTTTGAACAACGATTCCCTTGGTTGATTACCAGGTGATCGATCCATTACAGCTTGATATCCGATATCTTTCCGTTAAAACTCACCACAGGATATATTCAGCACTTAAGATCCTCACATCGAATGGTATCTATCTCCAAAATATTTTAACGGAGATATGGGGTATTCAATCTCCCAGTTTATGTTTTGAATCTGTTTTACATCATTTTACATCAACATTAGTAGCTTCCCAATATAATAATTCCAAAATCGTAGCTTATAATTATGGACATGTTCTAAAACTCACGACCATAGAAATTTGAATCTGTTGTACATTATTATTTATGATTAATGATCTTTTTACATCAACATTAGTAGTTCCCCAATATGATAATATCAAAACCATAGCTACAACCATACTAATTTCTTTCTGTTCAATAGCATATTCAGATTGCATCATTTCATATTGACTTGTGGTTGTTTACTGGAGAAGAGCAACAGCCGAATTAGTAGTTCGTATAACCAATAGGCAATCAACGTGCGGTCACTTCGTTCACCCCATTGTTATGCATTTACTGTTGATGTTCACGGCAGGACAAATCTATCGAATGCAGTACAATTTACGTGTGGTATCGCTACATTGTGTCAGATTTTACTAGAGATCACATGAAATTCTGCTTGTTGTATAAAAGAATGTATGTAATATGTATAAACTAATCCTGAATTTTCCGCAAACTCTGGCTTTAAAACGGCCTAGGTTAGTATCTATCAAAAAGTAATCAAAATAATCCCAGGGCCGGACTGGGTAGTTGTCAGGTTAGCTTTAAAAGAATATAAACTTCACCAAAACAAATATACCGGACGTTACGTAACAAATTTAAATCAAACAAAAATAAGGGCACCACGTAATTGTTAATTTTTTCGTCCTCAGGCACACAGCTGCAAAAGTACTTGTAAAAAAAAGATGGTAGGATGAACGGATAGAATATTGGAATTTAGGATAGTCAGATCTGTCGGCGTCGATTGAGATGCCGCAGAACATAAAATAAAACAATATCTCAAACAGCGATATTTACTCACCAACTGAAAGGGAACACTCAATAAAATCACTCTCTGAAATTCAGAATGGTAGGTACTTTCTGCAAAATAATACCCAGAATAATGAATACTCCATAAAGTTAATTCAAAATGCATATCAAAAATGACGGAGGGTAAAGTAACGTAAATTTGTGAAGATTTAAAGTGTACGACAATGTGGCGTCCTTAACGCAGACTTCAGCAAGTCTTGACTGAATTAGTCCGAACAAAACACTTATAAACCTACTCCATAAAAAGAGGTACAAAAGAAACGAAAATTAGGCCCGAGATCGATCGATCTGGTTCACAATCGGACGGTGAGTTTATAATGTTACGAAAAAGCATAAAAAAGGAAAGACTACAACGAATGTCAACTGCAGCAAAAGTTACACACAAAAGAAAAACAAAAGTCGTGATGAAGCCACGAGGTGTCTAATGACTAAATTAGCACCAACAAAAAAGTCTGAATAACAAAATGAATGAAAATAAACCACTTAGCTGGCGACGTCGCTGGAGATTCTTATTGACTCGTCTACCTGGCGTCTGGATCTTGGCCTCAGATCTAATTGGCTGAATTCCGGATGGTCGGGGAAGCCAGGGTGGAAGTGAGGTACTTCCACAGTATGTGCCTTGGTACGGACGACGTCTAAACGCAAATGGTGGCGATTTTTCATGGATTTACTAATCCCCAACACGTGGACTGCTTCGCCGAATAACACAAATAGCCAAACTGCCCCAAAATATTCGACCGAAGCACAGGTTTTCCCCAACTTGGGCTTGCACATGCAATAAACTTTGGGAAAACTCACAAAATTGTATTGGTAAAACTAAGAAAAATATAACGTCCGTCCTATACGAGGACTTAAGGCTGGCTATCTTAAATTAAGTCAAATCCGGTCGGTTTGACTCAATTGGAAATAAACCGTTATTCATTAAATAAAAAAAACCTAGCGGACGCCCAAATACTAAGTTCAAAAAAAAACTCAGCCACCTCACTGACTACAGCGCGCGCATTACAACAGCCACAAATTTACTGTAACGTGCGAGAGTGGTGAGGCTCGTGAAGATGACCTTGGATGGGTGGAGTCTTTCGTCCTCGTTTCGTCACGCCACGCCGCATCACATCTCCCCTTCCGATGGAAGTCTCTAGCAATATTCCAGAAGTAGAACATTAGAGAAAAGGACATTTCTATACATAAACGCAAGCAAACCTTCTTGAGGGGAGTAGTGTAATCGTAAAGCTAGAGCAGTGAATATCAAGAAGTGATCAGTGGATATAAATAGTTGAATATAAATATCTGCAACTTTGTTTAAGTTAGTATTAAGTGATAAATAAATTTTATAGTGTTGTTAGTGATGTTCAGAAGAATAAAACTTTCATTTCATTCTAAATTATTAAATAGTGACTTTTATTTCAATTATAAGCAATTTTGAAGCAATAAACATTACAATACATAAAAATCTCGAGCTAAAATGATTAACAAAAGTAAACAATGAACACACATCAAACATAACCAGGAAAAAAAGCTGAACTCAAGGAAAGAAGCTAAACTAAAGATTTTTAAGCGAAAGTAAGTAATGAAGTTGACCCAAAAAATCTAAATCAACCCAAACTATATTTCAGAATTTAACACAGCAAAAAAGTAACTAACAGCCAAATTGGCACGTAACAAATCAAATTATTAATTTTATTATTTCAATGCGTGGTACTTCCTGAAAATATTTGGATTTGAGGGAGTTTGTTAAGTATTTTGACCTACTTCGCACCATAGTCATCCAGTTTTTGTTGCCCAGTTGGCTTAATTCTTAAATATATGACTTTATACACGAAATTGATGAATCTTGTCGAGGATGTTCAAATAGAATCACAACAAGCGATTTAGTTTAACAGAATCAAAAGTAGTAACGTGCTTTGGTAGTTGAATGGCGACATGTCCTTATCCTTTATACCTCTAACTCTATGTTACTTTGTCTTTGAAATTATGTACTCGGTGAATTCTGATACTTTTTTGTGAAAAATTCAAAGACGACTACAATATACTAACTGACATTTTTTACCCAAGCAATAAAACTCATCAAAACTTCATCATTTTCCTTTGAGCCTGCCAAAAAAAGGAACTGGCAACAGTATTCAAATTTGTTCTTCAAGGTAATTGGTATCAACATATATTTAAGCACAATGTCGTTGCGCTCAAAGCGCAATGAATTCGTTGATTCTTTGATCTGGAAACCCAAGCCAATCTTCCTCGTAATGGCCTCTTGCAGGCTTCCAGGATTCCGGATGGCTCAGTGCCTATTGCTTGCCGTTTCTCCTGCTGAATTAGCCTTGTAAATTTCTACAAAGGGAGCGCACTTCATATCCGAAATGGATTTTCAAACGCGCGTATAGTTATTTTCTACTGTAGATAAGCAAAGCTAAATTTACCAGCAATCTAGATACGTATGTAATATGTGTATATTCTGTGAGAACAGAGATAATTCGAGCAAATAAGGATGAATTTCAGAGTTATTGGAGGTGAAAGAACAAAGCTATTTCTATTATTCTCAGCAGGGTACCTGTAGTGAATTATAGTGTATAGTCCTTGTGGAGATCACTACCGGCCGTTAGCCTACTTCATCATTCCTATTATTGCAAAAGGAAATAAACACGTTAAGGAACTGTAAACCGGAAGCATAAACAAGGATCAAAGTGACATACGAAGACAGTAAATAAATAAATTCACTTACAGTATCGAATTTATATGATGTGTGTGTTTGAATCAAAGTACTTTAGTCCTTATCTTACACTGCACAAACTCCAAGCCAAATAATATTTCTAGTTTGAGATTTAGAAACTTTAACTTTTATGACTGTCTTGAATTTATGTATTCAAATTCATAGTATTTGAATATCGCTGACATAAAATTATTCTGAATGAATAATTTAGAACTAAGAAGTACTGGTGGATGGAAAATCCATGTACAGATTCATTCACACTATCCGGGCAGTGGCGAATCGATCTGAGGACAATCTGGCGCAGTCGGTAACAAATCTCAGCAATAAGAATAACCAATTTCTACTTTTATATTCATGGAATAATTTGATATACTGGTTCTTATAGCACTAAATATAGCACCTTCATGCATTTATATCATTTGTTTTTGAAATAAGCATCAAACTTATAAAAGTATCTTGTAAGCAGAATAAGCCTAATAGTTGGAATAGCATGTAACATGCTTCAATGAAAATTCTTCCTTTGTGCAGATATGTAGGTTTCCGGATGTGGAACTGGAATATCTGAAAACGAATCGCATATTTAAATATAGCGTTGACATTATTGCTTTTGAGAGACCCGTGCCCTGGAAGTCTGGGAGTTCTTATTGGTTTCTTCCTCCTGGAATGCGATAGTGACACGGAGAAATTTGAATATTTTTCGTTCCAGGGCTTTTGTATTTTTATTCCACTATTATTTCTAGGACTCAACCCACTTATTTCTTTGATATTACTGCGTATTTTATTCATGGAATCGTTATGCTGAATATTTACACCTTTACCAGGTTGTGTTTCCATATGCAGGAAGATTATAAGTCGCTAGTGGCAGTAGTCTTACAAATGGTAGCATACATGTTTCGTTCTTCTGTGCGATTTCAGAATGCCTGTAATGACTCTCAAGCCAAAAAACATTAGGAGGACACTTAAACCGCTTGAGTTTCATTGTCTCATTTCAAGATGAATTAAATTTATTGTCCCCATTATGTGCTCGCCCAAGAGAGTACACTCACACATTCCACTCAAATTCACATGAAATAATACAACCCAACAAGTAATTCAACCCTCCTGTATAAGTACGTGCGTATGTATATCCCAATTCCAAGACCTCATCCAATTGCCAAAACATGAGGTTGAGAATACATTGCTGCTGCGCAGATGTAACAGTGGCGGGTCAAAACCCTCCACCCTAACCACACACTACTTAAAGATATAAATCTATCATTTCTGACCCGAAAATAGTAATCCAATATTATATATTACGCCTGGAAATTATTTGGTATGCGAAAAACAAATATCTCTCAATATAGCACGCCCCTGTTTATCTCCTCGTGGGAAGTACAGCATGTTTTGTATAAGAGAGGGTGCGTGAATTGCGTGAATCGGATGAAAGTGCTCCTGAGTATATACGTAAGTGTTCCCACCCTCCCTCAATAAGTATCAAGCAAAGCACGACATTAAAAGCGGGACGCATTAGGTCAGGTGCACATATGAATTTCAGCAGTTATCACTGTGTACTAAGATAAATAGTATGTTGTTTAGTGCGGGAAAGGAAGAAATGGCTTATTGTAGACAGCAATTACTTGCAGTGGCGCATGGAAAACAAACAGAGATAGTTTTTGGGGCTTACTATGTTTATTATAATTTTTATGACATCATCTAATGAGATTATTATTATCGTTTCAAACTACTTGATTATACATTCTTGATGCAGTCATCTCATTGGGACTCCTGAGAAATGCAAGAAAACACAAAACCCCTTCCGGAACCTCGCCAAAATCCTTCCTCTTTGATTACGTCTAAATTCTCTTTATCTCCGCCAAACGGATTTCTAATTTGATTCGTATCTCAGTAAGGATTGGAACCCTGGACGATGCGTGTTTTCTTTGATTACCACAAATCCGTAATGAGATCTAATTCAACGGACTTAATGCAGTTTCGTCGATGCCTGATAATGTCTTGAAGTTGGGAACCCAAGCCAGTAAAGTTTGCAGCAGCTCTAGTTGGTAAACTGATAGCTAGATCAATGGATCCAACGTTTGGAATTAGATTCGTAAAGGTGACTTTAAGTTGTTTTCAGCTGAATTAGATTAATTTGAGAAGAGTGGTGATCCAAAAATTATTCTGAAGTTAAATATTCTGGGAACGTGAAATGAATTAAGGGTCAAAACGAACTTCATTTCTGCATTCTTGCACAAAACTAATACTGCAGTCCCCGTCAAGCGTAACATTGTGGTGTTTTCTACTTGTTCTTCAGAAAGTTCATAGTCAGAAGATTAGAACGTCGATGTCAGTGATGCGCGATATTTTGCTTTCTGTAGTCGGCGGGGCAAAAAGCCAAACGAAAGACTAACGGTTCTGAAATGACTACAAACTTTAACGCACATCACAGTAGGAAATTTACATACCTAAATAAACTTTCGTTTATTCTTTTAGGAGATTTTTATTTTAAGATTTATTGCTGCGTCAAACTGCAGTTACGAATAAAGTTTCTTTAATATTTCATTTTATATTTCTGCTCAACTTCATTCAAGTAAATATTGAAATAAGTTTTTACGATACGAACTTGTTTTTAACTACGTGGAAAAATATAAATTATACTGAAAATAATAATATTTTACTTTGATGATGTCAAGCAGAAGAGAAGTTTATCAGTTTTTCAATTTTTGAAATTTGATAGAATCAATTGCTAGTCGTTTTAATAACACCTTGTAATACGTTGTACTCAAGTTCCGGATCACTGATTTGAATGCTGGCGACCAGACAAAATAAAAAGAACATTGTAATATACGAGTTTTCAGAAGTTTTGTAAACAAGCCATTTAAAATGTCCAGTAGTTGAACAGCTATTACGTCTGCAAAATAGCTCCCTTTATGCTTACGACTTGAGTACGTAATACAAACATGTCACATTGAACCGGAAAATAAAAGTCGTACATAGAAATATCACATTTAAGAATCACAGTTACCAGGGAATGTTTTTCTTAAGCTAGTATTACAACCATACATGCATTCAATTGGCAGACAACTTCGATAACACGACAAACATTTAGAAACTTTCCCAATAGCAAACAGGGAGTTTTCTGAGGCGAGCGGCGGACAAGAAATAAAATACGATCGAAGACAAAGGCATAATCTCTTTGAAGACTTATATAGCTGCCCAAACTTTCTTCTATATATATATAAATTATTTGTGTTATTGTCTATGGTTCTCTGAAGGTAATTTTGTTCCCCTTCGCAGGGAGGTATTCGTCAAAATGTTTTCAATGGTCCAGCAACTAGTTCATAATTTATTTGTGATCTTCCTTTTGTCACGACTATATATTGTACTTTACGATTTACTGCATTACCTTGCTTTGTTGCGGATTTGGTTCACCTTGCTTATTTAGAACTTTGTTTGTTATTTGTTTTGTTTTGAACGTAGTCCTTTGTTTCATTTTGTATTCTATATACTCCAACGATAAATTGAATTTTGCAAAAAGATTACATTAGTTGTTGGTTTGCTGTCTAGCTCTAAAAAATTTGCTATAAGTTCTTTTATGTTATTTCGGGTGCTTAAAGAAACTTTATTATGGACAATTACGATGAGTAGGCAAGCTGTAGCAAAGCCCCATACTTATATACCAATCCGAAGAAAAATGTTCTATATCAAGAGACATTCTCTTATTCCTTCTTTTTTTTGCGCTTTTCATTTCTGAGCTTTTTACATATTTGTTTTCATTATCATTCGTTTTCCTGCCTTGCGTGTTCGTTTGTCAGATGCTTATCTTTGTGTAGACAACATTTTGTTTCCTTTGATCTTATAAACTCGATTGTTTCTTCCACTATCACCATGTACTAACGTTTCTATTCTTTCTAAAATTGAAATTTATTTGTAAGAAGTGGTCTTCTAGTACAACTAATGTGCATTACATTCTGAAATGAGGATACTGGTGTAAATAACGTACATGAAAAGTGGAGTTTGTGATATTAATAGAAAAAAGATAAAAGAGACCACAAATGTGAACGCCGTTCCATTGTAAATCCGCGAAATTATATCATAACGTTGAATAGTGATGTGGATATTTCTACCATTCTTTTTTCGTGGCTCTCTGTTTTTCCCTCCTCTTTTTCACCGATTATCCGGCGACAACGCAATCATTTTTCATGTCGTCTCCTTCTATTATTATTTTTTTTCGTGCACTAATGTCGTTGGCAAAACTATTGATGTACAAGGGTCCGGCATTCGTGTTTTATGCTGCGGAAATGTTTTCGGATAGTTGCTCCCATGGGGATAAAAATCGATTTGTGATTGTTAGTAGAAACACAAGTTAAATGCCAGAAGAGAATGATGTTCATGGTGATGCAATGGAACTGGTACAAAGGATTAAATGGGTCTGAATTTGTTTTCATACAATATTTAATGTTTCCAACAGCTATTGTTAGAGTTTGAATATTATAATTCATCGAAATTTATTTATATTTGAGAGGATAATTTAATTAATTTAAGTCTACGAGATATTTGAAGTGGTTACATTAATTCTATTGTGTAACTTCAAGCTTCAACGATTCATTGACTTCCCTGATATGTGGTACAAAAACATCCTGAAGCAGAAATAACAGTAGCAGTCAGAATAATTCGCTAAATCCACAATGTACAATACAAAAATAAAATACTCGATATAAAGTCCGGATACGTTCGCAAAGCAATAAAATCAAATGAAAATACTTTGTTGTATATACAACTAAATGTATTACATAATATAAATTTCCTAAATTGTCCTGTATGTAAGTAATTAAAGTGAGTTGCTGGATGAATGTGCTGTAAACGCAGTAATGCTGAAATTTTTATCACTCTGAAGCAGTTAAATAGATTAATGATCGGGAGGAATCCCCCTTTGGAATATTTTATTGAGGCATTTATACATCAGCTTAAGTAGCAATATTTTATGTGGTTGCCATAATTATGTTCTCTTTGATTAAATCATCCTGAAATTGGACCAAATTGTTAGAGAGAATTGTAATAGCAAAACCCAAATCTATGATTTCCGAAACATAATTATTTTTTTTAACCAAATACTAACATAAAAGCTATTATCAATAAATTATGAAAGGAATGAAGATAAATTAGTGCATCCTAAAGTTAAGTACGGTTCAATAAAGTTATGACAAAGTGAAAAAATCGAGGATAATGAACGATACCTTTTTAGACTGGAAGCAACCCATCCCCTTACAGTGCAGGAATCTTTTGCAAGATCTCCTAAATTAAGTCTTCGCTGGAAAGTTAAAAACTTTTAAATTTGAAATTTTCTGTGCAGGTTAGCGGAACTCTCGTCATCTGCATAAAAACGGCTGATAATCATTATGTCAGAATGATTAACAATTTCTTTTAGAAATCCGAGGAATCTTTGGAGAAATTACCAGTATTTTAACTTCTCAATTAAGGATTCTGCTTGTAATAAGTGAATTTATCGTGTCTCTTCTTTGGTACTCTTTTACGAAATTCAGAATTATCAACTCATTTTAGGGAGGGTCTTTGACTGGTAAATTGCAGTTATAAATTCATCTGAAGTGTTCCTTACTGTAAATTAATGAACTGCAAGGGTATACAAGATAGTCCTGCTTATTTTTCACTATCAATAAAGATTTGTCAACTACAAATATGTGTCCAAACCATCCTTGCATTATTCATGAGTACTTCTACAAAATAAAATAGGTGCCTCAACAAATTGATATCTAACTTTGATACATATTAAGATCACAGTTTATCGGAAACATTCTTATAAACCTCTGTGTCACACTTGTACACAATAATATACGAGGGTAGTTCGAAAAGTTATCGACTCAATAAAAAAAAACGTATATGATTTCCTTTCAATTCAATTCATTCAATCCAAAAATGATTACGAGTTTTGGGATTTGAACCCATTGTTTGCCACACTTATACCTTGCTGCCATGTATCAGCCGTGCAGGCCCATTTTATAACAACTAGCCGGTGGCAGATAGCTTCATTATTGTCAAATTAATTTGATTCCCAACTTGGAAAGATGACGTGAGTGAATATCGATCTATCCAAGTTGTGAAAATTTCATGACTTGACTGAGATTCGAGCTCACAACCTCTACATCCAGAGGCTAGCACTCTACCACTGTGCTATCTCGCCGCTTACCATCAGAATAATTAGATGCGTTCATGTCTACAAAATAAGCATTGAATCATCTTTTTCCTAAAGCATTTGTAATCGAAGCTTCTCGAATTTTGCCACAACAAAGCGAGACTTGTGCGCAGGGGCATCATCATGGTGTAATTGTATCTTTTTTGCTACATCGGGACATTGCATTATTCAATTTGTTCAGTAATGAGGAGTAATTCTGTCTTTTTTCAAGTAATTCATAAAATCTACACCATTAGGATCCTAGAAGAACATTGCCATGAATTTTTGGCAAATGGAACTGTCTCAGCTTTTTGACGCACTTTCCCTTGTTATAATTCATTGTTTAAACTGCTGATCTGGCGTGTAGTAATGTATCCAAAATTCATCTACAGTGATGGAACTTCGAAGAAACTTAGTAGGGTTGCGTTTAATGCCCGTACTTATAGTCGATACTTCGCTCGATCTCAGACTTGAGAATTGCTCAAGTATGCGATTATTACCAATAGTCGTTACTTGGCTACAGAGTAATACTTTGCGTTTGCTTGACTCCGGCTTTATTTGAGTCTACTACAAGGCTACCTTGAATCGTGCTTAAGTATTCGTGTCAGTTATTTTTGACATTTATATTTCCAACATGAATATACGCCGTAGAGGTATACATACTTACTGAAACTTATCTTCCCAATCAAATTGTCCAAAAATAGATCAAATTCAATAGACAAACTAAGAATATTTCGCAAATACTCTCATGAACGTCAAACATATCAATCAAATATATGTCAAAAACAAGAAATCTCAAGCTTTGCCACAAATTTACGGAGTATCGACTATAGGCTACGTGCATGAAGTCTTCTAACGCCTCAAGCGGGCAATGGAGAACGATTGAACTCCATTTTATCATTGTTTCATACCTATAACTTTTTAAATGTGCTAATATTATTTAATTCAGCTGTGTGCATATAATATAACTTGCATAGCATAAAAGGTACGTTGAAATTATTCATTTTGAGTATTTTTTCTTCAATGATAACGTACCTATTATAGAGAAAACGTCTTAATTTGTCCGAATTGACAGGATAACCTCAAATTATGACGCCGATGATCTTGCAGATCAGGTCTGTATTTATCAAACACTGTATCTCATTTACCGAGGAAGCATTGAAGAAAAGCGTGAAATTAGTTTTGCCATATTAAACATGTTGAAGAATATGCTGCTAACAATATTAACAACAAAATTATTGCGAAGTGCATCTGACAAACTTCTATCACTGAAATATCTTACAAATTAGAGATAGAGGTAAATTCATGAATAATACTATATTTACCGCTTTGATTCACTTCACTCGTATTCTTTATGTTATAACTGGGTACATGAAATCTATGAAACTATATTTCACTTGAATCATCCTTAACACAACAGCCTGAAAAAGAACAAACGTTTTCCGATGTTTTATATGCAATTATTTTCACTTTTAAACTACAATGCTCAATGACAGCTCATTAACGTATTCTGAGAAATGGAGTGCAATAGTTACAATGGTGCTCACAATGAGCGCTCGCATCGATAGTTGTTCAAACTCCACCCCCTTGCACATAGCCTTTAAGTACGGGCATTAATAAGTCTAGACACTCTTGATAAGTGTTCAAACGAATACGTTTCTGATCGACTGTTGATAGTCGTGGCATACCCAAAACATCCCGTAAAATGTGGTTGGCACGAACTGTCGAGATGTTTACAGCCTCAGCAATTTCTCGAACGTTGTCGAAATTGTGGATTTTGGCGACAATGCGATTTTAAAACTCTCGAAAATTGCATATTACACATGAAAGTTAGTTTTTAATTGTTGGTATAAATACAAAAATTATCATGTTTTGTTCAATAGTTAACTCGAATTATTAGAATGATAATGTTCATTTGAACATGCGCTATTCATGACGTGATAGTCCAGCTGTACCACAGAGTTGTACAGTAGATCACACATTTACTGCTAGTAATCAGTTGGGATGTTTAGTAACTGCAAATGACTCGACATATGTCTACATTTTATCTCAGCGTACACGAATGTCTTTATTCATTATTTTTTGAAAAAAATAGAAGTGACTGTATGTATATATACCTCAAGATTCTGAATAACATTATGTAAGAATTGAAAAACACCCGAACAAGCCCATTCCTTCGGTCATAACGGTTTTCTGGCATCCGGTGCGTTCATCATCCTGAATTAACGTACGGCCTTGTTTACGTTGAGCCGCCCTTATTTCAACTATCAAAAATGAAGGGACAAATTCTTTTAGTGTAGAATCTAACTAATTTTTTATCTCTGTAGATCTCAAGCCTTTCAAAACGAAGTACTTAAGCACAGCACAAACTTTAATTTTATCCATTTTATGAGAGACAAAAATAGTATATTTATCATCACTGCTATAACAAATCTACTGAACACACAAGTCTAAAACTTCACAGCGGCAACCGGAGGTTTTTATTTGATCAATATTATAGTCATACTAGCGATATATATGTTTCCGAACTACCCTCACACAATCACATCACATTTATATATTGAGTGTACATGAATATATAGTAAATCTAATTCTATAGTATGATATTCAGTTCTATCATGATTCTTTTATTACAAAACATATATTATTGGATTTTCTGCGTTTATAAATGTCTTAATTTATTTATGAAAGAAACGTGGTGAGGCATAACTGTCACTTAAGGTTGTTGTAGCGACATGATTGATTATTATTTTCTTGCTTTCCTTTCATGAATTGAATAACGATCTTTTTGTGATATTTATGAAGTATCAAGATTTTAATTCGCGAAAATCTCATCAAAAAGATATTGCTGGAAAGGAGTAAACATAATACTAATAAGAGAGAGTTTTAATAGCAAGAACAAGCTTGCTACCAAGATGATAAACAAACATTTGAGAAATAAGAGATTAAAATGATTATCTGTTACTTTTGGGAAATATTGAATACCATGTTTTTGAAACAAGAATTAATTGAATATTTGACGAGTTTAGTTCCTTATATTACAAAAATATTTACAGCAATAAATTATCAATTTAATGTATTCTAATACATCTGAAATTCATGTCGTGCAAAAAAAAAATCCTATTAAATCTATTCCCAACATACAAAGCAAAACGGACATGTCGACGTGGAGGAAGTCTCCAGTGATCTCATTCGCATTGTAGACAGTTTTTATGGCCGCTTCTTGGATTCATGCTTGGGATAGATCGTCAGTTTCCAGTCTTCAGACTGCGAACAAAAACCTGTAAGCGGATCTCCAGAATCATTTTTCTTTTTATTCGAAAAGCGAATGTTTTGCTGGCAGGCAATGCTTGATCACACAGTTTTGTTCTTACATGTTGATATTGTCTTCATTCTTAATTCACTGTCAAGAATGCATGACTCGAGTTTGTGAAAATTTTGTTTTGAAGTTGAGGACAGAACAAAAATGATATGTCAGTTACCATTGTACAAAATCTTTCATGGTGTCAATACATAAATTAAAGCGATTTAGAAGATAATGCATTCAGGTGGCACACAAGGAAACCATTATGTTATACTATAGGTATGTGTAATGATATAATGCTCCGCAAGCAGTTAACCAAGTTCTCAATATAATGTAAATATAAATACACTTAGTTAAGTATTAAAATTACCATAGAAATTGTGTCTCTATCCAAGTCTTGGCGCAAGTGCAATATTAATGCATTTTGCTGCAGATAGAGTTTCCATGCAAATTTATATAACGTGATATAATATAACTTGGGTACGTTGTACGTTGTCACTCAATATGTATTAGTTGCCATCGATTTAATTTTATAATTAGTAACAATCAAAAAAAGTGATGCAGCTAGTAGAACGAATATAGGTACAATCAGTTCCATTTCAATAGAAACCATTTAACATAATTCATCTGTAAAGACCAATTCAACAGCCTCCATCAAAGCGCCGTTTTGTTGCAGCATTCATTGTTCGTAAGCCTATTTCACGTTTGAATTACAAATCACATTCGTGTAAAATATCACGTATTTCATTAGCAAGCTGTTCACTTTTAATTAATTACTCTTTCCACATATTACACAGCCCTTGCGCAATACCTCGGAGCTACGCTACTGGGCAGTTGGGGCGCTGGACCAACTCACCCTGCATCCAGGCGCTCCGACGCAAATCCCGATAATGGAACGGCGTACGCTTGATAATCGTGCACTGCGTAGGAGAGGAAATAGGGCTCGGTATTTCACCCTTTTTCTCTTTTGCTTCATTGCTGCAGTAAAGCATGTTGGGGTGAATATCCCAACATTAATACCCCACTCTGGATTCCAATATGATCTCAAATTATATTTCTGTACTTAGCTATCGTGGGGTCCTATTTTAATTTGTAGAGACAGATCGAAATCATGACATAGCTACATTTATAGGGACTTATATACTCTGTTTAGAGAGGGCACCTTTAGCTATCCCAAGTTACGGATAGTGTCAGACTCCTACTAACTGAAATCTTCTCATTCCTTCCCATCACCAGTTCTTCAAGGTGCTGGTTGATCTAGTCATCTCCTTCTGCCTCTCAACTAGCTCCTTTCTCTTTATAATCCTAGTGACGTAGATTTCTATCTTTGTCCAGTTGTCTTCTCCCTGCACCATGAAAAGAATGAAGTTATCGACTGTCAACAACATCATTTCTCTCTCTATGGTACCTCTTTCTTCCTTCCATGCTGCGCAGCGGCCATAGTGAACATACGTATCTTCTTCCTGTTTATCTATCCCCCTTAGGAATGCTTGGAAGCAGTTGTGAGAGAGAGAGAGATTGCGTTAGCTAATAACTGGTCTCGCCGTGTTCCCGGTCTACTCATGGTACTGGATTTGAGAGAAGCCTCCGCATCCATGACCCATTGCTGGCCCTCTTTCACCTACTTTGCTGATCTTTTCGGACTACTTTCTGCTGCTCTTTCCAGGATAGTTTCATTCCGTCTTCTGTTTTTTTGTTTCTTGATCCTGCTGTAATGTCAACAGGAGGCAACCCTTCTTTGCACTTTAGGCAGTCTCATCTTGTTGGATACCCACACCGGTGCTACGTAGAGCATGACGGACTGCGCTATGCTTCCGTGTAGCTTCCATTTGCTTGGCCTAGGGCCATTAATGTTTGAAATCTACCTGTAAGTGACGTCACGACGTTGGCAACCCGCTCGGCCACGTTCGCCACGTGCAGAGAGACGATGCCCCTATCGTTTTTCCCAGGCACTTGAGCCTAGGGCACGGTGCTATCCTCTGTTCCTTCACCTGGAACTCAACGCCCTGGCCTCATTTCCTCCCTCAAAGCAGTATGGCCTCTGTCTTCTCCAGCATTAATTGGATTTCTCTTGCCTGTAGCCACTCACATATCTTGTCGATGACAGTGTTTACAGCGATCTGTATCCTTTCCGGTCTCCTGGTCAATACTACGACCGCCAAATCGTCCGCGTTTACGTGTACCTCTACATACTTCTTCAGGCATCTTTAGGCGTAGCACCCCGTCATAGAGGACGTTTCATAGTGGTGGCCCGAGTACTGAGCCCTGTGGAATTCCGCTTGATGGTTTAATCGTCACTATCAGCGAGTATTTATCGCTGACTCAGCTATCAGCCTCCAGGTGGCGGAGTTGAAAGTGTTCCTAACGTCAAAATTCAGAATCGCACAAAGTTCCTTTTTTTTCCATGTGGCTCTCCTTGCGATACTCAGTACTCGGCGTAATGCATCCTCCGTGCTATACTGTCTATTTGACAGGCTTGCCTCTCCAACTAGCTGTTCGAGGCGTATTTGTATCTATCCAGTAAGCAGAGATCTGAACGAAGATGGCTCTTCAAGTGCCTTGTTAGGCTTCCTGACCAGGATTAGCCTCGCTTGTTCCAACTCCTCTGGAAAGTTATAATCCTCCAGTTGCCGGTACATCAACGCCGGGTGCTCGTTTGTCGCCGCTTTAACCACCTCGGGAGGATCATATCTGACCCAGGAGCCTTGCAAGATTTTATTTTTGCAGCCGTCAACTCTTCCAATGTAAGGGGGAAGGAACATCATTGCGTCCTCTTCTGGATTCCGAATCCAATTCATTTTCCTTTTTGTCGGAAAGAGGACATGTATCACACTCTTAAGCTTCTCACTATCAGTTAGCTGCTGTAATTCTAGTCTAGTCCTAGTCTCTTACTTCTAGAAGACTTTCTTCAACGGGACGACATTAAATCACTTCACTAATTGTCTGCTAGATGGTACATGTGTCGAGAGTTCTTCAAGATGTTATCTTCACGAATTAAAATTGAGCCTCTGGATTCACTTCATAATTCTAGGATGAATCGAAAGTAAAACCGTAACATACGGACGAATATGGCGGGTATAATTTTTTCCTGCTTCGCATTCAGCTAACGGGCGGGCTTCGTCCGCTCTAAAAAGCAGTATAATCTCTTTTCATAACACACATTTACGAATTATAATAGATGATCCTCTGTCAGATTCGCATCAAGCTTCAGTTTCGTCTGTATATTACGGGTATCTGAATCGAAATTATCTAATTTAATTGAATCTAGTCAATATTTCCGCGACCCTTTGAACAACACCAAAACAAATTGGAAGGGTAGTTCACTGACGGAGGCTCAATTTGAGGGTGTCCTGTCTGAAATAACAGCTTTAATGACATTAGGATTACCTGGCCGCTTTATCAACAATAGCATCAATTTAATTACCTTACTATGTAAAATTCAAAAATGTGAGAGTTCTCTATTGTAATTTTTTTGAATGGGCTATACTTTATGATGGTTGAAAAAGTTTTAATATTTATCATGATTGTTTTTGTTGCAGGATGACACGAGAACCACAAAAGCTGGTGAGAAGAAACGCTGGATACACGATCCACTCAGTGAGTACCTATCTTCATTTTCAACTTTAATACAATGTCTTTGTTTTCGCAAAGTCTGTTCGTTCTTTTCAAGTCTCATTTCTCTATGTCGTTACCTTCTGGTGATAATATGCAAACTTTTCAACAACGCTATAAAGAGCTGTATTTTTTCACAGATCATAAATTCAATGAAATTGTAAAGTATTCGATTTTGTGTTGGCGAAAAGTGATATGGATTGTCAGTCATTTCAAAGGAAGTTTGGGAATTTATCGCTGAGGATTACTCCATTTGATATTCATTCAGCCGTGGGTATACCAGATATGAAGAGGGATGGATTTGTGAATTTTGATTGGATTCATTTTTTTTATATAATCCTGCTCTTGTTTAAGGTACAAATATTGAGTATTTTGACATGATGTAAACTCTTTTACAATATTTGGTATACTGTTTTCTCATTTTTAATAATGGTGTCTTTGGTCACCTGGAAAGCTATTTATGATTTTGTGAACTTTAAATTTACTTTCCCAGCAAGAAACTTTGAAATGAGTTAATGAAGAATGTTTAGACAACATAAAAAAGCCCATGAGATTTTGTACCCATCCTAGTGACGATTTCCATTTAGAAAAGTACTTTCATTTGAACTCTTTTCTTAAATTAGTAGTTAATGTTAATAAGGTTTCCATTTCGCATCTAGAAAGTGGACATTACAATAAGAATTCAAGATAAGTTAGAAAACAAAGAATACCAAACAGTTGAGCACCCCCCAAGTTCATTAAGAAGCAAAGTAGTTTCAAAACGAACTGAACTTCTTTTTTAAATTTATTTGCGTCCCAAAGGTCTTGAAATTGTCTGTAAAATGGGTTTCCGGGATTTTAAGTTCGAATTAGTTGTTTCGTAACGTGAAATTGTCATCTTGGGTGCCTTTTATTAACAATCATATTATTTCTCTAACTTTTGCGAAATGTAATTATTAAATCTCAGTTTGCTCAAAGCAATAAAATTAGCATCAGAATGTTAGAAATCAGACCAATTTTTTTATGTATCATATATTGTGTGATGTGTATGTGGTTGTTATATCAAAATAATATCATCTGATGATCCAAATAATATATTTCATGCATTCAGTCTGAATAATGAATCAATTAAAATAGACAAATGTAATGCACATCATTATATCTAACTGCAGTTGCTAATATCATGTGACATTTTGTAATTACAATTCCGTAGTATTCATCACTATAATGCTGGCTTATAAACCCTGTGATTAACTACATGAAACGATATTTAATGAGATTAAGTCTAATTGTCCAATATAAAAGTGACAGAGTATTACCAAAATTTATTGCCAAAATATGTAATTTTTAACTTGTTAATAATAATAATAATAATATGAAATTGGAAAGGTGTTGTTCAAATGAAGTCTGCTCTTTTGTCGTATCCTCGAAATTTCAGCAAAGTATCCAACATCAGACATAATGGGGCACCATTGGGCCTGATTGCAATTAATTGAATTAAATTTCCGGCGAAGGGTGGAAACATAAAGGTGTGTTCCAGCGCTTTACCAGCGGAATCATTCCATTGAACCTGATGTATGATGTCAGGAAAGTGGCGCCTGCATAAATGTCATTTTTGTGTGATGACATTAGAGGCAAAGGTGTGCCTGCTATTTTTTTATGAATTTACATTACATATTGAAAAATAATGTTTTTTGAAAACATTCATAATTTATAACTCAGCACCTCGTGCACGATTAATGATCTTTGTTGTGCAGGAAACATGACACAAGAAACAAAAAGCATAATGTATGTATCATGTCGCAAGTAAGAGCCAAATTAGCTAAGCTTAAGCTCCGAGCTTGATCTTATTGTTCGCAAACCGCGGCCACGGCTATCAGTTTCACGAACAGATACTGTGGCACCAACGTTGCGGTTTCTGTAATATTGATGTAGTTCACCAAGCATTAAGGCCAACTGGAACTGCTTTTATCGAATGCCAACGATTCCGGGTAAACAGTGCCTTCAAGAACTTACGAATACTTTTATTGTATTGTGAATGTCAATATCATGATCATAAAAAATCTGACGTGGACATCACATAACTATAATCAAACACAACATCGCATCATTCCACGGCTAGTCGGTTGCTATGGAAACAGTATGTCATCATTCTTATGCTACAACATTCTTAAATACTGATTTCCAGGATTCTACGGTTAACAAATCTGAATTTATGCACAAAATTTCAAGATCATCGAGTATAGTGCACTTTCGACTCAGTCGATCTCAATGAAAATAGAATATGAGCATCTAGACAGTACTATCATCTTAAATACTGAATTCCAATATTATACGTTCAATCGTTTTGGATTCATGCGGAAAATTGAAAAATGTTCCGAATAAACTGCACTCCCGGCTTAGCCGATTACAATCATAATGCAATAAAAGTGCTTAATACGAAATCTCAATATTCTGCGACTGATTATTTTAAATTAATGAGAAAAATTCGAAAAATCTGTATCATGAAAATCAGGCCCGAGATCGATCGACCTGGTTACTGAGCTTTAAGAAAAGAAACGAAACTAAATATTTGAAATATAAATTGAAACTATTAAATATGAACTCAACTAAAAGTGAGTAACTAAAGTGAGTGAAACTAAACGCAAATTAACCAAAACTATATTTCAGAATTTAACTCAACAAAAATGACCAAAAGCCAAATTGGCACGTAACATGGTATATCCATTGTTTAGTTGAACAAAGAAGCGATGTTTGAGAACCTCGAAAAAAAATCCAATGATTGTTGACAGCAAGCTCATTACTGAAAATCAATTAGGCAAATGAGTATGAAGAAGCAAGGGTCGATGTTAAGTGAATATTGTGGTCTAATTAATTGTTATAGTTATAGCTGTACATCGATGTTTATGGTGAAGATTCATCGATTACTATGTTCAACTTTAATGGAATTTAAACTAATTAAAGTTTAGATTGTTAAACGAGGACGGCGGAATAGACGTCCAAGGTACTACTGATTTACTACGATTTACTTTATATGTACAAAGTAGGAGAAATAAAGAAGAGAATGCTCTAATTTAAAGTACCGTTCAGGCTTTTTCCCAGCTCAACCGCTCACTGCTTCTTTTAATTGAATGAGTAATTTTTACATTCATTTCATTTGCTTCTCCATTGTATTTCAATGTTACAATGCTGATATTTGATTCCAAAATAGTACAACATATGCCTAAACATGTTCAGAATATTCTCTGTTCCAATTAATATTCAGTAAGAAATTCTATATTAAAGATTCCGTCGAATGTGGCCCATTTTGAACATCGATTTCGAGTTGATTCCATTCTGTTCCACAGGAAATATTATTGCTCTCAGGCATTTAAAATATATATTTTTGTAATAAAACGCAGCTTCTGTTTGTTATGTATTCTTGTAGTGCAGAGAAACAATATTGCCACCAGACTTTACCAAGTTATTATTACAATACAAAATTTCATTATTTGGAATACCGGACATAAAAAGGGCAAACAAAACTGAATAAAAAATTCCACAGGATCACTACGTTTCGGAATGGCTATCTACGCTAACATGTCATATTCATTAAGATTGATAGTCTATTTTCCCTGGCGAGATAACCGAAATTCATTACTTGCCTTCCGAGATTAATGGGACCCAACCGAATCTGAAGTACGGATAAGGATACGCACACTCGTTTTACACTCAAAAGCAGCATGTTTTGCCAATGAGGATTCTCCATTCATACCGAATAAAATGACCACTTCAGCATTCATAAATGATGATGGCCGTTTCAGCAAATATTGAGCAATCACTGTCAATATTTTATCAGTTGAATTAATGTTAAATTATAATGTCTATTCATATTGATTCAAAATGTATTATTCACTAATGTCGAGCATTATTTGTCTATATATATATTTACCAAACAATACTTCAATTCAGATATTGTATTCAATTAGTATTCGGCAGATTATTTGTGTGAAATTAATTATATATGTAAACAATTAAAATTTGATTTGAGCCTGAGCCATCTATGGAAAACTATGAGAAATTTATATTTCTCCCCCTTAAATCCCAGAGAAAACTTTGTTCCGTTATTTTCACAAAGCTCAGGATCCTATTTCCCTTGATCGAACTTACGACGAAATTGTACATGAAACTATTGGATATTTTCCATATTTCTTCCACGTTTTTCGAAAAATGTCGAAAACGAACTCCAAACACATAAAAAAGAACTATTGGCACAAATTTTTTCCTTAAGGAGTATCGCTGTGATTAGTAAACACGATTCCAAAATCAACGACGTTTGAAAACGTCACGAAAAACCGCCATGTTGTTGTGACGTCAGAAAAATGCTCAAATGGTCTATGGGATTAGGACAAAACTGACCACCGCGCGCAAACAGTATAACCCCATACCACGTGCCGTGTTTGACTTCCTACTCATCTTGTTAAATAAATAAATAAATAAATAAATAAACAAAATACTTCTCATGTAGTTGTCACGTTTTTAAAGTACTTTGAGATTCCAAAAATCGCTCAACTATATGAAACACTTGAAAGAAGTGATAAGTAACAAACTTGGCATCTATTTAGACACATTTTCATTCATTATTTTGTATGCATTTGGAATATTAAGTAAGTTTCTTGTAACATGACAATAATTGTAAATTCACTCAATCAAAATGGTATTTACCAAATTTCATCAAATGAATATTGAATTATTATTATTAATGTCTTCGACGTGATACAATCAAAAACTGTGTCAACACAAAAATAGACGTTGTACTCATCTCAAACATTCATTTCAGTTGCGTTAAAAAATACATTTTTCGATAAAAAGTCGAAAACAATTAACTATGTGTGATTCTATTCTAAGTCGAATTAATCCACGGTCCCTATCTCTCAAGCGTAGTGCGAGATGACGTCACAGCGGCGCTTGGCCAATAACAGCGTTCGACGGAACGCTGTTATTGGCCAAGCGTGACAAAATTTGAACATTTTATAATTTTGTCAGTGGTTTGTTGAGATAATGCAATAGAAGTAAAAGTTTTATCTACAGGATTGTTAATCACAAGTTATTAACTCTACTTCAAAACACAAGAAGATTTTTTTTTCAGGAAAACCCCTTTGTATATATATATATAGTGGCTTAACTCTCCTTGAGGAGTTGCGCCGCTTCTAACGAAGTTTTCTAGATCCTTTTTTTGGAGGGGATCGCTCTCCATTACAACTTTAAATATTCTTGGCTATGTTGCTCCATATTTTCCTGTCTTCTTCCACTTCTTTTATCCACGTTGATCTTGGTCTTCCCTTTCTTCTTTTGCTTCCAAGGCTCCACTGCATTATTGACTTGATTGTATCTTGCTCGCTGGCTCTCCATATATGCCCAAGCCATTTTATCCTCTGTTGTTTTATTCTTTTTACTATGTCTTCTCCATTTAGTTCTTGTTCAATCTCGTGGCTCATTCTTATTCTATATTCTGTATCTGTTATTTTTATAGGTCCTAATATTCTTCTTATTATTTTCCTTTCAGTTATTCTCAACTGTTCTTCGTTTTTTTGTCATTGATATCGTTTCCGCTGCGTATAATGTTATTGGTCTTATTATGGTTCTATATATTCTCATTTTTGTAGTTTTCGATATAATTTTACTTTTTTGAAGTTTTCTATTTGCGTGGAAAGCTTTATTTGTTGCCGTTATTTTTTTTCTTATTTCTATTTTTCTATCTTCTTTGTTCGTTAACAATACTTCTAAATATTAAAATCAATCAATAAATAGTATTTCAGTTTTTAGTTCATATTCCAGTGTTTTTTCAATTATTTGTTTTATAGTGTGTTTGGCATCCGTAGTTGATTTCCCTTTCACAAAGCCACACTGATATTGCCCGATGGTCCCTCTTGTCACATTTGTTATCCTTCTCTGTATTAATGTCGACATTATTTTGTAAGCTGTGATTAAAAGTGTGATTCCTCTATAATTTTGACGTACTTGTTGGTCTCCTTTTTTGTGTATAGTTATTATTTGTCCTATTTCCCAATCTTTCGGCATTTCCTCTTTTCTCCATATTCCTAGTATAAACTCATGTATTTGCTGCATGACTATTTTTCCTCCATATTTTATTAGTTTTATGTTCATTTCATCTTTTCCTGGTGATTACTGTTTTTTATGTTTTTTATTATTTCATTTACTTCGTGTAGAGTAGGTTCTGTTAATTCTATTTCGTTTTTTTCTGGGATATCAACTTTCAGTTCTTGTTCTGGTTCAGTTAATAGATCTTTGAAGTATTCCATCCACACTTTCTTGTGTTGTTGGTCATTTTCTGATGAAATTCCATTTTTGTCCTTTATTCCGTATGTTTCAGGTTTATATGTTTTATTATGTTCTTTATAAAATTTCTTTGTGTTTCTATTCAATCTTTCTTCTTCAATGACTCAAATTTTTTATTGTACCCATATTTTCTTATTTCTTCTGATATTTTTATTACATTTGTTTCTCAATCTTTCGTATTCGTCTTTATTTTCGCTTTTATTTGTTGCTACAAATTTTAGCCTTGCTTGCCTTTTTTTCTCTATGGATTTTTTAATTTCATCATGAAACCAATTTTTTCTATCTTTCGCATTCTTGTTTTCTTTCCCTATCCATTTCTGAGCAGCGTCATTTATACATCTTTTAATTTTAGACCATTTTTCCTCTATTTTCTCCTCTTTTTCATTTTCGTTTTCCAATTTTTCAATGTATTTCTCTCTTATATCCTCCTTATTGATTTCCTCTATACTCCATTTAATTATTTTTGTTTCTTTTCTATTATTTCTTTTTATCTTTCTTATCGACACTGCCACCATGTAATGATCTGAGTCAGCGCATGCACCCCTGGAAGTTCTTACGGGAAGACCCCATCGTAGCTTATTAAAATCGAAATGATGCCTTTCGCTCTGTCTTGAAGGGTGGCAGTTACCCCTAATTGTAACGCATATTCGTACTTGACTTCACTCATTGAACTTTGGTTTTTATTTCAATTTGAAGGTTGAACCTCTCTGGACACGGAATAACCGAGGTACATTCGATAAGAGAAGTACAGCTGCGTTCGAAATTGGGACCTAAAAATTCGATAGACTTCAAGAATGACTGGGGAGGTGGAGAGGTTGTTAGAAAGGTTCGAGCTTCAATTTGAAAAAAAAATTATCATAAGCTCGATCAGTGAAGATTAATACGAAAATGGTCACACTTACGGATTGCTGCCGACCTTCTGGACAGGTCAAGAGATGGCACCTTGGTTCTGTCTTAAAATACTTGCAATTCGCTATCGATTGGTGATAGTTCAATTAACGGCATCCTATTGACCACTAAATACCCGATCGATTCATATACAATCTCGCCGTTTTACTATTAGTCCTCACATAGTAATGTGATGATGAGATAAGAATAGAATAAATTGTACCCCTGCCTCATATTGTCATCTCACAAGCGAAAGATAGTCAGTTATCGTGATAAAATACTGAATTGGAGTAATTAAGCTCTCGCACATTTCGTTAATTCGTGTAACATTAAACGATCCATATATGTCTTCCTGGGAACGCCTTCGCATTAGGTATTAGGCAGTCGTCGCCTAGAGATTTCCACATTTACGTCTTCTCGTGGTAGAGAAATTGTCGCAGCTTACTTGAGGACTCTCCACCATTATTACTCCCTCTGTGTTTTGCATAATTGCACAGTATAACTTAACAAGCAACCAGGACCAAATTTAAGTGAAGTACTCGCAGAAATTTGCTACTTGCATGTATTTTTGATGCTGTTTATTTCATTTTAGTTTTAGTGCTACGTCAATATGAACCAGTAATGCTTCGATCGTGGTATTGGTACAACTATCCGGGCGTGGACGAGTGCTTCCTGCCCTGGAGTCCGATTAACGATGATCGAACAGAACTCAAATCCCGGTAGATTAGAGCAGAGACCGAGAGCTTCACTCGGGAACTAGGATTGAGATTTCAAGTTGTATATCCTGCAAAGTTGAAAAATGTGTATTGGCAGGTGGACGTAATTCCTAATAAAAAAAGAAATGCTTGAATGTTTATAGAAAAAGCACGTTGGTGAAAACCCCAAATAAAATCTTGTTCTGTATTCTAGATCAAATACATGGAGAATAAAAAGGCTAGTAAATACAAAATCAGATTGAATTAATAATAAAGAATATAGTTTTCTTATCATTTCAAGTCAGAAAACTTTTGAATACTTTGTACATATTCACGTCGTATATTTCAATAAACGTCACTCGGTAAAATATGGGGAAACTTTGTTTATGAGACACAAGACAAGTTCAGTCTCAGGTTCAGAGAAACCAATAAATTTTTCTTCATAACACCAACTTTTACGAAGGATTACTTGTAAATCATGACAATCAAATGGAAATGAATCGTTTTGCACTCGAGTATTCATTACAATGTTATTCTTCGCTGATATTCAACAATTCAGTTGTTATTGAACTTGAGACATGATTATTAATTGATTTTTATTATTCACAAATAAATCTATTGATAATTTTGTCCATTACAATGTCTTCTTCCTTATTAGCAATAATTTAAATTCAAGATTCGTTTCATTACCATAACCAAAACATTTCAATTAAGTACATGATGAAAAGTTTATAAATTCCTCAAAATCACGGAGTATCTTCCATTAAAAGCACTTGGAAATAAAGTTCTATTAACTCTGAATTTAATTATAAACAGTCCCTGCTGAAATTAAATCTGACAGTACTCACCAAACTTTTTTTTCTGTATTTGAATTCATCCAGCTCGTATCAAACATTGTAACAACAGACAAGTTTTTGAAGTAAAAACAGATAAGGTATTTCAATTCGATTAGTATTGTTTAGTTTATTTTCATTGACAACTATCGGGAAAACATTGGGAAAGGATGAGAAACCTGTGCAAATATCGCGATACAATATTGATTGTATCCTTTTAATTCATGGAACAACAAATTTCACTATTTACAGACAAATTCCAGTCAATAAACTTTAATTAGATTCCAATAAAGTTATCAAGCTTAGTATTTCACGTATGAATATTTGGAATGCCAGTTTTTTTATGTTGCTGTTGAATTTTTTCCACTGTAATTATCTTTGAATTCATCTAGCGAAGGTAGATTGATGGTTCAATTCGTGAATAAATGAAAAGTTTTTGCGCTACAGAATAATTATTTTTTGCTTTGAAATTCATGTTTTACCAACATAGGATTATTCGAGAATAAAGTTTGAGCTTCATGTACAAACTTTTTATGATCGACTCGTTTTGTTATTCATGGATATGTATATAACTACAAAATGGATTATGCATGACCAATTTCTCGAATTTTTAATGTATAAGGCAAATATTATCAAATGCAAATGATGAATTACCCTGTATGTAATAATTGCCAGAACAATAACTTTTTGTTTCGTTCAACAAAATAACTTCTCCAGTTTATCAAATGCTATAAGGTGGGGACAAAAACAAATCCTCTCTTGTTGACAAAGAACAGTTCGCATTTTCAGCGTCAAGTGTTACAGACGGATAAGGTCCTAAATGGGAGCAGTTGCGTATACTCTCCATATCATTACCCGCTTAATCTGTTTTGTTGTTGAATTTCTCCGACTCTCAAATTTTATTATGTACCGCTCAGTTAAGATAAAGTACGGACTCGAAAGGATGTTCCTGGTAAATGGAATTTGTTGGGAAACTTGATATCACTGTAAGAAAATGGAAGTTTCAAGAAAAATAGATTGAATTTCAAATACGAACTATTGTTGAATATGTAAAATACGTATAAATTCCAATCATGAGTAATCAATAGTGAATAGATGGTTTGGAGGATTATTTTATAACTTTGACACGGATAGTGCACCTAAAACACTTGATTACCTTGACCACATCCTTCAAGCTATTAATCGTACTTGCTACTGCACTTGCGAAGAGAAATTATCTTCACATCGCCTCTCTAATTATCGTGATGGTCACTATTCATTCATTATGACCTCCACAAATTTTATCGCCATCAGTGGACAAACTTCTCGCTAGCAAATAAATAACATAAATAAAGGAATAAAAATATTCATACCTGAACAGTAACAATGCAAAAAAAACTATAATGATGTTAAGAGTACGTGGACAAAACTTCTCTTGGTTCGCTGAATTATACAGTGTGCTTTCCCAGATGATAATTCCTCAAGTCGGACACGGGCACTCCAACAGAAATGTTCAGACGTGAAGAGCTCTCGTGTCTGCAGAGTTCCTCAAATATCTCATTGTGCTGACGTCACGAACAGCCTCAGGTTTACTCACACATAAACGAACGATTAATTTTCAAGCATCCTGTGTTCTTATCCGTACATTCATCTTCTTGTTGCTTTTGCTACTGATGTACAAATATCCTTTATTACATTTGATAATGTAAACATCAATATTTTGCAGGAGCTCCTCTTCAAGATCTGATTTTTAGACTCCAATAGAAAAATAATATTCTGATGATCTCATCAATGATAATGAGTCCATTACATCTCTAATATTCCAACCCAAACTAATTACAGAAGTGGTTAACATCACATTTCGTTTCATTAAATTGTAATCAATTCAACTCCACAAAATACAGATTTTGCATTTAGTTTGGTGATGACCCACATTGGTAGGTATTGCAAATAATCATCATTTTGCAATAATATTGATTATTATATACTGTTCAATAGTAGAAAGATCAATAATTATCGCGTTTGAATGAAATTGATGATTCTCTGCATATATTTTCATTTAAATATACATTAAAGAAATATGAAAATAAATATACTGATATTAAAAGATGAACGTCTCG
Organism: Dromius quadrimaculatus; assembly: GCA_963989225.1. Classification (NCBI taxonomy): domain Eukaryota; kingdom Metazoa; phylum Arthropoda; class Insecta; order Coleoptera; family Carabidae; genus Dromius; species Dromius quadrimaculatus. The sequence continues at coordinate 21,049,065 of OZ022335.1, forward strand.
CGTATCTGAGTATAGCAGCAAAGCCATTCAACATATCTCTATTAAATGTTTATGCACCAACAGAAAACGCAAAAAAAGAAAACAAAGATAGAGAAATGGAATATGCATTAAATTTAAATTTGGTTCAAATATTTTTTTCCGAATTTATATTGGCCGGAATTTTGTACCAAACCATCATTTTGGTATTCAATTTATTTTTAATTGCTTAAAATTAATAAATAAAAATGCAAATTAAGCGCGAGAAATTCAAAGTTCTATAAAGCAACACCATTGGTTAAAACGAAATGTGACGTCAAATACTATGCCAACAAGTGCGCACTGCTTACATTTGTATGGCATTGCAGGCTTTTGATTAGAAAACATAGTAGTAGCGTGTGTATTGTAAATTCATTTATTGTTTAAGTGTAATTTTAGCATTCTAGTGAGTTTATACATTATTTAAGACAGTGATTTTGTAAAAGCACAATCGGATAATCTGTCAAGAATAAAGATTCATGATATCGTTTTATTTTCTCTCAAATCCAAATTTTACGTCCGCTGAAGTAAAAAGAGTGAACACTGCAAAGTAATTATTCAATAATAACACATTATGTACGCTATTTTAATAAATACAATCCGAAATATGATGAGCAATAAACATAACCTATAATTTCTGTTCATTTTAAAACGAGCAAATGTTAAACGAAGCCGCATACCTACACTGTATTTTATTGCTAAAACTAATCACATATGATGTTATTCATGATCTGTCAAATTTATTATGATACTTTATCTCTTCTCATAACCTTACATCATTTCTTACGTATTTTAAAACCTGTCTGGCTTGAAAAAAAGACTTTACCAGGTACATTTCTGATAGTATTTTGCATTCAGGCACAATGCAATACTTATAAATTGACTTTTGAGCTTCTTTAATACTGAAATGAGCTGAGAACGAAAACACCTGTAGTAAACAATGGACTGTTATGTCACTGGACATATTATTTCACGTCATCAATTGAACGCGCGAAAATGGCGGCGTTCAAACAGCTCAAAATTATTCTCAATTTTAAATATTTTTTTAAACTTGATTACAGCACTTTTAAACATAATTTTTTTTTTACTATGTTATAACGATGTAATCAGTGAATTAAAAATATAAAATAAATTCATGAATATACCCTATTGTTTTGGGTGATTCTAATGCGCAAGTTGGGAGAGAGGACTATATCAAAGATATAGCAGGAAAGCAGACAAACACTATGCAACTTTGCAATAAGAACGAACATGATGATAAGTAGTACAAAATGTAAACATCCGCGGCAGCACAAGGTAACCTGGATATCACCAGATCAGAAAAATTATTTACAAATTGATCATATATTAATAACGAGAAGGAAACAATCATCAATTATTAGAGTTGTGAGAACGTATAGAGGGACCAATGCCGACTCTGATTACTACATGGTGACGGCAACAACACGACAGAAACTGAAAAGGTGCATAAACATAGAAATATGCAAGTGAGATTTGACAAAGAGAAATTCAATTATGAAAATGATATAAATAAATATGCTAAAAGAGTGGAAGAAATAATACTTGATAAAACAGAGAGCACAGGATGCATAGAAGAAGAATGGAGAAGATAGAAGAGAGTATAGAACAAAAAAGAATGGTTCAACGAAGAATATGAAATACTATCAGAAAAGAAAGCAAAAACAAGCGAAAACAAGATGAAGATGAATCTAAAAAAAATTAGTACAGAGTGTACCAAAGTAATAAAAAGAACCAAGAGAAATTGGATTAAATCCAAAATGAAAAATATGGAAATGAGAATATGGAACAGAAATACGAAACGTTTTTACCATGAAGTCAATCAGCAAAAAAATGAACAGAAATCAAACATAGCTAGTATGAAGAATAAGAATGGACAAATAACAGAAACTGAAGAACAGTATAAAAAAAGTATGAGCAGAGTTTTATAAAGAATTACTAACTGAGGTAAACATAGACAGTGAAGAGGAGAATGGACAGGAAGAATAAATAGGAGACATAAATCAAAAAAAGTAAGAACGGGAAGACACCAAAAAGGACGAAATGAACATGGAATTTATAATGTACGGCGGTGACGCACTATGTGAAGAAATACACAAATTGATAATTGAAATCTGGAGAGAAGAACAAATGCCAGAAGAATGGGAAGTTGGACAAATTGTGACAATATATAAAAAAGGAGATCCAAAAATATGTAAAAACTATAGAGGATTGCTGAACTACAAGATACTCTCATCAATAATATAGAAAAGATTGGCAATCGCAGCAAAAAATAAAATTGAGCAATATCAGTGTGAATATTTACAGGGAAAGTCAACAATCGATGCCATACATACACTCTGAAGCAAATCATCGAAATATCCTACAATGCTAAAATAAACATCGAAATGATATTTATAGATTAGATGCAAATATTGGAAAAACTAAAAATCGACAAGAAAATGAGAAACCTAATTGAAATGAAAATGTCGAGCTCCCATGTAAGCATAAAGACAGGAAAAGGCGAAACAGTAGTATTCTTGATAAATAAAGGAGTCAGACAAGGTGACGCGCTATCTGCGACACTATTTAATTCAGTAATAGAATATGTTACAAAAAATAAACAGAAAATCAATCAGAACACACAGAGAACAAATTATAGCATATACCGATGATGTGATTATTATAAGAAAGAGAAGGGGCATATTGGAACAAATGTTAGATGAAATATTAAGAGAAGGAAGACAAGTGGGACTGAAATTGAAAAAAGATAAGACAAAGTTCATGAGATATGCCAAACAAAGGGAAAACAAAAAAATTAAAATAGGAGAATATGAATTTGAAGTAGTAGAAAAATATAAGTACTTAGGAGTAATGATAACAAATAAAGGAGACAAAGAGACAGAAATAGAAGAAAAAATCTTATCGGCAAATAAAGCATTCTATATGTACAACAAATTGCTGAAAAGTAACACATCAACAAGAATAATAAAGATGAGAATATACAAAACTATGATAAGACTCATATTGATGTTTGAAGCGGAAACATTGATAATGAATTAAAAAGAATAAGAACAATTTAGAATAATAGGAAGGTTAATATTCAGAGCAATATTAGGCCTATATAAGGTAGATGAAAACGAATACAGAGTAAGAATAAACAACGAAATATTACAAGAAATAGAAGGAGAAGATATAGTACAAAAAATAAAGCAACAACGGGTAAAATGGATGCAGGAAGTCAAGAAGATTTACACAACGTAGGAATCAAAAACTGGGAATTAAGAACAAATAATAGGGAAATATGGAGAAAATAAGTGAGCAAATATTAAGCAAAAGGAAAAGAAGTGATTCACCTTATTAAATTCGAAATCTAGAGGATAGAATTAAGAGGATGATATGCGTAACACAATTTTTTATTTTTTTATCATTCATTCAAAAAATGTGAGACTTAACCCTTGGTGTTTTCTTGGTCGAAAAAAGGCTTTTCTCTCTGATTTTGTTTAGCTTTGATATACAGCCTCTCTAAAGATCTATTCTTTGATAAAGGGAATTAAATCAATTTCAAAAAAATATATGAGGGATGAAACATCCTCTCAAATTATTATTGAAGGACACATATTTTGAAAACTATTAAGAAACTTCAATTCATTTCTTAACATTCTGATTGTACGGACTTTAATTTATCTGATAATATAATTTCCATCCCGCAAAACTTCCAATTAGAGGATTGAATAGACTAATAAAGATTTTACGAAATTGGTTCAAAAACGCGTTATTAAAAGTGAATTATGCGACAACTAGAGCCCCTATTCCAATTTGGATTGCAGGTTCGAATTCTATAGAATCGAATTGAGATTATGATAAGCATAAGACAATTATCTAAATTTTTATCATCCATTTCAAAAACGTATGCCCAAAATCCTGACGTTCTTTTAGGCGAAAAAATGTTCTTCTGTTTGATTTTGTTCAAATTTAGTATATATTCTTCCTAAAGATATATTATTTGATTAATGAAGTCAAATCAATCGGAAAAAATATTTAAGGGATGAAATATCTCCTCAAATTATTTAAGGACACATATTTTAAAAACTATTGGGAAACTTGAATTTATCCCTTCACATTTTGTACGAAAATAAAATTCTTATCCCTCAAAACTCCAAATATGTCACAAAATTGGCTTCAAAATGACAAATAAAATGCGAATCATTCAAGAAATAGAATTTAGATTGCTGATTCGGATTCTAGAGAGTTAAATTGAGGAGATGACATGCATTTAAGAATTATTTTGATTTTTATTATTTATTTCAAAAACGTGAGCCTACCCTTGGTGTTTTTTCATGTGAAAAAGGGATTTTTCCTCTGATTTTGTTTTTCTATGAATCTATTCTTCAATAAATGGAGTAAATCAATTCACAAAAAATATACCCTCAAATTATTAAAAGACATATATTCTGAAAACTATTGAAAAATTTGAATCTAATCCTTTATATTCTGATATTATTGATCTTAATCTATACGACAATATACTTTTCATCCCTTAAAACCTCTTAAATTTAAGGGTTAAATGAATTAATAAATGTCATGAAATTGGCTTAAAAACGCCATATAAAATGCGAATCATGCAATAACTAGAGCTCCTATTCAAATTTAGATTGCAAATTCGGATTCTAGAAGGTTAAGTTGAGGGAATGGCACTTCAATTTCTATTACTCATTGCAAAGACATGGTATTTTTCTAAGTATTCTATTCCAGTTCCACTTTCTTCTTTTCTTATTACACAAACAGTCCCGAATTGACTTCCTAATTATTCCTCAATCCTTCGTTTCAATATCAGAAGGGATTAAACAACAAAATAATCTACAATCGTGAATCAGAAGGCGTCTTGAGTACAGAAGTGATGAAGTCAACGGAAATAAATGGAAGTAGAGAAAATAAAGGTGAAAGAGATTAATCCTGTGTACGGATGTATATTGAAAAGCGAATCAGGATATTAACTAGGCATTGTGATGGAAATTGCAACGAGACTCCTCTTTATCCATGAATATCATTATTTCGCTTTCAAACTGGATCATGTCACTGAGTTTAATCAGAAATTATGAATTATTTAATTAAAATACGAGTAGTTAATAAAATTATTCTACTTCCAAACGGATGGTTCGTTCTGACTTCAGGCCATGGCTCTCGAATCGATTTGTTTCTTTCTTTTTTCTGGACTCAGCATTCAAATTGTCATATTTTTTTTTGTAGTTAAATTCAACAACTAATAATGTAAAACTATAGCTTGCTACTTGCTACAACTTATTTGTGGAACAATCAATTTGATGCATAAGCTGATGATGGCGGGACGTTTCGGGGCCGAAACGTCCAAATAAAAGTAATTTCAAGTTTAGTGCTGATATATAATCGCTTGCCATACATCGTATTCATCATATTACAGTATAGACAAAATAGACAAAGTTTCAAGGGTCGGTTATGGGGTGCTCCTTTATAAATAAAATTAGCAAGAGTTGTCTGATAATTTTGTTATTGTTTCAGGCGACTTATGTCGGCCGTTGAACTGCAAGAAGAAGGAGATGTGTTTGCTGGAAGACGCATTCACTGCTGTTTGTGTTTCCAAGAAAGAACTGCAGAAGAATGGGTAAGTACTTTTGGATTACATCACCGTCATTATTATACAACGAACAACAACTTATTATATAATTTGTACCAAATGAAATCAATGAGGTTTCCTCGAACGTGGAATATTTCGGACCATAAATTTCTAAATGGTTCCCGAAAATCACATCACCGAGTGAATTGACCCTAAATGGCTTACTACAATCAGTATGACAAGCAGGGGTGGTCGCTACGTATGCAAGTACATGGTCGAATGCGAGAATCACGTAAGTGAAGTGCCCTTTACAGCTGACCCTGCAGGATTATTATAATTCTTGCTGCTAGATCAGCATCTATTACTTGCAATGAATCCTGCTTGATAATGATTCATCACATATGTGAGTGATCCCGTATTAATTGATATCTGTCATTGTATGGTACAAAGTCCAATAATATTCAAATAATCGAATGCAGAACTTGGGAAAGAAAATGATAACGGAGAGCAACCAACTTCAATAAACAAAGGATAACCAAGATTGATTGTACGACACGGATGGAAAAATATGGAATGGTGAAAGACTAAACGAGAAGGGTTATCCAAACACCGTCATGAATATTGATGAAGCACAAAGACGAATCTATCAAGCTGTAAGCGAGAATTCCATGTTTTAGAATTTGCAGATGGTAAACGTATTACTAATGATTAATTGAGTGTTGTTTCTATTAAGATTGTACAAATTATCACCATCAAATGATTGATATGAAATTTGTACTCATTTTAGTTCTTTAATAGTGTAATATATATCTACTCGAAAAGAATTGAAGTGATAAATAGTCGCTTGAAACATTTCTATCTCTCACTGGTGATTCTTTCTCAACGACAGCTCTTTTGTAAGTTTCGACGATCGAGAATATGAAATTTATAAAAGCGATGGGATACTCGTATATAACTTTAAGTGCCGAAACGTCAATTTTTATATTTACGATTCGGTTATTATGGAAATTCAGTCCAGGATACATTCGCAGCTCTATTTCTGATTCACTGTTGTTATTTATGATACATTTTCTTCCTAATTTAATATTTTTAGTAACTGTCACTTCCAAGACAGAATGTATTTAAATGATTTTTTTTTTAGGGATGTGGTGATACCGAAGTCCATGGTGCTGGTTGAAGAACTAGCCCGTCGCCGTAATCAGGACAAGAAAGATACTTCCGATTCGTCAGATGAGGAAGACAGTGATGACGTTTTCTACGACACAGAGGACGATCCAGATGATGATCAAGATGATGATGTCAGCGAATCTGTTTCGTAAGTAAATTATTTTTGACTGTGTATCAATATCTGATCTTCAAGTCGCAATCGATTTTCAAATATATATCAAGTAGCTTTTGTCTTGTTATCTTCGTGCAAAAGATTTTTCAGCAGTGTGGCTCCAGCTAGGCGTAAGATATATGTTGTCCGCAGGTACTAATTCCTGCGGAGGATTTACGAGAGACTTTTCTTGGCAACCGACATTACTTTCGGGAATTCCATTTTTCCAACACCAATCAATGAAAAGAAAAACTGCATGCTAAAATTATTAACGGTATCACTTATCATATATAAAAATAATGTGGAATAAGAGTAAGACACTTTTCTCAACCACAAGAGGAAGATACATCATCTTGAGATAGCTTTATATATCCTGGGGATAATGTTCAACAAACAGGCTCCAAATCTGTTCAGTTGCTGTAATCTTGTGTCCCAAACCCATATCTTTCCTGCCGATATCACCACCCCAAAGTATCTCCTTTTATGTTTTCTAATATGCCCCAACCTAAATCCTTATTTAAGAGCCACTAAATTTCCGCATTATACGTTCCACCTTATATGACTTTGGCATCATTACTTAATAGTTCTTCAGACTTTAAATCATAAATTTTCTGTTCGAAGGCTTTGTTACACATCCTCATTCTATTTTTGAACATCTTTGTTTATTGGTTGCAATAAAAAGTTTTATCTGAGGTTAACCACTGTGTCAATTATTATTACCTCATCCTACAAATAATTATCTCATGACGGCTCAAAGTTTTATGATCTACACTAGAACATCCTGAAACTCTTTTCGAAATGATTTGGTGTTATTTTGAATCCCCATAGAACCCCAATACGTGGAGCTCATTGATCTCGTTGTTCACTTATGGTTTTTTTCGTTGTCCTACACTGCAAAGTTTTCAAGTATTTGTATCGACCTTTTGGGGTTGTTCACGGGCGCAACCTCAAGGTAGAATCGTTGTATCTTTTTTAAATGCCGATGCACCGACCACTACCTGAGGTGCGGGTGTTTACCCGAGTTAGAGGTAGAAACGTAACTACCTTATGATGAGTGGGTCACAGATATTAACAATGATCTTCACAAATACCTTAAAGCAAAATACATATATGATTTGAAAACACTTTATGTTGAACTTCCATTATCTTTATTGAAAACTAAAATAAATATAATAGCCACAACGTTTCGATAGTTTGTAATCTACTATCGTCATCAGATGAACTGATAATACTAACTATTTCCTTACAATACGAGCCTTGTATCTAGTGTTATATGGGTGATCAAGCGTGATTGGTGTTTCTCCAATTGTGACTGCTCTCTCATTGACAGTTTCTGAAGGGGAACGAGAGGGGCTGGAGATCTGGGTCTTGATGTCAAGTCCAGGGTCTGTTGCAATGTGCTTCCTCTAACGACTTGGTAGATCCATGTTTGCATTTCTGGTGAAAGTTTTGGTTTTGTGGACGAAAGGATGCTCCTGACTGTTGCTGTTGTTTGAATTCTAGTTGAAATATTGTAGTTTCCCTCGATTCTTTTTATCCTATCTAAAAATCCTCTGATGTAGGGAATGTTTAGTTCACATTTTTTTCCTTCTGAATGGTGTTTTTTAACTATTTTCTGAATTGTGTTGTCTGTGTATCCATTGTGTTTCAGTGTTCCGATAATTCCTTTAATTTCTTCTTTATAGTCCTTCTATGTGGTACAATGCGATTTGGCCCTACTCAGTAAACTGCTCGCTACTCCAATTTTTGTTATTTCTGCATGGTTTGATTGGTAGTTCAGGTAACGTCCAGTGTGAGTTGGTTTGCGATATACAGACGTTTGTATGTTGTTGTCCACTCTCTTCACAAGAACATCCAGGAACGGCAAGCTGTTGTTCTTTTCTTTCTCCATGGTGAATTTTATGCTGGGTCTATGTGAATTCAAATGTAGGAGGAATCCTTCTATTTCCAAGTCACTGTTATTCCAAATAATGAAAGTATCATCTACATACCGTACCCACTTCTTCGGCTGGATTCTGGCTGTGGAGATGACACTGTCTTCAAAATATTCCATGTAGATGTTGGCAATAATTGGTGACAAAGGAGATCCTATGGGTAGTCCATCCGTTTGTTGGTAGAAACTGTTCCGTACTTGAAAATAGGTGGTTCTCAAGCAACATTCAAGTAGGTCCATTATTGCTGTGATGTTCAGATCAGTTCTATCACTCAGTCCTGTATTTGTCTTCAGTCTAGCTGCTACTGTTTCCAATACTTCGTTGACAGGTACATTCGTAAACAGACTTTCTACATCAAAACTTATAAAACGGTCCCCTGGTTCCAAGCAAATTGAAAACAATATATCGATAAAATGTTTCGAATCTTTAACATATGTGTCACTCTGTCCCGCTAGTGGTGATATTACCGGTAGAAGAAATATAGCTAGATTATAGCACGGTGATCCCCTGGAGCTTATAATAAGTCTTAGGGGAACGTTCTTCTTATGTATTTTTGGTAGTCCATACATGTGAGGTGGTTTGCTGTGGTGTGGGGTCAACCTGGATCTAGCGGTATCCTCTAGTATTTGGTTGTGCTTCCTTAATGTTAAATATAACTTCCTTTCTATGCTTTTTGTTGGATCTTCATCTAGCATCTTGTTTGATCTCTTCTGCAGAACTTCTTTTATTTTCTTGTCGTAGTCTTGGTTGTCCATTATTACTGTGGCATTTCCTTTATCCGCCGGCAGAATTTTCACAGAGCTATCGTCCTTCGGATTTTTGATGGTACCTAACTCTGTTCTGGTCATGTTGGGTTCCGGTTTCTTCGTTTTATCCAGTAGAGTCCTGACTTTCCATCTGAATTCCTCAGCCTCATCTTGATCCAATTTGAGAGCTACTGTCTCTACTGAGGCTATAATCTCGATTTTTTGAACTTCTTTTGGTGTGATGGCAAAATTAAGACTCCTCTCGAGTACAGATTCCTCTTGTGTAGTGAGAATTTTGTTGGAGAGGTTGACTACTGTCGTTTTTTTCTGAGTTGTTGATGTTTTGTCTCTTGAATTTTGTTTCTTTGTGAGCTGTTCCATTTTCGTCTGTTGCTGTTGTCTATGTTTTTCTGCCATGTCTTTGACTCTGTGTGCAATCTTTTGAAGTATCGGTTTGTGGTCTTCAACAGCTACGGTTCTTGTGAGCACCATATAGATTGCTTTTGCGTTTGTAATAAATTGCGATCTTCTCCAGCGATGGTAATTGATTCTCTTTTGAACGATTTTCTGATTGGCTTCTTGAATAATCTTAGAAATTCTACTTAATATTTGCCTGAATGATATTCCGTTGAATCAGCATTGGAATTTTCTTTGCAGTTGAATCAAATCCAAATCAAATCATCATTTAAATAATTTTGCACTGTTCTTAAAATATAGACATAGTGATAATTAACAGTTATTACTTTGTCACTATCACCAAAGAATTAATTAGGTTTTAATTTTGTTGGATGAATATGATTCAAAGATTTTGGAATACCATTTTATGTTCTATCAATAATGGACTGGACACAGAAATAATAATCCAACATTTTTTTTTCTGAATTTTGAACATTAATATCTCTTGTTTTAACCGATTTTGCATAAATTGAAACTTTTTATTGCAATAATTGACAATAAGCATGCACAAATCAAAATATATTGTGAAAATACACTCACCTTTGAGTTAATTTCCACCAAAATTCAATATACACAATTTTTACTTTTCTCTTCAGTAGACAACACAATAATGATAACTTCCTTAGACTATGCTGCTAGATGAACTTGCCAGCAGGCAATTCACTGTAAGTACATACAAACTCCTCATGTGCGCCAGGTTTCCCAATTTTCAGGGACGGAGAAGTCGATCTATAGGAATTTAATTTTTTTTCTATGGTTTTTAGTAAACATCTCAATTATTCTCACTTTGATGTATGGGTGCTTTTGTGTATATATGCATTCAGGTACAGATTCATCCAATCACGGTATCTCTTTTTTTTTAAACGGACAGAAGATTTGAATTTTGCATCCTTCCTATATTCGGTGTGTATGGCCAGACCGTCCTTGGAATGTTGAACTTTAAAAAGCAGGGTTGTTAATGCTTTGAATATTTTTATTAGAAACATGTGTTCCAAAATTTTGAAAAGAATGTTCCATAAAAACATTTTATACTTGACATGATTCAGAAAATCAATAATCTAAGCATGTTTCTTCTCAATATAATTTGTAAGTTAGATATCAAACATTGAAGAAATGCACAGAAATGCGTTCTTCTTAGAAAAAAAAGGCATAATTCCTATTTGAATCGAAAGTGATAACAGAGAATGGAAGAAAAGTACATTATTCGCAAATTTAATCTATTTGCTCCGTAGGAATACCGTTATTTAAGTTTAATGATTCACTAGTTCGAATTGCAAATTTGAGTACAATTCCAGAGCAAAGTTTGTAATAATCATTTTAGATGAAGTTCTGAAAGTTTGCTATAATTTAATAATTATAATAATTCACATCATAATAATTTTCGCGTCTTATGTATTCCAAAAAAACCTGATAACGAATTAATATCAATTTTTCACTTGTCCTATGTTTCGGTAAAATATAACTTGCCGAATATTTTACAAATATAAGTTCTCTAATTGTTTGCTGCCTTCATAATTCTTCGAATTTTCTGCCTGGGGGGATTATAAAAATACCTCTGGTCAATAAGTACTAATGTAGTGTCCCGTATTTTCCTTGACTGACCTGCTTCAACCTTACCTAAATTTCTACCTCTATATACAGTCTTTTCGACCTCTGTACCCACAATCGACTCAGAAGCAGATACAGCTACTCAATGGAAGATGGATGGACTCTAAAACTACCTTAAAACTTTGCAGTGTAGGAGTAATAGAGAAACCGACACACCTTACATTCATTAAGGACTTATAGCCAAATTGTATATGAATCGATCAGGACTATAGAGGCCAATAGGGTGCCAGGCTTTAAAAATCTAGGATCCTGTCCTAAGAATCCGAATAATATTTTCGACAGAGAAGGTCAAGTACTTTGATCTATCCAGTATCCAGAAAGGCGGCAGTCACCCCTAATTGCAACCCATTTTCGTAATCAACGTCTCTGATCAAACTTACGATTGAAAATTAGGTGCGGTCGGTCGCTGGACTATAATTGAATTACAGTTAAATCATGATACGATATGTGAGCATTGTTTTATTCCCAAATCAAGGGAACGAAGCTCAGAAACATTTACAATCAGCACAATCTACAACAGAAAATGTGTGATGAACAAATTCTATTGTGATGTCTCATACTTCTTATACAATTCTTCTTCGTGAATATGTTTCAGTTACAAACCTCATTCCTCCTTTTATATTACAAGCACATCAGCAAGAAAAAGTATTCTTTTTGTTTTTTCTTGTAATGCAGTCGCCGTTACAAACTTGGCAAATAATGTAAAATAAATGATAGTACTTGGGAGAAACCACCCTGGGCATTCGGAATAGAAAGTTTTTCGGCAGATACTAAACTTTTTTGCAAACGAAACCATTTGCTTGAGAACTGCTACACTTTAGTAAATGGATCAATGTCATCACCACATTTCTGAGTGCATTTTTTTTGTTATTATTTTGGATAATAGTTTTTATGTTTGTGGTGGTAATATTATGCGGATGCTTTATGTGTTTGCTGCGTAGGTTAATCAAATAAATTCTACTGTATAGCAACATGCTTCGTGTTTCATATGAAACATTTGCTTCACTCATGATACAAATTAGACATTAGAGAATTAATGAATGATTTGATAAAAGAGAGAAGGAAAAATAAATGAATAAATCATGTGAAATTCTTGGCAAAATGTGCGCTTATCCAGCCGTTATCGATCCCTTACAAATGTGTGACCTTAGTGGTTATATCCATGCACGCAAGTCAGCAGAAAACCGACAAGGATAAAATTGACAAACCAAACGTGTAAGGTCTAAGGACATATCGCCTGACTTCACATCGAACACTCAAGTTTCTCGAAGTTTCCCTCAAAGGACATGAAAAAAGGTTACTGAAGATTGAAAAAAGCAATGCAGTTTTAGGGTTGTTACCCTAGCATTCAATAATAATAACGAAGAAAGAGGAGCACTGGTACTCGACAACATCATTAATTAAAATAAATATGGCCTACTAGAGTCCTCTATGTATTTCACAATCATGCACAGGCATCATAAAAGTAAATTTGTTTATATTGTGGAATAAATGAGCCATACATAAAATGATTTTCCGACTGGACATATGAGTACGTGCGCATCTATGAGTTAATGTCCAAAACGTTATGTAAATTGGAAAGCCAGAGTAAATTATGTATTAATTAATTCTGTTTTAATGTTGGTTTGTCCAATGAACGTATATGTCTATGTAAACTGAATCACAACTGAGTTCAAATAATTTATACTGTTTTTAGTGAAAACCAATGCATCGATATCTTCAATAAATACTGACGATGATATACTTACACGATAAAATAATACTTCATCGATCTTGTTTTATTTGTACATGAATGAAATTTCACTACCGTTGGAATATTTAAAACATTCTTGCTTGCAGGAAACTTAATACATTTCCTGTCAACTTAGTTGCCTGAAAACTTAATAATAAGTAGTGAAGAGAGCACTTTATTTCCTCAAGCTGACAACACCGCGGCCTTACAAAATGAATTCTTCCTCATTTAGTTGTATGCTTACGTCAGCGTGAACCAGAAGTGGAAAACGTTGAACGTGAGTGGGCTTTGATAACAAAAGGGCATGATATCGTTTCTTTATGGTAAGAATGGACGTAGAGAACGAATTTATGTAGCAGAATGAATTCCACTATCCACTAAAAGCTATCAGTGAAATCGTTCCGTTTCCAAGACCTAAGAAACTAAAGTGTAAGTCGATTCATACTTCCAAGTAATCTTATGATAAATTTATCACAATCAGCAACATTAGGAGCACCATTTCCAAGATAGGTCATGTCCCAGATAAGAGTACAAGAAATATGTAAACTTCGAGATGTAATTAGGTAATTTCAAATTTAAAAAAAACTTTCTGGGAACGTTTAATCCAAACGAAAATTATTCGGATAGAATTAAACTTTTGTAACAAGAGTTTCAAGTTGTATGGCACAAGTTTTAATGTCTTGCAAAAGCAGTCAAAAGAAAAATTATTCTTTTGTTAACGTGTGAATGATAGTCCTTGAACCAAATTTTATCTTTTCCTTACAGCAATTTGCAGAAGATCAATTTGTTGGGCTTGAAGCCACCCAATCTAGTCACTCATAACCCAACAACGGTTCGAATTAAATGCTTTCTCTCAGGTGTAAATTATTTTGAAGCAAAAGTATTTCAACTGTAATTATGATTATTACAATTCGATATCGTTCTTTACTTGTTTGTCTTGAGACACAATATAATAAAGGAATACAAATTCAGAAATTTATGTTCTTCGTGAAATATTTCATTGTCTAGACAGTTTTATGAGCTTCGACTAACACGACGAACTTCTATTCCACTAATAATTAAAGTAAACTTCTACAGGTTAACAACTATCTTCAAATTTGTGTTTAAGACTTAATCTTGATATACAACTACTGTGGTTTCCTTCCCTACTACAGCGTTGCGTACAAAGGGAGTACTTTCATGAAGGATCATGGTCAGGTGGGTGAGATGTAAGCCACACAAAACAACACTTGGGGAGACATAACAACATCGTTACACATGACGAATAGTCGTTAAGCTTGCGAGGGGTTTGTCCTCTTCCTTGAAAATCTTGTTTGTGCACCAGCCTCTGTAACCATACATCAAGCCCTGCACAAAAAGACCCAACTCCTAAAAACCAATAACTCACTAAAATAATGAAACTTGAAATAAAAAAATTGCACGTGGTCAGCAAAAATCCTGAAATAGGGGCATGATGAGCTCAATTTTAAAGCAATAACACCGTCCCACACTCCTGATTTTTCAGTCAACGCTAATTGATAATTTAATTGAGAAGTGATGAAATATGGAACTTGGTAATTACTTATTTTTGGAGAGATTCCAGCACAAATTCGTGCCGTAATTAATGAGTTCACAACAAAACGTCGGAAAAGAATCAAATTAAAATTTTATTATTACTCTTTTCTATGAGAAAATCAATATCAGAAAGATACCTAAGGTGTTATTGTGTACCAAATTTGCACAGACAGAGAAAGGTCTAGTGTTCGAATTGCAGACCCAAAAGTTAGTTTCAGTTAGCTTTGTCTGGGACACACCAAATGTTCATTGTAAACTGTTTGTAGATTGAATTCTAAGGGCAACATGGTTCAGAAACAAGTCCAGTTGGAATATTAATACCAAAATGAAATTATCGAATAATGCCACTAAGCTAAATAATGTTTAGAACTCATGAGAGAAGTTTTTTCTACATTTCATACCGCTTATCAGCAGCAGACAGCAACCTTTCTGAAATCATGGAATTGAAAATCACAGTTTGTAGCGACAGGAAACACACCAGTATCTCTGCATGTGAAAAGCTGGAAGTCGCCTGATCCCTTTGATGGTACATGAATCAGATAACAGACGTAGGAGATTCGAAGTGCATGTGACGTGGGCTCATTGGCGGCGAATAACAGCAGGAGCACACACTAATTAACCCCAAACTTAGTTTATGTGATCTTGGAAGGCTCGATGTTTATAGGAAGGTTGTTTGCGCCACAGGTAATAGAGAACTTATTACAAGATTCTTTGAAGTTTGTTATATATTCGTGCAAACTCAATTCTTCGGAGTCAACACTTTCTAATTACTAGTAAAAATATCATTGTCTTTATTTAACTGGAGGGCCAAACATTTACTGCTATTTCAGTGAAATATCCTTGCTAAACATTAACTTTTACACAGTAGTATGAGGAAATCCTTCTGAAGTGACATCCTCAGAGGAATTGAAATTTTTTTTCCTAACGGTTCACACAATCGTCTTCCATTGGTCAAATCAATTTGCTTCTTGTCAAGCTGTCCAACTACTTATCAAATACTTCTAAGGTTTACTTCTACAGGTTCCACTTGACATTCCCATTGAATATTCCTTGAAAACATTTGCCAGGTGAAATCAAACCTCTTCAACTGCACGCACTTGCAGAATGGTACATAATGACAACTAGGAGGCAGACCCTCCTGTATCTGGTGAAAGTTCCACCAAAATTTGTTATTTGTATTCGTCCCAGCTTTCACTAGAATATTCTTCGAGAAGAGCAAACTCAAACATGTGGCATTCCCTGACCCTCACCTCCTATTCATATAAATAAGCAGGTCTCCTCTACTGTAGTCCAATGACACCCTAACTCACATCACTTCACGTATAAACAGAACTGCGTGTAGTGATCTTCCGGAGGCCAGATTCATCTACATCTGTTACTTTTGCACTCATATATGTGTCAGTAGCTTCAAAGGTAGATGATTTTGTTTCGTCCCAGTCTTTACCAGGATATTCTCCGGGAAAAACAAACTTAACCATGTGACATTTCCTAACCCTATATTCATATAAGTGAGCAGTTATCCTCTACTGTAATCTAATTACCTCCTAACTCATTATATCGCGGTCCTAAGCCTCGCAAACATCCACTAATTATATCATCAATCAATCGTCACCATACTTACTTACTCAATCCTTTGACTATCTACCTTTCGATGTAAGGCATTCTCTCTTTATTCTTCTTCGCCACTCGATGGGTATTCTTCCGGGTTTCTTCGCCACATGCATCTCCACGTCTTCCGGTTGGTCATACTTTTTCTTGCCTCTGGCCAACTTATACCTCAGTGCTTTGTTGCCTCTATTACCTCTTTCTTCCATTTTTTCACTGATCGTCCCCTCTTTCTCTTCACGTGATTTCTCGCTCCGTAAACTTGCTTTGCTAACTGGTCATCATTCATCTGTGCAGATGTCCCGCCCATCTGAGTTGTCCTTCTTGGATGCAATTTTGTTCCCAGATTTTTCCTAAACGTGTCG
Source organism: Dromius quadrimaculatus (assembly GCA_963989225.1). Classification (NCBI taxonomy): domain Eukaryota; kingdom Metazoa; phylum Arthropoda; class Insecta; order Coleoptera; family Carabidae; genus Dromius; species Dromius quadrimaculatus. Next base: position 21,065,988 of record OZ022335.1, read on the forward strand.
TTTCTTATTTTGTCCATTTTTGTTTTGCCCTCGATTTTTCTGAGAAAACGCATCTCTATATTTTGTAACCTGCTTTAATATCTTTTCTGTGTTGTCCAAGACTCACTTCCCTATGTTAATACAGGAACTGCTACTTTTTCGAAAACTCCTACTTTCGTCTGTTTAGGAATCTCTTTTTTATCAAGAAACCTGGTTTTCAGTGAGTTAAATAATCTTCCTGTTGCTGCTATTCTTTCCTCTATTTCTTGATCTAGCATGCCATTTTTGCTAATTACCCTACCTAAATATTTAAATGCCTCCACCTCTTCTATCTCCCTTCCATGCAGTTTTATATTTTGTTTTTCTACGCTATTTATTGCCATCGTTTTTGTTTTCTCTACATTCATTGTCATGTTCCATTTCTTTAGCTCTTCGTCTAATACCTTAATGTTATGCTCTAGTTCTTTTTCACTTTCTCCGAAAACTACCATATCATCCACATAAGCTAGTATTGCTACTTTTATTTCCTTCATTTTCCAGTTGCCTACTTTGTACGTCTTCAGTTTATTTTTAATCATCTTACATATATCGTCTAGGTTCAAAGTAAACAACTTGCCTGAATCCTACATTCGTGGTGAAATATTCTGATTTATTATTTCTTGTTCTCACAAACACTCAAACATTTCCGTAGACTCAAAATCCTCGTATATCCATCTCATGGAAATCATTCCTTGTTCCAAATCTATATAATCATACGTAAAGAGGTTTACGCATATTGCGCGCATGTAGGAATGTGATATACTTTAAGTTTATATGGAAAAGGAATGCAGATAACTTAAATTTTAATTTACCGCTGAAAACGATGTCATTTTTTGCTGGAATCTAATTTTCACTCCCTAGGAGTTGAAGGGGAAACACAAATAATTATTTGTCGAATAATAAAAAGTACTTTTAGTATACGTTATGTAGTTCATCAAATCGTTTTCATTGGTATTTGACTCTCCACTTATACTGAATTTTCTATAATGTTAGCTAAAGCTCTTTAAATGTCAGATTCACGGAATGAGGTTGAGCTTCTTGTTAACCTAATCCAATTTTACAATTGGTTGATTTTCCACAAAAAGCAATTCGGTGTTAGACGCAAACCCGTCACGTGAATATGTCAGTAAAAATAAGACAGAGATTAACGCTTCCAACAGGAGATAAATACTAAGGCACATCTTCCTGAGCCTCCGAGCAAGTATTTAAAAGTTAGTATTTATTACTAATAAAGGTGTTGAGCTCTACTCTAGTAAACTGCGGACATTTTAAAGGTAATATATCTTATTTGGAATTTTACGACCCATCCTGAGATCCCTATGGTATAATAACTTGAGGGTTTCCATTTTCTTACCCTAGAGTAAAATAAGGTGACACGATATGTAAATGGCAGGAAATATTTTCGTGTTTGTAATGCGTAGATCTCTACAAAGTTTTGAGCTCTGTGAAAACTAGGACACATCGAACAAGAAAGATATATATATTTACGCTCATCACTGATTCACTAACTCTGTAACGCTCTAAGATAGATATGTAGATATAAATCAGTTAGAGAAATGAATTATTGCAGAAATCTATGGCTCCGTGGTAGAGCATTGGCCTAAGGTTATAAAGGTACCGGGTTCGAATTACGTTCGGGTGAAGTTAGAGCACAAGGAGGTTAGAATAGAAAAGAGGGAGCATGAGGTTATAGTTTAGGCGAGAGGAGTGAAGCCTAGTGGGAACGGACGAGCCCCACTTTTGGTTCCGATTAGGGAGGGGATAGACGTCAGTTTTCAAACAAAAGTACACTTATCCTTGACAGATAGCGATGATTTGGGTTCTGGTTAGAGTGGAGGAAGTGGCTTTACTTGTACATCTTTTATACAGATAACAGATAACCATTTCATCATTATTACCCTTCTAAAGCACCAATTTTTTTCATTTAAGTTATTTTATGTTAGTTATTATGTGTTGAACATATCTTTCATTTGACGACGCACCACTTTTTAGGCGCCTTGTATACCCCTAAGTAAATAGTTAATGAGAGAATGCATTATCCTCAAACCTTCAAAAGATTCTGGTGAACATTTATCGGAATACTCGACATGCTGATATTCATTCTATTTAGATAAGTTGCGGTTTCATAGTAATTATTCTTATACACAGCTCTTGTTTTTTCATAATTTCTAATTCCACAAATTGGTCTACATAAATTATCAAGTGGTTTATGCTTTCAGGTGCAAACCATGTCCAGTGATGAAGCCGACGTTCCTATGCGGCTCGGATAACCGCACGTATAGCTCGCTGTGTCGACTGGATTATCATAATTGCATCCATCATACGGACATTCGTGTTTCCTGCAAAGGATTCTGTCCTTGTAAAGGTAATGTGCACTTTACCACTTGCTGTCTTTGTTAATTCATTACAAATTTAGACTAGAATCCAATAAAAACATCATTACCTCGTTATGCCGTAAAATTTTCGCTTCCTAAAGTTGGAAATGCAACGTCAGAAAATTTGGGAATCGCTATCGGCTTTTGCTGTTAAAGTTTATCTTTCATTCGTTCACTCATTCCAGAGCAATATATGTTGGTAAACATCATCAGGATATGTTTGCACATCTAACTCGTTATTAAGTTATACAAGCAATGCTCAAGAATCTTCTTGACAGAATGTAAAATTTGTGATATTAGGCACAACGCGTTTCGATCTTTTGATCATCATCATGTTATTGAGGAATCAGGAGTTGAGAGACAGGTTTAAATGAATATGCAGACACTTAAACGGATGGACTATTGATTTGTATATCATTAGAGAGCTTTCAAATTTTTTGCTATGTCCGTTTAACTTTGCGTACTATTTCAGATGCTGATGCTCATTTGAGGAAAAAACAACGACAATCTGAGCGACTGAATTCATTCATGAATAAATACAAAGCAACACTCGACAAGAACGGGGGTGGTAATCGGCAAGACAGATATACGTACACTCCTGAAGATTTTAAATATGAAAATAAACATTATAAATATATCAAATACACTAAATACAACAAGGTTTGTTCACATATTATAGATTTCTTGAATAATGAATAGAGTTTCTATTTATGTTTGGTATTATTCCCAGGACAACAACGCACTTTACGCTGACGACAAAGATCGAGTACGCGGGTACAACGAAGTAGTGGAATCTAAAAACCACCTGAATACATTGGACAGTCATTCAACGTCCACTCAGCAGTCGGATAAGTGTCCTCCAGCTGCTTTGCAGACCATGGGTAACCGACTGCTTGATTGGTTTTCTGTTGTTATGGCGGATACAAAGAGAAGACGTTCGCACGCCAAATCTAAAGGTTTGAATAAAAGTTTCTAATTTTTTATAGATACATCCTTGAATATGATATTATTTTGCAGCCCATTTCCCAGTGGTATGTAAAGGCGAGGTTCGATGGATGTTCCAGCATTTGGATTTGGATGGAGACGGCCGTTTATCGCTCCAGGAGCTATATGATTTAGAGCACGACCAAAGTGAGGTGTGTATGAAGCCATTCCTGGAACAATGCGATACCGACCACAACATGTCGGTATCCCCGCACGAATGGTGTCGTTGTTTTGATAAGACAGACCGACCGTGTGCGGCCGTCAAGAGGAGGATCACTCCGGAACTTAGTGGTAAAAATAATTGCCCTTTTTTATCCAAACCAAAATTATTACATAAGGTGATTAATTTCAGGTGTGTATGTGCCCAGCTGCGATTCGCAAGGCTATTACAGACCAACCCAATGTCACGGGGCAACCGGCATGTGTTGGTGTGTAGACAAACATGGTGTAGAGTTCGCTAACACACGTACCCACTCCAGGCCAAACTGCGGTAAGTATCGCCTACTCCAATTATTAAGGTGAGTCAAAGTGATATTTTACTGGAAAGTCGTTTCTTATTGCTAGATGCAGTCGTCAACAAAGCAGGGGAGAGTCAGAAGGCGCCTGAGAGTGATCTAGGCAGCGATGATGAAGATGATGGTGATGATATAGAACAAGGTTTAGAGGGAAGCGCGGACCAACCTCTCGATTTTTAAATACCTGCTCATGCACACAACCCGTCCCATCGCACTCACCCATTAACCTCATCAACATTCAAATCAAACACGAATCATGAGCAAACCTCACAAAATGTGCTTAGGAAATATATGCTCTGCGTCACTTTATAACATTTATATGAAGCTATTGGAATATACATCAATTGATTGTAAAAAGCAGGCCTATCTCGAACTAACATTTTCTAATCACAATTTGCATTTTCAGTTTTGTTATTTCGCTTGAATTTTTTGTCGTATTGGAAGTGGCAATATTGCATTTCATGCTAGACTGATCAAACAAAACTTATTTGTAAAAACATATAAGTATACTGTCACAGTTCTTAACCACTAGGTAAGTGAGAGATGGAGGCGAGGAGATGATCCCTCGCTTGCTGAAAATCTGATTTTTATTCTTCCCACATAAAAGTTCAAAGTAGATTTCCATGACATTCACATAAAAAACATGTCTATATGACTTGTATGTATTAGTCAACAAGGGCAGGCCTAAAATTTTTGTTCATTATTTTTCCATTGAACTTAACTTGATGTAAATATAAAACGTTCGTTTGTTGATTGGACAGTCTTGTATTTTGTATACTCAGTATATTTACTCTTGTAGTTTTTCCGTGTTTGCTGTTTCCTCCTTAATTTCTATAATGATAATCATACAATATTACAAAGTCGATAAAAAATATAATATAACAAAATTTAGAATAACGGTCATTGATAATATTGGATGTATAATAAAATATCGACTTTCTCATGTCATTCTTCCAGAATCCGTACTCAAACTCACCAAATATTCCTGATAACTGTTCCATATGTAGAATACATATGAAATGTTTTTGTTTAGATTTAAGTAAAATACCGAAAATAAAGGTATCAAAGTGTAGTAGGCAATATGATTGTGTTATTTTATGCGCATCAGCTTGTAGTACATAAGTGAAAAACATTCCATAAACGGTCATTTCTTACTCATTAATAACAAATGTCACTGTTCATCATAATGCATACGTGACATTGTACTTGCACAATCACTCAATAATTTATAGATACACACACAAAAAAATCGCTGCTATTGATTACTTAAAGCTGAGAATTCTATTAAACTTTAAATACAATTTTATTGATACTTCAGTATGATAAGTAGTAAGACACCTAGGTCGCGCAAAAGGGCGGAGCTTGAAGTGTACTATGCGTACTACTAACATGAGTTGGAAAGCCCCTCAAAATACTGACATATTTTTAAAAAAATTGTGATTTGAAGGTAGTAAATTCTCAGCTAAATGAATCACAATTTATAATCACATGAACACAAACTGCTTTCTTATGTATGTGCCGTCGAGAGTATTGTGTATCTATTTATGTGCTAGTACGATAATCTGTCTTGACTATTGTTAAACTTAGAAATGATTTATGTGGTTTTGATGTACAATTTATAATGATAATTAATTTACTTGTAAGAAGATTGATTTGTACTTTTGATTTACTTTGATAGAGAAATATATAGGCATAGTATTATACGTATGTTATATAATCGAGTATTTCAGAACAAGATAAACTAGATTATGTATATAAGGAGTTGTCACGGCCTGAAAAGCACTTGTAGGCCATTGTGGTATCTAAAGTAAACAGTTGCTTATACTTATAGGACATAGTAATTTATTTTGCAAGGGAAAGAGTCGTTTTTTTATAAGGAGCATACGTAAGTCGTAAATGTACTTTCCACAATACTTATCAATGTTTTAAATGCCATTACATTGTATTTTATGTACAACGGGCCACACCGTTCAAATCTGCCATAGTAAATTATTTAAGTACATAAGAATGAAAGCTGTGTAACTAGATATATAAAATTAACAGCTTATGTCTTAACACAAGCAAGCATACATATATGTATTGTATGTTTTCATCATTACGTAATAAAACTATAAATTCTATTGTATATTTTTATGCTTTTACTTCCAATTCAATCATTTATATATTTCTCTTCAATATCTTCCGCTGGAAAATACTTTTGAAATCGTATGAAGAAATGCTTCTTTACTTGAGCCGTCATAAGAAAATTTTATCTTTGATGTTCACTAAAAATATTATTTAAATTAGGCCGAATTCATTTGTCCGGTAATCGGATAAAAATATTATTCCAAATTCTTTCGGTAACCGGATAAATAATATATTTTCATTTATCCGGCTAAAAAAAAGGATCAATTCATTATTCAATTTAATAAATATATTGTACTCACACGAGTTACATTGTTTCATTCCAAAAATTCTTTCAAACCATGTTTTATCACTTTTATTATCAACTATATATGTTATGGAATATCCATATATCTATAAAAGCAAAATACCACTCACTGATTCAGCACGATATCTCAATAACTGCCAAACCTGCAAGCTGAAGTTTGACAGGGGGGGACTAGAAGTCAGCTAAGAAAGGATTTTGCAACAGGGCCGAATCAAGGGAGGGTTTATATGAAAATTCTGTGGTTTTGTTGGTAGAGGCATGAAATTTGTGTGGTAAGTAGACAATGTGGAAAAAAAATAATACTGCAATATTATTTTTTGACAGAGTTGGATTGAGGTGGTCCAGAGACCTCGCATTATGATTGCAATCGTCTGTACTGGAAGTGCACTTTACCTGATACTTTTTTGAATTTTCCGCATAAATCTAGAATGATTAGCCGTAGGATACTGGAATTCAGTATTTGATAGTGCTGTAGCATTCAAATGATCATTTCCTATTTTCGTCCCAATCGACTAAGCCGAAAGTGCACTTCATATCACACCTTGCATTATGTTTGTGATCGACTAAGCCGGGAGTGCAGTTTACTCGAAACTTTTTTTAATTTTTCGCACAAATCCAAAACGATTGAACGTAGAATATTAGAATACAGTATTCAAGATGATAGTACTGTCGAGATGCTCATATCCTATTTTCATTGAGATCGACTGAACCGAAAGTGCACTGTTTGATTATATATATCCAATGATGTACAAGTTGGCTGCAATCGTCTGTACGGGAAGTGTACTTTACTTGAAATTTCTTTGAATTTTTCGCATAAATCCAGAATAATCAACCGTAAGATACTGAAACTCAGTATTTGGAATTGCTGTAGCATCTGAATGGTCATCTTTTATTCGTGTACCAATCAGCTTAGCCGGAAGTATATAACAGACTTTTCGAATTTGCCGCATAAATTCAAAATGATCAGTCGTACAATATTGAAATTTCGTATTGAGTACTTCTATAACATTAAGTTGTACATTTTGCATTATGAGTGCGATCGGCTGAACACGAAACAATCGAATGTAGAATGTTAGAATTCAGTATAAAGACGATAGTACCGTCTAAATGCTCATATCCTATTTTCATTGAAATCGATTGAGCTGGAAGTGCACTTTACTTGACAGCCTTTTGGAATTTTTCGAATAAATTCAAAATCGGCTGTAAAGTATTGAAACGATCAATCGTGGAATGATGGAATTCGGTATTTGATTGCAAAACATATCCAATGTTATACAAGTAAGTCACGTGATTTTCACATCAGATTTTTTAGTGCAAAATTGTAAAGAGAAAAATATTTCTTACAATTCGCTGGTAGAGACTAAATAGAGCCCACGAGCTAAGCATATTACAACTTCTTCCATTACTTTTGGCATGACGGAATCCATACAGTCTATTTTAGCATATTATACAGTTTGCAAGTTAATTGAATCGATCCCAAATCCTTATATTAATTAGGTCTAGTCCCAACGCAAGCAAAGGAGTATAGCCCTTATTAAATCGTCTTTATGACAATTCTGACGCTTGATTGGATTATACCATAAGGACGAAAACTGTATCCTCAATTTCCGCACAATTACAGAATATTAAGATTCATATTCTCCGAGGCGGTGCGAGGGGCCTCGCGCCTCAAGCCGATATGAGTCAAATATTTTTAACACAATGACTCTATAATAGCATTAAATGAACATTTCAAAAATTTTGGTTTCCTATATGATTTGAGAAAATTCAAGAATATATCAAAAGAGCAAGTAATAAAAAACTTTCAAGATTTACACACAGTTCTGCGAGTGGGTGAAAGTAGTGACTTCCAACTTTACGCATTTTATGAAGAACTACGAACTATGATCCTAAATGCACCAGACTTCATTAAAGATGTGAATGAATTGCGCCAATACATAATAGAAAATAACTTGAATAAAAATCCAAATATTTGCATTGTCTATCGAATTTTGCTATTGTTGACTATTCCATTCGTAGTATTTATAACAAGGTTAACAATGCTAAATCGCTATAGAAACGGTGCATATCAGTGGATATTTGGACTTGTAGAAATACCATCGGGTATTACATAGTGTTCAGAGTGAGTATATTACTCAAAGATGTGGATACCTCCAATTTGTGCTTTCTTCGTATTCAATGGAATATTTTTTTGAATATCTCCATCAATTTTATCTTCTGATCTATCACCAAACTTTTCTGAACTAGATTCCATATCAAGACGCGATATATTTCTCTATTATTCGTCAAAGAAAATGCAAGAAATTCTAATTTTTCAGTTTGACAGAAGTTTGTTTATTCGTTCCTATGAAAATTATGTGAGCTGTTACTAGATTCATAGAAAACTAATTTGAAAAAGTGGTTTTACTCCTGGAATAGTCCTCCATATACCATTTGTATAGTTAAAGTATTATAGACTATTTTTGTGGTGCAATCACTCATGTTTATTGTGCTTGTGAATACCACTCGTACTGCAAACTCGTGGTATTCAAACGCAAACACAATAAACATTCACTTACTTACAAATTTCAATTATATTGTTTCGTTCAGAAGATACAGCAACAAATTTTGTGCTACTACAATTGTCGATTTTAGAAATATTATTGAGTATTGAATTTCTATCGATCATATTTGTATCCCTGAGGATATTTTGATGAGACTCTCCACCGTGTTACATCTAAGTATGTAGATCACAATACTTTCCACACATTTTGATTATCTCTATTGAATCGAAAAACACAGCTACAAATTCTAAATGTTAATCATTAGGTAATGGTATTTTCATTTTCTGAGATATTTCAATGATAATTCTTATTACATTACATGCAGAATACGATATTTTTTACAGACTTCGATTATCTCAATTCGTTCAGGAGAAACAGAGTCAAACAGTATGTGCTTCTGACTCGGCTATTCTCTCCTCCGTCCGTTACTCAAGTAATACAGTGCGCGATCGTAGCATCTTTATGATGTTTATAACAACAAAAATTATTAGAATCGATTTTTCTTGATATATTTTATCTTAGAATATACAAATTTTAGGATATTCAGGTCTCATATTTTAGAAATTAAGAAAGAAAATAATCGATCAAATAAAAATATAGTACTCTGCCGGTAGCCGGATCATTAGTCACTTCGTTTAAATTACTCCGAATATGATGAAAAATGAAAACCGTCAATTTCCTCATTTTTTTAAACAAAATATATGACGTACATGTCATATTTGGAATGTGACGTTTAAATTCAAATTCATTTCATTGAACTTCATATCTAATATATAATTCAAAAGGTCATGAGAATATTTTAAAATTGTAAAATGGATCCTCATTCTGAAAGTAGAAGATATAATGAATTTGTGCAAAACTGTAAAAATGTCATCAATAAAATGAATCTACTTAAAATCTTTGTAAGAATCTTATTTTGCCTCTAAATACTATCTTAAAACAAAAATAATTTTTCAGTCTGAATTGCCTGACGATATCATAGCCCAAACTCCTGAATCCAATAGAGGTATGCGAACTTAAAAAAGTAGACAAATTCATAAAAAAAATAATTTTACAGAACTCGATGATATAGCCCGGAGTTTATTAGAATTCAAAATCAAAACTTTTGCAAGAGAATTACCAGAAGAAGAGTATAACAACTTAAAAGATGTTAGTAAATTCAGTTTCCCCAAAACTAACTCTGAGATTAGCAGAATTTTAACAACAAAAGAAAAAGGTACTTTAAATTCCGACTGGTCAGAAGATTCATTTACATATAAAAAAAGCTTACGAGAAAAGAATATGAGATTTCGTTTTGATGTAAATCAAACTCTAAGCGAAGACTTTTTAGTAGGTAATAATAGCAAGAAAAAATTGGGGTTCAATAAGGACGAAAATACAGTAAATGAATTTTATAGATTTTCATTAGACAGAAGATACAATTCACTAAACATTGAGCCAGGAATCAAAACAGAAAAGGAAAGAAATAATGTGAAATACAGTAAAAGTAATGTTGAAATATCCAGAAATGCTAAAAATATAGAAAAACTTCCTGAAACTCATTTGAATTTACCTAATAAGCAAGAAAATGATGCCAACAGAAAAATAAATACCAATGCAGACAATTTCAATGAAAAAATTTATTTCGACAGTGGGTGGAAAGATGCATCAGTTATTTACAGTGCAAGTCTAACAGAAATAAATACTGAAATTATCGGAGCACACGATAAACCACAACAACAAAAACAAACTGATAATATCGTCATACTGAATGAACCAGACATCATTAATTTAGAAGAAAACATAATCAAAAATTCACGTAGCAAAACTGAGAATAGAAATAACAACATCGAAAACTCAATCAATAAAATCGACAACTTCAATAATCACACTGAGAGTTTCATTGATAAAATTGGGAATGCCAATAATTGGAACACCGAAATTAAGGATATCAACAATATTAACAATCCACAAAACAATATTGAAAAATTGAATAACCATATTGGGCATTCCAAAAATGATACATTACATAGAAATGAATACTGTTTTAAGCATGATACATTTAATTATGTTGCGACTATTGATAATAATACAGAAAATGTTGAAAATATGCACAATCCTACCCAAAATAGAACCACTCCAGGACATACTAGAATTGAAAACAAATCAATAACTGATATTGATCAAAAAAATTCCATGACAGACAAAAAAAAAAGGGAAATCAATAAAGATAATGATAATAAAGGACAAAAAGAAGTATTAAACAATATGGAAATCAATTTCCCATTAAAAAAAGATTATTTAGTTGGTAATGCACCAGTAAATTTGAAAGAAACAGGCAACCACTCAAATCCTTTCATAATCGATAATGAAATTGGACCAATAACAAATGGAATAAAAGAACCAACAAACCAAAAGTCAAATCCACATGAAATTAACAATGAATATAATAAAATAAAGGAAACATCCGAACACATCAAATGGGATGAGGATTCGTTACCTTACTCAGCAAGTTTCATGTCCCTGGCCTTGACAGCAAAAGAACTAGAAGAAATCGATACAAAAGTCAATAATATTTGCGACAATCAAACACATTCTAGAAAAGAAAAATATAAAATATTGAAATCCGTGTTTTTTAAAGAAAAGGTTTCTAATTTGAATATTGAAAATGATTGTTGTTGTTTTGCACCTGTATGCTGGACAAGAAATTTAAATAGTTATAAGAAACAATCGAAATGCAATATTAAAAAACCGGAAACAAGATACAAATTTGGACATAACACTTTCATTGCGATGCAAGCGGTCACAACTACCAATAAAGCAAAGGCTGACGACGAAGAAGATGATGAGGAATCTGATGATGAGGACGATGAAGATGTAGATGTTGGTGTTAATACTGATGCCTTGAGGTATAGAAACATAAGAAAAGCCAAGAATATTAGTAATACTAAACGACCTTATAATCCCAGCGCGGATTCTCTTCCTTTTGAATTAATAGAGCAAAACATTGTTAAAAAACCAGAAATAATTGGGAAGAATAAATTTGATTTTCCTTACGAGCCCAGCTTAAGTTCATTACCACTAGCTGGTGCAAATGCTAAAGAATGTAAATGCTCTGATTCAAACGAAAAGAATAATAAAACCGGGCTTCAATCGAAACGTAAGCAAGATGATAATGATATTCCAGCTAATGTTATATATTTGAATATTTATAATTCCCCTAAAGAAGATTCTGAAACGAATGGATTTAAAGCAGATGATATAAAGAAAGACGGTTTGTCTGATCTTCTAATGAAATTATGTTTACCGGATGATACATTAAATGCTTGTAATCAAAGCTCTAAGAAATTTGTATGTGATAACACTGCTCCTGGATTGATGATCGACAATCAGGAAAACTACATGCCTCCATGTCCTCAGTACGTGATATGTACTGAAGATATAAATAGTGATAATACCACACAATACGTAATATGTGATGAAAATATGGATACAGATACTATTCAGTATCTTATATGTGAAGAAGATACAGATATGTATGCCGCCCCTACTGAATATATCATATATGAAGAACAAATAACAAATGTTCAACCAGAGACTGAACCCACCAGAAGTCCTAAAAAATCTGACTCTCCCGAAGACACAAAAAGTATCTCTCAGAGTCCTCCAAAAGTAAAGGAAGATGAAAATGCACCAAATTCAATCAAAAATGGTGAAAATATAACTTATCCCCAAAATTTCATGCAAAATCCGTTCAATCCATTCATGTATAATGGATTGATGCCATTCAATCAAAATCAAATGAGTATGAAACAATCTTCTGTATGTTGTGATCGAGATATCTGCGACCAAAGTTCTGAAAGTGAATCCTCGGATAGTATTAATACTGAAATCGTAGAATATACAATGCCAGAAGATGAAGTAATAAGAGATGGAAAAACAGGATGTCAGCGTTGTTGCATATTTTGTTGTGGTTGTTGTGTTTCTGACCGCATATCAGATGAAGGACTACGAAAACCTGAATTCCGGAATGTTGGTGTGAATGTGAAAACGAAATATACCTGCGATGATCCTTGTAGTCAACCCAAAAAAAATAAATGTTCAAGTACTCCTTACAAATGTGGGAAAGGTAGTGATGGGCAGAAGACTTGTCAAGATGTACAAGCATTCAATTGTGGAACTGCCAATTGTCCACACAAAAAACAATGCCTTCCGCAATATAACTGTAAGGAAGGATTGTCCAATGCTCAAGCAACTATGTTTGGTACGAATATGTTCTATCCACAACCCATGATGAATATGCAACCATTTGTCTTCAATAATAGTAATATGGGGATGGGGAACATGCCACCTTATAGGTTTAATAATAGTGGTATGATGAATATGCCCCCATACGGAACACCTGGTGTTTCCAATAGCATACCGCCATACGGATTCGATAATAATATTATGAGGAATGGACCACCTGGTGTTTTCAATAATATACCGCCATACGGGTCCGGCAATAATTGTGTGAGAAATAGACAGCCCACTTTTTCCAAAAATAGGTGTATGAAAAATATGCCCCCACACAGATTTGGTAATAGCAATATTGGAAATATGCCGGGCAATTATGGCATCCAACAACAACCATCGTATCTATATGGTACGTATCAACAACCAGTCTCTTATGGATTTGGAACAATACCTGATCAAATATACACCCCTATGCCAAATATTTATAAGCCTACAGCGCAAAACTCTTGTATGGTCCAAACACAAGATATTACCACTTCTCCTCAATACGTACCACCAAGAGTATGTACAAATAGACCAACCTACGAAGATGAAGTAGAATGTCCTGCCCAGAATGCACCTTCACTTTCGGAAAGAACGTGTGGTAGTAAACCAGCTTTATGTCCTGTAAAAGGGGAGCAATGTGAAGAGGATCGGAAAAAATCCATTTATGTGGAACGAGTAACATATGCATCACTATAGAAACTAAAAATTGAATCAATTCTAGTTATTTGATGTTAATTGCACAATAGAAATAATACAAAATTCTCATTTGAAATTGTTGTTTTTGTCGTCGTTGTCAGTTTTGGTGTTGCCGTCATCAATTTTGCAACACTATATTATTTATTTATCACTTAATACTAACTTAAAGAAAGTCGCAGATATTTATATTTAACTATTTATATACACTGATCACTTCACTGTTCGATATTCACTGCTCTACCGTCACCATTACACTATTATTACTCAAGTCTTTGGCTTGCCTTTATATATAGAAATATCCATTTCTCGAAAGTTCTACTACGTTTCTAGAATATAGCTAGAGGCTTCCATCGGGAGGGGTGATGTGATGCGGTGCGGCGCAATGCAGGAAGGACGAAAGGCTCCACCCCGGCTTGGTAAAGTCCAAGCCTACTCCACTTTGATTAATATGATCTGCTTAAATAATGCTAGAGAATCTTACATTGAAAAGATGGATGAATATCTGTCAGAATATGAGCATAATTTTGATTGCAATATAAATTTATTTATTTTGATGAATCAGTGAATGAAAAATTGACAAATGATTTTTGTACAAACAGGAAATCGATTTGGTTGAGTTTCAGAAGTTTGAAAGGTAGGAATATTAAGAAAGTGAAAACTATCAAGAGTACGACTGGTGAATTGCTATAGAATGAATTTCAAGTAGAAAAATTTGCTGTGATCAGCACAATACTGTTCCGATCATGAATTTCATGGCCAGTTTCATCGCTGTTTCAGAAATTTAGAGTGTCGCATCAATTAATCGCATATTTCAAAGTGATAGCTGTTATTGTCAGAGTGACAGCTGTCATTGTCAAAGTGACAACTGCCTTAGTCAAAGTAACAACTGTCATTGTTAAAGTGACATAATAGTATATTGTGCAACAAGTGCGATAAGTTGTCAATTGCCCACGAGAGGGAAGTTGGGCGCACGCACTTCGTTCGTGCGCTCATTCGCTCAATGTTTTTTGTTAAGTAGGGTCTAAATTGTAAAGATTCAATAAAATCTTGAACTTTCAATAAATCACAATTACATACTTCCTGTATTATATTGTCACAAATATGAAATATTTGTAGTAATTAGGCCCCATAATTATTTATTTGAATTCGCTGTAACTGTAATCCTAGTTAATATTGGCGACTAAAATTAACTTGTAGCCCTCTAGTGGCAACCATATGAACCTTCCAAAACGGTAATGTGTATAAAGTATCATAAGAGGTAGTAGTAGTTAGAGTTCAGAAATATTATAAATAATATAATATGAATGTTCCATGAACTTAAGAATGAATCCAAGAGTCGGAATTATGTCCATCATCTTAGATAGAGGAGCAACTGTATACATGTGTTTCGTCCTCATTAGGACTCATCAGTACAATATATATACAAAGAGGAATGGCCCGCAGAGGTAAAGACTACATGCAACGCCATCTATCCTGCATATCTGGCTTATGAGTAAATTCACATAGAAAGTAGTGTTTTGCTTTGTTTGTGTCATATCTTATGATTTTGATTCTTTTTTAATTGTTCATTCCGTTCCTTAATTTTTCCAGATCTAATATTCCTAATAAAACCAGACATTTTCAAGATTAATTTCCCTTTTCAAGCTTTATTCCTAACCTCTCTTTTTCTCTGATACTCTCAAATAACTACCATTGTGGATAGTGCTAAACCAAAAATAAGCAATGTGAGCTGTTGTGTGTACGGTTGTCATTTGAGAGCGGCTAAGAATCAAAATTTATGTTTTCATGGCTTTCCGCGAGAAGGCGAAAGAAAAGTTTTTATTAACAATAATCTAGGGGCGATTCAGAACTTATGGATAAAAGGAAAGCATGGATCTTGAAAATACGAACTGGCAAACCAGTTAAAAAACACATGAGAATATGCAGTTTACATGTGTTACACTCAAAAAACTGAAGAGTTCTCTTGATACTAGTCCCCAAACACATTCATCTTTATCTGCAAATATATGAATCATGGAAGAATAATTCATAAAATAGAGTACATAACGTTGAAATATGATCTTGATATTTACCAGAATGATAAAATACAATCCCTTTCACATTCAAACAAAGTCTCAAAATCCTTTCAAATATAACATACAATACATACAAATCAAATGCAACGTCAAAAACATTACCGTTTAGAGCCGCCATGTTTCAATCGATGTTCAATTGTCGGATATGATTGACAGGCTATGGTCACTAGATGTTCGGTGGTTGCCAGGCAACAACTGTTAGACAATTGAATGTTGTTGAAGAGCGTAAGCTAGGAGACGAAGTCAGTCAGTCAGTGATTCACTACGAGTAACTGTAAGTGATATTGTGAACATACGAGTTTGTAAAGTGAAGATTGGCACTGTAACCTATGAAAATAAATTATTTACAATAAAATTTGTGACAATATTATAAGTCGGGGAAGTAAAAAGATGGTATGAATATTACAGAGGACTGAGGCAAGGAGACCCAGTACCACCCATCCTGTTCAACTTGGCGCTAAAGTGGGTTATAAGGAAAAGCAGAATTTACACAAAAGGAACCATTTGTCAACTAAAACACCAATGTTTAGCGTTTGCAGGCGACATAACTTTAATAACCAGAACAAAAACAGAATTAAAGGAGGTATTCAAACGTTTAGTCCAAACGGCGGGAGAAATGGGATCAAAAATAAACGAGGACAAAACCAAATACATAGATAGATTCGGATCAACAAGAAACACAAGAAGAATCTCTTAAAATACAGGTTGGAGGAAGTAAAACCTACGCATTAGAGAAAGTTAAAAACTTTGTTTACTTAAGTGTTACAGTAACAAACGACAATAGCGAAGAGCGGGATATTATAACACGGATAACGAAAGGAAACAGAAGTGCGGGAGCTATGGGGAAACTATTAAAATCAAAAAGTGTGTCAAGAAGTGTAGAAAAGTGGTTATATAAAACCATAAAAGACCAGTGGTACTGTACGGTAGTGAAATGTGGGTGCTAAACAAGACTATGCAAAATAAGCTAGAAGTGTGGGGGAGACCAATTCTGAGGAAAATTTATGTTGGTAAAAAAGAGAGTGATGTGTGGCTAAGACGAACTAATACCGAGCTTATGGAACTCTATAGTGAGCCTGGAATAATGGAAGTGGCTAAAGCACAATGGTTACGGTGGCTAGGGCATGTGCTGAGACTACCAGAGGACAGAGTAGTAAGAAAGATGTTAGATGGAGGTGTTGTGAAAAAAAAAGAAGGGGAAGACCAAAGGAGAGGTGGTATGAGGCGGTGAAAAAGGACTTAGAGACACACACGAACTTTAAGCGATTAGTACAGGACCGTAAAAAATGGCGAAAAATTGACGTGCCTGGCTTGGATGGCTTAACGAATGAAATGTTGAAGTATAGGAGTAAATGGTTAGTTTATTTGTTCAGATTCTGTTTGAAACGTTGTATGACTTCCGATAGTTGGAAAAAGACTGTTATTTGTCTTTTGTTCGAAGGCAAAGGAAGTTCCAGCAAATGTTCTAATTTTCGAGCGATAAGTTGGCTGAGTGTTGCAGAAAAATCGTTAGGGAAATTTCAATTCGTAAAGTGCGAGCCTTATCAATCTCAAAAATGAGTTATGTGCAAGGAGGGTTCTAGCCTGAAAAAGGATGTAATGATAATTTTTTCTTCGTTTGATTGTCGAAATAGTTCAAGATCCCAGACCCGCCAGACGCTACTATCTATTTATTGAGAAACAAAATGTATGGATTAAAGTAGTGTTAGTCGGTACTTTGATCATACGTATACTTACTAGTTTATGCCGACGGCCATTTTATAGATATAAAGTGGTAGAAGTCTCAATACTTTTTGTGCACAGCCAGACCAAGGGAGAGTTGGATGCTTATAGATACTTCGCTTACTATCAAGCGTACAGATAGTGACCCCGTGCTTATATTTTTTTTTTAGTCTGGGGGATGTTTAGGCCTACGATTGTTCTGGCTGTTTACAAAAAGTATTGAAATTGTCCCCTGAGTATCATATATAAAAATTAGGACTCAGACTATAAGCAAGATTGTTATTCTTTGCGAGCTTTAAAGAGTCTAGCAGAAATTACCACCGATGGAAAGTGTCTAGCAGTGTTGATTATCAATTTTTACAGTATTCTCTAAAACATACGTAAGAATCAGCACTCAGATTTTAACAAAAATGAATAATTTCTTAACGTACCTCTAGCATCTCGTCCCTGTAAATTGGCCGTCGGCACAAACTAGCAAGTATGCTTATGATCGAAGTACATACTAATACTACTTTATTCTATATCTTCAAATCTATCACAATTATATAGCATGCAATAAGTTTCAACAAATTTTACTAATTTCTCTGTAAATAATGGCCTAAATTGCAAATCGAAAAACAAATTTTGGAGGGGTATCAAAAACAAAAGATGGATGAATATTTAACAATGTAGAAAAACTCAGAAATAAAATAACATCTATTATATTCTGAACATAACAAAAGAAAGTACAATAAAATTAGGAATGACATAAGTAAAAGTTTGATATTATACAATTTATTAGTAATTTCAATTGACACTTGCTTTAATACTAACTTTCAGAAGACTCTTGAAATATTTCCAACAAATAAGTTTTACTAACAAGTTGATATAATTTAAGAAAAAATGCTGATATTGTCTAGAAGTTTCGATTTAATTAACAATAATTCTAAGTATCGACTATGCACAAACTTCAAAGTTAACAATCACCATTAAGTAAAATTCTCAAAATCTAACACATTTTTTAAATAACATAAATATACTAATTTATTGATTGTATTTAGAGCAGCAAACGTAGAGAAAACTCCACAAAATAAATTTGTCTTGAAATATTATTGACAAGAAACTTAAAAATTATTAGATATCAGATTAACAAACGACAATACCAAAAACAACAGTAACTTCTTGACTTTTATTTATTTCCTTTTAGTATTGATGTGATTCAGCATAGTTGACGTAGAATTAGAAATGATTAGCATAAGTTCTATATCTGGGATTAAAATTACATAAATATTTTTTTTTATTCAATAACTTCAAGAATAATAACGGTACATCTACAATACATGAAACAAGTGGAATATAACTGGCAGTGTAAGCATTACAAGAGCTCCACATGACCATTACAGTAAGCTTTCTAGCTAGACATATATTATATACATAAAAGGCTGTTCTATGAAAGACAATTAATCACATGATGAACAATCATGAAATATCAGTTTATTAGTTGATCATGTGACCGTTAATCTTCTATAGATCACAAGAATATGTGAATAGAATTATATAATTTACACAATGACACAACATGTATTCGTTCACTACAAACTCCTGGTAAATCCACTATTTATTTTAAATTAAAAAATAATGTAAATAAATTGGTTTGGATGGGCCAATATTAAAAATTTGGATATAATTTGAAAAAAACAAAAATGGCATCCGTTTTCATCAAGTGTTCCTGTGTAAATTATAACGTATTAATAATTAATGATTACGTCTAAATTAGATAAACTGTGACATTCATATGATAAGCCGACAGCTAATGTCAGACGTCATTCGGGAAATAGAAGGAAACTTTTTTCAGTGATTTCTAGTTGCTCAGAGTGGCCAGATCGCTGAGAAAACCTTCGGGGGTGAGAATATGGGAGGAACCAATAATCACCTCCCAATTTTTCATTGCGTTTGTTACTTCGTAGGCACATCGGATCTCCGAGAAACTTATTCCGCCGACTACGAATACTAATAGTCGTGGTACATTTTTCACTGTTTGTTGGCCCTTGTCTTTGTGCCAGTGTCCGTAGCGAGCGCTGAAGATATTTCATCAAAATGTAGTTTAAGTACTTTTTGAATTACATAACATCAAACAGTTTTTTCTATTTAATAAGCTAATAGTCCGTGAGACAGGGAATAAATTTTTCGTTGATTACCGCTCACTTGAAACTTCGTGAGTGACTTCATTCTGATGAGTCCGACAGCGTTCACATTTGACGAAATTTTTTATTTGGGAGCGTTTTTCAGTGAGGGTTAATTTAAAATGTCAATTTCATGAAGCCTTAAAAATGTATTACCGTCATATTGATGTTTACACTAATCGAAAAAATTTTCAATTATAAAATGAAAAATAATATTGTCCGACATGAATATTGGGGGCCAGCGGTGAGTCCGACAAGCCGCACTTGTCACAAGTACGTTGATAAGAAAACGCATTACCTAGTCTGAGACTTTAAGGACGTGTTCAATTTTTTTTTTCTAAAATTTGGTCATTTTGTCCAACAAATTTTCGGGGGCGTTTTCTCAGTCCGACACTGAGAACGTGTCAGGATTATAACAGCTCCTTCATCAGTGACCGCTTGTCGGATCAAAACAGTCATAATTTGAAAACATATTATCTGTCCAAAAAACATATTGTCCGACAGAAATATTGGTTCTTATAGTTAGTCCGACAAGAAAACGCTCGCACATATATAACTCAGTTTTTGACGTATTTAGTATCAAGAAATAAGTAATGGACGTTGTTTATAAGCTAGTAATGAATCATTTATTAACAGAATAGTTGAAAAAAAGTAAAGTACAAAATAGAAAAAGAAATATATTATTATGTCGCTAAATTAGAGCGATACTCACTTTATTCTTCCATCCCCGGGGGTTCCAAGTAGAATTAAACTGGTATGCGATGCTCCATCCGAATCTAAAATTAGGATTAGCGGTTCCTATTCAAGATTTCAAAGTGACTTTCTCCCCCGGCTATAGGAAGGGAAGAGAAATCTTTGAAATTTTTCTTCAGCCATTTTCCCATTTGGTGTATATTTCTCCAGATATACTTCAAATATGCCATATCTCACATTCTCCACACAGACTTCAAGTAAGCCAAGTTTCACATCACCTCGTGTGCGCGGTACAAAGTTTTCTCTTCACGTCGTAAAATTAAAATGGGACATCTGTATATACTTTCAGCTTTCTGCACTCGATCATATTAACTTCAAGTATGCCAAATATCAAATTTTTTCGTGCGTGCAATATGCTTGAAAAGGGATACAAAGCTTCCTCTTTACGTATTAATATATAGATTAAAATGGGACACCTGTATATAATTTTCGCTTTTTGCACATCTTCTCCACATAGATTTTAAGTATGCCAAATCTCACACTCCTCCGAGCATGCAATATGCTTAAAAAGATGTCGAAAGTTTGCTCTTGACGTATTAATATATAGATATCACAGTTGAAGGTAAATTTGAATGATATTTGAGGTGATTATCACAGTACACTGATTTTATATCAAACATTTGATTCCAAAATAATATTAATATATTGGTGCACAAGCCTTTTTTTTATTATTTATAATCAATAATCATACTGACTTGATATGCATTTCTTATATGTATATGCCTATGAACGTAGCCGCATTCATACCACATATTTTTGCTTTTTCTGAAGTATTGCCCCACTTAAATTGTCGGACATGTATACAATAATGTTCCAGACACTATTTGAATGGAAAATAAAAAACATAGAGATGAGCGGTCATTGATGAAGGAATTGTTATAATCCTGATACGTTTCCAGTGTCGGACTGAGAAAACGCCCCCGGAAATTTGTCGGACAGAATGACCAAATTTTAGAAAAAAAATAACTGAACACGTCCTCAAAGTCTCAGACTAGCGGTAATTCGTTTTCATACCAACGTACTTGTGACAAGTGCGGCTTGTCGGACTCACCGCTAGGCCCCAATATTCATGTCGGATAATATTATTTTTCATTTTATGATCAAAAAATCTATCGATTAGTTGAGACATCAATATGACGGTAATACATTCTTAAGGCTTCATGAAATTGATATGTTCAATTAGCCCTCGCTGAAAAACGCCCCCAAATCAAGAATTTCGTCAAATGTGAAAGCTGTCGGACTCATCACAATGAAGTCACTCACGAAGTTTCAATTGAGTGGTAATCAACGAAAAATTCATGCCCTGTCTCACGGACTATAATGTATGTATGTATGTCGGTATTTGGGTAGATGAGTGTATGTGTGTGTGTGTGTGAGGTATTGAGCGATAAATATGACTAACCTTGTTGGTGCATGATAACCACTGGATTGGGCACGCCCTGCCAAAAACGGGAAATGTCTCTGATCAAGCTTTTCCTCAATACAATCTTCGATGATATCCTTCAAAACTGGAGTCCATCGAGACATCTGATACGTTTGCTCCGTAATACGTTCCTTCCTAGGAACTGCATATTGTTTCTTGCGATTTCCACCCTTTTGAAACAAAAATCAACAAAACAATCCAAAAAATATTAATAAATACATACATCAACAATGACGTTGAGTCCAAGGTGGGACAAATTCGCAATGACTTGCTTCTCTTGAATTTGAGCATGGGTCACAAGCTTAGTAAGATTTTCGTCTGATATTCCGTTCTTGGACATGACGTACAGAGCAATAATGCGCATTTTATCGTATGGGTTTGTGATTTTTGTGTCCAGAAGGATTGGGACTATGTTGCGCATGTGATCTTTGATTTTTTCCCCTTCTGCATCTGTTCCCATAGCTAAATCCTATCAAAATAAATTAGTAAATGAAGAATTCATACAAAATAAGTTCGGATACGACCAAAGCGATTTTGAGTGAGATTTCTAGCTTAAAATAAGAAATGCTCGCTGCTCCAAAACAGGTCAACAGATAATACGTGGTGGCATTTGTTGTGAGGACGTGATACCCATGGGGGTTGCATTCGTCTGAGTCCTCGGTACGGTCGTGAGAAGCATACCTTCTCTTTTTCCTCGACAAATTTCAGTTCCACAACAAAATCTTACTATCTCGAAAGTGTGTAACGATTTTTAACTGCAACTGCAGGAGCGAAACGTAGATCTACCAGGGCCCAAGAAACAGTCGGAACTCGTGATAAATTGGAGCCAAGGGACAAAGTGGTCTGGTCGGTCAACAAAGTCATGGGCCTACTTTTCAGGTATCTTTCGCCGTTTCGTAATCGGGAACAAAACAAAGTCCAAGAAACAGTCGAGACAGTGGATTACTCGCGGTAAATCGAAGCCAGGGGCCAAAGTAGCCCTTTGGTCAACAAAATCATGACCATAGTTTTTTGGTACCCTTCACATGAAATACCCGTAAAAGGGGGTCCACCATATTATTTAAATTTGGCCCTCTCCAAATTTCAAATTTGAAGAAATGGCAAGGTTATTAAAGAGACATCGAAAAATTGGAGAATCATTGGACGAAATGAATAAGGTTGAGAAATAAATTGAGTTTTGTTGAAAAAGTTGTGCTTTGTTTCCTAGGCCGACCATTTTTTACCGTCCCTCGTATGTTGAGTTCCATTTGGGGTTGACCTGTCATGGACCAGGTGCCACCTCGAGCTTAAGGCTAGAGCTCTCACTAAGGATGGTTAATAATACAAATATCGAATGATTACATATAGTGTTGCCACGAGACGAGACGAGACGAGACTTTAGTGAATCTCGTCTCGGTCTCGTGGTGGTCTCGCCTAGCTCAGTCTCGTCTCGGTCTCGCCTTGGTCTCGAGTAGGTCAGTCTCGTCTCGGTCTCGAGTCTCGACGAGAGTCTCGCCATGATTTTTCAAAATTACATATTCTTACATGTGGGAATCAATTTATTCTACCTGATTATTATTTGCTATGAATTCTACCGAAAAAATGGATTTGCGTCTTTGGTGCGCAAAATTATGTTTCATAGCTTGGTGATAAATCTTCAGACGTGTTTCTGGCTCACTTTACAGTCGCTAAGAACCACAAAAACACTACTCTACAAATAATGTGTCTTTTGAATTTCTTGCATTACATAATTATTCCTACATTGCTAGGCAGCTCTGGAAATTGTGATCACGTGATCACGTACAACGCGCTTGCGTATTGGATAATCTCAGCCTACGTCGAATTTGCAATTAGAGATGTGATTCCAGAAGTAAGAGACAGGGTCATGTCATTTTCCTTACTTCGATGACAGATTTGACATTCGTACGTTATATAATAGTATCAATAGAATAAAATTTCACCATTATAATTAATAATAAATCTGGAGAATGATTAAAAATAAATTGAACCTGATTTCAAACATGCAGTTCTTAACTAAATGACAGCATGAAGTTATCGATCATATTGTTTGCACCAACATACAATATTCAAGTTCCTATAAATGTAACTAGGACATATCAACATTGACATATAGAGACTGCGATCTGTCTCCAAGCAGTCTCTATGAATTAGAATGGAACCACTGGAGCCACGAGGATTCGAGATAATAAAGAGGCAATAGTTTTATGCAACAAATGTGTAAACTTAAGCATTCTGACAAGGTTGAGGCTACATATTTCTAGTCAAGAATCGCTGAGTTATGAAAAATATTCTCCGAATTTCATAATGCTAGTTCGCCACACGAAATTTCTTCTACGATTTTCAAGATAAATTCATATAAACTAAATTCAGGCTACGAAAGCGTTCATTTGAATTGATGGTAGATCTAAGATGCCTACATGCTCAGTTAACGCATTATTTGCGACGTGTGAACCATCAAATTCGGAAGTAGATGAGGAAAAACCAAATTTTCAAATGAGGTTATGTTATTGACTGTGAATAACGGGCTATATGGTTCAAATTACTGAAATTTATGGAAGAATAGTATTAATTTTCTCTTCCTATGGCCCAGTCCAGCCTAATCTGATCCAATTTTGTATGAAATTAGATGCGACACAGGAATATAACCAGGAATCTTATAGAAGTCGATTTATGTAACGTATTTCCAGTCAAAATCAGTTATAGTATGATAATATATTCTTCCATTATGTCGATAATTTTTTGTGCAATTAAAAGTGTTGTGCTAGTATTGGGGCTCGTCCTGTTGTACAATCTTATCATATAAAATCTGCTGCGGCCACACAGTACTTCCCTAACCAAAAGTTTCATGGCCGGTTTCATCGCTGTTTCATAGACTTAGAGTATCGCATCAATCAATTCCATATTTCAAAATGACAGCTGTCATTGTCAAAGTGACAGCTGTTATTGTCAAAGTGACGGCTGTCATTGTTAAAGTGATGGATGGCAGTTATATCTAAGTCTCTACATAAAATAGGTATTTTTGAAAATGAAGAGTTCTTTTCTAAATCTTCATGGTCTTCAATTTGGAACATACAGTTTTGACATTTGGTCACCGGAAGTATAATTTTATAATGTGGATTTCACTTATTATCTTTTTTATATTCCTGCTAAGCCTATCTCCCCAAATGCTTGAGATTGATACTAAACTAGACATCATTCAAATAAAAATTAACAATCGTTTCAATATCCTTTTTCAGACTTCTACTAGAATTATTCCTGCAGAAGCATTAGGTAATCTGATACCAAACATGATAAAATCAAATGACACTTTAAAAAAACAATCGACAAAAAAATATTGTCATGTAGGCTAAATATGAAGTGAATATTCTGAAAGAGCGGTAGAAAAAATGATTGTCTCAATCAAAAACTTATCCATCAGTAACCATCTTAAATCAGTTATTATTACTATAGTTTGTCGGTATTAACCTACTTGCTCTATAAAATTGCTTTCAGAAGAAATAAAAATGAATTTTAAGTGATTATGATACAAGTCTCGTCGAGAGTCTCGCGAGACTCTCGCCGAGACTCGACTCTGGTCTCGTCTCGGTCTCGACTTTTGACTCGAGACCCATTCAATGGTCTCGTCTCGACTTTTTGAGGCGAGACGAGACGAGACCGAGACTGGTCTCGAGTCTCGTGGCAACACTAATTACATAATGAATTCAAGGACGTGGATTATTTGGATGGATGGGGTGATTCTTATATGATTATAGTTGTTATATTTACTTGTTCCACTTTACAAAGTTTGTCAACGTAGCCTTGATAAGCCTTCATGCAATCTTCGGCTAAATGTAGATGTGTGGCATATTTGGAAAGTTCCTTTTGATACTGCGGCATCTTTTTAATCATTTGAGATAAGTCTTTCATCGACTGCTTATCCCCTTGAGTCATACGTTTCGAATCAGTAAACTTTTTCAGATTTTTAGTAACGCTGGTAGACACAACAGCAATGTGTTGATGTCGTAATTCAACCCACAGTTCATCATTCTCATCAAGAAGCACATCTTTTGTTACTCCAGCGCTTGCTTCATACCTACCACAAATTTTAAATTAGTACTTCCGATATTGGAAACCGTAAGTACCTACTTATAGACGTCATTTTCAATAGGAAGCAAATCATAAGCCATGGCTTGCAATGTTAATTCGTGGAGTAAAGGAGATACGCAATCAAAGCCTCGATCTAAAATAAGTAATTGGGAACGAGCTTTTTCTGGACCTTCTCCCATTGTAGGCTCATCTGCTTTATAAGCATCTAATTTTTGTTGGATCAACTGAGCCAACTCAACGTTCCTCTCCCAATCACTGAAATCAATCCACGCTCCAAATTCATCCAAATAATAAATATAAATAAATCTACACACAACTAAATACAACACAATTTAAAAAAAAATGTATATTTGTGCTATTTAGTGAGGTGTAAAATATGTCATCAACATACGCCCGATATCGCACAGATGGATATTCGCCCAAAGTTGCGCACAATGTTGCAATCTGTTCTGCCATGCGCTCCATATTGGCGTTCCTGGCAGAAATCAACGAAGGGTTGTACATACATTGGAATGTTTCAGGTGAATCCAAAGAAAATACCTAATAATATTGAAAATCATTTGCATATTATTTTAGATTTTATTAAAGGATTATATTGAAAGCAAACATAAACCAATATAAATATTAGTGCCCAACCAATCCTCCAGCAAAACAATCGGCTCCAACCGAATAATTACAGAAAGTGAAACACGTAGATAAAAATAGAAGCAGAAAACCGAAAAAATGGTCCAATATGGCTATGAAAGTTACTGAAATATTAAAGTCCAGTTCCAGATTCAATCGAAAGTTATAGTATAACCGAAACTAAACTTTGTCTCTGATTTCTTTCCAAGACAACAGGTAAACAAAAACTGGGATTAAGCTTACAGAAGAATCGGTGTTTGGCTCCGACTCCGGTCAATGGTTACAGAAATGCCGGTTTATCGGCCAAAAGTTATAGATTAACCGAAGCTATGCTTTGGTCAAACATAACATACCAACTGAAGGGTAGATGCTTCGTTCCCAGCTTTGACCGCAAATAACAGATTATATAGACTATAGAAAAACCAAAATTTGATATACTAAAGCCGGAAGTTATGGAATACCTTGAGTTCAATTTCGAACGACAGATAATCTGAAATCTTGACAGACGCCTAGGTTTCGGCTATTCAATTATGGCTACAGCTATAGATAACAGATTAACCAAAGTCAAATTTGTCTCCAGTTTTGATCTGAAAATAGATTACTGGCTTTGTCTTCGACTAAAAGTTAAAAATTGATCAATGCTGGGCTTCGTCTCTGGCTTCGGCTAAATATAACAGAATACCTAAAGCTTACTATTACAGCTTTGGCCAAAGATAGGCTACGTCCCCAGCTCTTGATTCGGTTCAGCTTTTGGTTGTCAAAGAAGGACCGAAATTTGGTTCCGGCTCTGTCATTACAGGAATAACAAAATTCAGTTACAGCTTCGACCGAAGATTATAGTTTAACCAAGCTTGACTTCGTCCCAGGTTTCTGCCAAAAATTTCAGATTAACTTAGTTTTGCCTGAAGATTACAAAAAAGCCAAAATTTGCCTTCACGTTTGGCAACAGATCACCAAACACCATTGTTTGGCTACGATTTCGGCTTCAACTGAAGATTACATATTAATCGAAGCTTGAATTCGGCTCAAGCAATAATCAAAGTTTACAGAAATTGTGTCTTCGGCTTAAAGAATTAGAGAAAATCTAAATTTGGATACTGGCCAAAGCTCATAGAAAGATCAAAGTTTGGCTCCAGATGAAGTTTTTGGAAAAATCGAACCAGTTTTGGCCGAGGATTACAGACAGACAGAAGTTTCGCTTCGGATTAGGCCAAAAGTTAATGTAAGAATTAGGTTTTGCTGGTTACAGATCTGGTTCTGGCTGAAGGTTATAAGATTTAGTTCAAGTTGCAGCTTCAATCGATGATTACAGATTGATCCCAGCTTGGCTTCGACCCCAAATTTGGTTGAGGGTGACTGGATGTTACAAAAATACCGGAATTCGACTACGGCCTTAGCCAAAGAGTACAAATTAACTAAGCTCGACTTTGTCTCAGGTTTAAGCCGAAGATTTCAGATTAACAGGTTTCACCTGAAGGCTACAACAAGGTCAGAATTCAACTCGAAAGTTGATAGAAGATTACAGAAAACCAAAGTTTGCAAAATGTTTTGGCTTCGGTTTAAGTTTACAAATCAACGTTAGTTTGATTAACAGAAAGACCAAAGTGTGGCTCTGGCTTGGAATGAAGATTGGAGAAAAATAAAATTTGGCTCCAAATGAAGGTTACAGAAATACTGAAGTTTGGTTTCGGATTTAACCAAAAGGGTTACAGGTTTTGTTTCCAGTTTCGGCCTAAGATAACAGGTTGACGGAAATATTTGGCCCTGACTTTAGTCAGAGTTTACAGAAAAATCGAATCAGTTTTTGCCAAAGATTACAGAAGGATTTTGACTAAAAATTAGTTTGGTAATTAGGTTTGGGTGGTTACAGAAAGATTATGAATCTGATTTTGGCTTGAAGAATTAGAGAAAATCTAAATTTGGATACGGCTCTGGCCAAAGTTCACAGCAAGATCAAAATTTGGCTCCGGATGAAGGTTTCGGAAAAATCGAAACACTTTTTGCCAAGGATTACAGAAAGACAGAAGTCTCGCTCTGGATTAGGCCAAAAGTTGATGTTTTGCTGGTTACAGAAAGACTATGGATCTGGTTCTGGCCGAAGTTTATAGATCAACCGAAGTTAGGCTTCATTCTTAGCTTCAGCTTAAGATAACAGAATAACTTAAAGTTTGTCGTTGAGCTCAGAGTTACAGAAAAATTAAGGTTAAGTTCAAGTTGCAGCTTCAATCGAAGATTACAGATTGATCCAAGCTTGGCTTCGACCCTAACTTTGGTGAAGGCCGTGGTTGAGGGTTGTGGTTGAGGGTGACTGGATATAACAAAAATACCGGAATTCAACTACGGCCTTAGCCGAAGAGTACAATTCAAATAAGCTCGATTTTGTCTCAGGTTTAAGCCGAAGATTTCAGATTAACAAGAGGTTTCACCTGAAGGCTACAACAAGGTCAGAATTCAACTCGAAAGTTGATAGAAGATTACAGAAAACCAAAGTTTGACAAATGTTTTGACTTCGGCTTAAGTTTACAAATCAACGTTAGTTTGATTCACAGAAAGACCAAAGTGTGGCTTCGGCTTGGAATGAAGATTGGAGAAAAATAAAATTTGGCTCTAAATTAAGGTTACAGAAATACCGAAGTTTGGTTTTGGATTTAACCAAAAGGGTTACAGGTTTTGTCTCCAGTTTCGACCTAAGATAACAGATTAACGGAAATATTTGGCCCTGACTTTGGTCAGAGTTTACAGAAAAATCGAATCAGTTTTTGCCAAAGATTACAGAAGGATTTTCACCAAAAATTAGTGTGGTAATTAGGTTTTAATTTTGGCTTGAAGAATTAGAGAAAATCTTAATTTGGATACGGCTCTGGCCAAAATTCACGGCAAGATCCAAATTTAGCTCCGGATGAAGGTTTCGGAAAAATCGAAACACTTTTTGCCGAGGATTACAGAAAGACAAAAGTCTCGCTCCGGATTAGGCCAAAAGTTAATGTTTTGCTGATTACAGAAAGACTATGGATCTGGTTCTGGCCGAAGTTCATAGATCAATCGAAGTTAGGCTTCATTCTTAGCTTCAGCTTAAGATAACAGAATAACTTAAAGTTTGTCGTTAGACTCAGAGTTACAGAAAAATTAAGATTTAGTTCAAGTTGCAGCTTCAATCGAAGATTACAGATTGATCCAAGCTTGGCTTCGACCCTAACTTTGGTTGAGGGTGACCGGATGTTACAAAAATACCGGAATTCAACAGCGGTCCTAGCCGAAAAGTACAAACTAACTAAACTTTGTTTAAGGTTTAAGCCGAAGATTTCAGATTAACAGGAGGTTGCAACTGAAGGCTACAACAAGGTCAGAATTCTACCCGAAAGTTGGTAGATTACAGAAAACCAAAGTTTGACAAATGTTTCGGCTTCGGCTTGAGTTTACAAATCAACGTTAGTTTGATTTACAGAAAGACCAGCGTGGCTCCGGCTTCGATTGAAGATTAGAGAAAAACAAAATTTGGCTCCGAATTAAGGTTACAGAAATACCGAAGTTTGAGTTTGGATTTAACCAAAAGATTTACAGGTTTTGTCTCCAGTTTCGGCCAACAGATTAACTGAAATACTCGGCCTTGACTTTAGTCAGAGTATTTGCCAAAGATTACAGAAGGATAGATGTCTCGCTCCGATTTTGACCAAAAGTTAGTGGGATAATTAAATTTGGCTGGTTACAGAAAGATTATGAATCTGGTTTTGGCCAGAGATTACAGAAAGACAAGTCTTGCTCTGGTTTTGGCCAAAAGTTAATGTAAAAATTAAGTTTGGTTCGTTACAGAAAGACCATGCATCTGGTTTTTGGCCGAAGGCTATAGATCAACCGAAACTGTATTTCATTCCCAGCTTCGGCTTGAGAGTTACAGAGAAATCAAAGTTCAGCTCTTGCTTTAAATGAATATTACAGATTGATCTAAGGTTGACTTCGATCTAGACTTTGAGGGTTAGAAAAAAACAGCCCTGACTGAATATTACAGAAGTACCAGAACTCAACTATGGCCCTGACCGAAGAGTACAGATTAACCCATCTAGGCTTCGTCCCATGTTTAAGTCGAAGATTTCAGATTAACAAGAGATTTTTACTAGAGATTACAACAAGATCAAAATTTGATAGAACTACGGTTTCGGTCCGGCTTTGATTTAAGATCAATCGAAACTTGACTCATAGAAAGACCAAAATGTGGTTCTGGCTTCGATTGAAGGTTAGGGAAAACCAAAATTTGGTTACAGCTTCGGCCAAAGATTAAGTTTGGCTCCGAATGAAGGTTACAGAAAGACTTAAATCTGGTGCCGGATGAAGGTCACAGAAAGACCAAAATTTAGCTCCAAGGGAAGGTTATAGGAATACCGAAGTGGGACTTCGGTCGGACACTAATAAATGTGCTTACATCTATTTTATTTTTTTTCTAAAGCTAATAAAGCAGAATACAAACAGCGTTTTCGATTGATGATGGATACTAAAAGATTCATTAGACGTGTTAATGACGAAAAAAAATTGACATCATCAATGGAAAACATCATAAGCCAAAGAAAGTGTTAACAAAACAAAAATGTTGCAGCATGCCCCACACACCTGTGACTCGTATGGTAAGAATGCAATGTTGATTTCCTTAAGTGTTTTTATTTTCTTAGCAGCACACGATTTGCACAACTCATTGAACAGTTCCTCGGGACATACTATCACACGTAAAAGACAAATTATTACCAAAAGCTCATTTACATATTATTCACAAACAAAAAAACAAACAGACAATAAGACAAAAAATGTATTAGTATTTCTGAGAAGCCCAAAATTAGCAACTGTTTCCCAAATACAAGCATTATTATACCTGTTCTTCATAAGGAACAAATGCTATGTTGATTTCTTTAAGTGTTCGGATGAATTTCGCTACTGCCGCATGGCTTAAAGTATTAAACAAATCGTCAGGACAAGCTAAACAAAATTACCAAAAAAGAATGAAATTGTGGTGAGACATCAATTAATTATTACCTTCAGTGAAAAAAACGTGTGCACCTCGATACATAGGTCTGTTAGGCATTCCGAAATCGTTCATCAAAGCGTGCACTGATTTCTCGCAAGGAGTAATCAAGTAAACAGCTTCCATCGTTGATAGAGGTTCTCGTTTCTTGTGAATATCCTCTACCACTAAGGTTACAAATTAAATCCCTGAATATTAATTATATTTAATTTCTTACATGTAATTCCTTCCGCAGAGATATCATGCATTTTACAACACGCTGATACCATTCTCATGGCAAGTTGATCAACAACGAGGACCCTCCATTCGACGGTATGTCCCGGAGGTCCATTTTTTTTAGGTTGTTTATAACGAATCACTTCGTTCATAATCTCTAAATTATAAAATAATTATTTTCACAATTGCCGCCAAAATTTGAAAGTGTTTAAGTATCGACCACCTTACCCCCACTACTCACATGCAAGCTACGCGGGTGTTAGTGAAAACAATCGATAAATAAAATAGAAACGTAATAAGTATTCAATATTATTGAAAATGAATACTTTTTGACTATAGATTATACTAGAAATTAATTTAATACAAGTTCCCTCTGTTATAAGGCAGTTTTTTTCTTAAACTTAAATGATGACTCATACATATAATATTAAAAGTACCCGAATTTATTGCAATATTAGTTATAAGTTTATTATAAATAGCTTACTTACTCTGTCCCACTTGTGCCTTGAGTGCCATTATAAAAAATTTGCAAGAGCTGATATAAAACAACGAGTAAGAACCACCTACGTAAAAAACACTATTAAATGCAACTATTAGATCTAATTACAATATTGCACATCAGTTTAAAGTATTGAATTACTTAAAAACGTAAGTTTTTTGAATAACTTATTTACACTCACTCCTCCGCGTTGACAGTTGGATAACCTCTAAACTTATCTGCTTGACACTGACAGTTGGCTAACCTTATTTTCAACGTTACAAATATCTAATATTTCAGCTAATATATATAAAAGAAAACAGTTTTATGTTGTTAAAAAATGGAAGAACTGTCATCAGAAACCACTCAATCATGTTCAGAAATTACAGGTGTGTAAAAAAATATAATCGTAATTATGTTTATACATGTGAGATTTTAGACGATCCAATGAATAATTTAAACAGCAATAATACGAATGAATACTGCGGGACTAGTATTAAAGAAATGTATCACAATAAATCTCCATGGAACTATTTTTATCCGGCTTTAACGCCATCCAAGCATCATACTGTCTTATTCGAAGTTCCAACAAATTTAAGAGATGTTCCTAAACCTCATTACTCCCCAAAAGCTACTGTTTGGGATCTTGACCACGTTAAAATGCCTTTTTCCTCTAGTAATGTATTTCCTGTTAAAGAGGTACTACTAATTTTAAACTTTAATGAAAATTTTATAATGCATCTCTGTTCTAGAACGGTTCCGATATTTTGAAACCGCGTTGGGAAGTGATTCAATGTGCTTTACTCCGTTCCATAACAAATAGTCATGAATTAGAATACGCTATATTATCTTATAATATGAATTTACGACGTAGGAAATTTCATGCTTTACATAATCTCTTCGAAAATGTATGATCTAAAATTTTTTTTATCTCGTTTTATTCACTTGTTTACTCGTAGGCTCTTTCTGAGGAAGAATCTGGCGCATTTTTTACTAATCTCTTACCGAAAATTATTAATTTAGCATTGCGATTGCCGGAATTAATAAAAGCTCCGATACCTCTATTAAAACAAGGAAAGGCACATTCCCTCAGCTTAAGTCAACTACAAATTTCGTCTTTATTAGCTAATGCTTTTCTGTGTACGTTTCCGTGGAAAAAAGAGCATGCCAACTATCCTGGTATCAACTTTAATGGGTAAGTGAATTTACTTATTTATTTATTTATTTATTCTTACTTGAGCTGTTGAGTTTGGAAAAAGAAGCAATTTAAAAAAAACTTTGTATCCGTTTTTAAGCATATTGCGCACACTAAGGAAAGCGAGATTTGACATACTTAAAGTTTGTACGGAGAAGGAGTGCAGACAGCTAAAATTATATACAGGTCCCAGTTTAATTTACCGCTAAAAAATATACACCAAATGCAAGAATGTCGGACATCTAATTCTCATTTTTTTTTCTGATTTTATTGATATAAAATTTATTTTGTTTGTGTTGGTACTACATGAGAAATTTTACAATTTCCGTATTTAGTGCTAATAAATCACAATAATTTATGCTAGTATCTTAACTTTTACTTTTTAATGACTCTTGAAAAAGGCAGAACTTTGCTTAAAAAAAAAAGAGGAAAACCAATGAAAAATACCCTCGCATATTTTGTGGCAAATCCCAAAAGATTCATCATGAAGCCAGTTGTTAAATGTGATTTAAGTCAAGGTCATTACATAGTATGTGGAAAAAAATATAGATACAAATCTTAAAAGTACAACACTTGCATGAGGATATTCATAAAAAAATTAAACCTTGTAAGAGACACTCATTACTTTCAAGATGGAGCACCTGCACATAATTGTTATCAGGTTACTGCATATTTTTAGAAAACATTTAGTGACAAATAGTTCTATTCAGAGCCTGCTTCTTGACAGCTGATATTGTTCTTTTTTAGTATTTATTTCTTGTATGTTGTTTTCCCATATCTTCTGTGGTCTTCCTCTATTCTTCTTTATTGTCGTCTTTGCCTTCCATACTATTTTTGTTTGGCTGTCATCTGGCATTCTTATAAGATGGCCGTACCAAGCAAGTTGTTTTTTCTCCATGGTAGTATGTATAATCTCTATTTGTAATCTTTTTCGTATCTCTTCGTTTCTTATTCTATCTAGTCTTGTTACTCCTTCTACTCTTCTCAGGTATCTCATTTCCGCAGCTTGTATTCTACAATTTGTTCTTTGGTTCGTCGTTCATGTCTCATTCCCATATAACAGTATTGGTCTGTATAATACTTTAAATAGTGTCATTTTGGTCTTTTTCTTTACTTGTTTATTGTTTAGGATTATTTTGTACATTGCGTAGTAACTTTTGTTTGCTATCAAAATTCTGTTGTTTATTTCTTGCTCTAAGTTACCTTTGTTGTTCAGTGTGTATCCTAAATATGTGAATGTTTCTATCTGTTCGATTTCTCTTTGATTTATTTTTTCCTCCGTTGCTACTTCTTCTTCCGATATTACCATTATTTTTGTTTTGTCTATGTTTATGGTCATATTGTGCTTTTTTAATTCCTCATTCCACAAGTTAATGTTATGTTGTAAGTCTTTTTCACTTTTTGCAAGTATTGCAAAGTCGTTTGCAAAGGTGCACTCCGCTATCATAATCCTTTCTAAGTTATGGTGTCCTACTTCAATTTTTTTAGTTTTGTCTTTTATATTTTTTAAGATGTTGTCCAAGTATATGATGAATAATAGTGGGCTTAATGCTCCTCCTTGCCTTAGTCCCTGTGTAGTGATGAACTCCTTTGAAATTTCATTTCCTGTTCTAACATAGTTGGATGTCTTGTTATATAAACTTTTTATTGCTTGCGTTAGCTGTCTGTCAATTTGTCTTATTTTTAGGATTTCCCACATCTTTTCCCTCGGCACCCTGTCAAAAGCTTTTTCCAGGTCCAGAAATGCTATGTACAGTTTACTGTCTTCTCTTATGGTCTTTTCAGTTAGATTTCTTATAGTAAAAATGTGATCCTGTGTCAAGTGTCCTTTTCTAAAGCCACTTTGTGCTTTCTCCATCTTTGTTTCTATTAATTTTCTTAATTTATTTTCTAATATTGCCTCATAAATTTTTGCAGCTGTACATAGCAGGGATATTCCTCTGTAATTACTGCATATTCTATTGTCTCCTTCCTTGTGTATTGGGAATATCACTGCCATTTCCCAGTCTTTTGGTATTTGCCCTAATTCCCATATTTTATTCAGCATTATTAATAATATTTGTTCTCCTTCCTCTCCTATATATTTCAATTGTTCCGCTCTTATTCCGTCATGACCTGATGCTTTGCCGTTTTTTAATTATTTTATAACTGTCTTCATTTCTTCCTCTGTAATATTTTTTTGATTTACTATTCCTGTGTTTTTCAGTTATGTACTTTCTTCTTCCGTACTGACATTGTTAGTGTGTATTTCTTCCAATAATTCTTCAAAATGTTCTTTCCATCTTTCCATTATTTCTTTGTCTTCTTTTATTATGACTCTTTGCTGGTTTACTAGCTGTTTCAATGTTATGTGTTTTTCTTTCTTGCAGTTCTTAATTGTTCTGTAGAATAATTTTTGATTCTCCTCAAAGTTTTCCTTAATTTTGTTTCCAAGTTCTTCCCAGGTTCTCTCTTTTGATTTTCTTATCTCTGTCTTCGTTATCTTCCTTTGTCTTTTATAATCTTCATAATCCTCCTCTTTTTTGGTATTGATATATTTTTTCCATTCTTGTGTTTTTTTTTTCTTGACTTCATCTTTTATTTTTTCATTCCAATTTTTGACTATTCCGCATGATCCTTTTGTTGCTTCTGTTAGTATGTGTTTGAAAGTATTCCACATTTCTTCTATATTGTTTAAATCTGGCTTGGGTGTATCTTTGTCAATTCGTCAATGCAATTTTGATATTTTGCTTTTACCTGTCCATCTTTTAGTTTTTCTACTCTAAATTTTACTGTTTGTTTTTTGTTAGAATTAATCTCTTGATTATGTTTTGTCTTGTTTCCTAACACAGTGACTACCACTATTACTAGGTAATGATCGCTACCAATTTCGCTACCCCGTTTCACTCTTACATCCTTCACTTTTTTTCTTTGTTGCGTATTAGTTAAGAAATAGTCTATTATTGACTTTTTTCTTCCCTAGTATACTTATGGATTTCTTCAAGCTCAAATAAAGTGTTTAATATAATTAATCCATATATGATGCAAAAATCGATGAGCCTCTTTCCAGTGTTATTTATAGTCGGCTCCCCATGTCTTCCCATTACCTCTTCAACACCCTTATTTTTATTTCCCACTCTTGCGTTAAAATCTCCCGTAACATAAATATTGGTTCTTTTAATTTTTCGTAAACATACTAAATAAAAATACTACATATTTATATGAAGGTTGTTTGGTTTAAACTCTGAATATTTAATTTTTTTACATTTCTACTGTCTATCCAAGAGTCTTTACAAAAAAAAAACACTAATAAAAAAGTAAACAGACAAGATAAGAATTCAGATAATAGAAAATATACGGGAGACTAGAAATGTAAACGTGAGCTCCACATTTAGTGCAGGAAGAACAATTCTTCTCATATTATTCAAGGTATTATAAAAAACACCTGAAAAACCTCAAACAGAGGAATCAATAATATGAGTCATGACAATTTATTATCGTGAAAAGAAAATTCATTATAATAACACACAAGGACGACTTCATTTTATTTAATTCTTTTTTCACAATGATAATTGTCAAGACTAATATTATTGATTCATCTGTTTGAGGTTGTTCCACGTGGTTTTTCCTCCGACCTTGGGTGAATGCCACAGAATGCGGAACTCACGCCTTCACATCTAGTTTTATGTATATTTTTAATTATCAGATACTTGCCTTGTTTAATCTTTTATCATTCTTTTTCTGATAAAGACTGTTGAATAGAGAGTGGAAACGTCAAAAATAATTAAGACATATTTAATTTTGTGTTGGTATCAAAAAAGTCATTCAATAAAGGTATGAAAGTGTCGGAAAATGTTATACTGTTTAAAGCAGAAAAAACGTTATCGAATTTAACCTTCCATCCCCGAAGGCTGCAGATATAATTAACTTAGAATTCGACGCTCTATCCAAATCCACCCTCGGGGAAGTGAGAATTAGATATTTCAGCAAAAAATAATATCGTTTTTAGCGGTAATTTAAAGCTATCTGCACTCTTTCTCCACATAAACTTCAAATCTGGCAAATCTCACATTCCTTCGTGCCCACAATATGCTTAAAAGGGGTACAAATTCACGTATTAATATATAGATAGGTTGCCATTCAAAATAAAAAAGTTGAGCTCTATATTTTGAGAACTACAAGTGGGAAAAAATATTTCTAGTTTATTGAAATAGTCTCTTGATAATAGAAATTGTTTGCTATTTTAACAAACTCTGTATCTTTAAGAGTTCTCGAGATAGCAATATAATATATAACTTTTCTAGCTTATATGAATGCCAAATGGGTGCAGCATCTGGTCAAGAAATTTTGGAGAAAATAAAATGTATCTTACACTACTTTAGACGCGTTTGTTACAGAGGTATCAAACATCAAATGGGTCGTGCCAGAATTTTTTTTTTTCATGGCATGACCTTTTCAGTAATGTATTAAATAATTTTAAATAATTTTTTCCAGAACCAACTGGTGTTTTAACATTTTCACGTAAGCATTTATCGAGGTCTCAATTCCCTCGTTGGGATAGATTAGAAAAAAATATATCTGATATTAAATTACATATTACAAGTAAGGGTACAATTGAAGAGGGGGGCCTTGGTATGCTTCAAGTGGATTTTGCTAATTGGTGAATATTCAAATAAATATTCAACAACCATTTATCTTTTTTTTTTGTTTAGTATGATAGGTGGTGGAGTCCTGCACTCCGGATGTGTCCAAGAAGAAATTCGGTTCATGATTTGCCCCGAATTAATTGTTAGCAGATTATTTACAGAGCAATTGACAGCCAATGAAGCACTTTTAATGATTGGTTCGAATATTTTATTTATTTATGAACTTTATTTAATTTTTGGTGTGTCTAGGTTCAGAGTGTTATTCGCAATACACAGGGTACGCAAATACATTTGAATGGTCTAGTAATTATGTTGACGAAACGCCTTTTGATGAATATGGTAGAAAACGAACTAGTATTATCGCTATTGACGCTATTCCGTATTATAAATCCTCAATACAGTTTGCGCCATCCAAAATGATTCGAGAATTGAACAAAGTAAGTGTGATTTATTCAAATGGGGAATATTTATTTGAATGAATCATTGTAGGCATATGTTGGATTCTATGAACATGAAAATAGAAATAATTTACCTTTAGCCCCTGTTGCAACCGGCAATTGGGGCTGTGGGGCTTTTGGGGGGAATCTACATCTGAAGGCACTTATACAAATTATAGCGTGCACGGCAACTAACAGAAATATTGTATACTACACATTTGCTGATAAAAAATTACAGTATGCAATATTTAACATTTATAATTATTTGGCATCTAATAATGTTTTAATAGGTAAGATCAAATTTTTTTGTTATTTTCTCTATTTTTTGTCTAATTTTATTTGTAGCCCAGTTGTGGAAATATTTATGTAAATTTGGTGAATCTGGTTTATCCAAGCATCAGTTTCTACCATTTATAAAACAATGTCATGTAGACAATTTAAATAATTTAGTAGAAGAAAATCCGAAAACATTACAACATATTTTTAATAAATCTACTAATAAACAGCGAAGCCCATCCCCATCAGTTAGTACGCCGCGAAAAACAATAAAAACAACAAAAAATACTGAAGATTGTCCAAGTACGTCAAAAGAACAAAAAATTAATCAAAACACAAGTACAAAATTTGAATCCATAATTTCTGAATCAGACGAAGATATAATAGAAGCTTCTCAAGAAGATTTAGAGTTACCAGTACCAACATTCAGATCAAAATCAGCTTCAGCTAAAATAATTCCAAACGCAAATAAATTTAAAAGACTGCGTAACGTTGCAACACTATTTTATTCAAGCGATGAAGATGAACAAGCAGCAATTAATGAACCAAATAGTGAAACAAAACCAGAAGATTCAGAAATGGATGTGGATTTATTAAGTAGCGATGATTCAACTGAACGTTTAATGGAAGTTGTTATTGAAGGCAAAAGAATAAATGAAACAAAGGAGACCATAAAAAGTGAGACACAAACGGATAGCACCTCATTAAATGAAATTAATAAATCAAGAAAATCTTTAATAACTGATTATTTTGCAACAAAATGAATTATTTACATTTGTATATATTTTCAATTAAATAAAAATATTTTCATTATATATAAGCAATATTTTTATTATTATTGAATAAAATTGAAAAATGGTTTTTTGTGAGTCGTTATTCAACGAGGTTTTTTACTTTTTTATTTCATAATTCAAGAAGTTTTATAAGTACTCAAGTTTTTCATCAAAAAATTAGTATCAAGCTCGTAGATGAGCTTTTTCAAACAGTGGTATCAAAACTTCATTGATGGAATTTTTTAGTTTTTTGCGTTCATTTTATAAACGGTAATATTCATTATAATATATGAAATAACTAAAATTAATCCTCAGATAATTTGGCACAACATTCAATTTTATCAGCGGTTCATTTATCATTAAAATTGAAATTATTTATCACTTATATATATTTGGACCCGCAAAGGTTCGTCAACTATTCGGTATCAAATTGAAGCTCTTGCGGGCATAATACTAGTAAGAGTGTTAAAGAGGATATTTAAACGATTGTCAATTGTTTTTTTCACAAATTATTCAAATATCATCTAGTTTGGTATCAATTTAAGGTTCTCGGGAAGATAAGCTTAGTAGATATCAAAAATGAATAATAGGGAATATGCATGAAATTTAAATTTGGTTCTAATATTTTTTTCCCGAATTTATATTGGCCGGACTTTTGTACTAAACCATCATTTTGGAATTTAATATCTTTTAATAAAAATGCAAATTAAGCGCGGGAAATTCAAAGTTCTAAAATGCAACACCATTGGTTGAAACGAAATGTGACGTCAAATACTATGCCCCAACAAGTGCGCATTGCTTACATTTGTATATATAGTAATAACGTGTGTGTTTTAAATTCATTTATTGTTTAAGTGTAATTTTAGCATCCTAGTGAGATTATAAGTCATTTAAGACAAAGTGGTTTTGTAAAAGCACAATCGGATAATTTGCCAAGAATAGATCCATTCATGTTGTCTTCTTATTTTCTTTCAAGTCCAAATTTTACGTCCGCTGAAGTAAAAAGAGTGAACACTGCAAAGTAATTATTCAATAATAACACATTATGTACGCTATTTTAATAAATACAATCCGAAATGTGATGAGCAGGAAACATAACCTATAATTTTTGTCTATTTTAAAACGAGCAAATGTTGAACGAAGCCGCATACATACATTGTATTTTATTGCTAAAACTAATCTTATATAATGTTATTCATGATCTGTGAAATTCATTATGATACTTCATCTCTTCTGATAACTTTAAATCATTTCTTACATATTTTAAAATCTGTGTGGATTGGAAAAAAGACTTTACCAGATACATTTCTGATAGTATTTTGCATTCAGGCACAATGCAATACTTATTAATTGACTTTTGAGCTTCTTTAATACTGAAATGAGCTGAGAACGAAAACACCTGTAGTACTGCTATGGCACTGAACATATTATTTGACGTCATCAATTGAGCGCGTGAAAATGGCGGCGCTTTAACTGCTCGAAATCATTCTCAATTTTAAATATTTTTTTAAATTTGACTACAGCACTTTTAAACAACATTTATATTTTTTACTATGTTATAACGATGTAATCAGTGAATTAAAAATATAAAATAAATTCATGAATATACCCTATTAGTGGAATCCACGTTACCATTTTTAAATTACACTTCCGGTGATCAAATGTTGAAATTGTATGTTCCAATGAATTGAAGACCCTGAAAATCTAGTAAAGGACTCTATTTTCAAAAATACTCATTTAATGTAAGGACTAAAATATAACCACCATCTGTCACTTTGACAATGACAGCTGTCACTTTGAAATATGCAATTAATTCATGCGATATTCCAAATTTCTGGAACAGCGATGGAACTGTTCATGAAATTTATGGTCGGGGAAGTACTGTGTGACCACAGCAGATTTTTATATTATCTTGAAGAATATTTTGAAATATAAATTTGTTTGATGCTTTTGTTTGGATATTTTGAAATGTCATTATTTCAAGTTTTATTTTATATTTTT
Organism: Dromius quadrimaculatus; assembly: GCA_963989225.1. NCBI lineage: Eukaryota > Metazoa > Arthropoda > Insecta > Coleoptera > Carabidae > Dromius > Dromius quadrimaculatus. Next base: position 21,107,664 of record OZ022335.1, read on the forward strand.
ATTTATACCTACATATTTATAGATGTGCTTTATGTACTTTAAAAGCATATTTCTTCTCATGATTTTATTTATACATAAATCAAAAGAAATTTCTTATGAATATGAAGAAAGTATTGACGTAAATATTCCTGAATATTCTGAAATATACAAATTGGATGGTTCAAAGAGTGTTGTATTGAAAAATGATGGCAAACTATTTTTATCAGCTTGTATTCAATGCTTGTTGTGCCAAACTATTGCAGGAGAATTCCAAAAAATGCTTAATTTTTATCACAACCCTCAAGCGGAAAGAAAATACACCAGAAATTATTGTTTCATGAGATCGTCTAAAGAACCTTCGAAAATAACAATGATAAACTCAAAAAAATTCAATGAATCTCTTCATAGTTTCTGCGACGTGGCATTTATGAAGTAAGATTAAAAATATTTTACAAAGAAGAACAATATGATTATCATCTAGTTTCTTTCTATTACCCATGTATAAATGTGTGCCGCTGTGCTGAAATAAGGAAGGCGGCATTACATTAAACTCAAAATTCCAATAAATAAAAATGCAGGCTACCTTTTCTCCACTTATTTATTCTTAACACTGATGTACATTTCAACAGCAAAGCTGTCATCATCAGAGTACAAATCAATACAAAAATTCAAGAGAATTTAAGTCAAAAGCTGGTACAAAGTAAACCAATCAAAACGGTGGGTGGAGCTTACGACTACAGATGTTGACAGAAACAATAGTCTTCACAAAAATATGCAAAACAGTAATAAATAAAAGGATTAAAAGATCAGAACTATAAAGTCTTCAAAACAATAACAGTAAAGTTCAAAGAAGACCATAGCCCTACAATTTCAAACTATTAAACTAATTTTAACAGTGGATTTTCTAATGGCGAAAGATCGAAATTTATGTTTCTTCATGTAAATGTCTTCAAGAGTATATAAATTTCTATAGTTGTTACAATTCTTAACAAGTTTCAAATTGGTTTCTTCAAATATATGGCCTGTGTCATGGCTGTGAGAAGCTAGGGCAGATTTAAGAAGACTATTGTTTCTGTCAACATCTGTAGTCGTAAGCTCCACCCACCGTTTTGATCGGTTTACTTTGTACTAGCTTTTGACTTGAATTCTCTTAAATTTTTGTATTCATTTGTACTCTGATGATGACAGCTTTACTGTTAAAATGTATATTAGTGTTAAGAATGAATAAGTGGAGAAAAGGTAACCTGCATTTTTATTTATCAGTTATCTCCACATAAGCTCAACTTCATTTTTAATCATTCAAAATTCCAAATATGATTTATTGCGAAATTGAAAAATGTAATAAGCTATTCAAAATTATAAAAGCAGCACAAATAAATGTACATGTGGAAGAAGTCCAGAGAAAACTAGATGACAATTATTCTGTTTTATATATATATAATAATAATTCGAAATTTATTTAGCAAAAAAAGCTATACTACATCATCATACAAAAAAAGTAGGAAAATATATAAAAAAAAATATAAAAAAAATAGATAAATTTTCATACAACACTTCTACATATTCCTATCTATATAATAATTTTTTGTTTTTATTTTGAACATTCTCAGAGACAAAGTTCTCATATCATTGGGTAATTCATTATATAATTGCAACCCCTTATAAAGTATCGTGTTTTGACCGGTAGTACTTTTTTTTTTTATCAAGTATAAAATCATTTTTATTTCTTAGATTATAACAATGTAGTTCACTTTTTTCCTTCAATCTACCACTGAAATATTCTGGAAACATTCCCAACTTGATTTTTTGGATAAAAGTATATATATAAACTACGTTCGGCGGGAGCCTTCTTAAGCGCGTACAAGGTTATTGCTCGCTCTTTTGCCCCGCGTATATATTGTAAGTCTGTATCCGAGTTGGGCATTGTACCTGAGATAATCCCTTACAACCAAAAGGGTAGGTGTAATAAGCTCTTCCAGTTGGGCATTTCGCTACCTGAATTTTTCTGTATATAAGATAGTGAGTTCGAACTGCTTTTATTTGTATTCCATCAAATTTCAATTATCATACGAGACTCTAAAGTTATGATACTAATAATTTCTTACAAACACCAAACGAATCAGCTTGGATGGTTTTTCGGTAAGGTCGGAGACTGCTTTTCTTTCGACAATATTTCTTAGCGCCTGCCGTTCAATGTTTAATTCTTCTTCGTGATCATGAACCAAGTCACTGTTTATTATTTTAAACTCGCGATTTATATATACTTTAGCGGTACATCGATAATTTTTATTTGTACAACACCATTTCATTCTGTTGTTTGTTGTCGAAGATACGCAAAATTTAAAATTGTCAATAACTAGCAATTCCTTTCCCTTTTCACTAACTGCGATTTATTTCCATGATCACTGAATATTAAATAATTGATGAAACGCAAATATATTTTCTTCACTTTCATTTGTTGATGAAAGAAAAGCTACCAATTTGAATGCATTTTTTTCTAGAACTTTTTAACTCTTAAAGCTATACATACAATTAGGGAAATGACCAATCAGTACATAGTATTAGGAGTAGGTAAAGTTAAAAACTAAATGTTATGGAAAATGTAAAATGTATAAATATTTTGCAAACATTATAATCATATAGTTATGGAGGCCGATAGGTACTTGACACAGGTAAATCCGATATCTGCATTGTAAGGGATTAAAATGCCCAACTGGAATACTCAGATTAAGGTACCCTTTACCGAATGCCCAATTAGACTGCAGCGTATTGTAATAAAATATTTATCTCCAAGTGGAGTTGGCTTCATAAATACTATAAAAATCTGACGTGCACATCACGTGACTTACTTGTACATCATTGGATATATTTTTTGCATATAATTATTAATATAAATAAGTTATTTCAATTTGTAAATAAACTTGACTTACCTTTACTTGGAAGGCTAGGCTAGCTAAAATACAATACTGCGAAAGCCAAAAAAAAATTGTAATAAATAAATTAAATAATGTGGCAATGATTACTCAATTGAAGCTAAATTTAATCATAAAAAAATTAAGTAATTGTAAAATTAATATTCAACTTATTTCCAATTTCTATCATTTCTGAAGAAACATTTGAGAATGATTAATATTTTATTAAATATATCAATATAAATTTTCGTTCATACTTGTCAATTGTTGTTCGAATATTGTAGTTGTGCGTGTGAAGTGCTTTTTGCTACTACATTTAGCTCAAAAACTTGTATATTAGTGTTATTTTGATTATCGAACATTTGTGAAGTGATTCAGGGCTCCGTATATATATTATTGACCTGTAAAATAAGGTAGGACCCTTGATTTATTTATTTATTTATTGATTAACAAACCCAATTACAGAGGTACCATGAACTTGAATGATACAAATGAAATGTTTCAAACGTATACAACAAAAGAATTGTCAAATAAACGAAAACATTACCTATATATAACGGCTAAAGATGCAAGAAATAATTTACCATGGCTTTTTTAAATTTGAGAAATTGATCATTGAAAATATCGACAGTTCCTAGAGTTAAATTTAGATTATTAAATTTTATACAGATCTGTCTAACGGGATACTTAAGTTTATAATTTGTCCTTGGAAATTATCCTCAGAAATGATAATTTAATACCCGATATGTGAATGTATGATTCCAAACTACATAAAATATTGTGTCCAGAATCTCGATATTATTATTTCGCATTGAATATTAGGAGGATTTTTTGTTGCTGTATGTATTTCCGTCTGAAAAGCACATTATTGATATCTTTCAAGTTCCTTAATAATAGAGCTAGATTATCTTTAAATATATCTCTAAGTAGGTATTATGTCATTAGCAGCCAGTGGCGTGCGGTGACTTTCTGTGATAGGTGTGCACAGTCGGTGGTGAGAAAGAGGATATATACATGGCTAACAATACAGCTTATTTTTCTCGCAACAACCAGCAATCCATTTAAATTTTTCATATATTTTAATTTGGAAATGTCGCACAGGCTGCTGGCCTTTAATTTAGATATTTTGAGTGAGTTTTATGTCTGGCGTTGGTCTTGTTTTCATAATTTTATTTTTCGTTTCGGAATCACGATGTAAAAAAGGTTTTTCCAGTAGATCACAAATGATAGATTTATTTTCAGTTGTCATTCTACAAATGATAATTTTAGGAAAATAAATGATTTAAGAAACGTATAAAATAAGTGTTTACCTAATATTGTTGTCTCAAATAACAAATAACAATATTTTAACAAACTTATAAAAAGCGTTTAAAAAAAGTACACAGCTAAACGTTGAATATTCAGCTCCAGGTGCAGAAAATCTGCCTGTACCCAGCGAGAGAGAACGAGCGATAGGAGATCGCTAATATCGGTATGCTTTTTCTCTGTCAGACTCTATTTCTTCACTTTCTTAATACTGACTATGCTAAACAGACCTCGCTCGCCGTGCAGTGAGAAATTCTGCACCTCAAGCGTCGACATTTGTTTCAAATATATAGCAGAGTGGCCCGCAAGGTACGCCCGTATTTCTGGTTGCTTAAATAGATAAAATACGCTCTTTCTCTGATTTCATAATGAAAATTTGTGAAACAAAATGAAGTATTCAATAAACCATTATATTATTTTATTTACGTAATTTCTAATATTTTCATAGGGTGTGCAGTGCACACCCTGCACATATGGACTGCACGCCACTGTTAGCAGCTAACAAAAGTTTAGTTTCACCCAAAGATATTGTTCGACGAACGGGTGAAATTTGCAAGTGCTATTCTGAATCTATAAATATACATATATATATATATTTTATAATAAGTTACTGAATTAGGGTTCTAAAACAATATGAGCATATCTTTCTAGTAATTCCAATTTGTTTTTATACTAAAATAAATTTAGATTCCAATAATAACTTTTCAATATTACGTGTTATAGTACAAGATCCCAGACCCGCCAGACGTTACTTATTTTCTGAGAAACAAAATGTGTGGATTAGAGTAGTGTTAGTCGGTACTTTGATCGTATGCATACTTGCTAGTTTGTACCGACGGCCAATTTATAGATACGAGGTGCTAAAATACGTTAAGACATTACTCACTTTTTTTTTAAATCTGAGTGCTAATTCTTATGTGCGTTCTAGAGAATATTGTTGAGAATTGATAATTAAGACTATCAGACATCTCTCATCGGCAAAAATTCCTGCTAAACGTTTTAAAGCTCGCAAAAAGTAATTTAATCTTACTCAAAGCCTGAGTCTTAATTTTTATATATGATATTCAGGGAACAATTTCAATACTTTCTGTAAACAACCAGACCAAGAGATAGATGGATGCCCATAGATACTTCGCTTACTATCAAGTCTACAAATAGTAATCTCGCGCTTTAACTCACAGCGAAATTTCAATTGTGTCTGGGGAATGTTCAGCCCTAGGATTGATCTGGCTGTTAACAAAGAGTATTCGAATTGTTCCCTGAGTATCATATTTAAAAATTAGCACTTAGACTATGAGCAAGATTACGTGATTCTTTGCGAGCTTTAAAGAGTCTAGCAGAAATTACCACCGATGGAAAGTGTTTAGAAGTACAGATTATCACTTTTTAACAATATTCTCTAAAACATGCATAACAATCATCACTCAAAACTTTAAAAAAAGTGAGTAATGTCTCAACGTACATTTCGAATAGTTATTCGAGGTCGCAGCGAGTAATGGACTCGAAAACTGCTTCAATATTTGTCGTATTCCATTAGGATAGTTCTTTGTATTCATTCGTTATTTTTTTCCAACTACTCCATATTTCGGTTGGTTTTAGTTACAACTACTTCATTTTTTAAGGAATTGGTAATTTATTAAGTTAACGGTTTCGATCACTGAATGATCATCTTCAGAATACCTGAGAGAACAATAGAATTATAGAACCTTTGTATGCTTATAATCAAAATAAATAGATTCTTCACTGGTATGGTATTGATAGACTGTTCAGAGAAATTTATAGAGATAAATAAGATTTTATCTACACTGGAATATAAAAGCTGAACGCATTTAATTTTCATTTTATAACTTAACTTGTTAATAATCCTCATAATTGAACACTGATCTCTATATAATTGTATATAACTCCATGATATTGATAACGTCGAATTTAAGTCATAAAATGACGTAAAGCTAAAAAGAGGAGCTTAATCAATTAACAAGTTGACGAAAAGTATACTGACCAAAAAAAATATGACTGAAGAATCATATATGAAGCATAAGTATAACTTCTCAAAACGCAGAGACATAACGTCAAATTATGACGTTGTTCAACATTTTATGACGTCAATTTATGACCACAATTTGACTTGAAATGTGACGTCGATTCAATGTCTTAGTACCTTTTTTATTTCCCTTCAAGTCCTGACGCCCTGTTTTCTTCTTGTTTGTGCAATTTAGCTTTCGCAGAGTTGTATTTTAGCTAACCGAGTCTTCTAAATATAAGGCACTAAATACATGAGTATTATCATCCGCCATTTTGTGTCCTTAGAAAGCGCTTAGCATATGTGAACAGTGCAAAAAACGCGATGATTGAGAGTCGAAATAGTTTGATCTCTAGGTGAAAAACGTGGTAAAATAATATCGGAGTCTATGAAACTATTTATTTTTGGCATGATGTATTATTTGTAATCAAATTACATGCTTCAAGTTAGAATTTTCAGTTTTCAAATGTTGAATTAAATTATTCAGTTTTCAATCATATATAATTAGAGTAATATTAAATACTCAGAATATCATTATGGAATTTGAATTTATATTCTGTAATACAATTTTTGAAAACAATCTAACAAATTTATTGCATTTCGGGATCTCTAAATATGTAAACTCTATTGTTTATCTTCAAACTTTATGATCTTTAACTTTCGTAGAAAAACTTTTATGCATATTTATTGGAAGATTCATTATTTTACTGCTCTCACCCAAGGGATAAAAAACAGGGAAATCTACTATTTGCAATTTTTTATATTGCATGTCTTGATAAAAAATTGTGAGTTCGTAATATTTTACTTATCAAAGAAATAATTGATTATATATTACTTATACTTATAATATATTTATATATGTACTATATATGTAAATATATATTTTATATTATAGGTACCTATGTATAATACATAAATATATTCATTAATTATTGCTTGAAATTGAGGTTAGATTCCATGATCGTGTCTAAAAATTTAGATAAAAATATATATTAAAATAAACTGAGATAGCTCCAATCAAAATTTTAATCTAATCATAAATTTAAATGGAAATTTTGACTGAATATACGTACTTTTATATGAAATACTTATAATTCGTCTGTGAATCTCACAGCCACAATTGCCGCTAATAATGATGATAAATCATTTAGCACATTAATGAATCACTCCGATACTATTTTCTTTCGTTTTTCAAGTTATTGTAACATTTTATCCTCGTCAAACAACGCATTACCTGTAATGTTTACATTGGTTTACATATGCTTTCTTGAATTGACAGGACACAAAATGGCGGATGATAATACCCATATACCTATAGACTATGTGCATGAAGTCTACTAGCGCCTCTAGCGGGCAATGGAGAACGATTGAACTCCATTTTATCATTGTTTCATACCTATAATTTTTTAAATGTACTAATATTATTTAATTCGGCTGTGTGCGTATAATATAACTTACATAGCATAAAAGGTACGTTGAAATTATTTATGTTGAGTATTTTTTTCTTCAATGATAACGTACCTGTTATAGAGAAAACGTCTTAATTCGTCCAAATTGACAGGATAACCTCAAATTATGACGCCGGTGAACTTGAAGATCGGGGTTGTAATTATCAAACACTATATCCCTTTTACCGAAGAATCATTGAAGAAAAGCGTGAAATTAGTTTTGCCATATTAAACATGTTGAAGAATATGTTGCTGACAATATTAACAACAAAATTATTGCGAAGTGCATCCGACAAACTTCTATCACTGAAACATCTTACAAATTAGAGATAGAGGTAAATTCATGAATCCCAAATCGATGATGACTATTTCTAATTTCACAATTAAATTACAAACCTATTTTAGATTAATAATGAAAGACAGACAATACTCTATTTATCGCTTTGATTCACTTCACTCGTTTTTTGATGTTATAACTGGGTACATGAAATCTATGAAACTATATTTCACTTGAATCATCTTTAACACAACAGCCTGAAACAGAACAAACGTTTTCCCATGTTTTATATGCAATTATTTTCACTTTTAAACTACAATACTCAATGACAGCTCATTGACGTATTCTGAGAAATGGAGTTCAATGGTTACAATGGTGCTCACAATGAGCGCTCGCATCGATATTTGTTCAAACTCCGCCCCCTTGCACATAGCCTATAAATATATATACTGCTGACCTCCTATCTTAACAAGGAAGCGTCACATGGTCACAGTCTTGAATTTCATTGGCTGATGCTTGAAAGATTGTGTTCGGTATGATTCGGAGTCAAATTTATTTTCTAAATTAAGACTTATTTCAAAATGTTCTGGAGTTTTAAGATACAAATCGAAATATAAATTAAAATAAACATATTTACTCAAAATTTGCCGTCTTTGACAAGAAAAATCATTAGAAATGTCAAAGTTAATCACTGTTTAAATTAATCTGTGTTCATTTATCTTTCTGAATACGCGTGATAATGTTTAATTATGTCTATGACAAATAAAACGGTAAATATTTTGTTTGAAATTTGTAATTTTCGTGGCGCGAACCCCGAATCATTCCGGACACTAGCTCTCAACTATCAGCCAATGAAAATCGAGACTGTGACCATGCGCAGTTTAGACTTGCAGAAGAAAAGAGATAAAAGACCCTGTACGCTGTCAGGTCCAAGTCGTTGGTATATATATTTTCATAATACCTGCATTGAAACAGCGCGTTTTCACGCCTGTTTTGTCAGTAGAAACAAGACAATTTCAGACAAATGCGAGGGGAGAAACAAGCTTGTTTCTGCCCGCTGAATTTGTTTCTTACATCGTTTTATCCCTGACAGAGTCGCATTTGTTCATTGTCTATCTCTAAGTGAAAATCATATAACCTAAGATAATTTGACAGTTGTTGTATTCGTAACTGTAAATTAAATTGAAAAGACGATTAGTTTCAAGAAAAAAAGTATTAATACGACAATTTCAAGTACACCACAACATCTTATTGATAAAGCACAAGCAGCTATTCTCGACTTGTTACCTGCGAAATCAAAAGAAAAATATTTACTTTGTTATGACAAATTTGTAATGTGGAAAGTTTCAATGCAGGTATTATGAAAAATACAGTGTGTGGCACGGGACAAAACACGATTTCAGCCGAGGGTTATGCCAGCCCTCGCTTCGCTCGGGCAAGCAACACTCACCCTTAGCTGAAATCGTCTTGTTTCGTCCCTAGCCACACAATATACTATTATAGGTATATGATAATACTTATGTTTTTAGTGCTCTACTAAATATAGAGAGTGAACTCTGCCACCAGAGGTCTCGCCAATTATATGTAAAATGGCGACAGAACCGTGACGCGAAAATATTCCATTATTATCTGTTAATCTGAATTGCAATCTCGCATTTTTGTGTGAAAAATTCTATAAATATAATATAAAATATATATACATGGCTCGGAATGAAAGATTTAATTCAAGTTTCACGGAACACAAGATTTTCGTAGCATTTTTATTTGTAAAATACATTTTGGACGCAAGTAATGAGCATTGAAAAGTTTGGTACTTATTCTAGAGTATTCATTTGATAGGTTTTTCGTTCATTTCATAGCTGCCTAAATTACACTGAATATCAATACTTCTTTGATTTAATTCAAAATACTTTGTTTCCTGACATTCATATTTCTGTTGGGAGTGAAGTTTCTTTATTTTTTTTCCAATTTTTTAAGTTAATTTGTCAGTGCTTCCGCAAGATAAATTGTATTGGAAATTTATATACTTACTTAGTTATTTACTTTTATAACTACTGCACTATGGTACATAATAATATAGACTGGTTTTCAAAGTAGTTTTTTTAATCTAAAATATTTCCTATTTCCAAAAATCTACAAAACTAAAAGGACTTTCAAGCCAAAACAGGTCTCCAATATAATTCATATCTATTTTGGTTTGTTTAGTTTGAATATCTGTCGCTAGAGGACAACTTTTTCGTTTATTCACAAATTAAAATAACATCTTTTGGAAGTGTAATTTTAAATTGTTGAAGTAATTTCTAGATCAAGGATAGGGTCCAGAATATCAACGTAAACTATTCCATCAATAATTTTTGTAGTTGGTAGAGATTTTCCTAAATATTTGTCTCTATAATATTGAATTTGTTATTTTCGGCCTAAAATTTATTTCTCCCAGCCTAAAAGTCTTAACTATTATCCACGTTACAAAGTGGTATGAGTGAAATATTTTCATGATTTGATTTCTTTGTTTATATATATATATATATATATATATATATATATATATATATATATATATATATATATATATATATATATATATATATATATATATATATATATATATATATATATATATATATATATATATATATATATATATATATATATATATATATATATATATATATATATATATATATATATATATATATATATATATATATATATATATATATATATATATATATATATATATATATATATATATATATATATATATATATATATATATATATATATATATATATATATATATATATATATATATATATATATATATATATATATATATATATATATATATATATATATATATATATATATATATATATATATATATATATATATATATATATATATATATATATATATATATATACACATTTTGATAGTTTTGATTTACGAGACCACAAAGATTTACGGGTTATCGAAAGAAAATCAAAGAAATCTAAGCAAGTTTTTTATGGTGTTGATGGTATGTGGCCCAAAAAATTAAAAGAGATGTGTCTAAATTTTATGGATTATAAAGGCGAGTGGTATTTATACTTACGATGGATAAAAGAAGTCCAACAATCAAATTTCGATATTACAAATTTCTTTTGTCGGTAATTATATTTAAAAATAAATCTTTAGTGTCCTGAATTAATGGCTCTTGATTTTAGATCTCATGGTATATTTCAATATTGTCGCAATTTGGATATTTCTTCCGCTGTAAAAGCCGAAAAGAGTCATCGAATGTCATATTATTTTTATTAATATATTTATATTATAAATGAAACACATAGTCGAAACAAAAACAGTACGTATATTTGTGAATATATTACTTTATAATTCTTTACTTATCTAAATATTTGTGACCTAAAATAGATTGTCTGAATCATTTAAAACATTTCTATGACTATAGTAATTGTTTTCGAAGTGGAAATCACTGGAAGATCAATTAAAGTTTATTCTATTGTGCTTAAAAAATCAAATATAACACAAAATGGTAACTTCAGTCAGTTTCTTGTACAATAAAATAAAATTCTATGGTGGAAAGAAATATTTTACGAGATCGCCTCATTACACAAATTAATAAATGGAAAAAATAACCTGTATTTTAAATGCAACTTAGTAAATTAGGCTAAATTATGGGAAAAATCGTTGTGCTTGAAATTGAACACTAAGATTATTGTTCTAATTTTTGTTTGATTGTATATATCAGTACTCATCAAAGAATCGATATTTAATTATTTCATCAATATATTTGAAAAACACCTATTTTGACATTCAATTATCGATTCTCTGAATAAAATTTACAACTAGATGATGAAATTTTCTGATCTATTTCAATTTGCTAAAACTTCGGTGAAGTGAACGGCTCTAATTATAACATCTATATTTTTTTAACCTAATAGATTTCTGCAAAACGATTACTTGGCAAGACAAAAAGTATTACAACTATATATTTCCCGTGCACTGTCCTAAATTTGTTTTAAAAATGCATAATAGTAAAAAATTGTGCAAAAGCAAAAAAAATATAAAAAAAGTAGAAAAAATTGTTCTTAATTTAAAAAAATTAAATAAAAAATCATTTTGATCAAGTTGTTTTACACATCAGTCGGTGCGTCCATTCCGCAAATAATTGCTTTCATGACACTTGCTGCGACTAGGGAAGCATATGGCTGCCATTCTCGTCGACGCATACCGTCTTTGTAATCGGAAATGCCTCTGACACAGACAAAACTTTCTCGGCAATTTCCCAGAACTGATTCAATCACAGCATCGAATTCGCAATCATAAGCGAGAGCTCCAATTTGGGATGCTAGGCGCTGACGAAGACGGTCATCACGTACCACTTGGCGACCTGATGCCACCGGGGATAGATGGACTCGGGGGCAACCCTCCAATCTAAATCAAAATATAATTCAAAACTAAATCATAAAAATATTGTTTTGAAAATTTACTACTTCACGCAATATGACGCCGCTAAGAAATTAATTCTCAGTAAAAAAAATTATTAAATGGATGACTCATCTGTTAAGAATTATGACGTAGTGAATCATGACTTGAGATCTCGGAAGTACTGGAAAGTTCCGGAGTTTTTTCAACATGTAGATTAAAGAAAAACGATGACTAATAGTTCCGGTTAATTGTGGGTAATTTAATTTGTACGGAACTTAACAACAAAGAAATCGTAATTTAATTTATCATTTACCTTTTGGTGGAAGAGTCGTGGGGCGCAGGATGGGCGACCTCAATCACATCCCTCTCCCCGATATTCATATAAAGTTTATCAGTCTCAGTTGGGGGAAGTTTAAATTCATGTTCAGCTTGCCCTCCAAGCGTTTCCATACCCTGCTGCATGTATTTTACCCACGGTGGAGTTATATCAGCATTATTATCAGCTGCCATTTTTAAATCACGAGCAATATTTTGTAAAACTAAGTTTACAGGGCCGTATGGTCGGAGCTCAAACGATAAAGTTGATTCGTCTTCGTTGCCAGGGGTTTTTGATGATTTGACGTTTTCGCAGTACACGTAAACGTGCTTATTTCCATTATTTTCGGTGGGACAAGAAACTACAGCATCCCCAAGTCTGACATGACGATTATAATCAGTATAATGTGGTACCCCTCCTCCAACCCCAACTAAAAACACGTAATCCACTTTCTGGAAGGTTCCCAATAATCTTGTAGTTGTGTTTCCGGCCGCAGTCATAGCCTCTCTCGTGTGACCTACCGAAGGCAATTTAGTACACACAACTCTGTGTGCTCCTATGCATCCTAAAGTATAAACATTCGATTCTCCAACTGTTGTAAATCGCACATAAGTTTCTTTATTTTCAATCATTGCGTCCACAGCTAGCTTTTCACAATATTGAGCAGTAATAATGGCGATGCTGGGTTGTTTACAACTAGCAACAGTTGGCATTTGTCGTACTATGGTCACTTCGTGACCCATGGCTTCTTGTTGAGCTCGAGCATAAGCTCCATTTTCCATGGCACGGACTAGACCACGTTCTTGAAGATCGGAAAGGTGGCGGATTACTTCTTCTTCCAGCCAACCTCGACTACTAATTACATAAAATTAATATTGCACCATTATAACATTTTAATATTTTACCTAGCAATATCTTGAACAGTGACAGGATTAGGATATGCTGATTCGATTAGTTCTAATAATTTTTCAATGGTTAATACTGTTACAGTGCCTAACATGCTTTCATCCGAAGATACTGAAATTATAAAAAATATTATAATTGAAATAAAAATATGGATGAAAATGTGTACATGGCCTAGAAGGAGGTGGCGTGATATCTTCATGTTGTCTCAGTTCAACTTCAAGTTTTCTCAAAGTTGGATATCCATGCTGCATTAATTTCATTACTTTTTTGATAAAACCAACGTAATCTAAAACGTAGAACATTAAGAAAAAAATTGATAGTTGGTAAAAATATTAATGACCTCTTGGGAATTCTTGTGGACTGACTAATTCCCTGAAGAATTCTTGAGCAACTGTTGCTTGTTCACTGCTTTTATCATTCAAAGCTTCACTAAACCAATATCTAAGAATACGAGATTCTTGAGTATGCTTCCCTGTTTGTGCACTAACAAGGAATACTCTAAATTCCAGAGTTAATTGGGCTGGCTGCTCCACGTCTCCATTTGCTGTTTAACATGAAAAAAAAATCATATGATAACACACACATTTTACTCTTTCTCATTCTCTTTCGAAATCTACAAATTCAATTTCGACAAAGTTAAATATATTTTGTGGTCAAATATTTCCTGGACAGTTTTCCAGAAATTTTTTTTTCTGTCTAAATTTAAAATCAATGTATAGTATTATTTTGCTATTTTACAGGGTTCAGAAGATATGAATATAAATTTGTAATGTTATTACTGGTCTATAAAAAACACATAATTTTTAATTTGAAACATAGTTTCTATCAAAATTAGTTCTTGCGTGAATTTTGGCACATTTTTATCATAATTTCATATAGTCATTATTAATTAATTCCATTAAAACATATCTATAATGACCGGTTTAATGAAAAACCAAATAATGGGTCGATTCTGTTCACACTTTTACGATCTGTAACGCTAATCGTAAGCCCTACAGTATGCATCGGATAAAATCGCAATTCTGATTACCTCAGTAGCTTACAGATTTTTCATAAACTCTTACGGTTCTCGTAAGTTTTTACAGTTGAATAGAGAGTAGCCATAACTGCTATAGATTTTGACAGTTCAAAATAAAGTAGGGTGAAGTGCTTATGTTTATAGGTCTTTTATTAGAAGAAGATGATAAAAGGTGAGTGACAGCGATTGGGATGTTATTTCTTGGAATATGTGTCTGACATTATTTGACAGATTGATTTAATAAAACAGTTTCTAGAGATTATACGCGATTACTACGAAGAAACCTCAGGGGCACTACAAACTCGTTCGACGTCTCAGAAAATAATTTCAAAAAAATGTTAAACTGAACAAAATTACAGTTTATGAATTAATTCAAGCACTTGAACCATTCATACAACAATTTCAAAAAGATCAAATTTCTGTACATCTAAAGGTAGGCACCTAGTTGCCGAACAATAATTTTTATTAAAATTTTTACCGATATCGAATTAATTGATTTCAAGTTCTACCTCTGAATTCAAAAAAAATCATTTGTACCTGCACTATTTTCTTGAATTATCAATGTTTTGACAATAACAATTAGTAATGATGCTTGAAGAAAAAATCTAGAAATAATTTCTCACGTCATAATTATTTATTACTAGGTATTCAACTTCCTCGCAATCACACGTATTATACAGATAAAAAAATACTTTTTTTCAATATGAGATTTGACGTTTGAGCTTTAAAGTATTGAAACAATTGTTTAATGAATAGAATGAAGTTAGCTCAAAATATGTTTACGAGATAATCTTGATATTTGGCATCTGTAACAACGTTTCCTATAAATGTATGAACAGAATCGCCATATTTGTAAATTTGTAAATTGTTCTCTTACTTATGAATTTACAATTTTACAAATTTATAGGACAGTGAACAGAATCGATCCATAAATTTACTCCCAGAATTAATTTATTTAACAAATTCTAATCAGTTTGAGTTTCTCTATGATATCAGAATCATTACTGTCAAATAATCGACAGTCATCTAATAGAGTAAATTATTCTGCCCTTTATAAAACCGGACATAAGAAACTTGTTTTGTATGTGTGCATTAATCTTAGTAATTTTTTTTAATAAATGTTTTACTTCTGACATGTCAATACGCTATGTCAGTAGCGTTGTGCACGGCGCGAGCGCCGTCCTGGTGACGTCTGTTGGCTTCTATTTACTAATATATTTAAAATCGTGACAATCAACAAATTTTGACGTATTCATGTTATTTGTAAAACTGGCACTCAGAATTAGCAGAAAGTTTGTTATAACGACAGTAGCACTTCAATGCGGGTCAGCGGGTCTCAAGAAGAAACTAAAAATAACGAAGAAGATAGTAAAATTACGGGAGATACTTTGCGCGAAACGCCTGGCACATTTAGTGATGGAACAAATCCGAATTTGTATAATGTAATTATTGTCTGAATATTGAATCGATAAACAATATTAATTTTTCCTGTGATTTTACATAACTTCATATGATATTTACGAATTTTTTTTATAACTTGAAAATAATCTGTGTGACTATCATAAAAACTTCTTGAGTTGGTGTGTTTTGAATTCTTCAGTAAGGAATCAGCATCATTCATGACTGATGATTTAATATTTGCTTACCAGAAATGAGTTATTCGAAAGCATCATTCATTTAAATAAGTGAAAATTCATTAATAAGGATTCATTCATGATATTTTGTCTTCAATTTATAATCAATGATAATATTGTTGAAATATAATTTTAATAATTTAATATTGATGCTGTACAAATATTATACAATTTAAAAACACTAACTGCTCATTTCGAAAATTTGCTAATAAGTCTGTGTTTTTTTACATGAATGCTGTAAAAATTTATTAAAACAGGTACATTTAGATCGAAAAGTTGTTGATATTAGTTGCAACTGCAAACATGCAGCTGCAGTTTGCATATAAATTAACACAAAAAGTATCTGCTTCAAGAATGATTTGGAATCGTCCAGCACAATTGGATAAATATCAAAAGTGTGCAAGGATTGATAGTATGTACTATTGCATAAAAGCAAACTGAGGAGATAACTTTCTCACAGAAATAAATAAAATTTCAGTTCACGATTGCGCAATTGTGTGTGCAAACACTCAGGAACAATTTAAACCTTGTCCCGATGATTTCCACTTTTTCAAAGGATTTTCCATATTTATTTGCCTCAAAAATTCAGTTCGGATTTATGCTCTTTTATATTTGTTTTGACAGCTTCAGTCAGTATTAGTAAAGAGCTTATAACTTCTACCGCATGGAGTCGCGTTCGTTGCTACTGATATAGCGTATATATTTGAATTCTTGTCTATGGCGCCATTATCATTGACTTTCCGTAGGCCTGGCTTACTTCAAAACAAGTGGTAAGGTTCTTGTTAAGCCTGTATGACACACTCAATTTTAATGTACATTTTTAAACATTGAATGTATCATACGCCTATTGCGTATCCTCAGTGGCTCCGCTCTATCGGTTAAATTTTACATCTACGAGGTATATTGTCAAAAACGTCAAATGACCAAACGTCATTTTTGTATGTCATATTATTCGATAATCATAAGTATAAATCATTCACTTAGCATTTGTGGTGTTGTTGGATGTACTAACACTAAAGCAAATAGACCAGAACTAATTTTTATAGGTCTTCGGGACGAAATTATGAAGCAAAACAAAGAGAAATGTGAATAACAGCAGTTAAACGAGTGTGATTTTATGCAATAGTCTATAAAAATGTATTAGATATCATTTAATTCTCAGATCAACCATCTTTAAGAGAAGTTCAATATTATAATTGTAAAGAAACTCAATAATACCACTTAGATAAGCTTCTTAATTGACTGAACAATTACATGAATTCGTCTCAGGATCCTTTACTGAAAGCACCAAATTTTTGCTTGATATTTTTCTATCTCAAAATTCAAGAATTGTTTTAAATATAAACAAGATGAGAAAATCTCTTTCCCCCAAGGATTTCGCTCAAATTCTGTACGTATATAACACATTATGAATCTAACTGTAATTGATTACCTGTAGATGAGTCACATAAAAAATAATAATGACGATGGTTGATATGCTTTTTTTTAGGATATTTTTGTCTACAAATGTTATCATAAATTGGATACAATGGCTGGTACCACGAGCTCTGTTTTTGGCGCTACTAAGAGCGTTGTATCAAGATGTGTTTTAACGCAATTAGAATTTTCCCAAATACTTTAGAAAATAATCTTCAGATACAAATTACGAAAAACACATATGTCTACAAAATGTATTTAAATATTTTCCTCTAAAATATCTTGAAATATTTATATTGCCTTAAAACTGTTCTTAAAATAACACTGCTAGTATAGCCAAAAACAGAGCTTGTGGTACCAGCCAATATTATTATTACGAATAGAGATGGATTTCATTTTGATTTCAAAGCAGATTGACATATTTCAAAACATTGACAGGTGACATCACACCTCGAAGTTGTGATTTTTGAATAATATGCGGCGCTTTCGTCGAAATTTGAAGATACGCAACAGGCCTATACAGAAAAAGTTCTTCAATTTTAATGTACATTAAAATGTACATGAAAAAATAGAACGAGTTCTATTTCCTTCAATGTTTTTGTCAACGATTTTAGTTCGTGAAATAGCCGCATCAGCAGATTGTCACTAGTAGTAGACTTTTTCAGCTAAACTAAACATCTCCTGTCATAATTATCAAAAATTGTTTTCTTTATAACGAAGAAATATGTCGTCTTGGACTTAAAGATCAAATAAAAACATAGGAAACATAAGTAGAATTTTCTTCAAATGTCAGATTTCAGTAGTCAAACATTCAGAAAATTGAATACCCTGTATCACATCAACCCTTAGAATAGAAAATACCTGAACTCCCCAAGAAAATGTACATTAACATTGACCTGTGTGTGATACAGGAAAAAGCTGTTCAATGTTAGAAAAATAATGTACATTAAAATTGAGTTAGTTACACGGGCTTTAAAGAAAGCCAATTTTATGGTGCAATTCTGAACGTTTCTATAGCGTCTATAAGAAAGTCTATAACAATTTACAGATTCGATATTCGATAGGCAAAATGATATTCTGAAAGAATCTATAGCTTATAGATTTCTTTAAATATATAATAGATGTCTATAACGTTAAGATTAGATGAACTCTAACCATAAGACATATGAAATGTCAAAATAAATAATAATTTAGGTGCTTTGCGTTTCATGTACTTTTTACTGGTAAAGGATCATGGAAGGTTAGCATTTATTTTCAATAATTTTATTGAGAATTCAATCAAAAATTATGTGAGATTGATAAGAAAAATCTAAGTAATGCAATAAGCCCATTCGAAGCTCGACATAAACGTTCCAAACAATTATTCCGTCTGGATAATATAATTGCCCAAATTTAATATTATTTTCGCATCAATTTGAAAATGGCCATTCCAAAATACATCAATAAGAAATATTCATGCTCAAGAATATAATTTCAGGTTCTTGCCACTCAAAATTTTCTCGCGAATGGCTTTTCATTCACCTACAACTAAATTTGGACCGTTTCCAATTGAATTCAATGTATTCTTCCTATTTATTCAAATAATTATCATCTAATGTTGAATTTATAGTGTTACTCTTGAATACATAATCCATGTACACTTATTGCTCTCTGGCAATATTTCTGGTTCTCTTCCGAGGACACTCAATGTTTATTCATTCCATCGAACACTTTTGTAATGTTAATAATCACTAGAAAACCTTCATATTTAAAACTTTTCTCAAAATAATCTGACACATGACAACTTGAGTGAGAACAGACATTATTCACGCCGTTATATAATTTACTCACTTGAGTGCATCAGAAGCTTGAATAAAATATATTTATCTGTATATTTGAACAAAAAATCCAAAAGTAAAAATTATTTCCTAACCTATAGGCAACACTGAACTGTAAATTCCAATGAACGGAAGTATCATGAGGTCATAATTTATAGAAAATTGTTTAGAATACCATTTTAATAGAATCTATAAGATCTCCACTTATGGATTGTAATAAGCTTATAAATCTGTAATGTTATAGAAATTTAAGGTAATGCTCGGAATCTCACCATTAGTTGTATTTATTTATGATTTTTTAATTCAAAACTAAAGTATCAAAATGGGGCGAATCCTCTTACAGTATTTTGGATACAAGAAAAATACTTTAGCTATGACAAAAAGAATAATTTATGCATCTTATTAATATTCTTACAAAGATCTATGAGGGTTCAAAACAAGGCATTTTTCAATGTAATTAGTTTTTTTTCCAAAGGATTCTAATTATATTATATTCAAAATACTTCAATTGAACAACACTTCCAGCTAATAATGTTACTGTTTTGAATTGCCAAATGCAACTGCCTGTTTATCAAATAATAATAATAATTAAAAGCAATAAATTTTCCTTTCACCGGCCTCAACGACAAAATTGGACTAGATAAAGATAACTAGCATCGTTTCATATCAGGAAATAATTGTAATGAGAGACTACACGCGAATTAGAAAAAATATCAACATAGTTATTACAATTTCAGGGACGTATCATTAAAGGAAGTACACTAATAGATATTTCCGTCACTTAATTTAGCTCATAATTCCGCTCTGAAATCAATCGCAACAAACTTTCAAGACACTAATATTTTATGACATCAGAAATCGACTTACATATCCAATTCCATTTTTAGAAGTGATAGTAAAAGCATGAGATCATTTTCACGAATTAATAAAAGTGTTCTAATGGATTAAATTAAAAATAGACAAGTGGACAGTAATTTGATTTATTTAGTACTTGAAATAATACGCTGAGATTGCACTTCATTAATTTTATTTTAAATCAAGTGGAGAATAAATTATAGAGTTGCCTACCAGTAGGAGTTCCTTTATTTATTATAATTCCTTTATGATCACCTCCAGCTACGTGCATTGTATCGTCTGTTTCTCGGACTGCCCTTCTCTCAATAATTAAAGTCGTTGAATTTGTAGTCTTGCATTTTGGGGTCATCACTACTTGCTGGTTCATTATTGTTGTCATTTTTGATTATTTGCTGCAAATTACATTCAATATCATAAATTATATCAACTTTCTAATTAAAAAAAACTATATATTATATATTTTACACTGTAAACAAGAGAACATCAATGTATAACCGCACCCGAAGTTAAGATGCTACTGCAAAGATATTTCTGGAATTATGATTCACTTTAAAATCATGAAAGTAACTGAGGTCAATTCAGATTATTTTATTGAACTTCGTTCAACAGTCAATATTTTGAAAAACAAATGAGAATCTAGGTTGCGATCTGAACCGTGACCTGGGTCAAACAAATGAGGTCCATCTTTCAATTGTTGTACACCGTTGTTATGGTTAACTGAATTTAAATTAGTTTTCATGTAGGTCGTTCCTGGAACTGTAAAGTACGAAAAATTGATCAAACTTAGATGCTCATTTGTTTTATTAATGATAAAAAACGATCTTGTAACGAACTTTTTACCTTTTTCTAGTGATTCACTGTAATCTGAAGAATAAATTAAATAAATATTTATACACGTATTTGAAATAAACTATAGGAACACGTTGCAACATTTAACGTAAAACATGACACTCTATCACTGAGCTGTTACTAACAACAACTTTTCTACTTGGACAAGTACGTCATGCCTCGATATACCTCTGCATCATACTGCTATATTCTACGAAAAACATGACGTCATAAATAAGAATGTCCTAATTTCAGTCGAATGGAGCCCGAAATTTTCAATAAACTATTAAAAAATATATATTTTGACAAATGACGATAAGGAAAGTGAGCTAACATATGAATAATATTGATTTAAATAAATTTAATGATCTATAATAAACACCATACAAATATTCAACTTCATGTCTGTTATTGCACATTATTTCATTTGTTTGAGAAATCTTACTTAACCTAAAAGTCTGACTAATAAAAATAGTTGATTTTGTTATAAAATTAAGTATATTTTCATATAAAAATGAATATTACAATATATATTTGTTTAATCATCAAGAATTTGAGCTATGAGCTGCATTTGTACATAATTTAGTTTTTTGGTGCATAACCAATTTATCTTTTCTACTAAAACTTCTATTACATCTTTCACAATGAAACGGTTTATCACCACTGTGCACTTTTAAATGCCGACTTAAATTTGAGGTATGGGCGAATTTTCTGTTACACACGGGGCATGAAAATGGTTGTTCTCCTGTATGCTTTCGAAGATGTTTATTCATATCTCCTTTATGTGTAAATGATTTACCACAATGCTCACATTTCATAATTTTTCTGTTGATTGTCATTGGTTTACTTGTTGATGGTTGCACTTCACTTCTTACTTCTTGTTTTGTTTTATTTTTTGTACTATAATTTATCGGTTCTTCAATACGTTCTTGAAGATTTTCAGTCTTTGTTGGGATTTGTTCATACGGTAATCGACTAGTTTTGTTTTCTATTTTTTCTATTACTTCAGCTAAAAGTGGCAAGTTACCAAATTTAGCTCTGCAGCTCTCACACTGGCAATTTGTAACTTCAATATTTTGCGAGGAATCTTGCATTTGGTTTGAATTTTGAGAAAACTCTATCGAGTCACATTTTACAAATATTCGGAGTTTCATTAGGTTTAGACAGTCCTCGCACATCCGCAAATATGAATATGGGTTGTATTCTTTAAATACCTACAATGAAAACAGTATTATTACAAAATGTTGCAAATATTTGTATGAAAAACAAACTTACTGTTCGAAATTCTGAAAGATATTTAAACTCCTGATAATTATCCTGAATGCATAGCTTAAAACGAGCACTTGAACTGCGGCACAAGCAACAATTATATAAATTATACTTCATCATAACACGAATGAATATTTTACAATGCTGAAATTTATTATAAGCGCGAAATTTTGACTTGATTCACATTATATGCGCATGCGCAATTTAAAGAGAAATCTCCGCTGGGATTTACTTTTGCAGATAATGCCAGATAAGTGGGGATTCTTTGGGAAGCCCTGTTCCCCCCTTTCTCATTATTAATAATGATGTAATGCTACATCATGATAGCGTAGTTTATACGTCATAAACCGGATTTCTAGAAAAAGTTATTGAAACTATACAGAAAAACGGAGTTTTTCAATATAATTTCAACGAAATCTCTTGGACTTTGGACTCTGTTAGTGTCTGAGTCATGGAATCATTTAAGCGAAAAGTAATTTGGAATTTTAAATATCATGATGAACAGAAATGCTATCAATGAATACGTACGTCTTTTGGAAAAAAAGTCAACAATATTATCTGTAATAAATAAAAATTATGAACTTTGAAAGTCTGGTGATTTCATAAAAATAATGGATCTACCAATTTTCTATTGATTAGCTACAATTTTTTGTTAATTTTATGAATCACGAATGTTCCCACAATCACTGAGCAGCTTTCATTTAGTACCAGTTTCAAGCTGTGACTATTTTATACATATCTTGTGCACGCACAAACTCAAAAGGACCTTTTAGTCTTTATTATTCAGTTATTGACAGACGAGCGGTCATGTACTGCACCCCAAAATAATAATTTGATCTTTGTCAGTTATATAAAAAAAAATACCTGAAAACTTGGTGAAATTACCCCCAAAACTACAGATTTCAGAAAATGAATAATGGGTGATCATGTACTGCCCTAAATTGATCACAAAAACAAAATTTCGAAAACCGCATATCAATATCTTGTGTGACTCGCGAAATATTGAGCTAAATAGTTTCTACCCTAAAATGGGTACTAACCCATATCAGTCCAAAATGTAAGGTATGAAATTTAATTACTGACATGTTACTCATTCTGTGCAGCAATTTTCAGATTTCATTTATACATAGTTCAGCATTAATCAACTTTTGAATTTTTATTTAATTTTTTGTCCAAAACTGGGTGTATGAATTAATAATCGAGCAGTTTGTGCAAATCTACGAAATTGCAGCTTCAAGTCCGTAAGTATTAATGCGTAAACATAAGGAGTACGCAAGAACATAAACGTAAGAAATTATGTATGTTCACAGTGGTCGTAACGTAAAATATTAAAATAAAGTGTTTTTTTCATTTTACGTTGGTACAAATTAGGGTTATTGATGTGTTGTGTTGGTTTCTCTGACTGTCATTTTAAAATATTGTGTTGATTTCGATTCTGTTTCGTGTTTAATGTTTTTCTTTAGTTTCACTTTTATTAGTTTGGAGTTTAGTTTGTTTTGTTTTATTGTATGATGTCTGAAAAAGATTTTGCGATTGTTTCATTATTATTGAAACTGCGTTATAAAAGTCGCCAACGAGAGAAATATTAAGACGAGGAAGAAATTGTTGTATTTTTTATTAATAATTCTATGTCAATCATATTTAAAGCATGTTTCGATCCAGGATGCTGTCAACTGTCAAATGAAAACATGTGTTTAAAGTTGACGCATGCGCTATTAGTTGCTTCGTACGTAAACATAGCATAAAGTTGAATTTATCTCAACTTTACGTTTTCATTACGTAGCTCTTATGTCAATATATGAACGTAAG
Source organism: Dromius quadrimaculatus (assembly GCA_963989225.1). NCBI lineage: Eukaryota > Metazoa > Arthropoda > Insecta > Coleoptera > Carabidae > Dromius > Dromius quadrimaculatus. The sequence continues at coordinate 21,131,904 of OZ022335.1, forward strand.
AAATACGTAAGAGCATTGTGAGCACGGGCAACGAAATACAGTAGTTCAACTTTATGTTTATGTTTACGGTTACGTACTCCTTACGTTTACGCACATTGTGAATTGGCACTTATAGTTACTGAGAACTCAGTGTAACGCCAGTCACCCAGACAGACAGCCAAAATAAAAATACCAGTAAAATGCGCTGAAAAAAGTATCGAAATAAATTTTAATTCTCACAAATCTAGATATTAAAACTAATGAAAGTGAATAAATTTGTACGATTTATTTTCAAAATGTCATAATTTACAAATTACATTTTTTGATGTAGTAAAATTTCAATGAAATATCACAATTTTCGCACACTATCCCCCAAATTTTATGTGCTGTTTCACCGTCCTGCAAATATTCTATAATTAAGCAACCATAAAAATCATACTCATTAAGACATCAATTTGTTTTCTTTCAATATGTATCATTGATGGCTCATAATAAAACATAGAATTCTATGTTAAAAGCCAAGCAAAAAGAGTCTGTAATTAGTCCTTTGGTTATGGGATTATTAATGGTTAAAAATCATAATTTACTAATTTAATTTCGTATATGGTTGAGAAATATATTCAACAGTTCAACAAGTCAAATAAATTCATTTCGGTAATTTTGAGAATAAGCCTCCTTAATCAAAATTTAATAAAAAAAAAACCTCAATGAAAAATTAATTAATTTGATAAGTGACTGCTACTCACGCCGGTGAAACGCTATGCTATCTCCCTATACCAGCTGTGTCTCAATATCTTATCGCGTTAGAGAGAGAGGTTAAGTGTGTGAGATGGAAGATAGTAGGCATCTTTCTCAATATTTGATTATTCAACTTTAGAATGGAAAGAAAGTGTTTTACTTCCAAATGCAATAATGGGCACCCAAGTTGTAAAGAGAAAATATCTATTTTTAGTGCTCCGAAGGACGAAAAGACATTAATGAAGTGAAGACGTGTAATACCCCGAAAAGATTGATTATTTTCATTCAACAAAATTTTTTTTTTTGTGATATTTTTGATTATTATTATTGCTGTCTTTTTATTTGTGAATATTTGAATAAGAAAATTGATGTATATGATACTTTTTACTATTTCTTTTATTTATTCCTCCTATATCAATACTGCTGATAAATAATTATTTCTAGTAACGTGTGACATCTGGATTACTTTGAAATTTGTATCATTGATATTGAAAAAAGTCAATTATAGAAATACCTAACACAATTTCAATTTCAACTATCTATCACTTTTTTTCCGAAAAAATGAACTATTCTTGAAATAGAATAAGTTAGTATTTGAATAATATATTCTACAATAAGTATTGGAGTGGCCTGTATTTTAAACGAGCGAAAGGCGAGGATTACGGTTCGCGAGTGTTGAATACACCATTCCAAACATGTTTCTGACTATATTTTCTCTAACAAAGTTTTGGAAATATTCCACAAGAAACTTAAAAAATTATTAAATGTCAATACTTATTGTAGAATATACTATTCAATCATAAATAAGTCTAATGATAGCAGGATGTATGAAAATCGTGATAATTAAAAAAATTCAAAAGTATTCATACAATATTTAAAATCAAAAATAATTTATTATTCATTAAAATTCTGAAAAATTTATAGACTATTGTTCATTAATTTTACATAGGAAGTTTCGGGGATCAATTGATTTGAATAAATCAAGACTTTCCACAAAATGCGCTTTTGCTACTTTGCTGAAAGTAAAAGGAATTTCTGCATTTATCTGGAGTAAATCAATGATTTTTATTTTTAAAAAACCGCAGGACAAAACATAATAAGAAATCATTTGATTTGAAGCAAATACAACCTGAAATATAAATAAACTAAAAATTTTAAGTGATTTTCTAGAGTTGTTCCATGTTAATACATGCCTACTATCTTCCATCTCTCTCTTCGTTCGGCGATAAAAGTCTGTGCCGTATACAAGCGCTTCGTTTCAACTCCTATATATATTATACTTCGTGCTGCTACTTGAACTGCCTTTTAGATACATCAACGTTTATAGACTACTCATGCGTTATTCAAATATTCGCAAGTAAAATTAAGCCGTAGCCATCTGGTGACAAAACGAGGAACTACTCAAAGTCGTATTCCGCTTGAAACGCCATTTAAGCTAATGCTATTTTAATCGTTTGTTATTCATTATATTTTTTCTATTTCACGTTTTTATTTACTATTTCAGTACATGTGTATTGATCAAAATCAATCTTTTTGGAAACTCCTTTCCTATTTATATCAATTTTATTTTAACCTCTGTTGTGCTTTGCTATTTACTAAATATTAATTTCCTTAGCCCCAATTCACAATGGGCGTAAGCATAAGAAGTACATAACATAATTCTTATGAGAATTTTAGGCGTGTTCACAATGAGCATAACATAAAAAATATTTTATAGAGATATTGCGGCCTGAGTTGGTAATAAAATGTAGGTACATCTGGTTTTAAGTATCTGTCACAATTTAAATCACTTGTCCTAAGCAACACTTTGCTTTATTTTTGTTTTGATTCGATTATTTTATTAAAAAAGACTTTTTAAATACTACTTTTTTTAAATTTTATATTTGAAAATATTTTTCATTGTTTTTGATTTTGATTTTTATATTAAAACTTTTAGTTTAGGGCATTGCTTTTGTTTCTGCACATGTTTAGTACCTATTGTTATTAAAACAAAGATTTTAAATATTCCTAATCACAAAAACAAGTTTATTTTCATTCATTTGTCACATCTACTGTCTGTATGTAAAAAAATATTGGACATGCGCATTAAGGAAATATATGCGTAAGAAATACGTAAAGCTGAGATGATTAATGCACGAAATACATGAGTATTATCATCCGCCATTTTGTGTCCTTAGAAAGCGCTTTAGCATATGTGAACAGTGCAGAAAACGCGATGATTGAGTCGAAATAGTTTAATCTTCGGGTAAAAAACGTGATAAAATAATATTGGAATCTATCAAACTATTTATTTTTGGCAAGATGTATTATTTGTAATCAAATTACATGATTCAATTTAGAATTTTCAGTTTTCAAATGTTGAATCAAATTATTCGGTTTTCAATCATATATAATTAGAGTAATATTGAATACTCAGAATATCATTATGGAATTTTAATTTATATTCTTTAATACAATTTTTGAAAACAATCTGACAAATTTATTGCATTTCGGGATCTCTAAATATGTTTCTATTGTTTATCTTCAAACTTGGTAATCTTTAGCTTTCCTAGAAAAACTTTTATGCATATTTATTGGAAGATTCATTATTTTACTGCTCCCACCCAAGGGATGAGAAACATGGAAGTCTACTATTTGCAATTTCTTATATCGCATGTCTTGATAAAAAATTGTGAGTTCGTAATATTTTATTTTATCAAAGAAATAATTGATTATATAATATTCATACTTATAATATATTTATATATGTATATATGTGAGTATATAATATATATTTTATATAATAGGTATCTATGTATAATATAAAAATATAATATTGATCAATTATTGCTTCAAATTGAGGTTAGATTCTATGATCGTGCCTAAAAATTTAGATAAAAATATATATTAAAATGAACTGAGATAACTTCAATCAAAATTTTAATCTGATCATAACTTTAAATGGAAACTTTGACTGAATATACGTACTTTTATATGAAATACTTATAATTCGTCTGTGAATCTCACAGCCACAATTGCCGCTAATAATGATGATAAATCATTTAGCACATTAATGAGTCACTCTGATACTATTTTCTTTAGTTTTTTAAGTTATTATAACATTTAATCCTCGTCAAACAACGCATTTCCTGTAATGTTTACATTGGTTTACATATGCTTTCTTTTATTGACAGGACACAAAATGGCGGATGATAATAACTATGTTTTTAGTGCTCTAAGATGATTGCAACTTTCTTATGCAGCTGTTATGCACTACATAAGCATAAGACTATTGTGAACACGGCCATAAGAATCGCACATGTTCAACTTTATGTCTTATGCATTTTTTATGCTTACGCCCATTGTGAATTATGGCTTACTGTTTCTCCATTTATTCAATTTTTTGAGTTTAACATCAGTTTTCCTTCGAGAAAAGTGAATAATGTGAGTTTAAATATTTAAAGACTATTACCCAAGAACATGGTTATTTATCTGCAAAAAAATACAATTTGAAACGTTCATGCACAAAATTGGAATAATAAAAATGAAATGTATCCTCAAACTTACAAGTTTGTTAAGATAAACCACCTTGAATATTTTAATAACAAAATCTGACTCCATGGAACACTGCGGTTTTAACATGTAACAGCCAATTCACAATGTGCGTAAACGTAAGGAGTACGTAACCGTAAACATAAACATAAAGTTGAACTAGTTGACCTACTGTATTTCAATGCCCGTGTTCATAATGCTCTTACGTTTATGTATTAACATCAGAGCTACGTAATGAAAACGTAAAGTTGAGATAAATTCAACATTATGTTGCGTTTAAGTTCGAAACAACTAATAGCGCATGCGTCAACTTTAAACACATGTTTTCATCTGACAGTTGACGGCACCCTGGATTGAAACATGCTTTAAATATGATTGAGAATTATTAGTAAAAGAAAACAACAATTTCTTCCTCGTCTTAATATTTCTCTCGTTGGCGACTTTTATAACGCAGTTTCAATACAATAAAACAAAACAAATTAAAATCCAAACTGATAAAAACGAAATCAAAGAAAAACATTAAACACGAAACAAAATCGAAATCAACAGATTATTTGAAAATGACAGTCAAAGAAATCAACACAATACATCAACAACCCTAATTTGTACAAACGTAAAATGAAAAAAATACTTTGCTTTAATATATTACGTCACGACCACTGTGAACATACGTAATTTCTTACGTTTATGTTTTTACGTACTCCTTATGTTTACGCACATTGTGAATTGGCACTAAACAAGCATGTTTAAAAATTACAGTACGACTTACATCTGACATTTTGGTTGATAACAGCGCCGCCATCGGTAATCTTACTCTCGAATACATAAGAAAACATTTTAATTCCGCAATGCATCATGGGAAACGTGTCAAACGGTGGCGCCGCCAGCAGTATGTTTGGGGTACTAAATGATGTATATCCGTAGACAAAATTTTTATAAAGATATTTGAATAAATTAATCAATGCATATTTTTCAATAATAATTGAATTGTCAATAGTTCTGATACATTTTTATTGAGATTGAGAGCATTTTATAATGCTTTGCAAAAAGTGTTTCTTATAATATTTGAGATGGGGAAAATGAATGCAATTTATTTTAAAAGATGATTTATACACCTTTAAAAGATGATTTATATACCAATGCAGATAGCATCCAAACTCAATTAAATTTTCTGCCCAATGGCTTTAAATAATGAATGAAAGGATTTTTGGTTTAAATTCTATATATTTTATTGAAGTTTCGACTCTCTATCCAAGAGTTTTCATCTGTAGAGTCACATCTGTCATCTCCAGGTCTTCTCTTGTCTCTTTCTAGATTGTTTGCTCGTTTTTCTGTGTTTTCCAAATTTGCTTTTAATTTTGTGTTCTGGAATTATGAGACAGGCAATAGAGATAGAAAAACGACCAAACAATCTCATAAACGAGATGACACAGAACGTCTAACCGGAGCTTGGAAGCTAGCCTTCATGAAACATATCACAAAATAACAGAAAAATTGAAAATATATACAACCATTAGTAAAACCCGTCACGGGCAGCCACACATAGATGCATCCAGCCGGAAATAAGAAGTAGTGTATAACAAGGAACGTAACAAAAAGTAGAAAGAGACAAGACCTAAAAATGACAGATGTAATTTTGCCGAAACGTCATACACAACAGTGTATACGAAATATCTCCGGGAGAATGAAAAATAAATAGAATGACAAAGGAATATTTCTGTCTCTTGCTAATTCTGTAATAGATTCCCTTTTCGAATTGTTTTGTTGTTTGTAACAATTTATCATTTGTTACTCCTTCTGTACCATTTTCCATGAATATTACTTCATCTACAATCAGGCATTTAATTTTTGTTTGTCTTCGAGTATTTTTCTAGTTCATTCATATTATATAGAAAGCTAATGTGCCAGCATCGAAATATATAATGCTTTTTCTTGTCACAGAATAAGAAAATGAGAGTGACGAAGGATTTAGCTCCATCTTCTGAAGTCTGTCACATTAGTTTCCTGTATGTGTGTAAATAGAAACAAAAATTAATAGGAGAATATTGTAGTACAGATAAAAATTTACCATAAAATAAAACTAATCGAAAAATTATAAAAGGTGGTTATACATGAGAAATTTGTTATATTCTATCTCTTTCTTTTGCCGAAAACTTTCTGTACACTGTTTTAATAGAGTATACGCGGTACGCGATGGCCGCCAATTATGTTTAGAGCCAAACAAAGATAGAATATATTAATTCAATGTTATTAGAGAAGTTAACAGTCACTTATCAATTTATCTCCAACAACAGATCAAGATATTTTTCAACTTATTCTTAATTTTACCTTGCAACCCTACTTTTTATTTAGAAGTTTGAGTACAGCTTCAACTACGTCTTGTGCGGTAGGAATAGCATCATTTTCTAAATTAATGGCGTATGGCATCGGAATATCAACTCCAGTAACTCGAAAAACTGGTGCATCCAAGTGATAAAAAATCTCGCTCTCCATAATTTGAGCGCATATTTCAGACCCAATTCCACAAGTAGCCCAACCTTGTTCCACAGAAAGTAAATGGTTAGTTTTCTTGACTGAATTAAAAATAGTTTCCAAATCGAGCGGTCTCAGTGATCTCAAATTTATGACTTCACATTCAATGCCTTTTCCCGCTAATATTTTTGCTGCATCCAAACACGCAGAAAGACCTCTATTGTGGGAAACTATTGTTATGTGTTTGCCGGGTCGTTCTATTTTAGCTTTTCCAATCGGGATCAAAAAATCGCTATCTAAAGCTTGGTCAGACATGGGAAAAGTGGCCCCGTACATTACTTCGTTTTCCAGGCAAACAACAGGGTCAGAATCGCGAACGGCGGATTTGAGCAGCCCTTTTGCATCTTCGCTAGAGAAACAAGAAACGACTTTCAATCCAGGAATGTGGGAGTACCAAGCTGCGAAACATTGCGAATGTTGCGCAGCAACCCCAGATGATGGACCATTTGGTCCTCGGAAAACTATCGGCACATTAATATAAGCCGCTGACATGTACATTGCTTTGGCAGCGGAATTAACAACCTGATCTATTCCTTGCATGGAGAAATTAAATGTCATGAATTCACAAATGGGACGAAGACCTGCCATTGCTGCCCCTACTGCAAGACCCGCATAGCCCATTTCTGTGATCGGACAATCAACAACTCGTTTTGCTCCATGCTTTTTAAGCAATCCTTTGGAACATTTGTAAGCTCCATCATATTCACCCACATCTTCGCCCAAAAGAAACACACGACTGTCTCTTTGAATCTCTTCATCTATAGCCATAATTACTGCTTCTCGAACCGTCATATCCTTCGCCAATTTTAATCCTGATGTAGAAAAACTTCGAGGACTCAATAATTTTGGAATCATATGTTTAAAACACCCAATTTTTGTAAAAACTGCCATATTTGTACGAATTATAACTGTCAAATTGAAAATATTTCAAATTTTGATTTTTCATTTGTTTGAGAGAGCTCACCAGGTAAATATTAAATATATTAAATTCAGTTACCCGTTTTTTGAGGAAATTGTACATAATCCAATAAAACTATATTGGTAATGTGGCACCGATTCCGATTTTGTCGATCCTCTAATAGCTCAGATACAGCATTCCGATTATGATTCTTGAAAGGTGGAAATTCTGTATATGTTATTAGCAGCAAGATCATTTCCAGAAGGCTCTCTAAGCCCTTTCTGTTAGCGATGAAAAAAGTAATATACTTTTATGTATCAACCGATAATCCTCTCACATTTAGGAATAATTGGATGGGCACGTGTGCAGGAAGTCCTTATACGATCCTACCTATCAGAAAGGACATTCACCTACGGAAACACCGTGTATAAAATGACGTGTGGAGTCCTACGAGAGTCCATCTTGGGTCCCGTACTATGGAACGTGGTGTTCGACGGGATTCTAAAGATGAGACTATCGAGGGACACTCGCGGATGACTTGGCGGTACTATTCACTGACCGCACAAAGTTAGGCCTCGAAAATAAAATAAATGGAGCCCTATTGCAGATCGAGGAGTGGATAGGGGGCAAAAAGATGAGGATAGTGCCAGCCAGGCGGTGCTCCTGATAGAGAGAAAACGAGTGGAACAGATCACCTTCCAAATTGGTAACAATCAGATAAAACCCCAAAGAACGGCCAAATATCTAGGTCTACTTTTTGACCAAAACGGGACTTTTATCCTTCATATCCGAGAAGTAGTAAGTAAGGCCGAAAAAATAGTCACGGCACTGAGACGGTTGCTACCGTCAGAAAGTAAGGGGAGACTGCTGGCGACAGTCACTCAAAGTGTAGTGCTCTACGCAGCGCCAGTATGGGTAGATACGCTAAAGTATAAGGACCGCTTCGAAGGCGGTAGTAGAATTACTGGCGAGGATAACACCACTACCCATACTGGCGAGGGAAAGATCTGAGGCTGGTTGGGCAGAACTTTCGGCGAAACGGACTTCCACATGTTCCAAGTGATAAGTGGGCACGGCTGCTTCCAGGCGTACCTGCGCCGAGTTCAGTCTACTGTAAAGAAGAGGAGGAAACAAGAAAGAGAGCAACATATAACGGAAGTTGGTAGTTTGACAAGCGCAAACATCGTTGAAAGTATGCTTGAATCACCGGAAAATTGGCAGAGGATTGCCAAGTACTTCAACGAAATACTAAGTGTCAAAGAAGAAGAAGAACGACTTAGACAGATGGACTAAGACAAACAGGTAACATACCTAAACTAAAACTTTTTTAATAAATATGTTTTATTTCGAAAAGTTCTGTACATAAAATGATTAGAAACACAACGTTTCAACAGTAAAGTTGCCATTTTCAAGTGTAAAAGTATAATAAATAAATAAACAAAAATTGTCAAGGCAACAAAAATACAAAAGGTGACTAGATAAAATATTGGCTCCTAGGATCGTACAGCTCTGCCTGTGGTTTAGCTTATAATTCAATTCCCACGGGTCTTTAGGAGATAAAAATGAAGATCTAAAAGGAAAATAGTCAACTCCTTGTGGTTCTAGGTCAGCTGGCTCTACTCTTTTTGGTTTGGCACATATCTGAACCAACTACAGATCTTCAGGAGGTGGTGTTGAAGTAACTCTTGCAAGTAGATTCATAGATAAAAATAACTTGAAATTATGAACAAATGACTCGTAACCACGATCGATTGAGTTCATAACCAGTAAGGACTAAGGGAGGGGGTTTTTAGTCGGTATGAATCCGACACTACCGTTGAACTCAGATGTTCAACGGTGTCTTCAAGAAGATTTTCCCTCTTTCCTCTTAGAAAAAAAAAGTCCAGGAGGTAATTGGCAAAAGAAATAAAGGATATGAATTAAATCAATTTCCAGCCATCGGAGCATTTCACGTTTAGTGTAGTAAACAAATAGTACAACACAGTGTAATCCCTAAATGTGCGCACTGATGGCATTAATATTTCGGGTACCTAAGAACAACAATACTTCAAAGGTAAAGGATTAAACCACACACACTCAGCGTGATATACCAAATTTGTAAAATTTGATAATTAATTTTTCACAATATGAAAGGTATTTGCAAATTATCCTATTTGAAATTATTTCCACAACACTTGCGATAAAATATTAGGGCGGCTGCATAATAGCCCGAGAACGGGAACGGCAACGGGAACTAGAACGGGAATAAACTTGAACAGTTTATTTTGTATGTACACATGCCCAATAAGATTCCTGGAACGGAAAGACCAAGGTCGGCCGGGAATAAAAACGGTAAAGATGGTCAAGATTTAAGTTTCCCGTTCTCGGGGTGTTAAACAACCAATGAGAAACAAGCGTGACGTCACTGTCCATTATTCTTGAAAATATGATTGTTGAAAGTTTGGTTTATTTGCTCTTGTTCTTGTGCTCTGACTGCACAGATTTTTCTTGTTCCACTAGGTAATTTCATGTGAATGGGCTGAATTGTTTCCCAAATAACTTCGCAAGTCTCATATATTACTTTGGAAACTGTTAGATTTCCAACTCTAAACAATTAACTTAAATTTTGAAAAGAACTACCATGTGCCAGATAATTCAAAGTCATAGCCAAGACAGATATTCTCTTCTACTTCTCTTCAATAATTTTGGCCTTAATAAGCTGAGAAGTTTATTAGAACATCGCACGTTCATTCTGGTATATTTAAAGAACATTTCATGGTCAGCTTCCTTCATATGCCTAAATATGTTTACGAATGCTCCTCTTGTATTTCTTTCAAGATTAATTGGTCTAATCCACCACCTAGAGAACAAATTTTGATTCAATAAAGAGTTTTATGGAATGTGCATCATCGTACCTCCTGTTTTGATTTTCTAATTGTAGATAATTATAAAAAAGCATTAAAAATGCCATGAAAACCTGTAACTCTTCGTCATCCATGTTTAAGAATATTTAAATAACTATATGAAAAGTCAGGTTATCTGTCAAAACAGTGTTCTCGGTCTTTCGCGTGCTGCAATTGTGCATCTGGTCGGCGTTTACGTTCCCGTTGTCGTTCTCGATAGCTTTCCGTTACCGTTCTAGTTCTAGTTCTAGGGCTATTGTGCAGCCGCCATTAGACTGGGAGGTGGTGACAAGTAAAGCTCTCCTACTTTATACCACATGCTTTTTTGGGGCTAAAAACTCACCTCTAGATAAAAAAGTTGAAAAGATTATTACCCGGTCATAGTCCACATGCCAATAATTATATATTTATTTGAATTGGTGTTTTTCACCGACATTATTTTGCATGCCTTTGTAATGTGAAATAGATAAAAGTGATTAAGCTTAGTATTGAAAAGCATGCAATTCGTAACAGACCAAAAGGCTCGAACGGTTGCGTGTGGGGTTGCCAGGACATGTTTGACTTTTCAAGGTCTTGTCCGGCCAAATATTTATTTGTTCGGTTTTTGTCAGGCTTTTGAACTGAACTATTTATTATAGAGTCTACAGAATACTGAACCGTAGAAAGAAAATGTATGGAACTGATTGTTGAATTGAATTTAATAATAAATAATGATTAATAAACAACTTTAATACGAACCATACCGAATATCCTACCCTTGTACCGACGAGGGATGCATTCCAATTTTTGACAAGGGTTTTATTTTTTTTTGGCATATAGATTTATATATATATATATATATATATATATATATATATATATATATATATATATATATATATATATATATATATATATATATATATATATATATATATATATATATATATATATATATATATATGAATATTTATAATTTAGCTCTGCAGGCCAAGTAAGCTCATGGCTTCTGTTACGATTTTTCGCCATTTTTTACGGTCCTGTGCTAATCGCTTACAGTTCGTAGACCCTAGTGTCTCTAAGTCCTTTTTCACCGCGTCATACCACTTCTCCTTTGGTCTTCCCCTTCTTTTCTTTTTCACAACACCTCCGTCTAACATCTTTCTTACTACTCTGTCCTCTGGTAGTCTCTGCACATGCCCTAGCCACCGTAACCTTTGTGCTTTAGCCACTTCCACTATTCCAGGCTCACTATAGAGTTCCATAAGCTTGGTATTAGTTCGTCTTAGCCCCCCATCACCCTTTTTTATCACCATAAATCTTCCTCAGAATTTGTCTCTCCCACACTTCTAGTTTATTTTGCATAGTATTGTTTAGCACCCACATTTCACTACCGTACAGTACCACTGATCTTATAATGGATTTATAAAACCGCTTTTTTGCACTTCTTGACACACTTTTTGATTTAAATAGTTTCCTCATAGCTCCCGCACTTCTGTTTCCTTTCGTTATCCGTGTTATAATATCCTGCTCTTCGCTATTGTTATTTGTTACCGTAACACCCAAGTAAACTCGAATGCGTAAGTTTTATCTCCTCCAACCTGTATTTTAGGAGACTCTTCTTGTGTTTCTTGATGATCCGACTCTATCTCCATGTATTTGGTTTTGTCCTTGTTTATTTTTAATCCCATTGCTTCCGCCGTTTGGACTAAACATTTGAATACCTTCTTTAGTTCTGTTTTTGTTCTAGTTATTAACGTTATGTCGTCTGCAAACGCTAAACATTGGTGTTTTAGTTGACAAATGGTTCCTTTTGTGTAGATTCTGCTTTTCCTTATAACCCACTCTAGCGCCAAGTTGAATAGGAAGAGTGATACTGGGTCTCCTTGCCTTAGTCCTCTGTTCACATCAAAGCTCTGTGATGTTTCTCCATCCACCAGGATTCTGCTTTTTGCCTCTTCGTGGGTCATCTTCATTAATCTTATCAATTTTTTTGGTATTCCTAGTTCTGCGAGGGCTTCATACAGTTTATGTTTATTTATTGTGTCATATGCTTGTTTGAAATCTATAAACAACATTTGTAGGTTCATATTGTATTCATAACTATTCGCTATAGTTTGTTTCAGAGCAAATATTTGATCCGTAGTTGATTTGTTCGGTCTGAAACCAGCTTGATATTCTCCTAGGGTATTGTCCGCTTGTTTTTGTATTCTATTTTTTAAATATCCTGCTGAAATTTTATACGCCTCGTCTAATAGTGCTATACCTCTGTAATTCTCGCATTTCAGTCTGTCCCCCTTTTTATAAATTGGGCATATTAATGCTTCCTTCCATCTCTCAGGCATACGTTCAGTCCGCCATATATCCTCTATTATTTCCATAATATATTGGATTACTTCGTCTCCTGCATTTTTGTATATCTCTGATGTTATTCCGTCTATTCCCGGGCTTTTATTATTTTTCACCTGGTTCAGTATTTCTCGAATTTCATTTAAGTCTGGTGGATTTTGTTTTATACTATTCCCTTCTTGTTGAGTTGTTTCGGCTTCATTTGTAGTTTCCATAGTCAGATTCCCCTCATTCAGCACTTCCTTGAAATATTCTTCCCATACATGTAGTTTTTCCTTTGCTATCACTAGTTCTCCCTCTTTATTTTCACAGTACACTAGTGGCGGTTGATACTCTGTTCTTTGTTTCTTGGCCTCCTGATAAAAGTTTCTCAACTCCTTGTTTTTAAAATCTTCTTCTAATATTATCATTTTTTCTTCCATCATTTTCTTTTTCTTTTGTCTACGCAATTGTTTCGTTCGTCTTTTATGCATGTTGTATTTCAGTTTATTTTCATCTGAGTTATTTCGTAGTAGGTTTCTTTTAGCCAAATCCCTCTTTCTAATAGCACTTTTGCATTCTTCGTCGAACCATTCCTGCAAAATGTCACAAGAAACACATTTTTTTAATCTAGGAATAAATTTTTAGGACTCAAAAAATCATGTGGTATAAAATCAGAAAATCTTAACTGTCATCCTCTCCCGGTTTATATTGAATTAATCAGTTTTTGATCAGTTATCGTAATATTCCATGCAAAATATATTTTGTTTATTTAATAAAGCGAAGAGTGTAATTTCTCCACCAGTTGGTAGCACCTGTCAAGCATGTTTTAATTATTTATTTTCACGGTCTTTTGCTTTTCAACAAAAATTCGATTCACATATTTGTTGAATTATTGTTAAAATCCATTGATATTTTTTAAACATGAATAATTTGATTGATTTTTCGAAATTATGGTTATTCAAATAATTATATTTATTTTGCTGAATAATTTTTGAAATTAATATTTTCATTCAAATAAATAAACAATTACTTGCTTGACAAATGCTGCCAGCTAGTGGCAATTTTTGAAACTTTACTCAATACTAAATACAAACTATTTGAAATAACAAACTTAAATATTATTATTTTCGCTTCCAGGAAATCATTTGAAAATGTTGTTAAAATAGAATAGTTAATTTATTGATAAAAATCATATAAACGAAATCAATATTTTGACAATTAATTAAAATCAAATTTCCTATAAAAATCATGTGCCAATTTCTTCATTACTGGCTGGATTTCTTTTATTAATAATTAAATTATTTGTTTCTGTATTCTTCTTTATATCATTCTTGAGGCCTTCTTCATATTTTTGTACTAAATTCTTATTTTCCATTGGAATCATTTCAACATCATCATCATTATTACTATCCCAAAACTGGATTTCACCAGAACCATAAGTAAAATAAAAAATACTTGTGGAAATTAATATAACTGATGTTATTGAGAACACAGGTAGCCAGTTTTTAGGGTCCTTGAACAAATAAATGAATTATTATTATTTTTTATACTTGAACTAACGTCAGAAAACCTAATCAACCTCGATAAGATAACAAATATTTGCTATATATTATTTACAAAGATAAAGGGATGAAATTGATGTTTGCTTTATTTTTACGTCAAAAAGATAGTAAACATACTTACCTCGGCAGTAATAAAGTATTTGACAATGATTGGCGATAGAACTCCAGGAACAATACACATTGATTTGCAAATACCCATAATAATTCCAGCATTTTTGGGACTAATATCAACAATATTTGCTAGATTCCCTGAAGATGTTGCTCCTCCGGCAGCCACTGCTGTGGTTATCAATATCATCGCCACAATTATGCTCTGAGATCCGTAGAAACTCAAAAAAACTAATAAAACTGCTGGTAGCACATGACCTAAAAATTAATTATTAGTTGAGTAATTTTACTGAATATAAAACAATACATACTGAATATGTGGGCAAACTTTCTTGCATTCGATATAGACATACTTTTATTTTTTATTTTTTTGTCTATAAATATAGAAAAAGTCAGCGAGAATATGTAACTTAGTATATCTGGTGCGCACAGTAGAAACCCATTCTAGAAGAAATAATGGATGATATAATATAGTAGTACATTAATATAAATAAATCTTGGACAAAGTAGATGATAAAAATCTTACCCCAATTGTGTCATGATTTCATAGATGAATTTAGAAGACCGTATTTTGAACTTGCTTCCTTAATAAAACCGGTAAGTGAAGATGGCTTCCCAAAAATCAAATTCTCATGCTCTGAAAAGAATAAAAACAAATAATAAATAACAGAATACTAATAATAATAATTTAGCTTCATTTACCGATTTTATTATAGAAAAAACTTCAAAAATCCTCATGATGTGACAAATTTGATACAGGACACATTAAGGATTAGCTACGCCACTACTCATAATAAAAACTTACCGTTCTAATATTAACTTCATGCACACTATGCAGATAGGTAGGTAGTTGCATAGATATAGTAATCACAAACCACATAATTCCAAACGTCGCAATAAAGACACCCCAAAATGGTTTTGAAGAGAAGATATCTTGCCAGGGAATTGTATCATTTGTTTTATTTGTATTTGTTATTGCTTTTTCAATATATTCTCGTTCATCTTTTGATATTCTTGGATGTTCTGATGGAGAGTCATAGACAAAGTACCACCAAAAGGCAACCCAAATTAAAGAGAGAATACCGGTGCCGTAAAATATGTAAGACCATCCTAAATTGTAAATTATTACCCCTCCAAGAGCGTTGGTCATTGATGAACCTACTGATGAACCTGCGAAATATTCAAAA
Source organism: Dromius quadrimaculatus (assembly GCA_963989225.1). Classification (NCBI taxonomy): domain Eukaryota; kingdom Metazoa; phylum Arthropoda; class Insecta; order Coleoptera; family Carabidae; genus Dromius; species Dromius quadrimaculatus. The sequence goes on from OZ022335.1 coordinate 21,147,631, forward strand.
AAAGATAAATAATTATAGTTTTTCATGTGGAGCCATATACCTTGATAGGTAGAAGTAAATTTGCTTCTTTCTTCTCGGGGAATCCACTTTGCTGACATAACTGCAATGGCTGGCCATGTTACACCCTACAAACATTAAATTATTAGTTGTTTCTGACTGGTACTTGAATATAAGTATTAAATTATGAGAATTCAGTCCCCGAAAAATCAAGTTCATTTATTTTCCTTCATATTGCGCAAAAAATCGAGTTTGCAACAATTTGGCGTAAAGTTATGATTCAAAGTAAAAAAATATTACATCTATATTTACAACACATAACAAACAATAACAGCAACACGCAACACACGACGTGCAAAATGAAACCGACAATCTTTTCGTGGTGTACATATACTAATGTCAGTGGTTGGATGATACCTTTTTTGGTGCATCATAAGAGTTGTCAAAATGCCACAATTTTAAGTCAAAAACATTTTGTTTTTCTTTGGCGGGTGCCAGGGGTGAATTTGGTTTGACGGCACATTAATTTGCATACTATTGAAGAGAAAACTTCAAACTTTTCAGAACTCAAAAGTTCATCAATTTCTGTGCCAAATTAACCGAGTTATGACCAAAAAAGCGCAAATAGTTATTTTTTATTTTGGATTACGAAATGTCACTCTTGCATTCGAGAATAAAAGTTTATTATTAAAGAATGCAAAAGAATTTCGCAATCATGTATCAAACAACGTTTTTTCTAAAACCACGTCCCAAAATTAATAATAATGTAAAAAGAAAATTTTGACATTTCGAATTGTAACGTGCGAGAGTGTGGAGGTTCTTAGGAGTGGGGTAGGCTTGGGCCTGACCTGACTCTGGGCGGTGCCTTCCGTCCTCGTCGTATCGCGCCGCACCGCACCACATCACCCCGCCCGATGGAAGCCTCTAGCAAAAATCCAGAAATGTCGTAGAACATTTGAGAAATGGATATTTCTATATATAAAGGCAAGCAAACGACTTGAGGAAGTAGTGTAATGGTGAATCTAGAGCAATGAATATCAAATAGTGAAGTGAACAGTGTATATGAATAGTTAAATATAAATATCTACGACTTTGTTTAAGATAGTAGTAAGTGATAAATAAATAATATAGTGTTGTTAGTGATATCCGGAAGAATAATACTTTTATTTCATTTTCAATTACCAAATAGTGATTTTTATTAAATTATAAACTATTTCTTTAAGCAATAAACATTATGGAATCAATCAATGTCACTTTTAATGTTGCTATGATGCCAATACAGTTTATTTGAATATTTCGCATCCTGGCTGCGAAGTATTTCGCGTCCTGCAAACAAAACAATCATTTCGCATGTTTCTAGTTGCCTTGTAAATGTTCACTTTTAATGTAGTCTTTAAAAAATGTATTTTTTTTTTGTTGAATTTATAGTTTTGTGCCAAATCGTTGCAGATACTCGATTTTTCGCGTAATTTAAAGTAAAACAAATGAACTTGATCTTCTGGGTCGTAAGGAGAGTCCACGATATTTTTTGCACCGGGTACAAGTTGTCAAAATTAGAATTATTTTTGACATTAGGAATATTCTTTTTCTCAGAGATGTGGTAGGGAGTGTGATGAACTTGGTATCGGATTAACTCACATACCCTGAAAGAGAAAACTCTTAGCTTTCCAAAACTCAAAGACTCATCCACTTTCAATCAAAATCAACCGAGCTATGTCGGTTTGAAAGATCGGTATTTTTATAGCATTTTCAACAAGTAATGCGTTTTTCTTTGCTGAGTGTATTTAATATATTCATATGGTGTTCATTTGTAAACTCACAAATTCTTTTTATTTCTGAAGATGGTTCAGGTGGGACCGAAACTGTAGAGTAACAGGAAAATGTACAGGTTGTGAAGCATCACACAGAACAATATAAAAATTCATATCAATCTGTTACATAAAATAGTATGGTCCGTGAGACAGGGCATACATTTTTCGTTGATTACCGCTCACTTGAAACTTCGTGAGTGACTTCATTGTGATGAGTCCGGCAGCTTTCACATTTGACGAAATTCTTGATTTGGGGGCGTTTTTCAGCGAGGGCTAATTGAACACGTCAATTTCATGAAGCCTTAAAAATGTATTACCGTCATATTGATGATTACACTAATCGAAAGATTTTTTGATTATAAAATGAAAACTAATATTGTCCGACATGAATATTTGGGGGCCAGCGCTGAGTCCGACAAGCCGCACTTGTCACAAGTTTGTTGGTATGAAAATGGATTACCGCTAGCCTTAGACTTTGAGGACGTGTTCAATAATTTTTTTTCTGAAATTTTGTCATTCTGTCCGACAAATTTTTGGGGGCGTTTTCTCAGTCCGACACTGAGAACGTGTCAGGATTATAACAGCTCCTCCATCAATGACCGCTTGTCGGACCAAATAGTCATAATTTGTAAACATATTGTAATGTTTTTTGCTTGATGAATCACTCTGTAAATAAATAAAAGTCACTATTTAATAATCTAAATGAAATAAAATCTTTAATTCTTCTTTTGTTACTAATAACAGTATATTTATATATTAATCACTTAATTCTAATTTAATCAAAGTCACAGATATTTATATTTCACTATTTATATACACTCTCACTTCACTGTCACTGTTTATTATTTATTTCCACTAATACTCTCATTACTGTACTGTACTACACGTCGTTGGCTTGGCCTTTTATAGAGAAACACCGTCCTTCTCGAATTTTCGATTTTCGCGACTCTTTCCATTTCCAGGAATTGCTAGGGGCTTCCATTGGGAGGGTTGATGCGCTGTGACGTAGCGCGGCGTAAGAGGCGACAAGAAGCCCCTCCCCATACTGCGTCGTATTCACGAGCTCCCCTCTCACTCCCGCACGTCACAATATTATCTGTCCAAAAAACATATTGTCCGACAGAAATATTGGTTCTTATCGTAAGTCCGACAAGAAAACGCTCGCACAAATATAATTCAGTTTTTGACGTATTCAATATCAAGAGATAAGTAATGGACGTTGTTTATAAGCTAGTAATGAATAATTCATTGATAAAATAATTAAAAAACGTGAAGTACAAAATAGAAAAAGAAATATATTATTATGTCGCTAAGTTGGAACGTTACTCACTTAATTCTTCCATTCCCGGAGGTTCCAAGTAGAATTAAATTGGTATTCGATGCTCCATTCGAATCTAAAATTAGGATTAGTAGTTCCCATTCAAGATTTCAAAGTGATTTTTTCCCCGACTATACGATGGGAAGAGAAATCTATGAAATTTTTTTTCAGCCATTCCCTCATTAGGTGCATCTTTCTCCATATATACCTTAAATATGCCTTATCTCACATTCTTCACACAGACTTCAACTAAGTCAAGTTTCACATCACCTGGTGTGCGCGGTACAAAGTTTTCTCTTGACGTCGTAAAATTAAAATGGGACACCTGTATATACTTTCAGCTTTCTGCACTCGATCGTATAAACTTCAAGTATGCCAAATATCAAATTTTTTCGTGCGTGTAATATGCTTGAAAAGGGATACAATGCTTCCTGTTCACGTGTTAATATATCATAATGGGACAACTGCATAAAATTTTCGCTTTCTTCCCATCTTCTCCGTATAAATTTTGAATATGCCAAATCTCACACTCCTCCGTGCATAAAATATGCTAAAAAAGAGGTCGAAAGTTTGCTCTTGAAGTATTACTATATAGTATATAGATATAGTAAATTTGAATGATATTTGAGGTGATTATCACAGTATACTGATTTTATATTACACATTTGATTCCAAAATAATATTAATATATTGGTGCACAAGCCTTTTTTTTATTATTTACAATCAATAAATCTTACTGAATTGATATGCATTTCATATATGTATATGCCTATGAACGCAGCCGCATTCATACCACATATTTTTGCTTTTTCAGAAATATTGCCCCACTTAAATTGTCGGACATGTATACAGTAATGTTCTAGACACTATTTGAATGGAAAATAAAAAACATCGAAATGAGCGGTCATTGATGAAGGAACTGTTATAATCCTGACACATTTTCAGTGTCAGACTGAGAAAACGCCCCCGAAAATTTGTCGGACAAAATGACCAAATTTTAAAGAAAAAATAATTGATCACGTCCTCAAAGTCTCAGACTAGCGGTAATTCGTTTTCATACCAACGTACTTGTGACAAGCGCGGCTTGTCGGACTCACCGTTGGCCCCCAAAATCTTTTGATTAGTGTAAACATTAATATGACGGTAATACATTTTTAAGGCTTCATGAAATTGACATGTTCAATTAGCCCTCGCTGAAAAACGCCCCCAAATCAAGAATTTCGTCAAATGTGAATGCTGTCGGACTCATCACAATGAACTCTTTAAACCTTAAAACTTTATACCCTGTTTCACGGGCTACTATCAAATCCATTAATTGGAATTATAGCCAGCGTCAATATAATACACGAAAGTTTCCAGATGCGGAAAACTCACTTTTCTATTAGGCTACGTCAAATAATCATACCACAAGAAGTCCCTGAGCAGCTCTGATAATTATACCCCACACAGGATCATATTTGTACATAAATGGAAACAGAAAATTTGTCAATCCACAGACAAATAAATTGATGGCCAATATTTTTCGACAGCCATATCTTCTAACAATAAATGTTCCAGGTAATTCTATTAACGAATAACACCAATAGAATGCTCCTAGAAGTATTACTTTTGCATCCCACTAAAAAAAAAAAAACAATTTTAAAATTGTTTTGCTTCTTTGTTTTTTTAATATTTAATAGTTCTCAAATCATCTTACATTTCCTATATAAGAGTCTTCCATGGCAACTATTGCGATATTTATATTAACTCGATTCATTTGAGCAATAAAAAATAGAAAAAATGCTAGTATTGCCAACACCATCCGAGCTAGAAGACAAAATAAATACCAAGTTATCACTATTTTATGAATTATTTGTCATTTTGTATGGGTATGTTGATAAAACTAATAACATTATGTTTCTGAAAATATATTGATGTAATTTATCCCCAAATCCATTATTAGATGTTGTTTATGTCTGATTTTCGACTACAATGCAATGAAAGTCTATAAATATTCAGTTGGCCACAGTACTTTGACCTTTTGTATTTGACAGCAAAGAACAAAAATACATTTAAGGTTTCATTTATTAATGCAGGAATAAAATGTTATATTTATTTCAAACAATTCTTACCTTTTACTTCCGGCATTTTTCTCCCACGTACTTCTATTTGAATAAAGCAAAAATTATTTTAAGAGAATCCTAACACAAACTGGTTTTCTATGATTAAAAATTCAAAAATTTTATAGAAGTACGTTTTAATTGCCCTGATGTCATTATCAAGCTAACAAAATGTAAACTGATTCGCTATCGTATAGAACGTTAATTATTAGATAAAGCAGAATGAAGGACATGTATTTTTAAATAAAAGATTTGTAGATTTTTGGCAACGAAACTTCAAAATGTATTACTAGAATGTAATTTTTTCAATTGTCCATCGACTCACGCATACAACAAATAAGTTTTAGTTGATATTTATTTATCATTGTACAGCAAAAAAATGCAGTTTATAAAGCCTATCTTATAGAATACAAATACTAGTATAATATATACAAGTTGATTGTTATAAAATAATAATAATAATACATTAATATTCAAACACATAAAATTATATTATCCAAGGACGTTTGCAATTTTATCATTTTAATTTAGTGCTCACATATGTATATAAATCTGCATACCTTGTTATCAAAATTATGACGAACGGAGCGACTCGGAATACTAGTCAGGTCTATACTATTCGTAAAATTGTAGGACTGAGAACCATTGAGGACTCGAAAATATGTCATTTTGTTATTAAAATAAAGAAAATTAACAATTGGAATCAATTTTTCTCGGGATAATTTTAATTTTTTTATCATTCATTAATGTTTTACTTTCTTCTTCCAAAGTGTCTGAGCTTGTGGCAGATTTTTTATCCCAAGGTTGGATTTCGCCCGAACCAAAAATAAAATAAAAAGTACTGGTAACAAACATAATACCTGTTGTTACAAGGAATACAGGTAACCAGTTCTGGGGGTCCTGCAAAAAAAAAAAATCTGTTAATCTCATTTCAAATTAAATCATTTCAATAATTGACAAGTCTATTTTAAATTTTTACTCACATTAGCGGTATAGTGTTTGACTATAATTGGGGAAATAACTCCTGGTGCAAAAATAAGCGAAATACATATTCCCATAATAATGCCAGCATTATTGGGACTAATATCCACCATATTTGCTAGGTTTCCAGAAGAAGTTGCGCCAGCAGTAGCATTTGATATTACAATCAAAACCATTGCTAATATAATGTCATTATTTCCATAAATACCCAAGAAAATTAATAGAAGTCCTGGAATAACATGACCTGAAAATAAAAATATTGGAGATACATATCAGATTTGTTTTATATTCTAACTTTATGTTAATCATGTTTAGTTAGTAAAGTGTACATAGAATCAATGTTTTATCTGATTAAAGTGCACTAACATTACCTTTTAGTTTTTATCGTTATCATTCAATTTAGTTATCTTATCTAATATAAAATCAGACTGAAACAAAGAAAATTGTTCCTGATGAATATTTTAGTCAAGCATTAATTATAAATGCAGAAACCACAAAAAACTTGTTAGCCATGTGATTGTCAGATAGGTAACAAACTACTTTTACACATTCAAGAATTAATTTTTGTGGTTTTTCTTGTTTAGCAGTGATTTTAGTATTTTTTATTTTATCACCAATTGTAATATATATTTCCTTTAATTCAATTGTCAATCAAGAAATAAACTATTTAATTTTTTAAGCAAATAAAAAAATATATTCCAAATTAGAAGAATTAGAAGGAAAACCTTGTTGGTCATGTTGCTGTCACTATTTACATATTGAAATATTTATTTTGTGGTTTTCCTGTTTAATGAAAGCTCAAGTCTATTTTTAGTATTATTCTTGTTTCATTCACCTACTTGACAATTTTATGTGTGAAATTCGTCCTTCAATAATATCATATTTGTAATAATTGGTAATATTATAGCATGGAAAGTCAATAATAAATGTAAGACACATTAAAATTTATTTAAATTAGGACGTTAAATAAAACTGAAGTGTCTATCTGTGATTTCAAAATAAATGCAAAAATTGAAGTGATGCCCAATCATAAATGACCGATTTTAGCATTTTTGTCTGTCATCAATATCAATAATACAGGGTGAAGCCCACGGTTTGCCTGGATACTACAGTCAATTATTATATATATTTCTTTCATTAATTTGAAAAAGCACCTATATATGCAAGTGAAGACGCGGGTAACTGTTTGTTAAAAAATAAATCAAATGATATTATTTGAGAGACTCATATTTGCGCAACATTTAATTCACAAATATACTTACTGAATATGAAAGCAAATTTCCTTGCAGTCGTCATGGACATTCTTTTACTCTGAATTTGTTTATCAATGAAAATTGAAAAACTACATGAAAAAATGAAATTAACCATGTCTGGTATACATAATAGAAGTCCATTCTGGAAAAAAACAGTCATAATATTACAACCTATTAATATACTAACAGTTTTTATAATATTCATTTCGTTAAATGGAAAAACCAATAATTAATACATTTCTCAATCAATAATACAAGGAAAAATTTGTACAATAATTTTTTTGTTTATTCTGGGGCATTGAAATTCAAGTTGAAATGATTATGTTCTTGGAAGAGTAATATATTCAGATGCTGTAAAGTAATTCACTGTTTTGGTTTTTACTGCCATAAAATAATTACTGATAGTTGTAAAGAAGTTTTTATGGAGCTAATAAAATCTTGAATATTAGTCATCTATTAAAAATTCTGAAACAAATTTGTCAAGGAAATACCATTGAATAAAATACAAGTACAAAATGTCTCATGTCGTTTAAAATGTGTAATATTTTGCCTATTTTTTTTGTGTATGTACAGCCCTTACGATACCTTCAATATCTCTTTAAGAAGAGATTAATTAGCTCTCAAAAAATATTTATACGCGAAGAGAAAGCTTCGTATTCCTTTTTTAAGCATATTGCGCGCAAGAAGGAATGTGAGACTTGGCATACTGAAAGTTTATAGTGTCACAAATATGAAATATTTGTAGTAATTAGGTCACATAATTATTTATTTGAATTCGCTGTAACTGTAGTCCTACTTAGTATTGACAAGGTCGATGTTCAATTGTCGGACATGATTGACAGGCTATGGTCACTAGATGTTTAGTGGTTGCCAAGCAACAACTGCCAACTGTGAGCGATATTTTGAACATACGAGTTTGTGAAGTGAAGATTTACACTGTAACCTGTGTTAATAAATTAATCACAATAAAATTTGTGACAATATAATGAAGGGGTGCAGCTAAAATCATATACAGGACCCATTTTAATTTACCACTGAAAACGGTATTATTTTTCGCTGGAACATCTCGAAAAATATATGCCAAATGGAAAAATGTCTGATCTTATTCTCCCTTCCCCGGGGGTTGGTGGAAGGTGGAACAAGAAAGCTAAGTTAAAATCTTGACTGGGAGCCACTATTTTTATTTCAGATTCTGATAGAGCTTCCAATACTAAATTAATTCTACCTGAAGTCCCCGGGGATGGGAGGTTAAATTCAATAACGTTCAGATTTGAAAATTTAATGTATTACGACCATAGGATGGCCACTAGTATATATAGATACGATTAGTTGATCATCTACCAACACATTTTTTTGTTATCATTCAATTAATAATAGTTGAAGTAAGCTAATGATATTCCACGACATTCCTTGCGGATTAATAATAAGTTGATAAGAACTGAAATAAATAAATATGCCCTAGCAACTCATTAATTCATTCATTTGAATAATTAATTCAAATATTCAGAGCTATTAATAATATCAAACAAAATTGAAAGTATTTGTTCAAATCATTCTCGTCTAATGCATATATATATATATATATATATATATATATATATATATATATATATATATATATATATATATATATATATATATATATATATATATATATATATATATATATATATATATATATACGCACTACTCGGTTATCGGGATTTGAAGAATCAGTTCAATGACGACGTTTTGACACAATCTCATGTGCCATCTTCAGATCGTTTATGCTGGACTGCTGCACTACTGCAAGTTAGACGAGAGCTTAAGCTAATTTAACTTGAAACTTGCAGCAGGCCAAACAGAAAAGACCTGAAGATGGAAAATGAAAAATCGTCAGCAAACTGGTTCTTCTAAGTGCCAATTCACAATGTGCGTAAACATAAAGAGTACGTAAAAACATAAACGTGAGAAATTATGTATGTTCACAGCGAGCGTAAAGTGAAATATTAAAATAAAGTGTTTTTTTTATTTTACGTTGGTACAAATTAGGGTTATTGATGTATTGTGTTAGTTTATCTGACTGTCATTTTCAAATATTCTGTTGATTTCGATTCTGTTTCGTGTTTAATGTTTTTCTTTGGTTTCACTTTTATTAGTTTGGAGTTTAGTTTGTTTTGTTTTATTGTATGATGTCTGAAAAAAATCTTGCGATTGTTTCATTATTGTTGAAACTGCGCTATAAAAGTCGCTAACGAGAGAAATATGAAGACGAGGAAGTAATTGTTGTTTTTTTATTAATAATTCTATGTCAATCATATTTAAAGTACGTTTCAATCCAGGGTGTTGTCAACTGTCAGATGAAAACATGTGTTTAAAGTTGACGCATGCGCTATTAGTTGTTTCGTACTTAAACGTAACATAAAGTTGAATCTATCTCAACTTTACGTTTTCATTACGTAGCTCTTATGTCAGTACATAAACGTAAGAAATACGTAAGAGTATTGTGAACACGGGCATTGATAAACAGTAGTTCAACTTTATGTTTACGTTTACGGTTACGTACTCCTTATGTTTACGCATATTGTGAATTGGGCCTAAGAAGCGAAGTAGATTCTGAAAGCCCGGTTGTGCATATAATGCCCGCGCAAATCTGAAGCAAAAAGATTTTTTGGGGCAATTATGGTGTGTAGGTAAAATATAACATAAAATAAAACATATTTTTTAAAAATAAAATTAAAATATTCAATATTTACCGTTCTGATATTAACATGATGTACATCATTTAGGTAAGCAGGTAATTGCATGGCAATACTGATGACGAACCACATGATCCCAAAAGTCCCAATGAAAACAGCTATGAATGCTTTTGAGAGTAGCATATCCTTCCAGGGCACAGGATCTGAATGTTTGCTTTCTGTTTTTCCTATAGCTTCTTCAAGATATGCTAATTCTTCTTGCGATATTCTGGGATGCTCTGCTGGTGTATCATAAGCGCAGTACCACCAAAATATGGACCAGATCGTGCAAAATACTCCTGTTATGTAGAATATGTAAGGCCAACCTAAATTGTAGATTACTATGCCTCCCAAAGCGTACGTTAATGATGTCCCTACAGCAGTTCCTATCAAATAATTAAGAATATTAGTTGAAGCAATAGTATCATTATTGTTTAGTTCTAGTTTGTTTATTTCATTTTCCTCTATAATGCTTGAAACTTTTGTCAATAGAGATATATTTCGGAACATAGACCGTTTGAGCACGGCGGTCAAATTTTTAATCCGTACAGCAAGGTCTTCCGTAATTCCTATGTACCACTTGAGCACGGCGGAAGCTTAACAGATTATTGGATAAACCATAAACAAAGATAGTAAGTAAAATGTAAAATCTTTAATATACAATGCAGATAGCCGAAATGAACCAATTACGTAAGAATAATGGGAAAAAACACCTTAATTGGACTATTTTCAGTAAAATGAATTATGTTAGCTGTAAGAAAGTGTTTTTTTTCTACCTATGAAGTTTATATCAGTCGTTATTTGTTTATGATAAAATAAAATGAATTGCTATCCAAGTTCGTTTATTATATTAACTAACAATTTTTGGCATTTAGAGAAAATACATTTATTTGAAAATAAAAGATTAAAGTAATAAACTTGGCTCAAACGGTATATAGGGATTAAGAGAAAAATGCTCAAGTGGTCTATGGGATTAGGACAAAACTGACCGCCGCGCTCAAAGGGTATATCCCCATGTTTCGAACCGTTTAAGTTTTAAGGAGATTTTCAATTTGAGATCTATCTTGAACTATTTAGAAAAACCCACAAACAACAACAACCAGTGCCTAAATATAAATGCTTACCTTGATATGTCGTAGTAAATTTGCTTCTTTCTTCCTTCGGAATCCATTTAGCAGACATAATTGCGATTGCTTGCCATGTTAAACCCTAGTAAATTGGAAATAAAGTTTGAAAACAATAACAATAAACAATAATCTAAAAATATACCATGACTAATCCTTGTATTATCCGTATGATAATCCCACAAATAGGATGATAGGTATGTAGAGCCGGAAACAAGAAATTTCCTAGACCACATATCAACATTACAATTGTCAGGATATTACGGCAGCCATATTTATGAAGGATAAGAGTTCCTGGTATCTCCACTAAGGAGTAACACCAATAATATGCACCTAGAAGTATTACCTTTACGTCCCACTAAAAATTTTTTCGGTTAGAAAGTATATGAAACATTTTTACAATAAAATCCAGTTTAATTGATTACGCTTCGCTAAATTTGCAGTTACGGTTAGTTATTATAATCGAATGTCAATTGTTCTTGTTTTTCAGGGACCTTCAAATTAAAATAAATAGGAAATATTCCGTAATATAAACATTTGATAGATTGATACTCTAAAAAGAAATCATTTGTTGTTTTTTCTAATTTTTTAGGTATATAAAACTGTAGCTGTGCTGTTTTATGTTGCTAAGCAACAATCTTTTATATGATTTGAAATATATTTACATTAATTTGAAATAATTATGAAAAACTGGGCACGCAAATTGTATATAAAGTATTTTTTTATTGTGGAAAGCTTAATCAATAACTGTTATTAAATAGATTCTTGGAATAATTGATTGATTATTATTTCTTACATTATCTCCGATATAGGCGTCTTCCATAACGACAACAGCCAAATTGATGTGGACTCGGTTCATTTGTGCAGTAAAAAATAGACAAAATGATAGTATGGCCAAAACCACCCGAGCTAAAATCAAATAATCAAATATAATCAATCTGTAGGATACTTATTAGAAAATTATTGGTAAAACCAATAAATAACTTCAGGATGGAAACCAAGACCATCGTTACTATTATTAGCACTGAATTGTAAAAAATCACAACTTCAAGGAAAAGTTGAAGGCATGTGATTTTATTGTTTCTCTCCTATCAACCAAATAAATTTGAGGCCTGTAACCAATTTTGGAAAAACATGTAAACATATTGATCTTTCCACAAATTTGGGAAATTCAAAACAAATTGTTTGGTATATTTCATGAAGACACTGTTATAAGGCTTTCAAGACTATGTACAAGTAATATAATCGATTCTAAATCGAGGTTGAATCGATTGATGACCTTGAAATATTTAGAAAGTGATGTTACCTGTTTTATTAATTCATATACAATTTGTGATTGATGAAAACACAGGATTTAGACAAAATTTTGTTTTTATTGAACTTATGTTAAAATTGGGGGAATCACAAACAAAATATATGAAATATTTAAAATATTCCAATAATATCAGTAAAAGCGATATTGATGGTAGTATATCACTGCAGTTTGACACAACAAAAATTAATCCTTAGAAGAGTTTGAGAAACGGTAAGAACGTCAAAATTGGCATAAGGCGGGCCAATGCAAATACTTATAAAAAAATCAAATCATATTTATAAAATATTTAATATTTTTTTCTATAAGAATTTATTTGTCTTATTCATTGATCACAATTTGTTTCTTGTAATATAATTGCTAATACTAAACTATAATTTCGGAAAAAAATCATAAGCATTTTTCATAATAAGCAATTATTTTAATAACTATAACTAATTGAAGTAATGATCCTACCTTTGATTTCCGCCATCCTCAAGTCTAGGTAAACCAATGATCTCACTTTAACTAAGTAGTAATGTTCTTAATCATTCAGCATGAAAATGACAACTGCAGGTAATTCCAATCGTGGTAAGGAGCAAATAAAAATAAAAAAACTGAAGTAGTACAAAATAATTTTTTACATGATTCAAGGTAAATCAAACGATGAATAAAATAGGGAAAACAATAGTAGATGCTGAAGAAGTTTGTAATTAAGAAATAATTGTATGCATCACGATCTTTTTATTATGGAAATTTATTATTATATTTTTATAATATTAGTAATTAAGAAAAAAATAATTATGTTATCTTCACACTGCGATCAATATGAGGTATGAACCATTGAATGTGAAAATGTGATTTACAATTCAAAGCATTTTACTTATGTAATTTATCCTTGATACTGATTCACTTTTTAGTTTAGATCAAATCTTTTAATTTTTTCTAACTTCCAAACAAAGAAACTAAAGTAGATGTAATGATAGAGCTCATTAATTTATTTTATAATAAAATCCCGTTCTCTAAGACTTTTTTTGAGATGGATATTCACTTACATTTTTTTGTTTTCCCATGTTTCATTTAATTACAACTTATCATGAATGAAAAATTAACTTTTACCTTTTAAAAGTATTTAAAAAACGACAAAGTATTTGGAATTGTACGTTTTGTTTTCATAATAAATATTTTTTTAAAGTTTGACAGTTGTTATATTCAAAGCGCTTGATGAAAAATGATGTTATAAATAATTTAAAAAAATACTCATTTGATTCGATTTCACAGTATTTTTTTTCACTTAAAATCATTTATCCCACAATTTCGGCAGCAGTACAAGCAGAACTAATCGAAAATACAAAATATCCAATATTATATACTAAAATTCACAGGAAAGTCCCGGCGCAAAATAGGAAAAACCTAAAACTGCTCCATCCCAAAAAGAAGATTTTGTTGACTATTAAACGACCCGTATTTTGCTCAATTAATAATCGCGTTAAGGGAAACTTCCACGAATTATTAATGACAAACACAGAACTCATTAGAAAGTTTTAGAAAACAATTCATTGCAAAAAATTTTTATCAACCTTTTGTATAGAAAACATTGGCCTAATTTAAATATGTCACCATTAATTATAATACCAGTAAATTAGATATTGTTGGTCATAATTTATGGACAATTAGTCAAATCAAAGTTACCTCTAATAGAACCTTCAAAGTTCACGATAATAAATATACGTAATTTCATGTATTCTTCCATGAGAAAGTTGGTCACGAAATGACAATAATAAAATAATTATATAAAAATATTTATTATAATAAACACGTTTATGTTAATCAAAAGGAAGGTAAAGTTCGTGACATTAATGATGATCAGTTAATGAGCAATCCTTATAATTTTACATCAACTTTTTCATTATTGAATGATTGTATTTGATAGACTTTAATTGCGGCAACTGTGTTTGAGGGAAGTAGGTAATTTGCAGGAAAAATTAAGAAGATTTGATTTAGTGTGTCATCTTAAACAGTTTGATTTCGTAAATATTGATGATCAAAACGAATTACGCAGAGAAATCCGAATTGTAATATCTCAGGATATTAGTATGAAAATTCAAATGAAATTTATGCCGAATTCCACGAAAAATATAGTATCCAAAATTGAAGGTTGCAAAATGTAAACACAATTTTTCTTGTATTCTTTATTTTTTTATCAATGTATTAAACGATAAATAAATAATAATAATAAAATACATGTAAAATAAATAAATAATCATGTATGTGGAGATTTGACAAGCAATTTTTTATTATCCATTGAATAATTGCTCACAACTGCGTAATGTGTTGTTTTTTATTTTGTTTTTCCAATTTTAGTCCCCGTCCAAATCACAAGATATCAAATTTTACCAATCACTGTCAATGCCAAACATCGATATAAAAAATAACAGCTCACGCAAACTGATAGTTAAGGCATAATAAACACAAGCTAATAATTTGTAGTGCATTTCAATTGTTGGATTCGATGAATGTGTTAAATTTAATGAAGATCGGATTAAATATGATGGCAATCCGATTGGATTTGATGGAAGTCGGATTGGAATCGATGAAGATCGGTTCTGATTTGATTGCATTTGATGAAAACTGCGTTGGATTCGAAAAACGTTGGATTAAATGAATATCGATTTGGATTTGATGAAAATTTGATTGAATTTGAAGATCGGAAGAAGGAACATCAAGTTATATTTTGTGAAGACCTGGCTGTATTTGATAAATGTCGGGTTATATATGAGGAACACTAGGTTGGATTTTATGAAGACCGGATTGGATTTGATAAAGATCACCTCAAGTTTGGTGAAAATTAGACTGGATTTGAGGAGCATCGAGTTAGGTTTGATGAAAATTGGATTGGATTTGATGAAGATCTGGTTGGATTTGATGAAGATCGTGTCGGATTTGAGAAATATGAAGCTGGATTTGTTAAGATCGGGTTAGCTTTGTAAAAGACAGGGTTCGATTTGTTAAAAATCAAGTTGGATTTAAGGAGTCTCAAACTGGATTTGATGAAGATCAGGTTACTTTTGAAGAAGACCGGCTTGTATAAGATGAAGATCGGGTTGAATTTCAGTATATCAAGTTGGATACGATAAAGTTCGGATTGGATTTAATAAAGATCAATTTAGATTGGGTAAAATTTGATGACAATCCGGTTGGTTTTAATGAAGATCGGATTGGATTTGATAAAGATCACCTCAAGTTTGGTGAAAATTAGACTGGATTTGAGGAGCATCGAGTTAGGTTTGATGAAAATTGGATTGGATTTGATGAAGATCTGGTTGGATTTGATGAAGATCGTGTCGGATTTGAGAAATATGAAGCTGGATTTGTTAAGATCGGGTTAGCTTTGTAAAAGACAGGGTTCGATTTGTTAAAAATCAAGTTGGATTTAAGGAGTCTCAAACTGGATTTGATGAAGATCAGGTTACTTTTGAAGAAGACCGGCTTGTATAAGATGAAGATCGGGTTGAATTTCAGTATATCAAGTTGGATACGATAAAGTTTGGATTGGATTTAATAAAGATCAATTTAGATTGGGTAAAATTTGATGACAATCCGGTTGGTTTTAATGAAGATCGGATTGGATTTGATATAGATCCAGTTGTATTTGATGAAAATCGGGCTGGATTTGATAAATATCAGGTTCAATTTGATGATGATTGGGTTGGATTTGATGGTAATCGGATAAGATTTGATGAAGATCCGATTGGATTTGATGAAGGTCGGGTTATATTTAAGGTACATTCAGTTGAATTTTATGAAGACTAGGCTAGATTTAAGGAACATCAAGTTGGGATTGATGAATATTGAGTTGGATTTGATAAAGATTCAGGTGAATTTGAGAAGCTTCGAGTTGGATTTGATGAAGATATGGTAGGATTTGATAATTCGAGTTGGATTTGCTGAAGATGGTGTCAGATTTCAGGAAGATCTAATTGAATTTGAACAAGATCCAGTTGGATTTGATGAAAATCGGGTTGAATTTGATAAAGATCAGGTTCAATTTAATGATGATTGGGTTGGAGTCGAAAAAGATTGGGTTGGATTAGATGGCAAACGGATAAGATTTGATGAAGACTGGGCTAGATTTGATGAAAATCCGATTGGATTTGATGAAGGTCGAGTTATATATGAGGAACATTCAGTTGGATTTGATGACGACTAGGCTAGATTTGATAAAGGCCAGATGAATTCGAGGTGCACCGAGTTTGATTTGATGAATATTGGGTTGGATTTGATGAAGATTCAGGTGGGTTTGAGAAGCATCAAGTTGGATTTGATGAAGATCTGGTAGAATTTGATGAAGATCGAGTTAAATTTGAAGAACATCAAGTTGGATTCGCTGAAGATGGTGTCAGATTTCAGGAAGACCTGATTGAATTTGAAGAAGATCCGGTTGAATTTGATGAAAATCAGGTTGGATTTGATAAAGATCAGGTACAATTTGATGATGATTGGGTTGGAATCGATGAAGATTGGGTTGGATTTGATGGTAAATGGATAAGATTTGATGAAGACTGGGTTAGATTTGATGAAGATCTGATTGGATTTGATGAAGGTCGGGTTATATTTGAGGAACATTCAGTTGAATTTTATAAAGACTAGGCTAGATTTGATAAACAACAGGTGGATTTGAGGAGCATCAAGTTTGATTTGATAAATATTGGGTTGGATTTGATGAAGATTCAGGTGGGTTTGAGAAGCTTCGAGTTGTATTTGATGAAGATCGAGTTGAATTTGAAGAACATCAAGTTGGATTTGCTGAAGCTGGATTCAGATTTCAGGAAGATCTAATTGAATCTGAAGAAGATCCGGTTGGATTTGATGAAAATCGAATCGGATCTGATATAGATCTAGTTGTATTTGATGAAAATCGGGTTGGATTTGATAAAGATCAGATGCAATTTGATGATGATTGGGTTGGAACCGATGAAGATTGGGTTGGATTTGATGGTATATGGATAAGATTTGATTAAGACTGGACTAGATTTGATAAAGATCCGATTGGATTTGATGAAGGTTGGGTTATATTTAAAGAATATTCAGTTGGACTTTGTGAAGACTAGGCTAGATTTAAAAAAGAAAAGGTGGATTTGAGGAGCATCGAGTTGGGTTTGACGAATATTGGGTTGGATTTGATGAAGATTCAGATGGATTTGAGAAGCTTTGAGTTGGATTTGATGAAGATATGGTAGGATTTGATGAAAATCGAGTTGAGTTTGACGAATATTGGATTGGATTTGCTGAAGATTAAGGTGGATTTAAGAAGTTTCGAATTTTATTTGATGAAGATATGGTAGGATTTAATGAAGATCGAGTTGAATTTGAAGAACATCAAGTCGGATTTACTGAAGATGGATTCAGATTTCAGGAAGATCTAATTGAATTTGAAGAAGATCCGGTTGGATTTGATGAAAATCGAATAGGATCTGATATAGATTTAGTTGATTTGATAAATATCAGGTTCAAAATGATGATGATTGGGTTGGATTTGATGGTAAATGGATAAGATTTGGAGAAGACTGGATTAGATTTGATGAAGATCTGATTGGATTTGATCTGATGAAGGTCGGGTTATATTTGAGGAACATTCAGTTGGATTTTGTGAAGATCTGATTGGATTTGATGAAGGTCGGGTTATATTTGAGGAACATTCAGTTGGATTTTGTGAAGACTAGGCTAGATTTGGTGAAGAAAAGGTAGATTTGAGGAGCATCGAGTTGGGTTTGATGAATATTGGGTTGGATTTGATGAAGATTCAGGTGGATTTGAGAAGCTTCGATTTGGATTTGATGAAGATATGGTACAATTTGATGAAGATCGAGTTGAATTTGAAGAGCATCAAACTGGATTTGCTGAAGATGGAGTCAGATTTCAGGAGGATCTAATTGAATTTGAAGAAGGTCCGGTTGGATTTGATGAGAATCGAATTGAATTTGATATAGATCTAATTGTATTTGATGAAAATTGGGTTAAAGATCAGATTAAATTTGATGATGATTGGGTTGGATTTGAAGGTAATCGAATTCGACGTGAGTAACAGCAGATTAGATTAGATTTAATGAAGATCGGATTTGATTTGATGAAGATCGCTATGGTTTTGAGGAACATCAAGTTGGATTTGATGAAGATCGGGCTAGATCTGAGGAAGACCGGCTTGAATTTCATGAATATCCGGTTGGATTTGATAGAAATCAAATATAGGATTAGATAAGTTTGAGTTGGGTTCTAATCAAATACGACACGAACGAGTCTAGTGGTACCTTTAGTGTCGGCTGTCAGCAAAGATAATGGCAATAATTGAAGATCGGCTGCTGCTGCGGTCAACAAATTTGTTGAGGGCTGCTATATACTGATGAATATTGAAAGAACATATCTCAATTAAACAAAATATAAATTTCTTATTTGAATAAGGTATTGTTATTAAAAAAAACACTATGCTTTTCATTTTATTTTATTAAAATATATCAGTCGATTATGACATTGTAGCAGTATTGAGCAACATTATATATAATAATCAGGTATTCCCATAGTATTGTAAATAAATGACATCTCTCATATTTAGGAGCAAAATAATATCAATGATATTCAACATAAAACTATTAATTATGATGTTTGGTCCTTGAATACTTTTATTTAGCACCTATTATGTTGTAAATAAATTTTATGGTACATCACATGAGATATCAAAAAAAATTTACTTTGGTGAATTATTCACCGAAATGAACTTTATGATTGATTTGCATAGGTACTGAAAATATTTTTTCCCAAGGTGCTTTAACAGCAGAAATTGCAGTATTCAAACTATCCGTTGTTTCGAACTGTATTGCCCAAATTTCTTCGCAGCCGGCAAGTTCATCCAGAAAATGGAACTCCAAAGTAGATTTCTCCAAATTCTAAAATAAACAATTTACAAACTTTTCTAAAATCAATCTTGATTTATATTTACTAACCACTTCCATGAGATTACTAATTGGTTGTGTGTTTAATATAACGGGCTCTTTGTCTGATTCTGGAATTAGCCATTCCAAATCTGGTAATAAAATCAAATCCGAATGAGTAACAAGAAACACGCCCAAAATTACAGTTTTTGTTGCAGTATCCGTTATGACACATTTGGAAAATACGGATAATAAGCAAAGAGTTGAATCTTTAGGGCCTTCATTTTGATTCGATAATAACAAATGTTGTAAATTTAACATTGGACGTTCAGGACTTACGCAAACTACATCACAAGAATCGGGAAGAGGATTTGCTGAAACATTAAATATGATTTTATTTGTTAAAATATTGTCAAGGGTACTTACTTGCTAGGAAAGCAAGAAAATTTGAAGTTCTGTGCATATCTTGTAGGATGCACAAATGATTAATATTTTTTTTGGCTGCATCTCTGATTTCCAATCCGATTCCTTGTTTCCAAGGTAGTGTGAAAACTGTTTGTAATCTATCAATTGTATAGCTCTCCTTTTTTACCAACCAGCCCATTAAATCTTCACTGAAAACCAACAATATCTATTAACCAATTATTCTTTAATCACATAGGAATTTGTAGGAAGTGGTACATACCCAATCTTGTGTTCTTTCAACAACAATATATATACTTTATATGTTGATAACACCAAACATCCTTGAACTGGCTGAACAGTTTTCAAACTTAAAAATACGCATCTGAGTATCCAAACGAAATTTTCATGTTCATCTTCGAAAATATTTTGGTACAAATGACATTTAACTCTATGATCAACATTCGAAAAATCCTCTGTATAAGTAAACTCAATATCATTCAAATCATCTGTACTTTTAATTGATTTTGTTCCTGTTGTCGGACCAGAAAACAGCCCTTCAAACAATGAAGTGAACATGGTCTTTCCTTTTTCTTCATCTTTAGTTTCTTTATTTGTTTCTAGTTCTTCTTTTATGACTCCTTTTATTTCTAAACCACTCATTGAGTGGGAAATGTGATGGGTTGTGTCATAGGCAGTACACACACTTTCAGTAAAAGAACTAGAGGAACTACTTTCCGTTAAGGCATGTGAAGTTATTGTGGTTGATACTGGAGCAACTACATCTGGGATAGTTACCAGAGTTGGTTGCATGACTGTTCGACGTTCTTCTGATGATCGTTTTCTCCCCAGTCTGCATATAAATGTTCAGTGATATAAACTTTATTGAATATTGAATTTAAATTTGAAAAAATCATATGCAGCTCAGTGGGATGTATTAATTAGCCCGCTCGCCAATGCTACATATGACTTTTCAAAATTTGATTTTTAGGTGAAAATATGTTTTAATAAGAGCACAAGATTTAATTTTTCATGGCATGCGTACTTTTTATGGAAAGTATTGTTTTATATGGATTCTACTACCTTTTGGTACAAAGTGAATACAATAGGGAACATAAATAATGTTGCACAAATTTATTTAATTGCAAAATTCATCTTCTGCTATTATCACAACATCCAAATAAATTTTACCTAAATTGATCATCCAACACTTCGATACTACTTTGGCTAGGATTACTGATTACTTCGATATCACTTTCATATTTCCTCAAAATATTGTCTGATAATGGTGCATCATCTGTACTCAAATGAGAGCTATTGGATTCTTGAACTGATGCTGCTGAGCCTGAAAGAATATCAATTTGTGCTGATTTAAAACTCATAGAAAATTAAATAAATATGTTTTATTGGGTATAAGTTCTGTAAATTTATTAGAAACACAACGTTTCAACAGCAAAGTGCTGCATTTTTCAAGTGAAAATAAATATATTATATATTTATTTTCACTTGAAAAAGGCAGCACTTTGCTGTTGAAACGTTGTGTTTCTAATAAATTTACAGAACTTATACCCAATAAAACATATTTATTTATAAAATGAGTTCTGAAAAGTTTTTTCCTTCATAGAAAATTGTTATAAGCGATAAATATTTTTCAATTTGTGATAAATTTTAGATATCTTATTGCATGCGCCATTATAATTTCCACCATTCATGTTAGTTATCATTTAACATATTCTAATATTTCTTCAAATCTATTCTATTACATACACACATACTTGGACATCCACATAAATGAAAGGGTACAGGAAAAATAACACAAGACAATGGAATTAAAATAATTTAAATCTGTTTCTTTAAAACATAACGCTTCTAAGCCACGCCTAGCAACCAATTGGAAACAGTTATTCTTTCGACTATTAACATCGTCATAGCATTGTTATTTAAACTAATTTTTTAGATCAATAAAAATCAGTGGAGAATCATTTCAACAGTGAGTATAGATTTCAAAAATACTTTTTGATATATCACTCAGCAAATAATAAAATACTAGCAACGTATGTAAATGTCACGAAGGAGAATAATAGAGGAGCCTAAAATGTAATGCGGCAGCTGTGAGAGAGATAGCGAGAGCGGGCCCAGCTTTGCGTGCGTCAAATGTAGAAATAAGATTATATTTCAATTATTTTCAATAAAAGACGATTTCCAGATAAACTTCTTATTTTCATTACGTTAAATACTACATTATTTATTAAATGAAAGGCAAAAGTAAAAGAGAATTAGCATTTCTATTCATTAAAACCTCCAATGAATTAGTAGTACATTATGATGAAACATGTTTTATAAACGTTTCTTTGGACACGAGTTTTCTGATTAGGCTCATAAATAATTTGATGAATATTTTATATTACAATGGGCGTCATAAAATTGAAAAAATATACAAAAACAATTTCTTATTCACTAGAAGAAAGGTAGAAATAGAAAATGCTGCTTTGCAAAATTTTTTTGTTTGTTGAACATTAACGAAAAATATAATATACATCTACGATCTCACAAAAATTAGCAGTTTTTGACATAATTTCTGGTGTAAAAAAAAAGTTATTAAATCCAACTACCCAATAAAAATTTTATTACTTGACTCTATTCCATCAGTAAATACTTCAAACATAGTTTTTATTACTCATGCAGGATAAGTACTATTTTGCACATATTTCTCCGGGCGGTAAATGGCTCTCTGACTTTTGCCAAGTATAATTTACCGCCCGGTAAAAAACAAGCGCAAAATAGTATTTACCCGTATTCATAATAAAAAATAGTATCTGCAACTCGTGCGGTGTTGTCAGTTGCCCACTTGAGCTCTCGTGGACAATCAAGAACTTATTGCACTTGTTGCACAATATCCTATTGTTAATTTCAATTTTTCGAAAGTAGCACAGGAGAAATAAAAATACTATTCTAATATGCCACAGGGCTAACAAGAACACTTGCTTCGCTCACTTTTGACAATTGTATTCTCAATAACTTTTATATATTGATGAAAAGTGAAGAAATTAATGTTGCAATTCTGTGTAAATCTATAAGTTTTATGAATTAATAAATTTATTGACAAGAAGTTACCTCGAAGTTGAATTTTTCACTAAAAGTCTAGGTTAGATACGTTTAATAATTTGAAACATTGATATAAGCTTTCAATTTCTAACATAGAATTGTCAGTAGATCTGCTATTATAATTTTAAAATAATTTCTACTCACTTTTACATCTCCAGACAACTATTTTTTTATAATATTTTCCTCTCTGAGATGTTTTTCACAAACGTAATCTGTAATTTCCACTGTTCTATTCTATCGTGTTATGTTCTTGCGCCATTTATTTAATAAAATATCATTTTTAGGTACAGAAAAAAGACAATATTTCTCTATACAAGCTCTGTATCTACTATTACAATTTGGCACAAAACATTTTCTTCCTATTTTATAATATATTTCCACATGAAAATACTAAATAGAGCGAAACTCGCCATTTACTTCCATACAAACATGGGCCCGCCTCTATCTATCTCTCAGTTACCTTCTCTCTCTAACAATATTATATTTTTGGCTTCACTTTTGCAACACAGTTAAGATGGGGAATTGCATAGGCGTGATAAAGGTGAATAGAGTAGTAACAAAACAGAGTCACTGACGGCAGCACTTGGCCATTTCTACGAAGGAAATCCTTTTTAAATAAAAAAGGCACTAAATAGTTCCCAAAACAAATATAAGGGATTAAAAACACGTCACCTCATAAATTGATTTGGCGCCATAAATCAATCATGTGAATAATAAAAATTCCAAAACCAACTATATTTGAATGACATCTGCCCAGAAAAAACTAAAATCTATGTCTGAAGTCCAGAGGCCAAAGTTTTTTCAATTGACCAGGCGACTCAGACAAAACATGCTTTTCAATTTCCTCGAATACCTACGTCTCGGTTGGTCCATTCTGAAATATTAGACAAAGGAAATCCAGGAGGAAATTGCTCTAGTTTTCTCACAGGATTGTCTGGCCTTTTCGAGACTGGTTTACTCTTGTGAAAAAAAGTAGAGCGCTAAATTTAGAATGAGACACGGCCATTCACGACCCTTTGTAAGGGTTCCGCAAATATCTTGCAGTGTCTGGTTTTTCTGGTTTAACTTTTGGGAATCCAAAATTTATTTAATTTCTGCACTAATTTATTATTTTTACCAAATTATCCTTTCACTGTCCTGATTAACATCCTTACCCTTGCAAAAGCTCAAGTAATTGAACAATAATCAAATTATTAAATTAATACAAAAATGAAGAGTGAAGAAAAGAATTCACTTGAGGATTCGTCCATTGGCGCCCGAGAAAAACCCTAATTAACAAGTATCAATTAAAATAAATGATCCGATAAATTTTAACTTTGTTAATAAAATACTGAAAATATTTTATTTCGGAGGAATATTATAAATCATTTGCATCGATTGAGGAATCAGCACATGATTCCAAACCCAGGCACAGAGTAAGTACAAACTTTGTTTAGATAAATACTATACTAGTAGTAGCATTGAAATACATGGACTGGCATCTGTCATGGAGTGCCTATAGGCTATGTGCATGAAGTCTACTAGCGCCTCTAGCGGGCAATGGAGAACGATTGAACTCCATTTTATCATTGTTTCATACCTATAACTTTTTAAATGTACTAATATTATTTAATTCAGCTGTGTGCGCATAATATAACTTGCATAGCATAAAAGGTACGTTGGAATGATTTATTTTGAGTATTTTTTCTTCAATTACAACGTACCTATTATAGTGAAAACGTCTTAATTCGTCCAAATTGACAGGATAACCTCAAATTATGACGCCGATGATCTTGCAGATCGGGTTTGTATGTATCAAACACTGAATCCCTTTTACCGAGGAAGCATTGAAGAAAAGCGCGAAATTACTTTTGCCATATTAAACATGTTGAAGAATATGTTGCTGACAATATTAACAACAAAATTATTGCGAAGTGCATCTGACAAACTTCTATCACTGAAACATCTTACAAATTAGATATAGAGGTAAATTCATGAATCCCAAATCGATGATGAATATTTCTAATATCACAATTGAATTACAAACATATTTGTTATATAGATTAATAATGAAAGACAGACAATACTCTATTTACCGCTTTGATTCACTTCATTCCTTTTTTTATGTTATAACTGGGTACATGAAATCTACGAAACTATATTTCACTTGAATCATCCTTAACACAACAGCCTGAAACAGAACAAACGTTTTCCCATGTTTTATATGCAATTATTTTCACTTTTAAACTACAATGCTCAATGACAGCTCACTGAAGTATTCTGAGAAATGGAGTTCAATGGTTACAATGGTGCTCACCATGAGCGCTCGCAACGATATTTGTACAAACTCCGCCCCCTTGCACATAGCCTATATTCTCTATGAATTTTTTTTCGTCCACATCTGTTCTTAAACACAATTCACTCGAACAGACACAAAATTTCTCGTGAAAAAAGTATGAATGAAATAATAATATCAGTTGTAGAATACTTAATTTGTAAATTTTAATATAGTTTGTGAGTAACTTATTAAATAACAGAGAAAAAGAAGAAGCTTACAGTTAGCAGGAACCAAAGTGGACGAGTAATTGTCCATGTGCACTTCGGCTGTCACGTGAATTTGTGCTAACTGGTTACTCTCAGTTTCGCTAGCTGTGAATTAGTATCAGATATTATAACAAGCACATGCACTGATTATACCGAATATAAATTTGCATTATACATATCAGACATATAGTATTGCCATTTTGGGATATGCTCTAAAGCTTAGAATATTATTATTACAGTGTGAACTCATTATAGGGACCGAACTTTTTCTATCGTTATAGAGAGTTACCGTTATATAGAGTGAAGACAGAAAAACAACCAAACTCACAATAATTTTTAATATGTATTTGATAAAATAAATAATTAAATTATTCTTAATGGTTTGCGACTGATAATACGATAGGTACTATTATTTTCAAGCAAACCAAAGAGATGATGCACGTGTTCAATGTAATTAACAATAACAAAAGCAAGACGGTTGTTTACCTCAAAAATTTCAGGGCCTCAAAGGTTTAGTCGACGTCTTTTGTACCCTGATAACATAATAAATATTTATTGTGTCTGGATATAAACAAATTTATTTGTAAATTAACTTCTACGTTATAGGGAGTTTATCGTTATAAAGGTGTACACTGTATATTACAAATTGAATTTTTTAAAACTTCATTATTAATTTTACAAATTATGGACCCTTGTGGTACTTCCCTCCTCTATTCACACACTTTTTCAGCAGTCCTTTGAAATAGTTTTCAAGGTCTATATGTCCAATATGTACATGGAAATACAGTATAACTATTTATCGGCAAATATTTTTTTTAATATATTGCGGTTATTAAAAACTCAAATTAATCAGATCTATTTGTTAATATTTGAAATATCTATTTAATACAGCTAAATTAAAGAACAATTTACCAATGCTGCATTCAGATGGCGATTCTGGTCTTTCAGTTGATCTGTTGGCAATATTTTGTGCTAAAGAAAGATTTGTAGGAGTTGATTCGTCATCTACTTCATATACCAAAGTACTTGTGCAATTAGGGTTCGGACAGCCTGGTAACCCATCTACAAAAAAAGAAAAACTAAATATATAATTTCAGTTAATCATGTATTAAATTTTTTACTAGTTTCATTTTTCTGCCTGGAAAATTGGGTTGAACATTTCATACAACAATAAACAGATTGATTCATTGCACTTAGGGATCTTTGGCTCATCATGCTACTTATTTCTCGATGAAGTTCCTACAAAATTAAAATTGATCACACAATCACATGCGAATCTCGAATCCCTTCTCAATGCAGCTGATACAGCCAATAAAAATATATTTTTTAATAGGAATTAGGCACTTTTTGGGCAATTTCAACTGCATTAAAAAGGGGCTCATATATAATTTATTACTTGGGCATCTGCATCCGTCAAAATATATTCTCTTTCCTTCATATTTCTTCTAACCGTATCAAATTCAATACGAACTATAGTGGAAGAATCCTGAGATATGATTTCACTTGATAATATAACTTCTAATAACCATTTAGCTTTTACTCTACTATCCATGTAGCTGCGCTCTTTCAGATATTTATCACTTATTATTACAAATACTTCTTCAAGTGCTGCCCCTTCACGTAATTGGGCAAGATATGGACGTTCATCTTCATCTATAATTAAGAACATAAAATATATATACATCTTGCATAGGCGCCGCCAGGATTACTTTCAGGGAGGTGCATCTGCATCTGCATCTGCATCTACACATTACATTATTAAGCACAACAAAAGTCTGACGTGAACATCACGTGACTTACTTGTACATCATTGGATATATTATTGCATATAATAAATACAAAATCGCATTATTCCACAGCTAATAATATTGGATTTATCCAAAAAAAAATGTCAAGTAAAGTGCGCTTTTGGCTCAGTCGGTTGCTATAGAAACAGTAAATCATCATTCATATGCTACAACATTCCTAAATGCTGATTTCCAAGATACTACGGCTAATAGCACAGAATTTATACGCGAAATTTAAAAAAAAGTCAACTGAAGTGCACTTCCGATACAGTCGATTGTTTTGTTATGAAAATAGTAGGCAATCATTCAGATGCTACAGCAGTCTGAAATAATAAATTTCAATACTTTACAACCGATCGTTTCGAATTTATGCAAGGAATTTTGAAAGATTGTCAAGTAAAGTATACACTTTAGGCTCAGTCGATCTTAATGAAATTAGGATATACTCAACCTGCGGCCCACGGGCCGCATGTGGCCCACCAAGCTTTTGTAAGTGGCCCACCTAGCATAGTTACATAGGTAAATTGCCAACCATTAAAACTTTCGCGCGGATTCATAGAAAGTGTGAGCGCGCTATGAGTGAAGTAGATAATCCTACCACGTTGCGTTGCATTGAGCGAGTCTCATGAGGGACGGGAAACTACCTCTTTTTTCATACCCTCTCGTGCGAGCGTGTAGCCAAGCTTGCCGGTCGCGACCTGTATTGTACTTGACTTGACTTATTACAAGAATTATAGCTAATTTAATGAATCTCGCTGGGTGGTGGCAGATAATTAATATTTTTAGTGTAGAACTGTTATTTCAAACTAAAAATAATGTCAACAAGAGTGTCTTCCAAGTTCAAACGAAAAATATCGCTTATGATGGCTGCATGATGATCTTGCTCATAAGATCATCCAGCCAGATTAATTGTAGACACTTTTTTTTTAAATTAAAACAAATAAACCAATGCTAAATAACTTGTTTTTATTGACACCTAGATAAATTTATGTTGCGGCCCGCGGCACCATAACCAAAACGTCATTGTAGCCTCTATTAAAAAAAGGTTGAGTATGAGTATATTTAGACGGTACTATAGTCTTAAATACTGAATTCCAACATCCTACGTTCATGCGTTATGCGGAAAATTCAAGAAATGTTTCATATAAAATGCACTCTGATACAGTCGCTTGATACAAAAATAGAACATGACCATTTAGATCAGGCATTGGCGAAAGATTGTTTATTCCAGCCCGTCAGCACTTGCGTACGTAGCATTTTCTTTCAAAAAAATTACACAAGATCCCAACTATCAATGGTTGTTTATTGCAGGACGGGCAAAACCAAAATTCCTGCTTTATACGAGTTATAAATAAATTTTCAGCTTTCATGTCTCATATAAAGTATTATAATATAATAATATATTATTTTTTTATTCTTTGTTTTGATTAATAATGCTATTTGCATTGCAGTAAATTTATAATTACTAGAAGTTTGCAAGGCCGCCTGAAGCGCCCGTTGAAAAATGATAAGTCGTCAAAATCACAAATATTGCTTAATTTCTAAAATATTAGACCTAAATATGCTAAAATTTGTATATTCTAAGTGCCAATTCACAATGCACGTAAACGTAAAGAGTACGTAACCGTAAACGTAAACATAAAGTTGAACTACTGTTTATCAATGCCCGTGTTCACAATACTCTTACGTATTTCTTACGTTTATGTATTGACATAAGAGCTACGTAATGAAAACGTAAAGTTGAGATAGATTCAACTTTATGTTACGTTTACGTACGAAACAACTAATAGCGCATGCGTCAACTTTAATCACATGCTTTCATCTGACAGTTGACAACACTCTGGATCGAAACATGCTATAAATATGATTGACATAGAATTTTTAATAAAAAAATGGAAGAATCATCTAGATGATGGAAGCGCATTTTTGACAGCTCATGAATGCTTGTTACTTCAAAGATTTCGCAAATTACCATCTCTTACAATTACTGAGCTTGAAATCAAGCAGTTTGGGCAAACTTACGAAACAGCGGCTTCCATTTAGTACTAGTTTCAAGTTGACTATTTAATAGGTACATAATTTATACATGTACAAACTCAAAAATACCTTTTAATCTTCATTGTTTAGTTATTGACTGACAGGAGGTCAAGTGCTGTACCTCAAAATGATAATTTGATCTTTATCAAAGCTATATAAAAAAAAATACACCAAAAGTGAACAAATTTTCATCCAATAATAATAATTCATTCTAATAAGCTTCAAACTCGCGTCAAACAAGTCATTGAATGAATCCCGGATAGATTTGACAACTGTACATAATAATAGTGACACCCGCGGTGAAAGTTGTAACTAAATTTTTATCTACTTTAATAAATTTTAGTTGCCATATCCCTAATGTCATAGATATCTATGGACATTGTTTCACTTGAAACAAGTAATTGAATAATTCAATTCTCCACAATCACTGAGCTTGAATTAAAGCAATTTGTGCAAGCCTACGAAACAGCAGCTTTTATTTAGTACCAGTTTCAAGTCTGTAAATAGTATAGTTGCTGAGATCTCAGCGTCACGCCAGCCAGCCAGCCAGCCAGCCAGCCAAAGTGAATATAATAGCGCTTTTTTCGGAAAAATGCGCTAAAAAACAACAATTTCTTTATCGTCTTAATATTTCTCTCGTTGGCGACTTTTATAACGCAGTTTCAATAATAATGAAACAATCGCAAGATCATTTTCAGACATCATACAATAGAACAAAACAAACTAAACTCCAAACTAATAAAAGTGAAACCAAATTAAAACATTAAACACGAAACAGAATCGAAATCAACAGAATATTTGAAAATGACAGTCAGAGAAACCAACACAATACATCAATAACCCTAATTTGTATCAACGTAAAATGAAAGAAACACTTTATTTTAATATTTTACGTTACGACCACTGTGAAGATATATAATTTCTTACGGTTATGTTTTTACGTACTCTTTATGTTTACACTCATTGTGAATTGGCACTAAGAAAAAATATATGAAGAAAAATCGATTCTGATAATTTTTGTTGTTATAAACAATAAACATCATAAAAATGCTACGATCGCACGCTGTATTACTTGAGTAACGGACGGAGGAGAGAATAGCCGAATCAGAAGCACATACTGTTTGACTCTGTTTCTCCTGAACGAATTGAGATAATTGAAGTCTGTAAAAAATATCGTATTCTGCACGATTTATTCTAATGTAATAAGAATTATTATTGAAATATCTCAAATAATACAAATACTATTACCTAATGAATAACATTTAGAATTTGTAGCTGTATTTTTCGACTCAATAGAGATAATCAAAATGTGTGGAAAGTATTGTGATCTACATACTTAGATGTAACACAGTAGAAAGTTTCATCAGAACATCTTCAGGAATACAAATATGGTCAATAGAAATTCAATATTCAATAATATTTCTAAAATCGACTATTGTGGCACAAAATTTGTTGCTGCATCTTCTGAACGAAACAATATAATTAAAATTTGTGAGGAACATGTTGTCTAACACATTTAATAAAATTGATAAAAATGTCTTAGAAATTGAACTGACAAGATATTTCTGTTTTAAAAATGAGAATAAAAGATTATTAACAATAACAAAATTCG
This sequence comes from Dromius quadrimaculatus, assembly GCA_963989225.1. Taxonomy (NCBI): domain Eukaryota; kingdom Metazoa; phylum Arthropoda; class Insecta; order Coleoptera; family Carabidae; genus Dromius; species Dromius quadrimaculatus. The sequence goes on from OZ022335.1 coordinate 21,178,614, forward strand.
ATAGACAATGTTTATTTTCTATTATGTATTATATGAAGTTTGGTGCATTTAGGATCATTCATTCGTAGTTCTTCATACAATTCGTAAGGTTGGAAGTCACTTCTTTCACCCACTCGCAGAACTGTGTGTAAATCTTGAAAGTTTTTTATTATCTGCTCTTTTAGTATATTTTTGAATTTTCTCAAATCATATAAGAAACCAAAATTTTTAAAATGTTCATTTAATGACATAAATGTCGAATCCATATTGCTTATTATAGAATCAATGATTGTGTTAAAAAAATCTGACTCATATCGGCTTGAGGCGCGAGGCCTCTCGCACCGCCACGGAGTATGCGGGGCGCCATATTATAAAATCGTGCAGAAATTGAGCAATTTTCGTCCTTATGCCGTGTTCACACCATATGTATATTTGTTGTACGTGTTGTACGGAGAAAAATGGAACTAAAAAATCATATGAAAATGGCTTCGCCGCTATTTTGATCGCACAAAAGTAAGGTCACGAACTATATGCTGCTCATTTCAACTGACAGTTGTTTGTAGGTTAGCGTTAGTTTTATTCCTGGTTTTATTTGATACATTTCTTATATTTTCTATTTGTTTTTATTTTCTTCTTTTTTTAACTTTCCGCTTTTTTATACTTTTAAAAATTATTGCAGAAGTTGCTGCAATAACCATATAATCGGAGCTTGAACTCAATTTCAAAAATTTTATAATTATTTAAAGTTTTGCTAGTCAAAAATGAGTGTGACATAAATATGTATAAACAAATTTCTGTAAAATTTAAACAGTCAATTCAGGTTATGTCAACTGTTTGTAAACCACGGAAGAAGAAAACTAAGAAGATTTCGTATGATTTTTTGTTGTACCAGTGTGAACACATTTGTATATTTTTCATCTCACAAATTTGTTCTCTTCTTTTGCGTACAACACATACAACAAATATACATATAGTGTGAACACGGCATTTTAGGTATTATCCAATCAAGCGTCAGAATTCTCATAAAGGCTATTTAGGGCTATATACCTTTGCTTCCGTTGCGACTAGTCCTAATTAATATGAGCAATTGGGATCAATTTAATTTTGAAAGTTAGAAGAAAATCAAAGTCTTGTTCAAAAATTATTTTTATATTTTAACAAAATATAAAAATAATTTTTGAGCAGTGTGATACAAGACTTTGATTTTCTTCTAACTTTCAATATTATTCATATCACACTAGGGTTAAATCATTCTCATCAATTTAATTTAACTTGCAAACTGTATAATGATACGCTAAAAGGGACTGTAGAGATTCCGTCATGCCAAAAGTAGTGGAAGAAATTGTAATATGCTTAGCTCGTGGGCAATTTGTGAGAAATATTTTTCCCTTCACAATTTTAACCTAAAAAATCTGACGTGGACATCACGTAACTTACTTGTACAACATTGGATATATTTTTGCATATAATAATATGATAATCAAATACAGAATTCTATCGTTTCATGACCATAATCGTTTCAATACTCTACAGCCGATTGTTTCGAATTTACGCAATTTTTATTATTATTTCAATATAGTTTTCATTATTATAATCCAATTTTAGTAACTGGTATGTAATATTTAATTACTTGTGTACAAATTATTCTCTACTTTTGCTCTAGTCCACTCAAAACTAAGAGATCAGTTAGGAGGACAGAGGGATTGGCCAAATTAACTTACCTATATGAAAGGTTGAGTTAGGTTATACCTTGATGATAATTATATTTAGTTTATTTCATTTCATGTGAATCTAATACGTATTTGAATGAAAAATTTCGATTGATTTAAATCGTGACTTTTTTTAATTGATTTAAATCATGACTCAAATCAATTGTCTTAAATCAATTGATTTAAGTCATGACAACATATTAACTAATATAAAATATAGAACTATATAGAGTAGAAAAAAAGTATGCATGTATTAGTATATCTACGTACGAAGTGAAACTTCTATACGACATCATTTTTATTTTATTTCATATTTAAGGAGGTGTCGTGTATTCGATGTAGCACTTAATTAGGAATCAGTTGAAATTAAAATGGATTACACTAGTTTACAAAATTCAACTATTTGTCTGTTGCTGTGAATTTTATGATTGATAATGTTCACTTATGACTTGTTTCTGTCAAAGATGACTTAAAATTTTTTTGTACAGCTCTAGTTCTTTTGTTCTTGATTTTTATCATTCCTGCGTATTTATTCGTCGATAACGTGCTTATTTCACTGTGTTAAGATTGATATCTGAAGTTTTTATGAACTGAGTAGTTCTAACACGTACACTGCGGTAGATTATTTTATGTTTTTTCCGATATACGTTAAGGGACAATTGGTCCCCAAGAAATCTTTCCTATTATGCGGTAAGGGGTTATTTAGTCCCTCAATTCTCGTTCCATCTAACTCCACATATTGGTATGAAACTCAACTAAAATGATGGTTTGAAAGTCGGATAGCTTTCTATAGGTATCTATCTTTACTATACTGGCTCAGCCAAAGGACTGATGGTCCCTTATCGCATATAGAGATGACTAAAGTTTGAATTATCATTTTTCCATTTTCAATCAAAGTAAAAATACAATCGTGATAGGATATCACATTCATTTCATAAAAATTGAATAATATTTTGTAAACTATCAATATAAATAGCTAACAGAACATAATTATATAGCTCTAAAAAAAATACAAAATTTCAAATTTCAAGGTGAATTTTATTAGGACAAGACAAACATAACTTGGGATTTTTGGGGCTGTCTGCACAGAAACTATTGTATTTCTTCGTTTTTTTCTTTGTCTCAACACTAGACATTGATTTTCGTAAAGTATTTGCATTCTTGACATTAATTTTTTTTATTTACTCCTGGTTCATCCCATTTCGTGAATAAATGTCTTCATTTAGTTGTTTGTCTATTCAGATTGTGTCCAACTTCAGGTATTGTGAGTAATATTGTGTTAAAAACATGAATCAATTTATATGAATGTGAGGGACGATGAGCCCCAAATCGCAAGGAATCGAATATGTTCACAATATACATGCTGAGAGGGACCAAAAGACCCTAACAAAATCAATGAAATATTCAACTAATACACAATATGCTTCTCACAAAGCTACATTTGACTACAAATTCAGCAAAATTTTAACAAAGTTATAGCTTTCGCAAAATAGAGAGTTTGCATGAAATATTGCCGCACTACAGGAAAGTCAAATGACGGACAATTGGACCCTTAACGCAGTGAACGTGCTAAGAGACGTTGTTTAAACAATCCAAAGCATTTTTGCTACATATGCGGACAATATATGTTCAAGGATTGTAGAAAAGTTCATCAGAGTTGGTTGAAAGCACCTGTTTTCTGTATTTTGAGATGCTCTTGGATAAAAATGACAAATCTTGGGCTCCTGATTGTGTTTGTAAATCGTGTGTTGAATATTCAAGATCATGGAAAAGTGGTAAAAGAAGTGCTTTTAAATTTGGAACACCAACCATCTGGCGAGAACTCCGAAATCATCTCGATGACTGTTATTTTGTAGTGTGAACATAAACGGCATAAACGCTAAAAATCGAGCTAAATGGCAGTATCCAAGTTACAAAATTAGTCTACCACCATTGCATATAAAACTGCACATCATAAATTAGTTTCTTGAATCACTAAAATAAGACGGGGACTGCTTTTTTTACGTTTGCAAAAAAATTTCCTAAGCTCAGTATTGAAAAGATTAGAGCAGGTATTTTTGATGGTCCCAAAATTAGACAATTTACGAAAGATACTTAATTCAAAAATTCTTTGACTGAGCTTGAAATAAGGTCTTTGACAGCTTTTGTCTTTGTGATGCAGAACTTTCTCGGAAATACGGAATCAGAAAATTATATTGAACTTGTTGAAGACCTATTTTTACAATTAAAAATAAGGGGTGCAATATGAGCATAGAATTCCACTTTCTCCATAGTCACCTAGACAGGTTTTCGGAAAATTTAGGAGATATGAGCGAGGAGCAAGGAAAGCGTAAGCATCAGGATATACACGTGATGGAAGAACGTTATCAAGGTTTCTGGGATGATGTCTGACTATTGCTGGTCTCTGATACGCTATTTTTCTGAGTCTACACGTAAGAGAAGAGCTCTAAAGCAAAGTTTTTCAGAACTCAATGATCAATTTAAATTTTTAATGATTTTTTTTCATGGAAATACATGTTTTTTCTGTTGCTTCGACATTCCTGGACGGTTCTATATTTATAATTTCAGCTACTAATAAGATTAACGTTTTCATGAAAAACTATACGTAGATACTTCAATATCTTGTATACCGGTAAAATATCAAATAGTCACCATCTAGTTATCAAACAAAAAGTAAAACAAATTTTCAATTTTCAAGAAAAGTGTTATTGTCAACGAGATGCGCATGAGCCGTATTCTGTAAAAAAATGCTGGCAACATTGCATTTACTTCAAATAAATATTATAGGGAAATTCGAAAAGATTCTTTTCCTGATGAATCTACCATATCTTCGTGATCTTTTTTCTTGCTCCATACTCAATCGTTTCTTGTAAATTTGATCTAGCCTCACTTTTATAATATACTATCACCACAACGTGGAGCGTGCACAGCGTTGCCAAATAATTTTTCGATACAACAGCATTCAAAGACAGAATAATATTAATAATTATATCGAAAGTAATTCAACTGTTATTTTTCCATTTTTACGATGTCAGTGAAACAAATAAATCACATAATGCATTTTAGAATTGCTTATGATATAAAATAAGATATATTTATTTTACAGCAAGATACTTGACTAACATCGCAAATACACCTCCTTAAAATAAATTTAATGTCAAACGCAAATCGCACGGGAATTTGATTTCCTGACACGGGGATGCACTTGCTGCCGGCGCCCATGAATCTTGGCTTACCTTCTTCAAAATGGTCTTCCTCTCTGTCATTACCAGGAGAATCAGGCTCTGATAATATAATATCATTGTCTTCATAACGAGAGCTTTCAGAAGCGGTAACAAAAGTATTATTAACAGAAACATCGGATGTCACATCAATGTGGTCAGAGTCAACAGGAGTTCCAGCGGATATCTGTACTTCATCAGTTTTTTTATCATCAAATAATTCAGATGCATGTATCATAAAATCTTGTGTGTAAGGTGTCGACGACTGTCGAGGTTCCGTTCTTTCAAATCCTAAAATATCTCCTATGATAGAGCCGCTCTGATTATGCAACCAGTTCGCTCCATATTGCTCACGCAAGCTCTCAATTTTTTTTTGTGTTTCCACATGCTCGCTAGATAAATCTAAAACAATATTAAAATCAATTTGAATACAAAAATATTAATATTTGACTTACTTAAAGAAGCAATTGAATTGATACTTTTGAATAATTCAGGATTTATTATTTCTCCTTCATCATCTCTTTCATCATTTTCATCTTTTTCTGAAATTATAGCATCTCTAATTTTTCGTCCTCTATAAGAATTTTGAGATCTAGTCAATTCTACAGCTGCAATAGTAGTTACTTCGCTACTGTTGGTTAAATCTGAGATATTGGAGCACACTGATGATTGGTGTTCCCTGTTTCTAGCAATTTTATTTGGAAGTGATGGATGATATGTACCAACTAATTTTTGTTCATGTTTTGTCAATAAAATTTTGTCCAATATAAACTAAAATAATTATTTTTATTTTTTTTATATTATATAGGTGCATATATACCTTCATTGTGCCAGTGTTGGAGTGTAAATAACGGCATGTTATATCTCGATGATTAGGGTGAAAACTTAATGGATTTCCTTCCAAATTAAGCCATTGTAAAGCTGTCAACAGGCTAAGAGGACTTAATATTTTGTGATCAATCAGACAATTACAAGATAAATCTAAAGTCACAAGATTGTCTAGATACATCAGACCTGAAATGAATTATTCCACATGAAATAAATTTATAATAATACAGCCCCATTCGTATTTCGAAATTTGTTGTCGGTTCTAATGAAATTTTAAATTTTCCGCCTTTTTTTGAAGCACTCCAGCCTTTCCAAACTGACAGCTTTTATGGATAACAATAAGAATTATTGAATTTTGGGGGTGATGCTCTGCAACCGTTAAAAATTCATTGACCATGTTCCAAATTTTTTAATTATTTGCCTTTGATGAACCTTTTTCAAACTGATAGCTCAAGTTTACAGAGAAGATAACTGCGAAACACAAACCATACTGCTAAATTAGCAGTAAAAGTTATCTTAAAGTTGCATCTGCGCCTAGGCCCATTTATTCTGTGCGCAGTAACCCCCACCCAAATTTAATTTGCAGGCGCGCGCAGCGCAAATTCATAGATGTTTTTAAGCAAACTGACAGCTCAAATTAGCTACTAAATTAGGAAAAATTTAGCAGCCAATAATTATTATTACAGATTACAATGAAATTTACTGAATTTTGGACACAACCATTAAAAACTCAATATAATCCATATTTGTTCTTAAAGAACGCACTCAATATTAAAAGAGAAATTAAATTTAGCAGTAACCAAGTTCGAGCAGCGAATGGGGGGCGTAACCACTAGTTATTACCTAATAAATCACCAATGTAGTTGCTTTTTAAAATAAGAGTTTGTAAGCTCTTAAACAATTCTTTTTTAAATATTGGCACAGTTTCCAAATGATTGAAGCTTAAATTTAAATGTTTAAGATTCGGCAAACAGTCAATTGCTTTGGCATCCGAAATTAAATTATGGCTTAAATCTAATGTTTGTAACCAGGGCGTTAATTCAAACGAATCATCAATGCATTCTAAATTGTTATAACTAAGCACAGCTTCCTTCAATTCGCTCCAAATAAAAGCTTGGCTTTTATCTCCTCCACAATTAGTAAATAATTCCTTCAAATTTTGAACACATCTCACACAAATTATATATTGCAATTGACTTCTTAATGACTGAAGGCCTGTTAATCGCTGCAAAGGTATTTTTCTTAGCTCTAGCAACTTGAGGTTTTTAAATTTGTGAATAGAGATCGGATCACAGTGAGAATTATCTTCTATTAATTTTAGACCCACTGTTCGTTGTACAAAATCGTGTAAAAATTGTAAATCTAATAATTCTACTTTAGAATTACTAGAGCTAATAACTTGAAAGGTTGAGCAGAATGCTTCTTTATCTTCGACCACCAATTTAAATTTTTCATTGAGTTCCTTTAGTAGTTCGGTTGATAATGATAGTTTGCTTTCTCCATTTAGTACTTGTCCTCCACTTTCCCTTAAAACTGTTGCTAATTCCGATAAATCCATGATGCTTTACAACATAACCACACATCTATAATTAGCAATAAATATAGTCACATATTTATCACACTTGTATTTTATTTATAGTTTTCTTGAATTTAAAACAGTATTTATTATTAAATAATTATTTATTATAATATCGTGATTTTCTTTGCACCCACTGTACGCGACGAAATTATTTTTATTACATCATAATCGTGTATCATTTTTATTAATTGTAAATTGCTCTCATATTTTTCATTGATGAAATTCAACAATGGTGTTATTTGACGGTTGTCAATTTTTTTCGATTTTTTATACAAAGAGCTGTCAAATAATACAAACGTCAAAAAAGTATGGTGTAAAACTGACACAGTCATCATTTGAACACGATTTGAATACATCAACGAATACGGTTCAACGCGTAGAAACAGCTATGGTTTGTTCTGTTAAACTGTAACACTTTAAAGATATATTTATCTTGTAGGTTTATGTTATACGTTTTTAGCCTCGTTTTCAACTAAAAATTGTCGAAATGTGACAAATAATTATTAGAAAATTTATTTAAAATGATTTTAGCATTAACCCCATTGAACTTTGAACCAATAATCCACCAGTCTCTCATATCTTAAGTCTATTCATACAAACTCGTTTATTTCCTCGCTCTGAAATTTTCCCTCACGTAAAAACCAACAATCATTCATCCATTTACACATCCACGCAATCTTCCACGTTCAATTTTATTCATAAATATTTTTGACTCGAGTCTATAATGGAGATATTGGAAATATATGCTCCTTTGCACGATAGTCATGTATGCAGTGGTTTCAAGCAGTAGCTCTCAAACGAACTATAGATGTTGAGATGACAAATTTAGCTCAGTTATCGTTGCTTCTCGGCTGTATCGGTCTCACAAGCGCACGCATCGCAATCCGATACTATTCCAGAATGTTTTTTGCAAGTGAGAGCTAGTCTACAATCAATTTATTGAAAAAATAACACTGTTCTAGTGCCACTGATAATGATTCATTTTACTAGTGAGTCAGTGGTATCGCCATCTTTCTAAAATAGTTCAAATTATTGGAACATCTATCTAGAAAACTACCCATATAATATTCTCCTATTGGCAACTGAAATTACCGTTGGCGGCAGCACTGTGCTTACAAAATGGTGGATCAAAAGTGGCTTACGGCAAGTTTGTAATCTGTTTGCAATGTAAATACGTTGATAGTCAGCAAAGAAATATTCATATTTCGTTGAATGATTCAATTCAATTCCAATTGTGCGAGAAAGTATTGACTTTCTTCTTTTATAATATATAGTTTTTCTTTTTAAAATCATCTTATTTGTATACGGTTTTTAGTTGTAACTGGAAGACTGCGTGAGGTTATAAAATTCATAGCTTCAAAGAAAATAATATTACGGGGAAGTATTTACGATATTTTTGTATTGTACATTCCAGCTTTCAGCTTTTCTTGTACGAATATTTCTAATCCACACAGCTCGTTTATCAACTAATTCATAGTTGCCAACTTTCCCCCTTTTTAGAAAAATTATGGAAACTCAAATTCACATTTCGATTAAATTAGGAATGTCATCCATAAACACAATTTTTATCGCCAATTATTCGATTAAATTCCATATTTTGAAAAGTATAGTCTTGATAAAGACTAATTTTGAGGTTATATAATGTAACAATAAGTCAAAAGCCAAGAATTTTTCACTGAATTAACTTGAACAAATCCATTAAGAACTATTGTAGTATGAAATTTCATATAAACAATCTCAAAAAGCCACTAAATATTGCTAACAAAACCAGTAACATAACATACTATTATATGGAAATTAAGATTGAATCCACTTTACAATATAGCTCCGCTTGTAACCGCCTGGTGGCTACGGGCTAATTTTAGTTACCAATAATGGACTTGAAAGCTGTATACTTCCAACATATAATATAAGGGGCTGGCTCCAGCGAAATGTCATTGGAGAGTGTTCATCTTTGTTCATTTTTACATGCTATCACTATCTAATGCTACAACTGCGCATGCTCTGTAAATCGACTCAGCGCAACCAGAGGCGTCGAGTGGACTACTTTTTTTGGGTAGAATCATTCTTTATCTGTGTCATAGGCGTGCGGGATCTGATATGTTGAAAGTCTTGTTGTCGTGCATTGTTTTTAACTTGTGAGTTTACGTGAACATTTAAGATGGCGACTTGTGTAGAATATTTTACAACGAGATTGTTTTTTTTTACTCCTAGACACGTTAACATTTTAGAAGTAGGAGAGGACATTCACAAAGTTTGTGAAATGTTCCTCAATATGAGTTGCAAATATTATGCCAAAAAGTAAATTTAAATTTGCAGAGAAATAAGGCAAGTGTGAAATCGAAATTGACAAAATTTATTCTATTTTCTAATGTACAATGATTGTAAGTTCGTGAGATTAGTAAAATAAATTCTTTTAATGACAAACTATCTGCATATTCAATTATATTTATTATTAATAATGTTTCCCTTATATTTTCCTAGTCACCATATATACCAATGTATTTTTAATACATTACTGCAGAACCCAAAAAAACATTTTGAGAGCCGCATTAGAAAGAGATGGCCTCTCCATTTGTGCGTGATTGCATTAGATCATAAATAATATCTAGATGGAAGAAACTGTGAACGGCTACGACGGAAAGAGATAGAGGATATATTGTAAGAAAGCTGGAGAAATGAACTGCGCAAGCGTGACAATAATCAAATTTCGGTCTGTTAAGTCCGAAAAATGACAAACACATGATGTAATGAGTTCTTATTTCTGTAAAAAATATTTATATTTATTCGCTGTTTTCTAGTTGCAAAGTACATCTTCTTAGCATTACTTTTATAAATAACAAATGAAGCTCGATAGATATGGGCAGTTCGTTTCACTTCAGTTTTCCTTTATTATCTTTTATTTCTTTGTCCCTCTAGCGTAACCTATATTTTCCTCTCTTTCTGGCATAACCGTTCGCAAAAATGTATTGTGTAATATAGGACTCCTTCCTTCTAGATATTATTAATGATCTAAGGTTGTTGCATACCTTCATTTTGGAGCCACGCATACTCGCCTGCTTTTAGGTCCATATATGATTAGAGGTCACTGTATGGATATTACCAGATTTGCGAAGTTGCTTTGTTCTCAGGCATGCGCATAAGACTTGAAGCTCTAGAGAAAGCTCTAAGATGGACGTATAATTGTCTGCACCGTAGTGTTTTCGCCATTCTCCAAACTCTACTAACCTCTTACTTGGATCATAATATATTATAAATTATCTAAGACTAGCAATATAGGATTATTACATTTTGAGACTCATTAATTTAAAATTTAGTCTTCATGTCCAAATCAACACAATTTACTCATCTCTACTTTTTCAACTATAGTCTATTCAATATTTCATTTCTCAAAATTTTTCGAAAAAATGTGCTGCAGTAAAAAAAAGTGACTACAGTACTCGGGCAAACCGTGGGCTCTAATCTGACGTACTTTTGAATTTTTTTTTTGTTCAAAATATATATGTAGGTAATTGAACTAATGAAATATACTTCAAAACATTTTATTGAATTTTATACATTTTTTTAAAATAAAATATACAAATATATAATCGTCTTATTTATAAATAACGTGAATATGAGGTACTTTTTCCGTGATTTCGCAGCTTACAATTGTTCCTATATTAAATCGTTTAAATATAAAAATAATATTGAACACTCAACGTCAAAGCACTAGCAATGGCTATGTGAACTAAATGATAAAACTTATTTAAAATATGATTGTTACGATGTTTGGAATTAGATGCAAAATGATTTCAAGCATTCAGCGCGACATCAGTCTTGCTTCCGTTCCCGTCCAATCGCTTCAGCTGGAAATAGATTAGTTATTGTTAAAAAAAAAAATAGAAGTAGATAGAAATACAAGATAATAAATAGCAGAAATGTTATGTGATGAAATTCAAACAAATATTTGCTGTGAACTTCAGCACAATTTTTTACAATTAAACCTGAAGTGATAATTAATTAATTGCAAAGATGAAAATGTGCTTATTATAATAAATATTTTGTTATGAATAAGTTTGATTTGAAAGAATTGTTGGCATGAAATGAATAATATTTCTTCAATCATACATAGTCAATTTTTAGTTAAATTAAATTTTAGAAAAAATGGTTTATGGCTGCAGAAGCTAAGCACATTTAGTGTACAGTTTTCAACTTAAACTAACCAAAATTTTACAATCAATTCTACATTTTACAACAAATAACTTACATTAGGATCATTGCTGATATTCCAAACAGTGATAGGTTTCTTATTACAAAAATAAAGTTTGATTTAAACAGATGTTTTAGTAATTGAAGTAAGACGTACCTCCTTCTCGTCTCCTTGCTGAACTGCAGTGTATCTTTCAACAATTCTTACTGAAGGAACAGGAGCTGTAAATACGTGGGTGTAAAGTAAAGCTGCGGCGATTCCGCCCAAAATTGGGCCGACCCAGAACACCTACAAAATGTGAAAAGTATAACAAAAGTTGTAGTTTCATTTCTGAAGAAATATATGCAAGATTTGACTCATTATTCAGATAAAAATTGCAACATTATGCACTTTCTTCATTTTATAATTAAATTTCTGAAGTAGTTTAAGTTCAAATAATTGATAACCATTCCAACCACATGATTTTTTAATCAATTACTAATTTAAAAAGAGGAAACGCCAATTTAAATACTTTAAAAATAGTCTAAAATTTTTTGCGGTAATTGATAAAGAATGATTTAATTCAATTATAATACTCTTTTCAATCTCTACAATGAATATAACAATCGCATCATTTTAATTTGAAAAACAATAGAGGGCAATAGAATAATTAGTTGTTTTTGTATTATGATCTCACTGCAAATTCCATCATATTCTAAGTAAGTATAAATTAATTGAATATTCTTGTAATTGGCACAATTTTATAATTGTGTTACTTTTAAAGATGCTAAACTCCATGGTGGGATATGTTTATCCTGTTTTGCAAATTTGAATAGTTATCTTTAGAGATAATTTTAATGCTGACGGAATGTCTTATTGTTTACTTCCATTTCTATAAACGGTGCTAGTCTCTATTTTACTGTAACGCTATGAAAATATAAGGGCCAGTTTATAGTGAATCTAAATTAGAAATTTGTTGTTATAAACATCATGAAGATGCCACGATCGCACGCTGTATTATTTGAGTAACGGACGGAGAAGAGAATAGCCGACTCTGTTTCTCCTGAAAGAATTGAGATAATTGAAGACTGTAAAAAATATCGTATTATGCACGATTCATTCTAATGTAATAAGAATTATCATTGAAATATCTCAAAAAATACAAATACCATTATTACCAAATGAATAACATTTAAAATTTGTAGCTGTATTCTTCGACTCAATAGAGATAATCAAAATGAGTGGAAAGTATTGTGATCTACATACTTAAGTGTAACACAATGGAGAGTTCTATCAGAATATCTTCAGAAATACAAATATGATCGACAAAAACAATATAATTAAGATTTGTAAGAAACATGTTGTCTAATACATTTGATAGAATTAATAAAAATGTCTTAGAAATTGAACTGACAAGATATTTCTGTTTTAAAAATGAGAATAAAAGATCATCATCATCAACAAAATTCGATAGACAATGTAAATATTTGGATTTTCATATGTATTGGAGCAATTCTTTTACATCTTTAATGAAGTCTGGTACATTTAGGATCATACAATATAGACCGTCAGATAGTCCTAGATTTGAGTGCCCCATTTTGTTTTCTCTGCCTTCAAGAGTTTTGATAAGTATGTATATTTGGAGTATTATAATGCCAAAATTAAAGCTGGACCGTGCGGCCAACATAATAATATTTCATTTTGAATTTTTATAAAAAAAACCTATTTTGATCCAATTTTCTCGTTTCTGCCATGCTTACTAAATGAAATTTAGGGAAAAAAGAGTCAGCGAAAAATGATACGCAGAAGTGATCCACTTGGCCAAGGGTTTGGAATGAGGGCTCGATTATGCAAAAAAATTATATCAATTGTTCACGTTCTTCTCGTTTCTGCCGTTTGGCCATATGAAAGTTGATATCATAAGTATCTCGTAAAAACGAATGGCATAAGTTTTTAGAATGACCAAGTCAAGTTATGTACGAAAATATCTTGCGAAAGTCTGAATGTTCTCGTGCATATATTGACTTATGCCATTCGTTTTTACGAGATACTTATGATATCAACTTTCATATGGCCAAACGGCAGAAACGAGAAGAACGTGAACAATTGATATAATTTTTTTGCATAATCGAGCCCTCATTCCAAACCCTTGGCCAAGTGGATTATTTCTGCCTATCGTTTTTCGCTGACTCTTTTTTCCCTAAATTTCATTTCGTAAGCATGGCAGAAACGAGAAAATTGAATCAAAATAGGTTTTTTTTTATAAAAATTCAAAATGAATTATTATTATGTTGGCCACACGGTCCAGCTTTAATTTTGGCATTATTATACTCCAAATGAACATACTTATCAAAACTATTGAAGGCAGAGAAAACAAAATGGGGCACTCAAATCTACGGCTATCTGACGGTCTAATACGTAAGGTTGGATTATCTTCTTCTACCCACTCGCAGGACTGTGCGTAAATCTTGAAAGTTTTTTATTATTTGCTCTTTTGGTATATTTTTGAATCTACTCAAATCATGGGAAACCAACATTTTTAAAATGTTCATTCAATGACATAAATCTTGAATCCATATTGCTTATTATACAATCAATCATTGTGTTAAAAGAATCTGACTCATATCGGCTTGAGGTGCGAGGCCCATCGGACCGCCTCAGAGAATACGAGCCTTCATATTCTAAAACTGAGGATACAATTTTCGTCCTTATGGTATTATCCAATCAAGCCGGCTTGAGGTGCAAGGCCCCTCGGACGGCCTCGGAGAATACCGGCCTTCATAATCTAAAATTGAGCATACAGTTCACGTCCTTTAATAAGGGCTATATTCCTTTGCTTGCGCTGCGACTAGACCTAATCAATATAAAGAATTGAGTTCAATTCAATTTAACGGTTGTCATGCCAAAGAAAGTGGAAGAAGTTGCGTAATATGCTTAGCTCGCGGTTTTTATGTAGTCCCCCTCAACAAATTGTGAGAAATATTTTTTCCTTCACAATTTTAAACCAAAAAATCTGACGTGGACATAAAATAATATGATGATCAAGTACAGAATTCCATCGTTCCACGAATAATCGTTTCAATACTCTACAGCCGATCGTTTCGAATTTATGCAAAAAATTCCAAAAGACTATCAAGAAGAGTGCACTTCCAGCTCAATCGATCTCAATGATAATAGGATATGAGCATTTAGACGGTACTATCGTCTTAAACACTGAATACTAACATTCTATGTTAGATTGTTATGTATTTATGCGGAAAATTCAAAAAATGTTTCGAGTAAAGTGCATTTCCTGCTCAACAACCATATGTTATAGAAGTGCTTCATACAAAATACGCAAATCAATTGATTTAAGTCATGACAACATATTGACTAATGTAAAATATAGAATTATAGGTATGTACATGTATATTATGTAAAAAAAAGTATGCATGTATTAGTGTACCTACGTACGAAGTGAAACTTCTATACGACATCATTATTATTTTGTTTAATATTTAAAATAAATTTAATTTCAAACGCAAATCGCGCGGATATTTGATTTCCTGATAAGGGGGTGCAAGTGCATCCCCTTGCTGCCGGCGCCCATGATTCAAATCAAGCCAATCCTGTTGGTAAGTGATATCGAACTCATAATTTCTATCATGCATTCAAATTTTTATGGGTTTTTTTTCGTGCGTTTAATTCTTTACGGATTTTTGGGTTTCTCATATTTCTCACTGCGATTGATAATGAATATTGATGCATGAACAATTCATCAAAGCAAAAGAAAGTCGATTGGAGCCGATCTCCTTAAAATAAAGTAACAAAAATAACGGTTTGCCCGGGTGCTGCACTCAATAATTTATTCATATGGAGAGTACACCATACAGTCTATTGTCTATTATAATTCAATGAAAAAATCTGGTTTATGATGGATCTGATCTAGCAATTCATATTATAAATTCAATTTTTGCAGAAATATGGACGTTTTATCTAATTAATTTTTGGTAATTGATGAGAATTTGTCAACGCATTTACAGTTCTGTAACGAGATAGAAACTTACAGAATACACTCATGACAATTGCTATTTTTAGCAGATTTGCAAGACTATATTTTTTATATATCGTTTTATCAGACATTCAAAATTATTTTATCTACTAAAGATGCAAAATTTTATGCTCTAAAGCTTGGAATCCAAAAGGATCCGTCTATTTGTGGCCACGAGTGCAAATTTGACGAATCAAATTACGATTGCACTGGTATTTTTTTGACATACTTATTCAAAATCCAATAAGATTTATCCATTTGTAATCACGTGAGAGAAATTGACGTTTTAAATAAAGATCCTATAATCAAGAGCCATAGTCACCACTGTGTACAAATAATAAATACTCTGTTCTAGAGAATTCTAACAGGTTTTAATATAACAATTCAAAAATTTCTATTGCACTTTTTGTTTCTGCTCTGTGAATTAAGTTTCTTGAATGGAAGATGTCGGTGAACGATTGAGATTTTTCTTTGTGTTTTTGTAAGAGTCGTTGTCCGATGCATTGTAGAGTTTCCGCTCTTTCGGTTCAAAGACCTAGGTGGAACTAATGGCTAGGCAATTAAGTATACGTGGAAGGTACAAGGGCGAAAAAGGAGTATTTTTAATTTACCGATGAGACACGACAATGAAGACACTTTGTAAAGCTATTGTGACCATTAGAGTGGAACATGGATCTTAGAAGTTCCTGATCGTGAATCATTGTATAAATTCGAATGAGGCTATAATGATCTTGATGTTCAAAGTAAGGGACTTACCCAATGATCGTCCCACTCGTTACAAATAACAGCAGATCCGAATGACCTAGCAGGATTCATGCTGGATCCAGTATAGTCTACAGCAGCTAAATGTCCCAAAGTAATGGATAATCCAATAGCTAAAGGTCCAATTGCTTTATTTTCGTATCTGTTTTCATCACAAACTCCAAAAACTGTGAAAACTAAAATGAACCCTAGAAGGAACTCCATTCCGAAACCTTGAACGGGAGAGACTTCGTGTCCTAGGCCTGTGTTGCCTAAATTGCCCTGAGCTCCTTCCGGAGTAAGAGCCTGCGCAAAAAAAAAGTTTAGGACTTAAAAGATCTTATCTTTGAGGCTTAAATTCTTACTTTGAGAATGCCAGATCCTGCTAAGGCTCCAACACATTGGACTATGATGTATAGTACGCCTCTTATTATTGGTGTTTTCCCTGCAACCATCATTCCTGCTGTTACTGCAGGATTCACATGTCCTCCACTTACATGTCCTATTGTCTGTAAAAGATAAACAAAAAAAAGTCACACAAACTTTAAGAACATCAATTATACAAATTACAAATAGATTATGTAATAAACTGTCAATAATTTATCCAATACACGACTATAGTTGAGTCATAAAAATAATTGCGTTTATAATTCTGAAACTTTGCATCAATTCAGAGTAAAATTTAAAATTTATAAAAAAATAGGCAGAATGAATACGGTGTTTGTTACAATCTACAATTATCGTATACAATTCGTATTAATTATCCACGAATTACAATAATATTTTTATTGTTCTGGTTTCATGCTACTATTTACCGTAAAATCATTCCAGTGAGTAACTTTTTTATTTATTTCTTTTTGTGGTAATCCATGCATAGAAACAAGAGCGTTAAAT
Source organism: Dromius quadrimaculatus (assembly GCA_963989225.1). NCBI lineage: Eukaryota > Metazoa > Arthropoda > Insecta > Coleoptera > Carabidae > Dromius > Dromius quadrimaculatus. The sequence continues at coordinate 21,195,766 of OZ022335.1, forward strand.
TTATTTCAAAGTGCAGAACGCGTAACATTTGTACCTATGACGATGTAAATTAACTAGAACCGTTAAAGTACAGAATTAATTTATTGTAAGTGCAGCTATCAGTTTAGCTGTGTTAAGAGATAATGTAGAATACAGGTAGCACTAAATACTCTTTCCTGTGTATAAACAGGTTAGGATGTTTTTTTTTTGTTTCGTTGGTTGTGTTTTTCTTTATTTGTATCGTGGTTGTCAACTGCTGACATTGAAATTTGTAGTAAAAACTTTAATCTTTCTCATACAACAACGAAGTACATATACAGGATGATGACCGGCTTTTAAAAATAATTCAAGAATAAAAATTTCAAATCAAATTCTTAAGAGCACCAAATACACCTATACTAACGTGACCATTTATTTTTTTGGTCAAAGCGGGACGTCCCCTGCGGAATTACGTGAAAAAAAAACATTTTAATGTTTTACAAATTTTTTATTGAAGAAGGAATAATAACACAATAATCAAAACACTAATAATAAGTGAGTTGCATCAGTTGACGTGACTTTTAGGCACTATTCTTGTATTTTTTGGCTGAACAAATCAATTTTAAAATATCGGGTTTGCGAGTCTACAAAATGATCGTAAATTAAATTATCGTTTGGTCTGTTTGCGAAAGTGGAACATATGGTCACTTTACCAATACACAAAATGTCCACGCAATCTTCCACTTTTAGGTAGTGTCACCCACATATTTTTTCTCCGGAATTGTTCGATTCGACATTTATTCCACATGCCCAGATCAACGTAAATGACTCCTTAACTTTCAAGCACATTTTAAATTGTTTTAAAAGAGACTTCAGCACTTATGAGTGTAGTGTAAGAAGAGTTTAGGTCCAGTTTTTATAGCAAACAAGCACCTTCCTAGTCTTCAATTTCATCCTAATTTTTTTTCGGAATTGTTCAATTCAACATTCATTTCACATGTCTATATCAAAGTGAGTAACTCATTAACTCTCAATCACATTTTTAATTATTTTAAAAGAGTCCTTCAGCGCCTATGAGTGTAAAAAGAATTTAGATCCAGTTTTTAGTAGACAATATACCGTTAAACTACGACAAGGGAGTCGTGTATGAATTCATGAAGATGAGGAAACTTGAAAAAATAACCAAGAAGCATAGAGCAAAGAAGAAAGTAATAAATACAGTACGGGCCTGGTAAATATAATTGAGCTGGATGAACTAAAGACAGTTACTGCCTAATAGTACACTGAACTATGTTCGTCTGAAGTGCTCAGTAAAGACTCAGCGAAAGGGATTTTTCTGAGAAAAAAATTAAAAATAATAGAGCACCCCCCATATACATTTCATTGGAAATATAGGACTTGGGCATAGCGAAGCTGCTCCTCCAGACCTCAGGTAGCTATAATCGCCGGCGATTCCCAACTCGGCATATTTGCAGGTAGTCTCTGCTAATGACTCCCCAACTCGGCACATACGAATATCTCAGGTGCCTGCAGCGATACCCAACTCGGCACATGTGCAGGTAGTCTCTGATAATGTTAAGACCTAGGTACCTGAAGAAAAGGAGGACTGGGTATTCTAATATTTCAAATGAAATAAAATCTATTTTATAGTTCATTTGACAATAATACAAAATCATAGAATAAGTAGGTTGCATCATACAATAAAAATAATTATTTCAACGTGATCGGGGATTAACCTTTTTGTCGTTATTACTCGATCACCGGACTCGCTCATGGTATGGAAAAATAGTTCGCACTTCCGAATAACATACCACCACTTGACTTCACCAGATAAAAATTTTCGATTTGATTTACTGGTTCAGTAATATTTTATTACGTTGGCTAGTTATCTCGCGAATTGATACCTTTGATGTGGTTGATTGAATTATTAGATTGATAATAGATAGCTACTAAGCAAAACATTCTAATTTAAATTTTTCTTAATTGTTAAGCCGATAACAGGGATGGGTTCTTCTGAAAACATTTGTTTAAGATGTTACTCCACCACCGATAACCGCAGGGATTAAAACAATTCTGGGAACTTGGGGGTATGTTCAGGTCATAAATGATATCGCATCCTACAAATATCATTCTGTACAGAGATATTTTATTTACAATGTATTTTGCTTACGAAACATTAGATACGAGTTTGTTGTTCTGTATATAGAACCATCTGCACAGGTCCATATTTCGAAAGGAAACCGAGCTTCTTCACTAATATAACTTTCTAGCACATAATCACAAAATTGTATTAATTTGGAATCATTCAAAGGAACATTGTCAAATATTTCCGATACGAAGAAATCGCCTATTTTCTCTGGACTTCAAAACTGGATACAAAAAAATTGTTTTAAATATTGGCTGCCAAAGAATTATGTTCTTTACACTTGACTTAAACCTAATGCTTGAATTTTCCGGAGCCAAGCTTGCCCTAAATGATATTAACACTCGGTCATACATTGCGAGCAGCATCATGAATTATTGCACTTTCAAAATCAATAACTATTTGCTGTGGATCGAAAACCAAATTAAGTTCCATACATTTTTTTGTGAGAGCTTTTTAACTGGTAGCAAACAAAACACAAGCGGTAGGATTAAAAGTGAAGGTGGAGGAACTCAGCTATGAGATTATCCTTCCAACCTTACGATCGAGGATTAAAACAGGTAAAACTGAAGGAACTCCGGTACTCAAAATAAATGTATGGGATAGAAAGTTTTCGTCTAAGGATTAAATTGATAACGCAACTCATTATTATTCTGAAAATATTCCGAGAGAGAAATGGTTGGAAGCTTTTGAAAAGTGCAGAATAAAATTCTAAAAGATATAAGGGAAAAAATCGAATGTGAAAAATATAGTATTAGAGAGAATGTGGTTGAAAAAGTGGAAATGTGTCAATAAAGTTGCTCTGAAAAAGTATAACTACAGGTTTTTGAAGGGAATAAGTATATACGAGAGTAATTATTGATAGAGATTACAATGAATATCGATATTTGATACGGAAATATTATCGATAATATCCGATATATCAATAATTATCGTCCTACTCTTGGGTTCAACCACGCTTGCGAGCGATTTATCGCCAGAGATAAATCGTGGACGACTGAACGACAAGAACAAATTTCAAACCTATTGAATTTTATTGGAGTGGCCATACCTAGAAAATCACTTAGCGAGAAATCACTTGGTGCTTAAGCGTATTGCTCTGTTTTCAATTCGTTTTGATTTTTAAGTGATTTTGCTTATGCTCATTCTCAGGTACTGAAGAAAATTCTGTGGGTATTTTCGCAAAAAGTTATAAAAAATAAACTATTTTGGAAGAATATGTTATAGATTTGCCTTTTGTTTATATCAGGTTCAATAAATTATTTATATTTATATGAAATAATGATTGCTACTAGTCTTTAGCCAATTAATCATAATCGCAAGTTTTAATTTCTCAACATTTTTTGAATACGTGGTGATTTCTCTCATTACTTAATCCTATTTAAATTGCTCTAGTATTTTACCATCCTTTTTGCTTATTTAGAATACATCATTAATTAATGTCATATACTAGTATCGATAATTTATGTTTAGAAATCTAAGAAAGGCTGGGAGATTTACGATTAACTATTTAATATAATCAGTATGAAAATTATGTTTTTGACTTACTTACAAAGTACATAAATTCAATGAGTCTCATGTCAAGTTTTTACTATGAAAACTTGTTCTCATTTCTATAAGAAGATGAATTTATGAGCAACAACTTGGCTTGTATTTATTTATATGGAATTGGAGTCAATGTGACACAAAATAAAACAATCTTCAAGTGTGTTAACTATTAGTTATAAATATAGTAGCCAGCAACAACTGATAAGACGCATTTTCCCAAAGTGATAGAAAAGTAGGGGAAGACAGAATATGAGAAATGCATATCAAAAAATTACCATTTATCACGCAATTTCATTTCTTAATATTAATTATCCAAAAGATATCTAATGGCCGGTTTCACGATCTCGAGTTAAATTAATCCGGTTTAAAGAGCTCATTTCCTTGGTAACAATATCAATTTCTGTATTTTTTGTGTCATCACTGCCCAATCAAGTTAATCAAAAGGATTGAAAGCTTGTTTATTGGTCAACTCCCCGTCACTTTAACCCAGGTTAATTTAACTCGAGATCATGAAATCGGGCATAAGAGTTTCAAAATACTGTATATTTTTTTATTATATAATTTCTTGCCGATTTTTTGAATCTTCTTGTGTACTATGTCCTTTAAATATTTTCTCAAATAAGTAGAAATATCAATTTTTGAATTCGTCGTTAGTTAAGAATTATTCATTATTTCGGAATAACTCTTTATATCACCATAAAAAACTAATCATACTAATTGCTGAAACCTATGTATTTGTTACATTTACTACGGTCGTTTTATCATTCTTATACATCCCTAGAAATGGATGATTTACTGCTCTTATTGAACAACATATGAGGAATTACTGATAAGTTCCTGACCTAGCAAAAAAATAAAATTACACTTAAAAACAATAATATTAAATCGTATTTTGAAGAAATGCAGGACACTGTAAAATGACCTTTGAAGTTTGACCGTAAAACAAAATTTGATAAATTTTATGAAATCAAAACCTGATAAGTTTCACAAAAATACAAATTCAGGAGTCGGTTTTTACACCATCATCCTGACTAGGGCAGCAACCGTAGACACGTGTTTCGTCCTTATTAGGACTCTTCAGTACGGTATAGCAAGCCGCAGACAGTCGGACTATCTTCGGCTTGCTATACCGTACTGAAGAGTCCTAATAAGGACGAAGCACGTGCCTACGGTTGCTGCCCTATTCAGAATGATGGTGTAAAAACCAACTCATGAATTTGTATTTTGTGAAACTCTGTGAGACTTATCAGGTTTGAATTTGAAATAAATAATATACTAAATCAGGGGAATATGGGGATGATAAATCAGATAAAATTTCGCGAATTTCAATTAATAATGAAGAATTATATTTGCCCCTCATTATTTTGTCCCCATCTTTGTCCGAAAAATGGGAGCAAGAATTTTTCTGATCGTTTCCGTAGGATGCTGGTCAGCTGGACCACGCGTACCTGTGAAATCCTGCAGTCGATAGTGGCTGCTTTAATCTCCCCTTTCAGTTTATTCACGTAAGGGGGGGGTTCTATCTTATATGACGAGAATGCTCTTTCAATCTTGTTTCTACAGTCCTCTTGGTTTATCCAATATATACTTTGCCACATTGACAAGGAAACCTTGTAGATACCTGGATACTGTAGAGGAAATCTGTCCTTAACATTTCCAATAAGATTTCGAATTTTCAAACTGGAAGTGTTTGAGATTTTCATGTCATATTTATTTAAAAGTCTTCCAATTTTATCCGTTATATTAGCTACGTAAGGCAACGTAACAAATATTTTCTTATTATTCAGATCTTGAAGAGAAGGCGTAGAATTCTTTTGTCTAAGTGCTTTCTTGATCTGTGTTTTATTATAACCATTCTTCAAGAAAACATCATCTAAAAATTTGATTTCATCAGATAATTTACTTGGATGACATAAAGAAGAGAAGTTTGTATAGTATAAAATTTTTGAGCAGGATGTTGATTTGAGGACTCATGTAAATATTGATTTGTATGAGTTGGCTTCCTATAAACTGAGTGGATGAATTTACCATTATCTTGTTTCTCCGGGTAAACGTCCAAAAAAGGAAGACAGTTATTTTCTCCAACCTCAATACTGAATTTAATGTTTCTATGTTGCATGTTCAGATGATTCAAAAAAACATTCAATTCATCTCTACCATGAAGCCAAACAGCAAAGACATCATCAACATAATGTAGCCAAACAGTAAGTCTCTTTATAGCTGTTCTTAGAGCTTTTTGTTCAAAATTCTCCATGTAAAAATTAGCGATGGAAGGAGAAATAGGAGAGCCCATGGAGACACCATCGATTTGCTTGTAAAAATTACCATTGAATATGAAGAAACAAGAAGTCAAACAATGCTTGAAAAGTTTGACAATATCAGTTGAAAAATGATCTAATAATTCCAAAGTATCGATGATAGGTACTTTTGTGAATAAAAATTAAACGTCAAAACTGACGAGTAAATCATTATCTGACAATGTCATATCATTAATTAAATCCACAAAATGTCTAGAATCCTTGAAATATGATGAAGTATGACCATCCAAATATTTGGCCAATCCATAAGTTGTTGAACCTACTGAATTGACAATAGGTTTTAGGGGAACATCTTTTTTATGTATTTTTGGAAAACCATAAAACTTGGAAATGACAGAATCTTCAGGAATAAGCTCTTTCTGAATATCTTCTATATAAAAGTTTATAAAATTAGGGCGTTTTATCTTTAGGGGCGTGCCTTACCGTTTATTTCTCTCTAGTTATTTTATGCATTATTGTTTTATTCTTTTACATACATAAGTTGAACAAGAAATGCGCTTTATGAATAAATTAAATATCCAAATAATAAATGGCAAACCTACATTTATTGTAAGTCAACAGTGCAAATTATGGCCGATTAGCATTTGTTACACTTACATCAATTACGTCTACGTGGTCGTTCTACATTTTCATTTCTATTATTGTAACTAATAAATTGCGCTCATTTGAGCTAATAATAGAATAGAAACAAAAAAATATCTGACAAGAAGTCGGAGTGATTTTGAACAGAAAATTATTTGACAGCAAATCTTAAGAGCTTCTTTAATGACTCATATTCATTTCAGAAGAGAGAAACCACACAAGTTGAATTTTAATATGAATTCAAGTGTATCCGCTGAAACAGTCAACAAAACATGTTAAAAATGAGTACTGTTGTTTCAAAAGTGATCAAATGACCATCATAGGCATGATTGAAACATAAATAATACCAAAATTATTGTGTTACATAACATTAAGATAGTTATGATTTTGTCCGTTGGAGGTCTCATCTCAACGGTGACCTGTAATTTACTGATCTCATAATAATATAAATTAAACTTGAATTTTATCCAAACCAATACATTTATGAATATTTATTGATAAGATTTGTACATCATTGTACATTTGAAGAAGTAAACTAGAGAATTTTGAACGACATACAGTTAATACTTCAAAGTATCAGAGAAAGAAAATGAAAATTTTTCAATATTTGAAGTATTTTAGATTTGTTTTCATTGTGTTCTCTGTGTGCATAATCTACAAAATTCATTTCTCAAATAGAGATTGAAAGTCAGCAAAGATTTTTTTGGACTTTTGAGTTTATAAAGCATTGCATATTTATAATTCAATAAATTTGCCGTATAAATATTATAATTATTCAAATTAAATACTCATAAAGAAACTGATAATTTATTCTATTTGTTTATGTTTCTATTATTCTCATATTTAAGATATCATCCATAGAAAGAAAGTATGAATTAAAAAGATGCGTTATCTATTCTTTGTTTTACTGTATGCTTTTTTCGCCTACGGACCGAAAACTTTACAGTTTCTATTGTTAAGTTTTCGCATCAAGATGATCATCTACATAATTATACTACTTCTTAGGATTTCCCTAACGTTTTTTACACTCGTCATCATCAACAGAACGCAAGAATATTCTCTGAGAAGCAAAAAAACTATTTTGATAGTGGGAGTTTGGAAGTTCAAGGAGAAACGTTTAAATCACCAAAACTGGATAAGTGAACATGGAGAGTTTTTGCAGGTGTGGCAGGCATGAAAATTGTAAATCTGAGTCATTTCTAATAGTCATTCTGATGATTGAAAATTTTTAACTTATAATAAACATACTCAGTAAAGTAAATGTAGAAACGATACAAATTAGAAAATAATGAGAAACTGTTTTCAAATTGCTTTTAATACGAATTAAATAAGTTCATAGTAGAACTAGCAGTTATCAAAAAGAACTTTTTTTCTGCTCGAATATTTTTAGATAAAAGTATTTTGCTATAAGAATAAAGTATATTTGAATATGTTTGATTGAAAGATAGTTTGAACTATGAATAATTTCAGAAAGATATTAGCAATATATGGCGTGATTACATTGGAAAGAAATAATTTTTAAGATATGAAATAAATATTACTCGACAGAAGATTTTGTCTTCGGTACACTTTTTTCGCCTAATGAAAAAAAAAAAAAAAACATACTAGTTGCTAGACCCTGCAGCTATACTGCTTAAAAAATGTATTCAATCTCTATGTTGCTTCATTCTTGCTCACTGAAGTAGAATAAATATTCTTTAAAACTTATTTTTTGAAGAACCTCACCTGTACAATAATGAAGACAGCTAGGCCGAATGAAAGAGCAATCAGCACCAGATTGAGTGGTTGTGGATTGTTGATATCGACATGAATAACGCTAGCACAGCCAAAAAAGTTGAGGATTACATTTCCAACAAATTCAGCCAAAAGTGCTTTCCAAATTGTACTTTTTGGGGTAGTTATTTCGTTTAATCCCAACGTTGCCTTCAGTCCAGACATGGTAGTGAATTCTGAGAACCTGAAAAAAAAAGAATCAAATATGAATATGCATTCAATTCTAACTATTTATTTAGTGAACAACTTATAATATATTGTGTTGGTTCTTTTATTTTGATAATCAAATTGAGGTACAATTTAAAATAATTATTTTAAAAATTAATGATACCGCATTAAGTTCATTTGAACTTGGGTACTATCTAGTTTTTATAAAGAGTGCAGTTATTACGCTTGTATGTAGCACACAAAAATATAAAAATTGTATGTATAACATTTTTCTTACTCCTAATGTGTCTTGTAAGTACAAATAACACGTTATCGAGCTAATTGAAAATTATGCATTATTTTCAACACTTTCTGAAAATGTAAATGCTCACCTGTACACCTGGTATATATTGTTATCATGAAGCTTATGTCATTTTTATTCTAGCATACCATTATTGTGTCATTCATAATAAATGATTTGTAACTAATCGCTCAAAAACATCTTTTATAAGCCTGTTGTGTTATGAAATAATTGAACTTCCGATCAGAAAATCTATTTTCTTCTGTGTATTGTAAAAACCCTTCTTCTTCTTATAATTGGATTGTAGTAATTTCAAAATCAATTTCAAGTTCTTTATAGCGCGTATAAAAAATATTTCCTCGAAGAGAAGTAGAAAAACTCAACGGCGTTGAAAACCAAAAATGTAGATAATTATAGGATGACCACGAGAGATGGTCGACTATTATAGATTATTTCTAGGCTTGGAAGATAGACTAATTTCCATTGTTACGAGCGAGTGTTGATGGTCACGCAATACTGATTATATCTCTAGAAAATGACAGCCCAAAAAATTGTTCGTTCGACCATAAACCACTCTTGAAATTAGAATTTAATACACAAATATTCAAAGTTTGTCTGCTATTTATTGAGTCAGTATTTCTAAACATTAACGTTTCAATATAAAATATAACTTTGTATCGCTTATAGTTTTAAGATCCTAATAATGGAATTAATAAATATTTTACAGCCCATTTGTTCAAAATACTCACTCAACAAAATAAATACAGATTCATAACATTGAGAAAACCATTCAAGTAAGAAATATGTTCAACTCCCTCTTTCAATAATTTGTTTTAATGTTATTAAAATTTGATTTTCAAAATCATAATTGGAATGAATCAACTGTTAAGTATCAGAGCTAATAAGTAATAAGGTCAAAATTTTATCTGCTATACTTCGTCAAATTCAAATAAAAGACAATGAAGTTATAGAACTCATAATTTTACGCAAATTATCTAATACTAGTACAGCTTTCTACAATAGACAGTTGAATGAAATGAAGATGCTGAATTTTGAAATAATCATCACTAAATAGAAATAATTTTTTCCTGTTGTAAATATTATTTGTTTTGGCAATAAACTATCGCTTATGAACCTTGAACAATTTATTTTCACCAATTTCCCCATTTTTAAATCGAATGTGAACTAAATATGCTTATAATAATATCTCATATTCTAATTATATTTTGAAAAAGGGATTAAGATAAAAATAGATTATACAAAGCTACGTAGTTCTCATTTTACTCACCGAAGTAGTCATATCATTTGCATTTGTGACGGTACCAATTAATTTGAAATACGACGAGATTTAAAAAAGATATAAAATAAAAAAAATTACAAAGTTCCAGTAAGTTTACCAATTTTACAATTAGTTCCTTAAATCAAACTTTCATCTATGAAAAAAAAAGGAAAAATAGTGGAAGATCTTATTGCTTAAATAATTGTTACCATAGTAATTTAACTCAGTCCAACTTAAATTGGAATAAACCTAGACTTGATATTCAGCCGGATCACACTGATTAATGTTTTCTGAGCCCAGAAAAAATCGGATCCATGTCGCCGACCAGACTGTATCCGAGAAAAAAATCTGTTTACTAGGTGCAAGCGGAACGATGAATACATTAACATTTAGGAGGGTATAAATGTTCTTAAAATTTAAATAAAGCTAAGCATATGAAATCAGTAGTAATCTTTAACAACCAAAATTTGTAGTCTGCACACTTTAGGTTCGAATTGCAATGTGTGTGGGTCTAGTGAATTGGCATGCGCATTGCATCTCACTTACTTTCCCCGCTAGAGGCGCTGATATATTTATTTTTTCATGTGTTATTGACATTAAAATCAAATAGAAGTTTAACTAACAACTACTCTTCTTTATGAACCTGAGGATACCGCACTGAAGAGTCCTAATAAGGACGAAACACGTGTCTACGGTTGCTGCCCTATTCAGGATGATGGTGTGAAATCCGACTCCTGAATTTGTATTTTTGTGAAACTTATCAAGTTTTGATTTTTAACAATTTATCAAATTTTAGTTCATGGGTGAACTTTACAGTGTCCTGCATTTTTTCAAGCCCGCAACCTCGGCTGTATTATGGTAGATGGCATTGCTGCAGATTCATTCCTCTGCATCCCATGTATCAACTCACTTTTTAATAGTCTCGCGGCTACAAGTCCGACTATCTGCGGGTTGCTATATCCTACTGAAGAGAACCCTAAATTTGTATTTTTGTGAAATTTATTCTTCATTACATTTGACCCTTTAATTTGAAAATATATTGTTTTAGACGAAAAGAAGAATATAGTATTCATTATTTGCACTACTCTGTGCTTGTTTTTATAGATGGCATTACTAAATTTCAAAAGTAGTTGTGATTTGTGAATGCTACGAATTTTAGCCCTGCGTAATTTGAACTTCGAGTGCAAATTAAGCAGAATCCAAAATGGTTGTGATTGTAGCTTTCAGCGGGTGAAGCTACATAATGCCGTCAATTAAACAAATTTTCACCGCAGTCATTGATGAATATTCTAATTTTCTAGTTCCTCAAGTTATCACGACACTAAATGATTATGAAGCCGAAAGATTCGTCATTCAAATGTTTATCATCAATAATTCTCAAATGTTTACTGATTTTTTACAAGTACAGATGATTCAAGCAAAAAATTTAAATTATGTGCCAAAAAATTTGAAATATTTAAAAAAAATTTGACTATGAGTCTTAGAATTGTTATATTTTGGGCTTTAAATATCGGGAAGGTAACGGATTTCTGAATAATGTAACTTAAACATTTCTCTTAATGTAAACTGTCAGTAAAACCTTACACTTCATGTCTATAGGCTACGTGCATGAAGTCTACTAGTGCCTCTAGCGGGCAATGGAGAACGATTGAACTCCCATTTTATCATTGTTTCATACCTATAATTCTTTATATGTACTAATATTATTTAAATCAGCTGTGAGCGTATAATTTAACTTGCAAAGCATGGAAGGTATGTTGAAATTATTTATTTTGAGCATTTTTTCCTTCAATTATAACGTACCTATTAGAGAAAACGTCTTAATTCGTCCAAATTGACAGGATAACCTCAAATTATGACGCCGATGATCTTGCGTATTGGGTTTGTATGTATCAAACACTGTATTCCTTCTACCGAAGAAGCATTGAAGAAAAGCGTGAAATTAGTTTTGCCATATTAAACATGTTGCTGACAATATTAACAAAATTATTGCGAAGTGCATCCCACAAACTTCTATCACTGAAACACCTTACAAATTAGAGATAAAGATAAATTCATGAATCTAAAATAGATGACGAATTTTTCTAATGTTACAATTGAATATCAAACATCTTTGTTATATAGATTAATAATGAAAGACAGATAATATTCTATTTACCGCTTTGATCCACTTCACTCGTATTTTTATGTTATAACTGCGTACATGAAATCTATGAAACTATATTTTACTTGAAACATCCTCAACACAATAGCCTGAAACAGAGCAAGCGTTTTCCTAAGTTTTATATGCAATTATTCCCACTTTTAAACTACAATGCTCGATGACGTATTCTGAGAAATGGAGTTCAATGTTTACAATGGTGCTCACTGTGAGTGCTCGCATCGATATTTGTTCAAATTCCGCCCCCTTGCACATAGCCTATATCGGCGGAAAAAACATTTAACTTAATGGAAATTGTTCTGGCATGTCCGGGTTGTCCATGTATTTGATGACTTGTGATTGCAACCACATTAATTTACCGTACAAAAATACCAACCTACCAAATCCCATAGCATGATCTTTGTGTGCCACACAGAAATAGGTAAAGGCATGATTAATATTTAATAATTGAAATTTTCAATTATTATCATAGAGAAATCATAGAATCAATGTCAATATTCTTAAATAGTTTTACGAGCATTATTACTTTAATTTATTTAATCGCTGCACTTCGCGGCTTCAAGTTTCTAACTTGTGCCAAAATAGGTTACTTTCTGTAATTTAGTGTTTATTATACTATTAGTATGATCAAATGAATATATTTCAAGACATTTATTTTAATTTAATATTATAGTCTTCGTTGTAGCCTCGCCATTTAACTTTCTAGGAATATCAGTTTAAAATGCATATAATTACTTCGCGATTTGATCAAGGCAGGAAATGGTTACACCTATGAATGAGTAGTTTGAGAAATATTTTACAATCTTCCAAATAACAGAAATAAAAAAAAGATCCCCCGGTAGGCTACTTTTAAGACGTACTCCTGAAAGTTCACGGCCAGTAAAATCTGAGAACAAATTAGACTTGGCACTATTTCGTGATTTATTATTTCTAGTGAATGGAATATTTTATTGAATCATTGATGAATAATGATTTCTCTGTATAGATCAGTCATCTCATGTTGATCTGTTACAAATTTCCCAGATTAATTTCTTCAATCATCAACAAATTATTTTACATTCTAATTAACTTTTTATCATTTTCTGATTAATGAAAACGAATCATCGACCTTGATGGTCTTAGGTGCGTGACTGCTGTTGTCATTCCCTCCCTTCTGACGTCTTTGTTTTCGTTATTCACCGTATCCATGACAAATGGAGATCGGAAAATGTGCGACATTTGTTTAAAATCAATTTCATAATCAAGGTACCATTGGTTAGGGTCATTGGGTTAGCCTAAATAAACATTTCAAGGACAATCAAAATTTATTTCAAAATCAGTGCATTTTTTACCAACCCATTAGTGATTTTGTGAGAAAATATATCTCTGTCTTTATTTGAGTTTGTCAAAGTGATATTTCTCTCCTATCTTAACAAGAAATAGCCAGTCTGACTGTATGGTCGTTCAGGTACAAGCCCAAACAAAAAAGGATGAAATTAATATACAGATTTAGATCTAAAATTTAATGATATGAGTGTTAATACTTTGCTATTAGAATAAAATGCAAAGTCAGACCGTTCTGTTGGAGATAAATATTTGCCAGATCAGCTTCAAGCTGTGATTTTGAAGATGTCATCTGTTAACATCCAAAAATTTTGTTGGCTCTTGGTATATCTCAAAATGGGATGAGCAACAAATTAAATTTGGAAATATCTCGCCACTGGTGGGTTTGAATACTGCGGACCAGAGAGAGACAGAAATCTTCCGCTCATTTGTTTCCTGATAAACAGATATTGCAGCAAGACTTTATAAGGTTCCGTTCTAAAACCTCAACCTCGGATAGCCCTAAAAAAATAAATTGCAAATCACGTAATACGAGAATTTCAAGTAAACTATCACTTTTAAAGGACAAAAATGGTTATACCCTTTGCACCCGAAGATTATTTCCAAGTAGTAGTTAGCCACATGTAGCAATGAACTTTGCTTTTATATTGATTCTAAATGCAACACATGTCTCAAATATTCCGCTACAATTGTTTCAATATTATATGCAAATTTTTTTGCAAGTTTCAAATTCTTAAACATTCAACAAAACAAATATGACTAAGTGATTTGAATACAAATATTACGATCGTTTCACCTGATAGAATAAATAATTCAACATTTTTTGATCACTTTTTTGAGAATTTTTATTCTCCTTACATCTAAAAATTTGATTAAACAAAACATTGCGAGCCTACAGGGGTTTGAAATTATAATCTCATCTCCTTCGATTTTGATGAATACAATCATGTTTTAGTGCTGGTTTCTATGTGTTTAAATTTTAAAGAACAGTAATAAGTATGTTTAATCTTTAATCGCGCTAATCGGTTTAGCGTTGGTGCCGAGTTCATGTCCTTGGTGCCGAATTCGTGTACGCCCCAAAAAAGAGAAGTTGAAGATGAAAGATTGCATGAACTCTCGATGTATCGATAGATGAAGATCTAAAAGTTAGTTTGTTGATCAGCACGAAGTTGCCGGGAGAGAAGATTAATGGAGCTTGTATAAATATAATTATGGATATAGATAAATGAAAGAAGTGTGTTTTGATGAAAGTATCTGGTTAAAACTTTTGTGGATGAATTTCAATTTTCAAATTTCAAGAGAAGTTCATGCCAGCCGTACTTGGAGATAGTGTAATTCATATGTATATTTGAGTATGTATGTACAGGAAAAAAATCAATAAAAGAAATGAAAAATGTACGTTCAAAGGAACTTTTATATACTTTTAAAAAAATATGTTTGAATTTTTATTAGTTTATCTGGAGATTTAATATCAATTTTATTACATCTTTGAAGTAACAGTTTTAAATCAGATCAGTGAATTCAATATGACGTCAGTGAAATAGAATTACAGCAAATAGTATAAACAGTTTTGGATTTACGGCAAACAGTATAAAATTCAAAATAAGTTTATTTTGCAAAACAGATTTTATTATATTTATGATTTGTCACGGTATTTGAATGTTAATAAGAATTAGGCCCATTTATATAAAACATAATTAACATGTTGGTAGCTAATATCTATAATACGTTGTTAACTCAATATTTGAATGACATTTGATTAAAATGCAACTCGATTTACGATTGCATTAAATAGAATAACTTGGTAACGAATAAAATTAAAAATTAAAACAATCGCAATTGTCAGACACAAATCAATATCACTAACCGCTTCGGCCGCAACTAGATTCGACCAAAAAAGATTATCTTTACGGCCTTGATACAAAAATAACTATTCGTAGATTTTGGAGGAGAAAAGTGCTATGAAGAAATGTCCATCCAATCAAGCAGGCTATCATTCGAAAAAGCACACTTTTATGCATTCAAATAATTTTTAACTTACTTGTACTAAGTACAAGGAGGTATTGTGAAGCCGGCAAAATTCACCTATTGAAATTTTGATGGAAATATCCGTTTTGAGCATCCCTGAATCCATTTTGACTATTTTTGGCTTGATGTCGGTACGTATGTACGTATGTATGCGTGTATGTGTGTAACTCGCAAATCTCAGAATTCGTCAAACGTATAATGCTGAAATAGGATCTAGGATCTTGATGTGCACCTCGCATTATGGTTGCAATCTTCTGTACTGGAAGTGCACTTTACCTAATACTTTTTTTGAATTTTCAGTATTTGAAATTGCTGTAGCATCCAAAAGATCATCTCCTGTTTTCGTTCCAATCGATTAAGCCGGAAGTGCACTTCATATTACAGACTTTTTGAATTTTTCTCATAAATTTAAAATAATCAGTCGCAGAATAATGAGATTTTGTATTAAGCACTTTTATAGCATCTAGTAGTATACGTTGCATTATGATTGTGATCGGCTAAGCCGGGAGTACAGTTTACTCGAAACATTTTTTAATTTTCCGCATAAATCTAGAACGATTGAACGTAGAATATTAGAATACAGTATTCAAGATGATAGTACTGTCTAGATGCTCATATCCTATTTTCATTGAGATCGACTTAGTCGAAAGTGCACTATACTTGACGATCTTGGAATTTTGCGCATAAATTCAGAACTGTTAGCCGTAGAATCCTGGCAATCAGTATTTAGGAATGTTGTAGCATATAAGAATGATGACCTACTGTTTCCATAGCCGTGGAATGATGAGATGTTGTGTTTGATTATATATATCCAATGATGTACAAGTAAGTCACGTGATGTCCACGTCAAATTTTTTTATGTTGCGTCAAAGTGTATTATCAACATGAAGAAGTGAAAAATAATGTCTCCAAATTATTTTCGGAATATCTAGTTTTAAAAATCAGATTTTTCATACAAATGAAAAATATATGACAAATAGAACGATATTTTCAACTGCTATCATATTGAATGATATTTTAAAAGCAAAACAATATTTAGGTAGATGCTTAAGTTTCAGTTTTATCAACATTATTAAATATAATAAGCAAAGTGTTGTTGTGACTATCAAAACAGGTAAAAATAACCTTGTGACTGATATGAAATTACTATTCATAAGTAAAAGTATTGAATTTCTTCCCAACATATATTTCAGTCCATCTTTATACTCATTTTAATAGATATAACGTTTTGACTTCTTGAATATTTGTACTAATTTTATTATTTTAGTACGATGGAGATTTCAAATAGAATTTGTGAGTGGTAGGTAAATTGTACCGACAGAAGTTGAAGACCACATTTAACGTGAATTTTATGTGAAAATTTCCATTAAAAAAAAATGGAATGTTAAATTAAATTCATATTTTATAATCGCGAAATGAGGTTTTTGAAAAGGAACAAATTTATTTTTCAAGCTTGCTATTACGTTATTTTAGTAGGCAACCGAATATTTTCAAAAAATCGAACAAAGTATGAAAATAATATATCTATTTGTAACTTATTCATTCAATTTTCATGTATTGTACATATATTCTATTGTTGGGATTGTATGTTTATTAATTGCATGTACTTCATTTGTTCAGTAATAACTTCTGTATATGGGATTTTCAATCCTGTAGAGTAAATAAATATTATGCGCCAAGGCTGAATGGTGTATGATTATTGACCTGGCGTCAAGAACAAGACAGTATACAATATGTGCATATGCAACTCATTTTTCTGCATTCATTACGTTGTAAATCTTGATAGTTACAATTATTAACCATTATATTCAGTAATTTATTATCAAGAATTTTTTCCAACAATAAATAATGAAAATTAATTTCGCGATATAAATAGAAAAGCTAATATGGTATGTTGTCTATCGAAGTTTAGTCTTGAGTTTGCTTGCTAAAAGGAAGTCGAGGCAAATAAACAGGCAAGGCTTTAAAAAACACTTCTTGTCGAGGTTCACAGTATATTTTTCCATCAATTCCTCTAGTTGTAAGAACAACTATATATTTTTCTCTGAATAAAATAAAACAATTCTTCTCATCAATCAGGTTTTGAAGGAAATAAAATTACCAACTTTTACAAATATATTCGTTTTCAAATGTATCTAAAAACTTTTGTGATTCAAAAAATCCGAAAATATAAGAGTCAAAGCTATGATTTATTTTAATTTAAGTATATTTCTCAAATTTCGATTGTTAGTGAATATTATGAGAACTAAAGATTGAATCTCACTGTCTTCTTGAATATGTCACCTTCATTTCAAAGAGTAAACAAACCCATTGTTCTAAATACGTAAAAACACCTGCCCAAGTTTCTATTTTTGCAGCTGTTTTAAATAAAACTGACCAAACAAAGATATCAAATTGCTTTGATCTTTAAATATTGTATTGGATTTCAATAAAAAAGTGTTCGCATTTTCTCCTAATCAAATTATAAAATACAGTTTGATCTATTAGCTCTATGTATGATACACTCTGGCGAAGGTTTTAAAATTAAAATAAGTACAATCAAAATTTTACAATACATTATTGATAATATATACACAATTTATCAACAATTAGATTATTTAGATAGCTCGATTTCTGCTGGTTATTAGTAACATTGTGTTACATTAGATATTACTGAATTACCAAGTTGTCTCTCGGCCAAACGTAGATAAGAATCGTAGTCATAAATATCGATGAACAATCAAGATTTTTTTGCCCTTATGCCGGGATCACATCAATATCTAATTCGTTAATCAAGGCGTTTTGTTTGTTTTTTTTTGCAATAAATATACAATAATAATGACAATGTATATAGAACCCTTCAATTAACGGCATTAAATGTTAGTGTGGCCCTAAAATTTTATAAAAATTAGGTAGTCTTATGCAGGGGCCACACTTACGTCTAATGCCATTGATTAGGGCGTTATGTGACAATTGTCATATTATCATTGACAATGTGTTTATTGTTTAACAACGACTCAATTAATGGCATTAGACGTAGATGTGGCCCCAGCATTAGGGAATCACGAAAAATTTTGTCCATTAATAGTTCATACAATTGGTTCAGTTTCATCAATTGTCAAGGTCTTTTGTATCTTTAATGTCCGACTAGTTTATTATTGTTGTCATAATAACACTGATTTCAGAGTGATTACGTAACAAATAATACCTGAGGGCATTATGAAAAATAACAAACAAGTTTCCTAGTTACGGCACGTAACTAGAGTAATTCTCTGACAGAAATCACAATGACAGGACATACATTGCTAAAAATTTTGATTGAAATACAACAAAAGCCGGACATTAAACATTGAAGGCACCACGGGAGTTGAACAGACAGTAATGCCAGAGGCCCTCGGAAAGTACACTGTTGACCTCACACCTTAATTACTATAAAGCAATCGTAATTCTGCCAATCCCAAGAAACAATTAATATTCATCAAAAATCGTTTAATAATGAGAATACGACATTCTTGACCAAAAGGGGAAAATAATTTTGCTCTAATTGTATTAAATACTCCAGATTGTTTTTGTGTATCAATTAACATTTCTGTCATAAATTAATAATAGATCTCACACTCTGTTAATAATTATTAAAATTACAATCTTGTTACTATAATTCAAATAAAAATACTAATTATATACATAGTGAATAATATGCAAAAAAATTAACTTATTATTATAACAGATTTTCTTTTATTCTACATGCCTGCAAGCAACAATGTTGTATATCAAGAAACACCAGAATAACTTTTTGTATAAAGATTTTTTATTCTATGTTCCGTTATAATACGGCTTTAACTACAAGGCAGAAAGGTAATTTTGATCACGTAATGATGTAAAAATACAGCAGCTTTTTTTGCATTATGTGTGTTTTTGAATGAGTCATGACAAAAATTTTTGATTTCAATTTATTTTAGGTTTTTCCACTATTTTAGCGAATTAGTTGTTGAATTTCGTTGTCGAGACAGTCTAATAGCTTAATTTTGAAAAATTGACAGATTTTAATGATACTGCATTTTAGCAATAAATAAATATTGGCTTGTTTAGACGCACCCGAGCTCTATCACCATATAATTTCGTGACAATCAAGTTTCATAGCTCCATATTCAGTTTTCCTGTGAATTTTTATTGATAGCATCTGTCACCGATACATTTGTTGAATTAGTTTTGAAATCCATCCGTTTTTTTCCAGTCCATTCCGAGACATACGCAAACAATGATTGAGATGAGAGACAGAATATGCTTCGGACTCTTCAGAAATCCTGGAGTTGTTATTATATTCATTTTTCTAACAATTGTTAATAAATCTATCAAATCATACTATTCATAATTGCGTCGAATAAACTGAGATTATTTTTGTTCGGGTGCAATGCGGTCGGCAACATTCCGGATCCGATTTTTTCCAGTTCCAAAACTGTAAACTTATGACATCTGGATAGTAATTTCTGAGACGAGGCTTAGCTGCTGTATAGAATTCAATTTTTATCATCAGTTTAATCATCGTGAGAAATCTTAATTTTGGTATTAATACTTATATCAGATCGAAATGATTCAGTATCTGCCAAAGTTGTCTGAAAATACATTATATGACATTTATAGACACTAAAATCTATTGTTTTTAGAAGTAATAATAGGCACTAGGTCTACAGAATATTTTTTCTCTCAGCGTAATTATAGAGTAGTTTTTTGTATCCCTTTTCTTTAGTGCTAATAACTCACAACTGTAGAGTGATTTCAAGTTCAAAATAAGATGTATTTATCCTGTTTCGAGCCCACGAAAAATAATTTATCTCAGTTCAAATATCAATTCAATTTTATGTATACAATTTATGTGACCGCACTCGCTGTTATAATGATACATATGATGAAAAAAATTTCACAATAAGGAAAAGAAATTTCGTCTTCTTGTCTGAAAAATAAATGTATGTATCCCAAATTATTTCATGACTTAAAATTTGAAAAAAAAATATTAGTAGGATGTGTAGGTTTTCGAAAAAACTTGTCTTGTCCACATTGTTCTATATTTTTATAGAATAAAAATGCCGACCGATTTCGATTATTTAAATAACCATCATCAGAAATCATTTAGACTACAAATAAAAACCATCACAAATTTTTTATTTTTTTTTCAAAGATTTTGCAGTTGTGCGTGCGTATTCGACACAATATTACAGTTAAATAAAAAATTTCTTTTATTTTATGGATCTATTTTTCATTATTCTTCGACATAGTAGCACTTCTGTATTGTATTGAGTAAGTATACTTTTTATATTTTAATATTTCATATATAGAACTGTATGGACAAGACTTTTTCTCCAATTTTTTTCGAAAATTCACTCATGCTGATATTAGGGGGATATACCGTTTGAGCACGGCTGTCAGTTTTGTCCTAATCCCATAGACCATTAGAGCATTTTTCTCTTAATCTCTATATATCTCCATATTCTCAAAAATTGTGAGTTAATATAATGATCGAACTTGGATAGCAATTCATTTTATTTTTTCATAAACAAATAACGACTGATATAAACTATATAGGTAGAAAAAAAAAGCATATTATAAATATTTACACTTTCTTACAGCTGACATAATTCATTTTACTGAAAATAATCCAATTAGGGTGTTTTTTCATATTATTCTTACGTGATTGGTTTATTTCGGCTAT
The DNA here is from genome assembly GCA_963989225.1 of Dromius quadrimaculatus. Taxonomy (NCBI): domain Eukaryota; kingdom Metazoa; phylum Arthropoda; class Insecta; order Coleoptera; family Carabidae; genus Dromius; species Dromius quadrimaculatus. The sequence continues at coordinate 21,217,013 of OZ022335.1, forward strand.
CTGCATTGTAAATTAAAGATTTTACATTTTACTAACTATCTTTGCTTATGGTTTATCCAATAATTTGTTAAGCTTCCACCGTGCTCAAGTGGTACATAGGGATTACGGAAGACCTTACTGTACGGAGTACGGATTAAAAATTTGAGCGCCGTGCTCAAACGGTCTATGCCCGATATTAGTTCCCTTTTCCACACTTGGGCGTTTCACTTTTCAATTAAAAATTATTATGGTCAAGACATAATATTTTTCCAAACACACTTTATTAAAGTAAGAGACAAAAACATATTACTCGATCAATTGACATTGAAATTGGGGTTTTAACTAGTCATCAGTCAAGGAAACGGTACCTTTCCTTCCTTAGGCATGAAAAATGTTGCTACGGGAGAAAATATAAAGATTTGATGTTTGATTGTAATTTTAGGAGCTCGTGTTCTGTTTCTAATTCACTTAGCAATAGATTCAGCTCTACAGCCATTATTGTAATACAAATCTATGATTTTAGATTGACATTATTTGGATTAGGAACCAAAATATTATACGACTTTGCTTGCAACAGTATGATTTTTGCGATAAGATTTAAATATAAAAAATTGAAGAATCATCTTGATGATGAAAGCGCACTTTTGACAGCTCATGAATACTTGTTAGTTCAAAGATTTCGCAAATTACCATCTCTCACAATCACTGATGAGCTTCAAATCAAGCAGTTAAGGCAAACCTACGAAACAGCAGCTTTCATTTAGTACCAGTTTCAAGTTGACTATTTGATAGATACAAAATTTGTGCACGTACAAACTTAAAAATACCTTTTTATCTTTATTGCTTAGTTATTGACTGACAGGAGGTCATGTGCTGTACCTTAAAATAATAATTTGATTTTCATCAAAAAAACTCGCTGAAAATTACCTCCAAAGCAACAGATTCAAGAAAATAAGTAGCGGGTGGTCATGTACTGCCATAATTTGATCGTAAAAACAAAAGTCGAACTCATTCTGATACTAATAACATCGGAAACCACATGTCAATATCTTGTGTAACTCGCTCGATGTTGAAAAGAATAGTTTCTACCTTAAAATGGGTACTAACCCATATCGGTTCAAAATTTCGGGTATAACATTCAATCACTGATATGTTGCTCATTATGTGCAGCAATTTTCAGATTTCAACTATGCATAGTTCAGCAGTAATTACCTTTTCAATTTTTCTCCAAAACTGGGTGCATGAATAAGAAAATCTAGCAGTTAGTGCAAACCTACAATTTAGTATCTTTCATTTAGTACCTGTTTAAAGCCTGTAAGTGCTGTGGTTGCTGAGATCTCAGCGTCACGCCAGCCAGCCAGACAGCCAAAGTGCATATAATAGCGTATTTTTTTTGTAAAAATGCGCTAGAAATGACAAATTGATGTTTTTTACTAGCGTAATGCTGGGGCCACATTTACGTCTAATGTCAATAATTAAGGCATTATTCAATAATGAACACATTGTCAATGACAATATATCAATTGTCACATAACGCCTTATTTAACGGCATTACACATAAGTGAGGCCCCTGCATAAGAATTATATGTTAAACAAATACCCATAATTTGAAAATTCCTGATCTGAAATGATTTTGATGACATGGAAAATTTATCACATCAATTTTTGATTAGTACCTACTTCATTGATTTTTGTCTAGTAATTCACACTTTTGATTTATTCAATAACAAATTTTTATTTATTTAAATAATTTGTTCTAATAAGTGTGACTGAAATGTGTGAAGGAATGAAAAAATATTGATTCTATTGAATTGAATAAAGAATTTATTATTTCATCTTCTGTTTTTTTCCACATCTTTCGTCTTTGGCTCGTTTTTCAAAATACTTTAGACGAAATGTCTTCATTATACACTCATTTAAAAAATATAATATATGAAATATTAGAATTTATCCCTTTTGCCTCTAAATTAATGAAGAACTCCATTCTTTCCGATGTTTTCCCTCAAGTATAACATTTTTCAATCAACTCTTACTCACGCAAAGCCAAAAATCTTACTTCAAGGGCGTCCAGAGCATTTGATCAGACACACCTTGTTCTATCATAAGTTTAATCCCATTACCAAAGGGCGAGACTTTAGATGAATACTTTGTTCAGTTTTGTGTGTGGAAAAAATAAATCCTGCAACTTTCGGTTTGCAAATTAAAGATTGGAAATAAATTATTAGTGTTCTGTTTAATTGAACGCACGCAACCTGAAGATTAGCTTGAATTTTGGGGCTAGATTAATGAAGATAAATTTGTGGATCTTTTTAAATGTATTAAACACATTTGTACGTCTGTTGTGAGCTCATTAATTTTAAAGAAAATACAGAATGGGCTATAAATTTATTTGTTTCCTGATTGAACGATTTCACATTTCTATTGACCGATTAATAACATACTAATATAATACTTATTACTTTTTCATACATAAATCAACAAAAAATTTGAAAAATATATTAGTATAAAATATACAGGGTGTTTGCAATACGCTGCAGCATAGTTTTCAACTCATGAAATTCACCACCTAATTTATTATATTGCTGTAGGAGAAACTATGTTTCTTCAATGCATTAGGCATGTCTACATTGAATTCTTTTATGGGCAGTTATTTTGAAAAGAACGATCATATTTCTAATAGTCCAGGAACCGACCGTACCTTATCTTCTTGTCAATAGGGTGCTAGACTCTATAAATCCGCGATCCTGTCTTAACTGCCAAAAAAAATGCCATTTTCGGTCAGTTTTCATGGGGCCACCTTCTTGATAGAACAATCGATAGCGGAACAGGGAAAAAACAATAGTAAGTTCAATCAGGGGAGCCGAATACGAAAATAGGTTAAAAATAGGAGTGGTTGTCGCCCTCCCTGACAGGTTAGGAGGTATCACTCCGGTTTCTTCTAAAATACTTGGTTTTCGCTATCGATTGGTACTAGTTTTAATTGTAAGTTCTATTAGGGAAGTTGACTTCGAAAAATTAGTCTTTTTTCGATACTTAGGACAGGATGCTATAGATTTATAAAATTTGGCACCCTATTGACCACTTTATTACCGATCGATTCATATACAATTCGGCCATAATCCCGATCAGGGGACATAAGGTGCGGCCGACTCCTCGACTTTAAATAGCTCCATGAAATCTTGAGTAACAAACTTTGTGTACCTTTTTACTAAATATCTATAGCAACCGCATTTAGTTTTGCTAACTTAAATTGGTCTAAGCGTACTATTCATACCCTTGCATTTATTGAGTTAATAATTTGACTTAGCGAACAATGACTTTTTTAACTGCAAATCTCTATCAAAAAAGTAAGAAACACTTTGAGAGAAAGAATACACATTTGTGGCGTGGAAGAAAAACCCAATTCATTTTCTGACTCTGTAAAAATTGGTGTCTCAAATAATAATTTGCAAATATCTTGTTGAAGTAGCGCTTAATTAAGGAATGGAAATGCGAACAATAGATTTATTTAAAAATAAAATGAATTAGTATTTACTATGTGCTAATATTAAAATAATAAATTGATATCTATAGGATTAACCTAAGGCTGTATCATATGGCATTCTATTATTATAATCACAATTTTATCATATCTATTCTAAAGCTTGTTTAACATCAGATAATTATTTGATAAATTCTATTAAGCAGCTGAATGCAAAATACGCACTTTTAACTCCAACACAATTCCAAATAGCGCCCTCGTTAATGAAGTGAATTAGATCGGCCTAATGCATGGTAAATAAGACTCTCTCGCCTATTACAAACGCCTGTATCATACAAGTTTGATTGAATAATACCCGCTATATGCTTCCTACGTGAATTCTACTATAACCGGATTCAGATCCTATTAGAGTTTATTTTGATTTATAAGTTTCCTTTTTACGCACTTGATTTTAATGATTTATCTTTCCTTTTTTGGAGTTTCATACTAAGGTGAATCCTGAAAAGTCTGATAGACTCGAAAGTACCTCCTTTACTCAATCTTAACAGTTTAGTTTTTCTGGTCAAAGCTTAGACTAAATGGAACACAATTTATAAAAGGAAGATAAAAAATATATATAATCTAGAGATAAATCAGATATTTCTCCACCAATTTGATCTTAGATTATAAATAATTTTTTCAAATAAACCTATTTTCTACAAATTGAATTGAAGCTACATGAAAAATCTTCCAACTATCTTGCAATCATTTTAAAATTTTGGATAGTTTTTTCGATATTCTTCTATTTTTGTAACAATCGGCTGAGCCGGAAGTGCACTTTGTATGACAGACTTTTTGAATTTTCCGCATAAATTCTAAGCAATCAGTCGTAGGATATATAAATTTTGTATTAGGCACTTTTAAAATATCTAGTTGTACACCTTGTATTATGATTGCTATCGACTAAGCCGGAAGAGCATTTTATTTGAAACATTTTTTGAATATTCTGCATAAATCCAAAACGATTGAACGTAGATTGTTAGAATTCAGTATTTAGGACAATTATACTGTCTAGATGCGGAAGTGCGCTTCACTCGACATTCTTTTGGAATTTTTCGCATAAATTCGAAACGATCAGGTGTAGAATATTGAAATTTTGGTATTTCAGTCTGCTGTAGCATCTGAATGATTGCCTACTATTTTCATAACAATAGACTGAACCGGAAGTTCACTTCAGTAGGAATTTATTTTTTAATTTCACGCATAAATTCAGATCTGTTGGTAGTCGTAGAATTTTGGAAATCAGTATTTAGGAATGTTGTAGTATAAGAATATTGGCCTACTGTATCCATAGCAACCGACTTGGCTGAAAGCGCATTTTACTTGACAGATTCTCAGAATCTCTTGGGTAAATCCAAAACGATTAACTGTGGAACGATGAGATTTTCAATGATGTACAAGTAAGTCACGTGATGTTCACGTCAGATTTTTTGAATTTCAAAATATGTTGGATGATATTAAATATTTCGAGGATCCGCTCAATTTTGAATTGTAAAAAAGTGACTATACTGTGCTAACTCTGTTTATTAACTATAAATAAACATAATCTTGATATCTCAAATATTTTGTAGAGTATCAGGCCTTTTTATGGGTGAAGTATGAATTTTAATGAATTCAGATTATAATTCGTTATAAAATGATAACATTAAGAAACGATTTCGCATTTATTCTCATAAATTCTTTTGCATTAACTTCGTATCATGCAATTTAGCCAAATCAATATCTATTTTTGTCACTCGCTGTATTTTCTTACCGGAAGAAAATTTCGAAAGCATTTTTTGATGCAAAAAGGCGTTATCAATTTTAAATTGATAAATTAGTTGTTCTTTTTGCTACATAATAAATGTTCTTAAATATTCAGACTAACCAAAATAATTTTATTCGTCAAGGTTGATTACAATTGGAATTGATTGCCCATAGAATTGAATTAAATATTGATTGTCATAATTTAAGTGTACATAACATAAACAATAATATTGGCAATGAAAATATCATTAAATCATTACCAGCGTTTAGATTTCTATTAGTAACTCCAGAAGTAATAAAACGCAAGTATTTATTCAATGAATGTTACAAATTATTACAAAATTTTTTTAGGCGACCATGACAAAAAAAGTGTTTTTATGGCTTCTTTTGCGGCTGTGAAGTTTCACTTTTTAGGACTGATCTGTCAAATTTTACTTTTTGGGACTGATCTGTCAAATATTACTTTTTGGGACTGATCTGTCAAATATTACTTTTTGGGACTGATCTGTCAAAAAATATTTCATAAACACTTCATATTTACCTATATGGGCAGCTTGATGAACTCTTTAAGAAACAGTTTTCGCTTAAATAGTACATATATTCTTCCGTCAACATCTGTAGTTCTTGCAATTCAAAAAATAAATACGCATTTTTTGTTAAATGTCAACTTGATAGAAGACAATAAAATAAAACAATTTCAACGGCAGCTAAGATTTACAATTGCAATGTTTTAGAAATAAATAGATAAAATGACGTGATTTTGAATTATTTCGTAATGATCGCCTAAAAAACGTTGTGTGCACCTCGGCCTACAGTTCTTTTTTGGTTTCACCTGAATTGCAGCCTCAGCTACGCTTCGGCCGCAAACAACAGATTCGACCAAAAAAGATAACCTTTACGGCCATGATACACAAATAACTATTCTGCAATCATACTATATTTTCAATATTCCGTTTTAAGTTTAATATTTTAACAGAATTAAACCGAACGTACTTAAACTTGAACTTCTGAAGTCCAATAGCTCCAAGACATACTGAATTTATTCACACGTAAAGAACTATATTTAAGCTTGGTGAAGAATATAAAAAAAAAAAATATATTGGAGGAAATTGAAAACAATATTGCTGTACTTATATTAAGTTCATACTAAAAAAATAATAATTGATTCTCTAGACAGAGTATAATTTGGGTAATCTGATGTCAAATTTAAAAATAAACTATGACATACCGCCAAAATCAGTCTAATAAACAGAGTCCTTGAAATATTTTTCTTCCAAATTTTGTGGAGGAAGCTATCTTGCAAAAATGTATCAATTAAGTCTTTCTAAAACTAGAGCAAAATACCAAGACGAGTTTTATTCAATTTACCAGATGAGGAAACGAGGCTGTTTTAGAAAATTTCATTTGATAATTAATAATCCTTCAGATTTTCTTTCAATGAGAGAGACCTCAAATTTTTGAGAAAAGAGTCATACTTTTTCACACGATTCTTGAATAATATTTTAAATTCAGAACAATATGTTTTTTCAAATGATAGATTCACTCTACGTACCTTGTTTGATATGAAACTGGAAAATTGTATCTAATATATCAAATAAATGGTCAAATACGTGTAAATATTTTGTTCAAAATGAATAATTAACAGTAAATATCAATTTGCATTTTGAATACTTCACTTTCCCAAAAAATCTAAATTCCGTGAGCAAATCAAATCTCTTTGGATAATTTTAAGTTTACAAAAAAATCGTCCTTGAGATGTGTCATTTTTATTTCGTCAACCAGCTCCTATAGAATCAGTTTTATCGAACATCCTGTACTTATTTTTGATAACTTTGCACCTAAATACCCAGATAGCAAATTAGCGATTAGTTTATCCAAATTATTTCGATCTCTGCACAAAAATTACATATTTATTGTATTAATTTAATAGCAATGAGTCACTAACTATTACAAACTAAAATACTTCAAAAAATTTGAGCTTAAAATTTTCAGATAAATTTTATTAGGTAGTTAATATTTTTAAATGACATTTCTTGATTAGCTCAATATTTTCAAACGTTCTTGGCCACTGTCTGGAATACAATAAGAGCATAAACTTAGATATTACGACATGGGGTTAAGTATTCTAAGACGAGACTTGCCGAATCACGATATGGTCCTAAACTTCCATGTTTTGACAATAAACAAACAGCAAGAAGTGCAGAGCACAAGCTGACATCTGAACTTTACATATCCCAACAAATAGATCGATGACGGATTCTACCAGCAAAAAAAGACGCGGAAATTAGCTACCAAGTATTCGTATATGGAGGTAGAGCAAGGATACAAAAAACGCTTAGTTTATGCACTATTTGCGGTGTGGAAACCATCAAGTTTACAAATATTTGATAAAAATAATACATCCAATTTTAGTTCTCGACTTTTAAATAAGTGGTTGAATTGGATTACTCTAATATTCCAAAGAAATATCATGCAAATTAAAAACAGCTGGATGTTAAATTCTGATAAAGAGAAACTTAAAGATTTCAAGAGTTATTATAGATAAAAAAATTAACAAGAGACGTGCATAATGCTTACTTATACAAACCAAAATTTGATTTGACAATTAATAAACTGATCAATAATTTTACAAAATTGTTATGAGTCGTTTATTAATAACAATGCTATCGTTCAAAAATTATTTATGTTAAAATAAATTGACATATTTCAGATATTTTTTTAAAAATTATCAGTTTTAACTAGGCTAAAAATATATTTACGGATATTCAATAACGGTAATAAATTTTAAATAAATATGACATTTGCGCATCAACTAAAAATATAAAATTAGCAAAGCAGGTACCTACATAAATTTTTGAAATATTTACACATAGCTCTTGATTAATCTAACAGATATTTTTTTGTCTGAAAACGGCAATTTTGAAGTAAAATGACGATTAAAAATTTGTGGTAAATAAAATTTCGATCTATATTAACATGAATTATATTTGTATAAGAGCATTTGAATAGCCAATTAAAAATTAATAATTATTATATATTTAAATATAAACACAAACAATATAAATGACTCAAATCAAAATACAAACAATGTCAACAATTGTACTATTATTGTTTTGAATATTATTTTAAATTTAGTGGTACATAGTTCTGGCGCCAAATTCTCTTGTTTTGTCTCAAAACTTTTATTAAAATTCAGCCAAATATTGTCGGCATCACAACTAAAAAAATCTCACCTTACAGAAAATATCAAAGTCTGCCAAGATCTACTCGGGAACAAATCCAACAAGTTCTTCTCTTTTGTCACCCACGAACTAAGCACAGCACTGTGATGTCGAAGACTGCGCTCGAAGAGAGGGGCCCTTCTGTTTATCAAGCACCTGCTCCCCCGGTTAACCGGGAACGGACGCCACTGGCACGAATCGCGGTAAGATTACTTACTATATAATATACTATATTTCTACGAAAAGCGTAAAGTGGATTTTAAAAGGAAAATGGGGAAACAAAACCGCGACACTGATACTGAACATGAATTTTTTAGTGAAAATAATGGAAATAAATTTTTTATCAGATTTAAAAGGATGCTATACTTTTGCCACAATTTTCTAATATCCATATATTCCATAACCAAAAATTATGTTTGAACAAATGACATTCCGATTCATCGTTTAGAATAGTTTCGTATGCCGTTTAGAATCATTCAATCATCATTTTCGACTTTGCGTTTGACGTTTCATAATTTTAAAAGTTCTGAAATATTCATGAGCTCCCAGAATCTTGTTAGAGAAAGTATAGTGTACAACATGTTTGATATGGTTGTTCTCGCCTTCGGTTGAATTTCAAACTTTTCGCTCGTTTGGAATACAAGCCATTTCAATACTTGTTGTAGAATATATTATTATGTAACAAGTGTGTGAATTTGCGTGTTATTAGACTTTAAAATAAGACTTTATATTTTGACACTTATGAAGTACACAGTACAAGTTGATATTTAGACTATATCCTAATTGATTGAAGATTTGTTGTACACAGTGCTACCAAATCTAATTAAATGTAATATTATTCTTAGTAATTATGTTATATTACTAAATTAAGCTCCAAAAATTGATTGAATTTTAATAAATCTCCAACCGTGCGAAGCTAGCACAGAATATTTCACGGAATGAATCGATTTCTATAATTGTCGTCTAAATCCAAATTTATGTAAAAAAATGTCATGATTTGTGTGCCAAAATCGTAAATTACTTCCTTATCCCAAAGCCAAAAAAACCATAGCAAAATCCTTTATTATTTATGTTTTCCATTGTTATTCACAGCTCTTTTATCAAAATGGATTTATACAATTTTTTTAATAGTTATCTATACAACAAGTGAGTTAAACCACTGTTTATTTGCGAGAAGAAAGTTCAAAATCTCGAGCGCATTCAGCGCGAGTGGTTTAATTCTTTGAGCAAATAAAGAGGTTTAATTCACGTGTTTGTATACATAATTTTATTCAATTTTGCGTAAATTTCTGAAACATGAAACTGAGGAGCAAAATTCAAAAAAATTAAATTGCAGTTGCAAGGGAGCTTCGTTGACATCGCGACGAGTGTTTGTTTTCCAAACATTCGGGAGTGTGACTGTCAGTAAACTGTCAGTTTTGTGAATTTTGAATTGAAGCGTTTTCATTGTGAAAAGTATTGTCTGAAATGATGGAAAAAAGTGATTAAAACAATGTTCTCGTCCCCAATACCATTTTGAACGAAGCAGCAGCAGCAGTTGGGAAAATTATTTCTCAGAAATCGAAATCTTTTTATGAAAAGGAATTCCAACAGTGATTTAATTTTTTTTTAAATCACTAATAATCTATTTTAAATCACTAGTGAATAAAGATTTACTTAAGACTGTTGCTATGGATTTAATAATGTAGCTTTAAAACGTCAAAATTGGATAAAATGTTTTATACTGAACAAGCAAGCATATAGTATCTCATTGTTTTCAAAATTAATGGATTTATTTATATTTCAGAAAATGAAAGTTGTAAGTACCGTTAGTGTAATTTTCAAGCTCTGATTATTTTTATTAACGACAAAAGATAAAACTATCAAATTGTATCACCATATCTATCAGTTTTTGGATGACATTTGATGTTCAAATTTATTCCATTGGGATATAATTTTTTAGTAGAATATTTAGATTAATTTAAAACGGGTATATTCCAGGGTTCCGCGAATTATTACAGTATAAAATTTTACGTTTTAGCAAATTCTACGAAATACTACCCAGACATCAAATTATTTATTTCACGAATTCACAATATATAATTGTTACAAAAATAAATAATCGCAAAATACGAGATCTTTGTGAATTAATTTCGATGGTTTTGTTATTTTAAAGGTGAACCATTTTTGGAATTACTGATAAAAATAATAATTAATTAAATAAGAATATCCATAGAGGCAGTTATGTGAGTTTTATGACTTCCTGCAGGAAACCAAACTGTGGTATTTTTTTCATTAGAAATATAAATTTTATATTCTCATGGTTATCAACACAAAATTCAATTTATAATGCAGATATAGTTTTTTGATTATTACTCATTTCTGTATACAATTTTTAGAATTTTTTATTATTACGTAGATTCTTTGACGAATACAAAAATGAATGTCTTTCATTAGAAGCCCATTATTTAGATCAAAATGTACAGTCGAAACTGTATTTTCAAAGATGAGCAGTATCTGAATTTCATTTCTGATACAATATAATTTTTTTTCTGTTACTTCTGGACTTCTAACATTCAACTTATCTGAATCTAGTTTTTTAGTCAATTCATGTTGGTGACACTGTGCATAACATCTGTCACCAATCCTTTTTCTACTTTACTTATTAAGTTTAAATGACAACTTGTGATTCATGCTACATCTATCTTAGTTATTACTAAAATCTGAAAATTGAGGGTCGTAGAAATTTTTTTATGCAAAAAGTGTGTAAGTGTGCTTTATAACATTCGGACAATAATTTTTATGACTTGGTAAGTCTTGTTTCGAAATATTTGTACTCATATTATCATAGTGCGATATAGTTTACACTTCTGCTACATAAATTACTATTTTATTCGTCGTTTCTGACAATTTTCAATTCATATACGAATATAGGGTAACTGGGAAATATTTCAGTGGCTTCGGATCTATATAGATTAATTACTAATTAATCAATTTACTTATGTTTTGGGACAACTAAATTTCAAATATTAGGAATCGTTATGTCCTGAATAAATAGACTCGGCTTTACTTTCACAGAATAAGAATGCATGATTTCAGCAATAGCAATATACTAGGATCGATCTAGAAGAGAAAAAAAAATATTTTACTTGAAACTATTTTGAAATCAACTAAAAATATTGTCACAAATGTGAAATATTTTAAATAATTAGCTCACATAATTATTCATTTGAATTCGCTGTAACTGTAAACCTAGTTAGCATTGACCAAATCGATGTTCATTTGTAGGACATGATTGACAGCCTACGGTTACTAGATGTTCAGTGGTTGCCAGGCATCAACTGTTAGACAATTTAATGTTGGCCCATTTTCGGCTTAGGTATATGAAAGCGTGAGCTAGAAGAGGGAGGGATTCATTCAGTGATCCAGTAACTAGTAATTGTGAGCGATTTTGTGAACATACGAGTTTGTGAAATAAATATTAACACTGTAATCTGTTTTAATAAATTAATCACAGTAAATGTGTGACAATATGTAATATGTATTCACGATCTCCTTATTCGGTATCTGTTCAATGGTAATTTCGTTTTTTACGCTTATTTCCGAACAATAAAGAAAATTGACTTTTTTCGCTTAACTTTATTTGTCAAATGAAAATGGCAATGATTTAAGAGCTAAAGTGAGTAATAGTGGCTGCGACAGGCTGTTTTTAAAGTGGCTCGAGCCACTGTGAAATTGTCCCGAGCCACTGTAAAATGTTCAGAAATTATGCATAAAATATTCAAAATTGCATTTCATATACATTATATTATTATATTAAAATTGATACACCTATTAGAATTGTTGAGTTATAGCTAATTTTCATTTTGGAATATTTTTTTTTGCCGTTATTATTACATTGTCGCAGGGCACGTTAAAACACTCTTTAAATGACCATAAGTTAAAACAGATATCATTTTATAATTGAATAGTTATCTCGTGAACGTCATTCCGGGAACGCTTTTTGAGTGACTATAAGTTAGAACAGATATCACTTTATAATTGAATAGTTGTCTCGTGAACATCATTCCGGGAACGCTTTTTAAATGACTATAAGTTAGAATAGATATCACTTTATAAATGAATAATTATCTCGTGAACGTCATTCCGGGAACGCTCTTTAAATGACCATATGTTGGGACAGATATCACTTTATAATTGAATAGTTATCTCGTGAACGTCATTCCGGGAACGCTTTTTAAATGACCATAAGTTAGAACAGATATCACTTCATAATTGAATAATTATCACGTGAACGTCATTTCGGGAACGCTCTTCAAATGACCATAAGTTCTAGTTATCGTGCTTTTAGACAGATCGAAATTATGTTTTTTGGGTTCAGTAGGGTCTAAAACATGGAGATTCAACAAAAATTCGACTGTCAAAATACACGATAACAATACTTTCCTTATTATGTATGTCGGGGAAGAAATTATCTGCCTTGTCCTTACACTTCAATATAATAACGTCTATAATTAGAATCATTATCGAAATAAGTAAAGTAAAAGTTCTATTCTTGCTGTACACTGAAGTATTACTGGGTGACCTTGCTATTTCAACGAAACGATAGTTGACTATTGATAATTTTTTTTCTTGCAATATATGAGTACAGGATGCTGTTTACAGTATTTTAATTCATAATTTACATCAAACATAATATAATTGTTCTCTTACTATTGCAGGGGTGTTGCAGATGAATTCTCCTATCTTTTGTGCATCAACTATGAATCCGGTGAAGCATCCGGCCCTTGGTTTATCACTGACGCATTTATTTTGCTGCGTTTATTTCCCTAAAATATTGTAAAAAAGTATAGTACGTATTTTATGACGCTATTGTTTACAAGCATAACAATAGCGTGAAAAATACATCCGTCCTTTTATTATGCAGTATCAAATTGGGAAAATTGTGGTTTCACTACTAAATCATTTTATCCTGCCTGAAACATGAATGAATTCTAGACAAATTTAAAGAATATGTCAGACTTGATCATATTTAACAAAATATTCTCAAATTTTTTTTTTTTCGAAATCTCATTAAAAATGAACATTTACAAGGCAACTAGAAACATGCGAAATTATTGTTTCGCTTACAGGACGCGAAATATTTCGCAGCCGGGATGCGAAATATTTAGATAAACTCTATTGGTATCATAGCAACATTAAAAGTGGCATTGATTGATTCTTTTTACATTTTTATTAATTTTGAGACATGGTTTTCGAAAAAACGTTGTTTGATACATGATCCTGGTGAAATTCTAAGGCAAACTTAGAATTTCACCAGGATTATGTATCAAACAACGTTTTTTCGAAAACCATGTCTCAAAATTAATAAAAATGTAAAAAGAATCAATCAATGCCACTTTTAATGTTGCTATGATGCTCGAAAAACTCCAGTAAATTTTTTTGAAACAATATGAAAATTTTGTTTTTTATGCAAATAATCTACTATTATTTTTCATGAATTGTTAAAAATAATCAAAGCCTAAATGTTCCACAAAATTACAAATTCTATTATTTTTCAGGTTAAATCACTGAGAGATGATTGAACTAGTTATTGAAAATTGGATTTGTGAGCTTTCTGGCCAGAGAATAAATATGTGTTTTCCGTACTTTCAAAGTAAGCAAAAACTTTCAACAAAAGACCAATTTTTTTATTCATCATTAAGTCATTTTTTAAGTAAAATTTTAGTCATAATATATACTTAGTCAATTAGTTGTTCAATTCAATTACTAAGTTTTGAGACTGGCTAATTGTAAAAAAAATCATATTCAAAATAATAAAGCCTGTCCTCAAAGGCGTCTCAAGCGGGGGTGCAAGGGGTGCATGGCACCCCGGTGCCATGTCCTTGAAGGCAGCAGTTGGGCCCCGAACATAATTCTTTAAAAACAAGACCAATTTCTTCAACAAAATATTTTATTAGAGCTAATCCACTATCAACAATCCATAATCCACCATTCTATTTTGGATTGGGATTTAAATTGTGGATTTTGGATCAGGAATTGTGGATTTTGGATTGGGATTAGGATTTTGGATTGGGATTGGGTTTCTGGATTTTGGATTGAGATTGGAATTGGGATTGGGATTGGGACTGTGAATTTATATTTCTTTGCACCCCGGCGGTAAGTAGGCTAGAGCCGCCCCTGCCTGTTCTTATATCCTAATATTCCTAATATAAAAAGTAACACAATAAATTGCGTTTAACAAGGACCAAGATTTATTATACAAGAAATTATTGTGATAAATTCTAATGTAATTATCAAATCATTCTATTTATAACTTTTATTCATTCGTGCTCTTTTTCATTTATAGTAGGCTTATGATTTCATTCAAGAAATGAGATAATATGCTAAATAACTACGATCATTATGACAGCATTCTATTTTCAACAAATTAATATTTTCCACCCACGTATGATACAACGGAAATACAAGTGGACATAAAATATTATGCCAACGAAACATCAAACAATTTCTCATAATTAAAATATCATTTAAATGGAGTATAATGTGAAGCATATTACCCGGAACAAATACTTAATTCATCAATAACTATTTGGAATAATTATTTATGTATTGGAAATAAAAAAATATTTAGAATTTCATGGTGCGCTGGAGCAAGGCCAAGGAAAGCAGGTGAGGATTTTTAGGAGCATAACTGCCTTAAATTACACTGAACATCAATACTTCTGTAATTTATAGTCCGTGAGACAAGGCATAAATTTTTCGATGATTACCGCTCACTTGAAACTTCGTAAGTGACTTCATTGTGATGAGTTCTACAGCTTTCACATTTGACGAAATTCTTGATTTGGGGGCGTTCTTCAGCGAGGGCTAATTGAGTATGTCAATTTCATGAAGCCTTGGAAATGTATTAATTGATGTTTACACCGATCGAAAGATTTTTTGATTATAAAATAAAAAATAATATTGTCCGACATGAATATTGGGGGCCAGCGGTGAGGCCGACAAGTCGCACTTGTCACAAGTACGATGGTATGAAAACGGATTACCGCTAGTCTGAGACTTTGAGATTTGGTCATTTTGTCCGACATATTTTCGGAGGCGTTTTCTCCGTCCGACACTGAAAATATGTCAGGATTATAACAGTTCCTTCATCAATGACCGCTTGTCGGCCAAAAACAGTCATAATTTGAGAACATATTATCTGTCCAAAAAACATATTATCCGACAGAAATATTGGTTCTTATCGTCAGTCCGACAAGAGATAAGTACTGGACGTTGTTTATAAGCTAGTAATGAATAATTCATCAACAAAATAATTGAAAAAAGTAAAGTAGAAAATAGAAAATGGAATATATTATTATGTCACCAAGTTGGAACGTTACTCACTTTAATCTTCCATTTCCGAGGGTTCCTAGTAGAATTAAATTGGTATTCGATGCTCCATTCGAATCTAAAATTAGGATTAGTGGTTCCCATTCAAGATTTCAAAGTGACTTTCTCCCCCAACTATAGGAAGAGAAGAGAAATCTTCAAAATTTTGCTTCAGCCATTCTCCCTTCCGGTGCGTATTTCTCCAGATATACTTCAAATATGCCATATCTCACATTCTCCACAAAGACTTCAACTAAGCCAAGTCTCACATCACCTCGTGTGCGCGGTACAATGTTTTCTTTTCACGTCGTAAAATTAGAATGGGACACCTGTATGTACTTTCAGCTTTCTGCACTCGATCATATAAACTTCAAGTATGCCAAACATAAAATTTTTTCGTGCGTCAATATGCTTGAAAAGGGATACAAAGCTTCCTCTTCACATATTAATATAAAGATTAAAATGGGACACCTGTATATAATTTTCGCTTTCTGCACATTTTCTCCATTTTAATTTTGAGTATGCCAAATCTCACACTCCTTCGTGCATGCAATATGCTTAAAAAGAGGTCGAAAGTTTGCTCTTGACGTATTAATATATAGATATCACAGTTGAAGGTAAATTTGAATGATATTTGAGGTGATTTTCACAGCAGACTGACTTTATATCACACATTAGATTTCAAAATAATATTAATATATTGGTGGACAAGTCTTTTTTTTATTATTTATAATCAATAATCATACTGACTTGATTTGCATTTCATATATGTACATGTCTATGAACGCAGCCGCATTCATACAACATATCTTTGATTTTCTGAAGTATTGCTCCACTTAAATTGTCGGACACGTAAACAGTAATGTTCTAGACACTATTTGAATGGAATATAAAAAACATAGGAATGAGCGGTCATTGATAAAGGAACTGTTATAATCTTGACACGTTTTCAGTGTCGGACTGAGAAAACGCCCCCGAAAATTTGTCGGACAAAATGACCAAATCTAAAAAAAAAATAATTGGACACGTCCTCAATGTCTCAGACTAGCGGTAATCCGTTTTCATACCAACGAACTTGTGACAAGTGCGGCTTGTCGGGCTCATCACTGGCCCCCAATATTCATGTCGGACAATATATTATTTTTCATTTTATAATCAAAAAATCTTTTGATTAGTGTAAACATCAATATGACGGTAATACATTTCCAAGGCTTCATGAAATCAACATGTTCAATTAGCTCTCGCTGAAAAACGCCCCCAAATCAAGAATTTCGTCAAATGTGAAAGCTGTCGGACTCATCACAATGAAGTCACTCACGAAGTTTCAAGTGAGCGGTAATCAAAGAAAAATTTATGCCCTGTCTCACGGACTATTAGTTCATTTTCCGTATTAATATTTACACTGAGCTCCGGGTATTTTATTTCCTAAAGGCGTATAGATTCAATGGACTTGATTGACGATTGATCCAGAATTTGTTGCAGATTATTTTCGGAAATACCGTCAAGATTTCTGTTTACTGCTATAATCCTGAAGGGACTGTCGAATCAATGAAAACCGTGGATTGTTACTTCTATACGATCACGCGCCTCAAAGGATTCGCTTGGCGGTAAAGACATGGAACAGCTAATCTCGCATTTCAGGACAAAACCGTTCAAAGGAGGGACAATGCAGCAAATTTTCTTCATACTTAAGAATCTAAAATCATTCAAGTTAAATGCTAGAAGCGCACTACCGATTGTTCCACATAATACAGTTCAGTTGAGAAAACATGAGTTCAGTACTTTAGTTGATA